>OX376072.1:6250000-7500000 GCA_947361185.1 Charanyca ferruginea | reverse complement strand
CGACCCTGACGGGAACACTGAAATGAACCACTCGGAACACGGATAGCCCTGACCCAGAAATGTGTGGATAGCACTTAAATCTCTTCCTTGTAAAATTTAAACATTCTCAAAAAAGTCATATAAACGAATTGTGATTGAAAGATATTTAGAAAATGAAGGCAATTCCGTAGAGAATAGAACAGGGAAATGCCAAAACGGTCGTCTCCTTCCTTACAGTTATTTGGTTGGGCTTATCACATTTTATTTGTTGATCCGTGGTTCCACCGTAAGCGGAAACTACAGTACGAATAAGTAATGGCATTAATTATTGCACTGTTAACTATAGTTTGGTTGCCAGCCAAGAAATTAACATCTTGGCCAGGGACGAACCGTGACTTTGTGGGGCCCCGGGCTAATACTACTTGGAGTCCTGTTTAATGAATAACTAATTGGCATTTGGTCAAAAACTGTTTTTTGTATACTTAATGATTTTACGATAGATTTCTTTTTTATATTCATAATATTGACCATTGTTTTCAATAGGGGCCGGGGGCCCTATATATTTACGGGGCCCTGGGCTGCAGCCTAATCTAGTTATATTACGGTCAATCAGTGAAATTGAATTGAATTGACTCGATGAAATTGTGGGGCACTATTATCTAGGCTTGTGATTAGGCAGCTTCTTGATAATTACAATAATTTCAAATTTTCAAATTAGGTTATTTCACAGGACTAACTACAAGTATTGATACATGCCCTTCTGATTTACAAAATTTGTAGTAAGAAAATATAACTTTCTTCTTTTCTATTCATTAACTGGAATACTGTATGAAGCGTACTGCGTACAGTAAAGACTATGTACCGACAAGTTTTTAATAAACATGGAAGGAATATATTTGACGACACGGTTGGCGCAGTGGCTGAGCGATCGACTGCTGCGCAGCGTGTTGCGGGTTCGATTCCCGCCCAGGGTAAACATTTGTGTGATGAGCACTTGTGTTTGCCTTGTGTCTGGGTGTTGTTTATCTATATATGTATGTATTTACAAAAAAAAAAAAAAAAATGTATTTGTGTATGTATATCAGCTGTTTGACACCCATAGTACAGGGTCTCCCTAGTTTGGGGTCAGATGGCCGTGTGTGAAAATGTAAAAAAAAAAAAAAAAAATATATTCTAAGATTTGTCAGCACACACATACCTAGTTTAAAATTGGTACGTCTTGCTATTAGGTAGGTCATCATCATCATCAGCCGGAAGACGTCCACTGTTGAACATAGGCCTTCCCCATAGAACGCCACAACAAGCGGCAACCTGCCGCTTGCATCCACCGGTTACCCGCGACCTTGACAATGTCGTCAGTCCATCTGGTAGGAGGCCTACTATCTTCCGGTACGTGGGCGCCACACGAGAAAATTTCTTCCCATTGCGCGATATGGTAGTCGAACATGCTAATTGGTTTGCAGGAAAAAATATTCTTTCTACTACACTCACAATTTTATTTATTTATTTTATTTTTTTATATTTAGTGCGTAGGTACCAGGGGTGTGATTTTGTAAGATCTCATTCTAAACTTCGAATCTGAATCCGCTGTGAGTTTCTTGATTGGCATTCTAAAAGGTCGGTTGATAATTCGAATTTACACTAGCGCCACCCTTGCGAGCGTGTCAGCGAGTTGAACTAAATTGACATGGAGATTTTGACAGATAAAGTATGAGATGACTTAAGAAGTGGCATTCTGTAAAGTAATTTCCCCGTCACTTCGACGCTCACTTCGCACTTGAACCCGATTCAAAATGTCAAATGTATCAAGGTCATTTTGAACCTTATGCGAAGTGAGAGTGAGTAGCGATGTGAGATGCGAGTTGTTGTTTAAATTTTACAGAATCGACCTACAGGGATACCTTCGTGCGCGAGATGAGAAAATGGAATAAAATAAAATATTGTGAGTATACCAATTAGCTTGTTCGACTGTACATGGGAATAAAATATTATCTAGCGAAATATATGTGCGTATACGTACGATACACATCTGCCCAATGCCTTACTTCAAGGGAACATAAGCGTGGTGTTATGGAAGTGTGTCGTGTAATTACCTGGTTACTAATCTTTTTTGTTGACAATCAAGCGATAGTACCTTTGAGTACCAAACTACTCTGATAAAGGGCATTACGTTTGAGTCATTACCTGTGTCGGCCACCATGGTCTTTCCTTATATGGGAATAACAAATAGCGGAAACATTAGATGAATCTAATCAGGAAATTACGTTTTTTTGGAAATGAATAAAGATAAATACTTATTCAAAATGTAACTATACCTAACCTATTATATTTAATAACTAGCACTTTCCCCGCGACTTCGTCCGCGTTACAATATAGCCTATGTTACTCAGCGATAATGAAGCTTTCGATTGGTGAAAGAATTTTTGAAATTGGACCAGTAGTTTTTGAGTTTATTCATTACGACTGAGCCGCGCGGGTACCTTACTCATAGATCTAAACTCCGCTCCCGCACGCGCACCCCCGCCTTGGTGACGCCCACTTCGCAACGCGCCGTGGAGCAGAAATCGTAATATTTTAATTTCGCCATAACTTCAAAACCAAACGTTCAATTTTAATCATTCAAAGACCAAATATTATCTACATAAACTGTACTTACTGATAAAATATTTTGATAAGGATTAATAGCATGACTAAAATAAACGCGTTTAAATGTAGTCCAAAAAAAAATCAAGATTTTTAAATAAAAAAATGGTTGTTGTGCCTCACTCGACATAGATAGATATAGTGTGTCGCGGACTTTTTTGTAGATATTTATAAGATCAACAATGAATTAGAACATTTTATGGTTCTATCTTTTATTGTTTAGGCAGCGTACGCAAAATAAGTAACTTTTCTGGTTGATTTTTTACACCTTGTGGCCGAAAAACCCAAATATCTTACGGAACCCTATTTTTCTCCAAAATAAAATATAGCCTATGTTACTCGTGGATAATGTAGCTTTCGAATGGTGAAAGAATTTTTAAAATCGGTCCAGTAGTTTTTGAGCCTATTAATTACAATCAAACAAAGTTTTCCTCTTTATAATATTAGTATAGATAATTTTCTCCTGTTCGGCAGTCGCAAAGTCGCAAATCGCAAAGAGTAATATAGTGCACAAGTAAACAGGCAAACACAAATGTACTACCCATACTGCTTTTATTTATATTTCTTTGGCACTCTCACTCAGACAGTCTGTTGGGTGCCATCCCAACGGACTCCCACACTACCGTGGACAGATCATGAGCTGGACCGGCGGCTTAACGTGCTTTACGGGGATGTCACAGCATCACCTGCCAAACTCCAGGCTGCTACTGGAAATTCCTAATGGAAAAACCCAATAACACTTTTCCGATTCTGGGTTCGATTCCTAGGTTGGGAACGTTTAGGTGGTCTATATCATAAGTCTTTTACGAGTATTTCTTAACAAAATGCATTGTGTAGAACATTAAAGTTAAAAACAGACAATTAAAATGACTTGAAATTAGATTATTATTATGATTAGGATTCAGATGCATTAAAAAGCCAAAACAATAGCGGCAATGCAATAGCAATATATAGCGCATGCCATGTCATAAGAATAGCTTGTTGCGCTCAACACAACACGCTCCGCTCGCAAGCGGACCTCAGCCTTCGGAAAAACGTTTGCTATATAAACCTATAAGATCCTTCCGTTGTATTATTCAGTCCATGTTACTTGCAGTAATTACCTAATTACGGACAACCATAATTAAAAATATAATTATATTATAAACAAGTTTTTTTTTCACACTTGTTTATTTTTGACACTATTTTTTTTTTGTAAAAATGTCGAAAGTCCTTTTGTATTTGTACCTGGTGTATCTGACGATGGATTCCTATTGTTGGATAACTGACATTAACCCTAAGATGTTGAGTCAAGGTGGCGACGACAATGACATTGCACCTTACGATGAATTGGATGGTGGTTCACCGGTTGACGAGAAAGGAATTTTAATATTTCCTGGTAAGTCTATATTTTCAAAAACGGACCCTGGTCTGCTCATCCTTCCATCCATTCGTTTGTTCTTCTCAATCTTTTGAATCGTAATAAGTAGACCCTTTAAATTTTCACAGTGTGTTGAGACAGAGTGACAAATAAGGTTTACTAACTAGTGTGCATACTATAATGCGAGCTATAATAATAATAAAATCAAATTAAAGGGTGCAAAAATACACTTTTTTGTATGAGGAATGAGGAAGCAAGAAACGTATTTTTTTTGGCGTTTTATTTGCTTGATAATATTAGTACGGAACCGGTTATACGCCAGTCCAAGTCGCATTTGTTTATTTTAATTTTTTAATGCCTTTGATTATTGCAGCGTCTGCTAAGTTACCGACATGTCTTGAGATTGATCCCCGGTGTACAAATAGAATACAGTACAAATCCATTTATTTGTGTAAGAAGGTAGTTATTCTTGCTGCGTCCGTGTCTTGCCCGAGGCTCAATTCCCACAATTCGAACTGACTTGGATGCAGCAGCACTATATGTATATAGGTACATAACTTTGCCCGCGAATCGTCCACGTATAGTTTCTCAAGGATCCTAATTTGTTCAATTGATAAATATAACCTATGTTACTCAAGGATAATGTAGAATTCTAATGGTGATAGAATTTTTGAAATCGGACCAGTAGTTTTTGAGTTTATTCGTTACAAACATGCAAAAATACAAATCTTTCCTCTTTATAACAATATGAGTGTAGATGTAGATACGTACCTATTTGTTTTTTAACCGACTTCAAAAAAGGAAGAGATTCCGTAGATTCTGATTTATACATCACACATATTTATTTACAATGTAGTTAGTCCGATTTCGATTATTCATTTTTTTATGGATAATGTATTCTTACCTCAAAGTTGGTCCCATATAAATTCCATGAAAAGGGTTGACTTCATATGTTTGGTTTTACAGTGTCTTAATTAATTTGGATTATAAGAAGCGAAAAAAGCTTTTTTACAAAAAAGACAACCGTCTTCAAAAACTTATTTAAGCAAAACCACTTTCATTTTGAAATTCGGTGACAAGCAATACAAAACAACAAACAAAAACATTAGCCTTGCAAAATTAAAGTACCTACATTTTTAGTTTTTAAAGGCAGATGATGTCTTTTTTGTAAATGAGTTTTATCTACTAAAATCGGTCATTCGTTTTTTGTGCCGTTTGTGTGGCGTATCCGGAACCAACTAAACTCTTAAAAAATGTATTAAAAAAAAAACATTTATAAAGTAGATTAAGGAAGTACGAACCGATACAATCGATATCCGTGTAAACAATCGATGATTCGGAAACTGTATTATTGAAGATGAAAATGTCTTTGTCCATTTGATATAATTGTAATTACAATAAATAAACAATGGCATTTGGCTATTATAGTTGCTGTAGTGTCTGTTTATGTAATTATATGTTCATATACTTACCGCGTTTGATTCGATTTTGATAGGATAAAACCATAGGATAAAACTAAGCATATAGGTAGGTGATATAAGCCTTACTACGGTACCAGGTCCTGAATTATATTATCGTTGTGTAGTCTGGTGTGTAGTCGAAGGTTTTCAAAAATAAGGGAAACCGAAAGAAAATACTTGTATTCTTAAAAGCACGCCAGCACTCTGTGAGTGACAGGCCAAAAAACGCCTTGATATAAAAATAGGCATAACGTTTCTAATGTCAAAATACTTCTAGAACTAATTCGGAGTATTTAGAAGAAACATTTAGTCGAATACTTTCGACCAGCTTGCATTACCTACGTATGCAACTTTTACAGTGCTTAAAATAACGCAAACAGAATGTTCAGTTTTAACTAAAAAGCATCGTAAATAAAGTTGAAAACTGGGTGCAAGATATCACTCCCACGCCGTTCACACGAGCGTTTAAGTTTTCCAATCTTGTATTTTGTATTTTATTAGAGATGAATAACAAGCCACCAGCTTCACCTAAAGGTAAAAGGTCACAGCTGCATAAAGACATCTACAATACCTGCAGTGCAATTCTGTAAGAATTCACTCGCGAATTCGAATCCTATCTCATTTCCGATTTCACTAAATTGAAGTGATAAGAAATAATAGTTCGTTTCACCTATACTTAGTAGCGCTAGCGTAGTTTTCATCGAGTTACGGACTACCTAAAACAGTTTTCACCGCGGAATCAGAAGTGAGTACTGGAGTGAGTTCTTACTGAATAACATAGCAGAGCCCTTGCCGATACGTAGTCAATTTTGACATCCCAAATACAAAGTGAACGCTGTTGTTTTATAAACTCTCTCTCTAGTCGTTCCCTCATGACTGAGGATCGTGATCATCAACAAGTGGTCCACACTTGGAGTGAACTATTTGTTTCCATCGGCTTCTGTCCATCGCGGCCCTGACGACGGAGCTAAACCTAGGGGACTTGGAGTCTTTTATTTGGTCGGTCCATCTAGTAGGAGATCAGGCTCGGGCTCTCTTGCCATTTGTGTTCCCAACTACGATCAATTTCTACAGGCTCTCATTACCCCTTCGCATTATGTGGCCAAAATACGAAAGAATTCGTTGGTGGCATATCGTGGACAGATATGCCACCAACGAATTCTTTCGTATTTTCGTCGTGGACAGACGGGTTTTTATCTTGAGCTGTGAGAGGATCGACACATTTGTTCTTTTCATAAACAAGAGCCAGGAAAAAACCTAACAGTCATAATATTATCCTAGGCCGTGTGGTGTCGGCCGCGAATAGCACCACCCCATTTATACCCGTGGGTGTCGTAAAAAGCGACAGAGGGATATTAACCAGAGGATGGGCAGCAGTGTCCTTCTGAGTACCATAACACCTACTGCGATCGCCAACAAGCATCGGCCAAGCATGGCGATTACGGCTGAACCCCCCGTTAGGGGAGACCTATGCCCAGTAGTGGGCGTCTAGAGATTGAAATGATGATGATGATGATGATGATCCTAAAGAAAAATAATAAAAAGAAGAACGTTGACAAATGACCTTTTTTTTGTATTTCTAGGAACGAAATGGTGCGGTCCTGGTAACTCAGCAAACAGTTACGACGATCTAGGAGAAGAGAAGGAAACGGATATGTGTTGCAGGGAACACGACCATTGCCCAGACTTGATACCTGGAGGAGGTACCGCGCACAATCTGACCAACAAAGCTTTTTATACAAGGTATCACCACAGATTTGTATTTTTCCGAATAGGATTTACGATGAAAAGATTATCCACAGAGTTTCTTGCTCATTCTTCTCCAAAGAGATCTACCTATTTTTTGTTCATCATTTAGATTTAAAAGTGCCTGTTAATGATTTAATTAAAATAAATGCTTTAACTTGACTCCTATTATAACTCACGGTTGTAATTTCTTTTGAGCTAAATGCTGGGCGCCATTAATTTGCGTGAGTCCCATGTTGGGCGCCTACAAATATGCCAACATTTATTAATTTGCTTGAGTCCCTTGTTGGGCGCCAACAAATAGCCTAACTAACCAAAAGCATTTAGAGCTATAAAATACAACATGGACTTTGTGTCTGAGAATACAAAAAAAAAAAACTTTTTTAATAGAAGTGAAATTAGAAAAAAGCTTTTTTACAAAAAGGACAACCACCTTCAAAAACCAAAATGTGAAAAATAATTTTAAATCAGAACACACATGACTTTAGTTCCGGAAGTCGGTGTGGCTTGGCTGTTCTATTTGTTGTTTTGTATTGCCACCGACTTCCGAAACTAAAGTCATGTGTGTTATGTTTTAACGTTATTTTTCACTTTTTGGTTTTTGAAGGCGGTTGTCTTTTTTGTAAAAAAGCTTTTTTATTTTTCGCTTTTTAGTACTTCCTTATCATCCAAATCCATTAAGTAATGGCAACACAGTCAAAACAGAGCTTGAAAGTACAAGGTGAGAACATTACAACTTCATCCATGTATATTTTTTTGCTTTCTGACGATTTTTTCAAAAAGTGCTGAATCAATTTCGATAAAATTGAAATGGGACCACCCTCGAGGCATACCCTATCCATCAAAATAAGAAAAAACATAAAGACGAATTGAGAACCTCCTTCTTTTTGAAGTCGGTTGAAAAAGAATACATAGACCGAGTTACATGATAAATGGAAATTATGTTTTTCCTTACTCCTCCGTAGTTTTCTAATTATTTTTTCCGGAACCCATCGAGCCTCGACGCATTTATGGTTTTGCTCCCTATTGATTCTGGGTTTCTAGAAAACCAAATAAGTAATTGCTGACCAACAAATTTTAATATTTTTTATATAGAAACATAAATCTACACATTATTAATCGTTTCTCTTTTCAGATTGAGTTGCGCTTGCGATGATAAGTTCCACGATTGTCTGCAGGCTGACCAAACAAAGACCGCTAAATACATAGGATTCATATACTTTAATACGCTGCAAACACAATGTTTCAAGGAAGACTATCCAGTTTCTGGGTGCACTAAGAGAGGCGGGTATGTATTTTTTTTTTAATATTTTTCGGTCTACAGTATAGTCACTACTGTGCTACCTGGGGGCCAAGTCTGCTATTTTTATAATTTCGGCATTCCAACACGATCCCATTGTCATTTTGCTAAAAGTTCGTACATTTGCTAAATTCACAATGGTCGATCATTGGTCGGTCGAATTAAAAGCAATGACTGCACAATGACGTTCTAATGGTAGGTCACTGATCGAAGGAACTGGTAAAATTGTAGCAGATTACCGCCTAAATTCAATTGTCATTTTGTACGAGATTACCATTCTATATCATTTCTTTTAATGGCGTGACAGTGGTTGACCATTGGAAAGTCATAATGACGCCATTATATTATTAGATTACCAAACTTGTCAAAATCAACAATTATGAAATCAATGATAGACCATTCTGACCAGAGGTGACTGGATGAGTGACGAACTCCCTATAACCTACGGTGTGCCCCAGGGTAGTATCATTGGACCGACCTTACTTCTCATATATATTAATGACCTCTGCCGTTACAAACTTTCTAATGGATCCATCTTTACCTACGCCGATGATACTGCCTTAATATTCCACGGATACTCCTGGGAGTTGACATTTCAATACGCACAACTAGGACTCGATATTGTTACTGACTGGTTGTCACAAAACCTACTCACTCTAAATGTAGACAAATCTGTATACCTTACCCTTTCTCTATCAAAAGTTGGTAAAGCTTCATCATCCCAATTTTCATTGATTGCACATTCCTGTAACGCATCACTACAAACACCATGTGGCTGTCCTGTTCTAAGTCGCACGGATAGTGTAAGGTATTTGGGTGTTCAGATAGATGACTCTTTATCTTTTTATAATCATATAGACTTACTTACCTCCCGACTGCGTAAATTGATATATATTTTTAAGAATCTCCGCCATGTGGCCGACACACAGGTGCTTAGACAAGTGTATCTAGCTCTCTGCCAGTCAGTTGCACAGCACTGTATAGTTGTCTGGGGTGGAGCAGCAAAAACTCATTTGCTAAAACTAGAACGTGCCCAAAGAGCGATCCTTAAAGTAGGTTGGTCCCTTCCTTATCAATTTCCTACCACCGAACTTTATAAAACTTGTAACGTCCTCTCTATTAGGAAACTGTTCATTTTAAATTTAATTCTAACAGTTCATTCCCAGAATTCCTATAATCCCAAAAAGTTTGAAGCCTTGAGACGAAAGCATACAGTGTGTACTTCCATTCCTGTTCATTCAAAGCTAGCTCAACGATTCTTTTATTTCCTTGGTCCTTATGTATACAACAAAGTTAATACCATCTTACATATGTACTCAATGGTAAAATATAAATGTAAAACTACTGTAAGGAACTGGCTGCTGGATATGGATTATGAAAGTACAGAAAGTATCATCCAAACCATAAAATAATTTCAATCACACTAATTCCCACTAAATTTTACTAATAAGCACAATCACTCGCACAGAACTTACATGCACATACACAGAACACCCTCACACATTCACGCACCACACACACACACACAATCATATAATAATATCAATTCACATAACACTTCACATACCACTTCACAAATTTTTATATAACCACACCTTTATTATAGATTTAAGTACCTCTCTATAAAAAGTGTCGAAAACTGTACCTATTATGTATAATCGGAATTAAGATGCCGCAAATATGAAATATGATAATATTCAAAAGGGTGTGAGCCTGGAGATCTGTCATACAGGTCCCGAACCTAGTACAGACTCCAGCTCTCACAAAGGTCCTAGATTAAGGCAAACATGTTTAAATACACAAATTGTAGCAGTGTCCTTTTTGAGAGAAATAAATTATATTATTATTATTATTATTATTATTCTGACACTATTGTAATAGCAAACTTGAGGCCCTGGGCTCGATTTTCAGGTCAGGCAAAAGTATTGTTGGGTCTTTGAGGCAATTTCAATGAGAAATTTCTCAGTAGCAACTCGGATTTTTTAAGTTGTTGTGAAACCCGAGGCTCGGGTCGGAAAGCAGATAAAGCCGTTGATCCTGCGCCTGGTCTCTCGCTGGCCAAGTCGGATTGTCGTGCCATGAGACTATCAGAGTGAGGGATACCCTTATGCAAAAGAATGCGTACTTGGCTATTCTCCATGACCGAAATTCAGTCGGAAGGACTATATCAACATTAATTTCTCAATCTTGATCATAAATATTATGACAGTAAATTTACATTTCGTTAATTGTTGGTGTATTTTTCAGGTGGTTCAAAACCAAATGTTTGGAGTATTCTTTCGACACAAGTGGTGAAAAAACCGTTCAATGGTTTGATGTGCAAGATTTCTAAAGATGTTTCAAATCTAGTCCATAATATTAAGTAATTTTTTTATGATAATGCCTATTTATGATAACGATAAACTAGCTTTTGCCCGTGACTCGTGTACGTGAGCTTTCTTACGGATCCTACATTTTATGTTTATAAATTTATATACCACTCAGGGATAACGTAGCTACTTATTAGCGAAATAACTTTTAGAATTGTAACAGTACAATACGGTCAACGTAACTTGGCGCGTCTGAAGTTAGCTGTTTGGCTGCGCAATGGAACTTTTAGGAACGAAATTGTCTACTGCGCAGCTAATCGGCTAACTTCAGACGCGCCAAGTTACGTTGACCGTACTGTAGTTCCGGAAATTCGAGCGTTCAAACAAAAAAACGAACATAACTAGTTACATACTTATATGTACTTCATGATCAAAAAATATTGGGATGCTGTAAGAAAATTCACGCAGCCGAAGTTGCAGGCAATATCTAGTATTAGGATAGATTAATTGTTTGTTTTCGCAAATAAACATATTTAAACTAGTTTTCAGAACCTATTATTTTACTGTTAATCAGAGACACCTAATTAAGATTACGGTCGCCAAAAATACGTCATAGTTTTTTGCTTAAACGTATAAATTACTCTATAATCTTGAAACCAAAGATAGAAAGTTATTTCAATGCTATCTTGTACCATCTTCTTCTTAATAACAGGTGTAAGCCTACATAATCATGAAATCTTGATAAATAGTTATGAAACGGAATTTATAGTGTCGTTCGGGATAAGTATTTTTATTAGGTACTTACACTTATTCATCTAAACCATTCATTCTGCTAGTGTTTGTTACAGTGTGTAGTGTGTGTGTGTGTGTTTGTATTTCTTTTTAGACTTTCATGACAGCTACAAAATAAACCTTATGATGTAATATAATTTATTTGTTTGTGGTAGAGTATTATAGTAATACAATAAATAAAGAAGCGGCATTCGTATTATTTATTTTCCAGCATATTTCATTGGTACATTGTTAGAGATTTTGCCATAATCCATTAGTATATAAGTAATATACAACTCTTTATATTAAATTATGCACACATGATTGCACGAATAATATACATAATTTATATTATCTCATAGGTATAAATAACCATACATTTAGTTACACATGTGATAAAAGATATGAATACAGATTTATAACAATATATAAACAAGTGAACAACTTCGAACCGTGTCGGAAACAACACTAGAATATTCTTTATTAATGATAGAAAAACTTCAAATATGTATGGGATGTACATATAATATAATGTAGATATGTAGCAGTGCTTAGCTAAAACATTGGAACGCGGGCGCACGCATGATTATGTACAACCAGATATACATACATAGTTATACATTGTAGTGGACTAAACTGTGGGGTTATATATTTTACGAGTGATTAACACTAGGAATCGCAAGCTAAATCTGGATTTATACGTGAAAAGGTTGAAATACACGAGAACAAGAACTTTGTTTGGATAGATACGAAGCAATATAAAGGACTTAAAGAGAATCCCTTGTACGAAGTGAGCAATCTCCAAGTAGCCTACAATCCAAGCGACCTTACCGATCAATATGTACAACAACAATTTTAGAACATTTATAAATTATTTCGATCCTTCAACGTCGCTATGTAGTGCGTTATCCTCGTAGGTAGGTACCTACGATCTATAGGTTAGGTCGATTGGTTTCATCAATTATTTTATATAATTAGTCATTCAAAAGTATGAAACGTCAATTGTTTCAATAATATTTTGTTTATCTGACACGTCTGTGTCGCAATGTAGTATATTAATTTTAACGAATTCTATATATTTTCTAAAAGTAATAATATTTCATGCAAGCAGTCTTTTGTCAGGTGGAAACGTCACTAACATTTGACTGTTATGTCACTTCCCACACCAACAGCTTTTACGATAAGAATTAATTCACATTCTATTATTGTTTTTATTAAAATTCCAATATCAAAATTGTATGAAATTCTCTTAAATGAAATAAGCAAAGGGTAACTCAGAACGTGAAACGGTTTCTAAAGAAAACACGTGCTTTGGTCAGCTTATGATTTTGATTCCTAAATTAAATAAATTTCTTAAAAACCTTGGCTCATCTGCTTAATGAAAAAGCTGGCGAAGAATGCTTTGACAACTAAATATATCCACGTTATATTAAAACAAGTAGTTCAACATAACTTCAGAAACTTTAAGTGACAATGACACAGTACTTGCCAGTACTGTTTAGTAAGTAGGTATTATATTAAGAATGATAAAGATGGTATCATCTCTACTATCACAGAATATTATTATTTCGAGAATAATCAAAGAACCAGCATATAAATTTAATGCGCTTACACAAATTTTCTTATTTAAAATATCTTTATCATGTAAGTATATTGATTTAGCAGTTGGATATAACAAACGGGTATTGGCAAATCTCAGTAGGCACCTATACTTACATTTTCCCAAGATTTCCGTGTATCAACTGTCGTATAGTATTGTAATATAAGTTATTTAACTTAGTGAACAGGATTTTAGATATACAAATATTTTTTATTTAATATTATGTAATTTTTTACATAGGGAACGACTTATTTATTTAGATGATTTCGATTTCGATTTCACAATGTAATATTTTGATCATGAATGGAGTATATAGGATAGTTAAAGTTTCGTTTATAGAAATTCATTAACAGATAGATTTGATTCAATTTTTGGTCAATGGGACGGTCGCAGCAGCATACTGGTGCCTGCAATATTGCTTGAATTATTTGGATTTTATTTATTATACATTTGTATTGTTAACATTAATAATAATGCGATAGTTCTTATATTGAAACATGGTGAAATAAACATTTTAGTTTCAACTACTCAGGTAGGATATATTCAGGTAACTCACAGCTAGCGATCAAAAACGTAACGTAGAAAATCACAACAATTCTATGCCATAAGGATCGTGTAGTAATAACTAGGTATTTAATAACATTACGAACTGTTCCTACACATAATAAATAATGCAGATCCAATAATGTGTAAACAATTCACTCGATATCATAATCTAACCTAACAGATGGACGCGAGTCCAAGATATAGAAAGCATCGGAATACACGACTAACCAGGTGTTCAGGTGTTAAAACTCCAACCGTGGATGCTATTAAGACAGCACTAATACTCGAATATTCACTAGACTGTGCGTTTATTGAAATTTTACTATGTACAACATCTCCTAAGTGCGGTACCCAAGTACCGGCGCGTCGAGCGGCCTAAAATAGAAAACTTTCTACAATCGAGCCAAGTTCCACGGCGAGCCGCAGCAGGATCAGCCGGCTGACAGCAGCCGCGAGCCCGCGCCCGCGCGCCCGCTCTGCCGACATTATTTGCCGCCGAGACCGAACTTCATGAAGATAAGCTCTTTGCCCTTGCTGAGGATATCGCCACCGGGGGCGGTCATCTCGGAGAACTTCTGCATGAGGTTGGGCTGCGTTGCTGGCGTAGAGGCAGACGGGGGCTGCACGCCAGGTGCAGGCACGACGGCGGGGCCAGCGCGGCGCGCGGGGGACGCGGGCGCGGGGGGGCCCGGCGCGGGCGCGGCGGGGGGCGCGCCTGGCGACTGCACCGTGGGGGTCCCGGCGTTACCAGCGCTCGTGCGCGCGATCGTGCTCGCCGCCTGCCCGCTCGCCGCGCCTCTCCCCCTCGCCTGTGCCGCCAAACTCATGTCATATACTGCACTGTTGGCTACACTTACCGTCTTATCTGTTACTGGAACGTTTCCTATCGATTTTACACCATTGATATCATCAAGCTTCATAACATTTATGAAACAATTCCCACAACAGATAAAACAGTTAATAAAGATGCATATATTCAGTTAGCGTGATTAAAATTGTGAATTAAATACAACAAGCAAACTGTAATCATTATGACTGGGACAGGTGCCTAGCTTTCTCAAGGAACTTAACAAAATTCTGATAGATTAATTTACGTTACTTAATATAAATAAAGAGACAGAATGATGTTATATTTAGAATATTAGTTCATTATGCGTGTTATAAAATATTTACATAAAAGTATTTAAAGGACACTTACATCAATACCTAAGTCACTCTGTGTATCATGCTATACAATATTGAGACAAAACATTATTATTTACAAAAATATTCATAGTACAGTACACACATCAATAGGGTTTAAAAATGTGCAGTAAAAACATGCATTGCCATAAACAAAGCAGGTGGCATTTTAAAAAGAAAATGGTTGACATTCAGTCTACCGGGGATTATAATATTTTTTATATTGTTGGAAGAAATTAATCATCAGGGTTGTAAATACATAGAAGCTCAGATTCTTAAGGGTAAGTCAATAATAAATTCAATGCATTCGTCATGCTTCGGTAAACTACAACAAAAAGCTTGAATAAGAACATACTATTCGATTACGTAATGATGTTAAGAGTTGTCATATAAACGTCAAAGAGGTTGTTATGGTAACGTGATGTCATCACAAACGCAATCGTTTAGTAAAGGACCACATTCACAGGCCTCAGAGATTGTAGTAACATGGTGAATGGGTTATGGTATCTGATGTGAGTGAAGTACGCCAGTGTATGTTCTGTACTAGTCTCTGTATGATCTGGTCCAGTATGCGATGACAGCTAATGATGTGTAAATAATATAATGGTAATCATGACCATCAGTCCACGTTACTAGTGGACGAGTGGCTGAGGTGGCCACAGTACCAGATGCCCTCTGTACACTGAGCGTAGTAATGAAACGCAAGGTAAATATAGATAAAGAAATAAATGAAGAAAAGGAAAAAGTGAAAATAATAAAATCTAAAGATAATGAAGTGACAGTCGAACAAAAACGTCTAGTATCGTTGCATAGTATATTTGAAAGTATTCTTGTGGGTCGATTACAAACGGTATTTTTACCTGAGAATTCGCCTGTTCTGGATTACTGGCGCATGTGTTGTGGTCTAACATAGAGGAAGGAGGGCAGGCATCTAGCAAACAGACAATACACACAACATATATAGTGACCACAGACAACCACTTGAATCTTGGATCACACCTCACGAACACCCCGTGGGTTCAGAGCGAGATTATGTTGCGTGTATTTGTACGAGCAGCCTACCCGCTGTGTGTCTAAATGCCAGGATATACCGTGTGACAAACAAAACATAATAATAGGATAGAGAGTTGGATAGATGAAAATAAAATAAGGTATCCTCGAGTCTTAAAGACGTGGCGTTGAGTAGTGTAGTTTGGTAATAAGGACACACTTGTAATTGCAAGTTTTTTGTAAGGAATCAGAACCTCTTCGAACGATGTTTGTGACTGTGTAATCCAAGATAGAGTGTTCATTAGCAAAGTGTACACCAAGAGTCTTTGTGCTCCGTAGATTGCAACCGGACTCGCATTCATACATTCCGTTTTACCATCACTAACACACATGGCTAAATCCAGGATTGTTTGGAAAGGAAAATATCAGTTTCGATTTCGTAATTGAAATCAGAACACAATCAACAAGTTTTGAAAGGAATCTGGAAATTCAGAAAGACCAATAAACCAAGGAGGCAATGAGGCAAAACGGAATGGAAAATCTAAAACACAAACTCGCTGAGCGAGTCCCGTCGCAATCGCAAGTGTACAGGAAAGATGATAGAGGGTTCCAGAGCGAAATAGCTAGCGTCTTTCAGTAGTCACATAGCAAGTCCAAGGTGCAAACATGAAACACTCAAAGCTCTCGGTGAACGGTGAAGACACGCGTCTTCACCGAACTTACCTAGGGGAGGTCGGCTCGGCGATCTCTTTAGAAAGCGATCTGATCACGACTACTTTCAGTGTACGGTCTTTTAAAATCAATGTTTTAGTGGAACTTCAGAGTTCCAATGTTTTATTGAAGTGAAACTGACAAGCAGGACGTAACAATCTATTTAAATCGTGTCATGTAAGTGACGGGTGACTCTAACAGGGTTTTGTCTAAAGCGTGTGCATCGCTCTTCTGTAATCGACGAGCCGACCGACCCGGCTTAGTATTAAAATAGGGAGCGAGGGCAAGAGCAGCGGTGGCAGCTCAGGGAGAAAAGTGGAGGAGCAGAGGTAGTGGAGGGGTGCCGTACCTGCTCGGCGGTGGTGGTTGCGCTGCTGGGCCTGCTGCGCGGCGTGCTGCGCGAGCTGTGCGTGCTGCGCATGTTGCGCGTGTTGCGCGTGTTGCGCGTGCTGCGCATGCTGCGCGTGGTGCGGCACGCCTTCGCGCGGCGGCGGCGGCGGACCCTTTGTGCCCGGACCGCACCCCGGCCCGGGCAGGGGCACGGCGCCGCGACCCCGCCCCGCTCCTCGCCCCGCGCTCTGCCCAGCTGAAGACATGCCTGCGGCCCCTGCGCCCAATATATCAATGCTCGACATTCCGTACCAAAGCTAACATCTCTCTACTTATCCCACATGAAAAGAAAAGACTGTCCTACATTGGCAAGTTTTTACTAACAAAGCTGATACGTTGTGGCCAGATTAATTTATTCTGATAGATGCCGTTGAGGTCAAAGTAATATATTTATCTTACAACCTTTTGTAAAATCATCAATATGGAATCAAAGTAAACCCTACTTGATGAAATCCTAAGATTTTCCGTTAGGTTATAGAACAAAATGCTATGGCCATATAATTAAAAAAAGACATCGCTACTAAACTAGTTTGAAACTAGGTTATCAAGTTCCACGCACCTTGGTTACTATGTTGTGCCGCGTACTGGTCATTTGCGTCAGCGAGGAAGTTGCTCGGCACAAGACCACGCGAGCCTTCAATCTCAGCCATGTAGAAACCATCGTCATCCATGTCTCCGTATACGTGGATGATCTGACCCGTTTGGAAGCTCAGCTCAGCCTGGAAAAGTTTCTGAGTGACAAAAAATCAATTGTGAAAGAAATGTTAGAGAGTTGAAGGTACAGAATAGAGGAAGGGTAGAAGAATATGGAAATAGATATAGTTAAATTGGTATAAGTAAGGATACCAGATAGTATAATAATGCAAGACAGGGTAAGACAGAACGTTGTTCAAGATTATAATCAAAAAGAGCAACAACAGTATATGAAGAGGTCACAAATGATGTTTTTAGATATACAGATACAAAACACATAATGCAAAGTTAAGTAGGCACTAAGCAGACACTTTATCAAACATCTAAAGCCATATTCAAGAGTACTAGAAGTGAAGAATCGCTATAGGGTACAGATTTATAAGTTTTAATGCAGTATTTTGTGGCATTATACCTGTCAGAACTGCAATCCCACAGCCGGGACATAGGTAGCTACTTAGCTGGTCAGACTTACAACCTAGTACGTCAGCCAGGCCTAAAGGTCTCTCAAAACAGTTTAACAGCTTCTTTTTGTTTTAATGCATCTAATATGTAGTTACAATAAATTTAATATATGTTTATCAATGGTGCCTACTGCGATGTTTTGTTGCTTCAATAATACCAACATTGAAAACATCCAAGTCATATTCATTTTATGGAATTTAATATAAAGTATGGAAGGAAGAGAAGAAGAAGAGGATACTTACATCAGCGTCCACATTAGGGCTGAGTTCCTGTGGATCGTAGTCGTACAATGCGACCATGCGTCGTACAGGCTGGTTGGCGTAGCCGTCGGCCCAGCGATCTCTTTTGGGCAGCTGGCCAGTGGCTTCTTGCTCCGAGACTTCCACCACCATGTTATGGGGCACATATCCGCGACGACCTCTGCACTCGCCCCAGTAGAAGCCGTCGCCATCTTTGTCGCCCCAAACCTGAAGGTTGAGAAAGAAGTTGTATATAATGATGAATATGGGCTTTCTATTGATGGTATATTATGTATCTATACTAATATTATAAAGCTCAAGAATTTAATTGTTTTGTTACGTTGAACGCGCTAATTTCAGGATCTACTGGTTCGATTTGAAAAATTATTTTTGTGTAGGATAGTACATTTATCAAGGAAGGCTATAGGCCCATGCGAAGCCAGGCCTGGTCGCTAGTAAAAGATAACGGTGCAACTGAGTCAACGCATAAAACGCTTGACGACATATCCAAAGAAGATGCAACAGAGACTTTTGAAAGAGTTCTTGAAAAAATCACGGGTGTAAATCCTTGCCCGCCATATCGAGGGCACTGTTATTGCATCGGTTAAGTCGAGTAATATCGTCATCGCTTTAATAAATTGGACCTTTACAAAAATTATTGCTGATTAGAAATTTCGTTACTAACCTTGATAGTGTCTCCTTCACTGAACGGCAATTCTTCATCACAACTTTCAGGATTCGGGCTCATGGTTGTAGGATCATAGTCAAATAGTGCGAGAAAGTAGCGGCTTCTCTTGGACTGAGGGTGGGTTTGCGCGTGTCTGGCCCCAGGCTGGGGTCCGCGGGGCCCGGTGGGTTGACCTCCGCGGGCGGTGTACTGCATACTGCTGCCTTGCTGGTTCTGCTGTTGCTGTTGTTGTTGTTGTTGTTGCTGCTGCTGCTGCTGCTGCTGCTGCTGCTGTAAGAGGAATCATGCTGTTAAGGCATGTCTTAGTGCAGTGAGAAATTTCTTTTTTGTTGCTTTGAGTTTTGTGAATGGGATAAACATTTATGTAAGATGGTTAAGGCAATGAGCAAACACAAAATGATAGTTTTAGTTTATAAAATTGTAAAAGATATGTTACAATTTATTTCAAAGTTTCCACTTTATTTTATTTGTTGTGAGCGTTTCTATGACATAATGTGTTCCGATCGCGTGTGCGTTCAAGTGAATGCAACACATTTTCGAAAAATTCTCCTAATATTTTATTCCTTCTATGTAATATTATTTAGTAGTTTTTTGGATCACATTGAAACATTTTTCTAAAATGGGTGTAATACCCTATTGCTAAGAGTCTAGGTGGCTAACAGGGAAATAGTACAATTAGAGATTTTATCAAAGCTCTAATTGTATCGATCATTTCCCGGCGTTTATTGGCATTATCTAACAACTCATCTAAAATATGAAAGAATTCATAAATCTTTTAAAAATATAATTACAATAAAATGGTACGGAACACATACCTGCTCGTTGTGATGTCCGGCCTGATGAGGGTTAGGGGGGCGGCCTCGCTCGTGGTGGTTCCGGGGGGGTGGGTTCTGGTACTGCTGCGACGCGCTGGTCCCGCCCGCCCCGGGGTACGCCGGGTTACTTTGGAACTGGCCGGCTGGTGGATATTGGGGTTGCTGCGTGCCATGGTAGGCTTGTGTACTCGGGTACGGCTGACCCGAAGGCTGCTGCGACGCTTGCGTTGGTTGGGACGGTTGCTGCTGACGTCCGTACGAACCAACACATTAATAAGGTTAGATTTTCCATAACAAAGCCAACAGCAATCGAACAAGCTCATAGCCATTATCCTCATTGGCGTTGCGTCTCAAAGCGATATAAATATTACCTTCTCCTCGGACGATAAGAAAAACAAGACATTCCGTTGTAGCTCTAGTCAACCCCCATGCACAACGAAAGCTAGCGTGCAGCGCTTACACTTGAAACCACATCATTCATAGCAGATATAATCATAAACATCGGTTCCAAATGTGCTTGTCACAAGTTTAACAAAACAAAATTTAAATACAACTTCAACAATAACGGAAAAATCGTATCATTAACCGATGTCCCCTCGTAAACTGAATACCTTATCTGTTAACATAAGACATTGAAGTGTGAAAGGTGTGTGAGAGGAGTGAGTGTACGGCATTGATACGCGTCGAAGCCAAGACAGCATGCAGGAACAATCATACAAACACGCGAACATGCTCCAGTGTTGTCTGTATCGAGTGCTCTGTGGGCCTAGTTCCTCTGCCTATCTGTCAGTACGTCGGTACGGGACGTGCGGGTGTCGCAAGACGTGTGGCGGACCAGAGTCGTGTGTGGGCGAACATCAAGGACGGTACAGTAAGTGAAGATGACAACACAGAACACCGAGAAGTGAAACTCAGAAACTCGTGATCGGGAGATCGTACAGAATTGAGAGAAAGAGAGCATAGTGAATAGTGCTAGCACATGGAGAGCACATCGATGACAGCTAGGAGAGATCCCAGACCTGTGGGCGGCGGCGCGGCGCCTCCTCGTCTTCGCTACCCAGCTCCGTCGCACTCTCTTTAGTGATTTCGATGGCCGGTATCCCCGATTGCTAATACCACATGGTCATTCAATATTTTAGCATATACACAGTTTTCTTTATAACGACACAAAATATAGTGAGTTAATGATCGTGCGAATATGGGCGATATTGATGACTATGGTGCTCGCAATATTTCGGACGTGTTTTTTGCTTCATAATCTGTGTAGTTACTTTCTCTTGAAACTATTAGATTATTCTTTAAAGCAAATAGAAGTACACACTATACGGAAAGGTTATAAAGCGGTTTATTAGAAGCTGTTGAAGAGTGAGTTATAAAATACTTTTGATTTATCATTAATATATATCAGGCGTTAGAGCAAGTAAAGCCTGTACAGGAAAGCTGAAGTGGAAAGATAGAAGTTCACTGCCGTGTAAGCGATCGGCTTTTGTTTGACGTGATTTGATCCTAATTTGATAACGCACGATTGTTTTGTTTGTCCACGATTCGTATTCATGAATAATGTGTTAATGTCCATGAGTGATGTCTGATGTCTTTATGTTTTAAATGAGTCGTGAACTGTTATGAAAAATCGTCTTAAACGCAATAAATTGTCCACTCTTATGTGATAATTATTAAGTTATTTTTGTTTTAGAGCAGTATCAAAAACGAACCCTTTCTATTTAAGCTATATAATTTACTTTTTAAATATTATACTATCTATGTATCTTTAAAATCGTACAACTGCTAAACAGAAGTTTGATTCCAAAAACCTAATTTTCTTTACATAAATATATATATGCATTTAGCTAGTATACTTGTTTTCTACATATTTTTGTCTACTTTCAGATAAATATAAAAGCATACTCAAAGTAAATATTGTCTTCATATGCTGATTATATGGCTACAATATTATAGTATTATGACACTATTTGTATAATATACGGGCACACTGTGTATTAATAAAACTTCAAAGAAAACAATAAAAAAATATTTTACATAACTAATAACAAAAAAATAACGCGTTCAAAACTAAAAGAATAAATTCATAGAACGCTAAATAAATCAGTCGTGTGTAAACTTCAGAATTAAACAAATAATGATAAATATGAAAAGACGTGTTAAAATTCCTTACCGAAGGGGTTATTTTGTCGAATATACTCTTTAGGAGGCCTGTGCCGAATCCACTCGTAGGCTATGGAAAGGTGTATAACAGTTATGTGAGAGAGCGAGGTAAGGTTAGACTAAGTGGCATGATCACAACTCATGGGCGGTATTGTCTGTGTCACAAAGTACAAGCTCTTTATCTGTTCTAAGTTGTATCTGTATATGGTGTCGTGCGTTGTCGGGTATCGGCCAATAGCACTAGAGACTACTGATCTAGTCGCAAGCAGTATGCATTTAATTTTGAACGATCGAGCCGAGTGCATAACTATAGTCGATGGCGCGGTGGTCGTGTCGTGAAACCGTCGGTCGGCAGAGAACTAAATACTGGACATTTAGAAGATGCCAGCGACAGAACCACAGGAGAAAGTATAAAGAGTGCAGTTTGCAACACCGATATTACGTGACAAACTGTCTGTGTACACGGTAGTAGAACTGATCAACAACATAGCCCTTACTGAAGTAAATTAAGGAATACAAATTGTATAAACCAGACTGTTTGTCGCGCAAGAAGAGAGCATATGACACTGATCGTTATAATGATAGCTAAGAAGACACAGACGAAGAAAATTATCAGAGATAAAATCAAAAATATAAAGCACATAATTAAATACTGAATCAACCTCTCAACGAAATAAACTGGCAAAATGAAACTTGACGTTACACACAATTGTACAACATTGATTTGCAAACCAAATAGACAAAATGCTATTGCGATCAACATTAAATTCAATACAATTTATCATTTCAAGTCATTTAAGTTTAATTTTGACAAAAGTTTCAAAATTCCAATTCGGGTAGCAAATAAAAATCCAATAAGATGTATGAAAGTACAGAAAACAATAAATGTAAAATTTTGACATTTAAAATATTTAGTTAAAGCCAATTTTTGGGACAAAGACTTCATTATGTCAGACATAGCGAGATACATTATTATTACCAACGTCATAAAGGGACAAGATAAATAATAAAAAGAGTTTGGTCACCTGAGGAGCGTGTGGGTCGTGGCGGTTAACAGAAGGGAATATCTCCTTATCAGAGAGATTCTCATCGTGCTCTATAACTTGCTGGTGGTGTTGGTAGGGCTGAGGGCGCTGAACGGGCGCTCCTCTATATCCGCCGGGCCCAGGTTGGTTAGGGCCAGGGCCCGGCCCGCGCGGCATCCGCGTCACCACACCCCGTAAAACCGCCGGAGGAATCGGCGTGGGTGCACTATCACTAGACTGACTGTCCCTTGACTTTGTACGAACCTGAAAACAAGAACACAACAATCGCGATAAACATCGTCAACCTAAACAATAAAGACATATATAATTCTACCAATAAGATAAACGTCACCATATATCTAATATTGCTAACATAGCGTTCACATAGCCAAATCAAGCTCCATACAGCCATACTTACGGTGACACATTTAGGATTGAGGCCGATCAGTTTGCCAATGTCGATGAGAGCGTGGTCACCGGTTGGGGAATCCACGTCGGTCACCTTCTTGCCATCGGCGTACACAGCGTACCCAGTGACCGGCCCCGAGGCGGGCGGACGCAGGACTGGCTGCCAAGTCACCAGCAAGGTCCCGTCCTGAGGTCCGGCTTCCACCTGCGACACCGCACCAATCACCACCAACAATCCAGCCGAACATTCGTGAGGCAAGCCAATTGGGTTTCGATTTTATTACATGTGGGCCAACGTTGAACTAAGCCACATTGAGGGAGGAGCTGACATTACAGATGGGGGTCGCTAAGCTAACAACGAGGTGAGCGTTGGGATATGTCAACATAATTTTCCTGGAGCTGGATTTATGGTTGCGATTGACGCGACTTCCTCGAGACGTGCTGTGTGCTTTGAGGTTGTGAATTATTTGAAAGGAACAGGGGTGGGTCAGTCGGTCTTTGTGAGTATTCATACTGTATTATCACACTTTTGTGGAGCATTGGAAAGCTACCTTGTGCGTGCTAAAAACGCTTCACAGTTACTGCCTCGACAAGCATTGTTAAATTTTAATTGTTCTAAACATTTATAATTTTCCACTATCCACTGTGTGATTGTTATAATTCTGATTCCTGACTAAGTATAGACAGATACATATAACATCAGCGAGCAAGGAATGTGAGTGTAAGATGTATAAGTTTGAATCCAAAAAGCATGCTCAATTCACGTCATGCTGATTGTTGGCTTTTTTACTTTCCACGTACCATAATTTCGTTTGGTGGATCGGGCAGTCCCTTGGGAAGAGTCCTGAAGTCTGTGTAAGCCCCAGGAGCTTCTTCTTGAACTGGAATTCCAGGTTGTGGTGGACCAGCTCTTAAGTGTTTAGCCCTTACAGTTACCCGATACTGTGTGCTGGGTGATAAACCTGTAATTGTGTGGCGGTACACTCCTGGCTTCACTGTTCGAACCTGTAATCAATGTTTGCATGTCTAGTCTATTCAATTGATTAATGACGTCATTTCACAGTAACTTGTGCTTACTTCAACATTGTTTACACAGACGACGTGCTGGTGGTTAGAGTTGGCTGGTAGCCACGAGATCACGGCCTGGGAGCAGGTCACTCCGCTTGCCCTGACACAGGTCGGGCCCATGTTACCCGTGTCTCTACCGATCACCATTGTGCAAGCTGCGTCCCTTGACGTGCGTCGCGACACTGTCACCGAACGCACGCTGATACGGTGCGGCTTTAGGAACAAAAACACCATAAAACTGACGGCACTTATTGAAAACGTGATAAAGATACAAATACAAAAGTAATATCTAAAAGCAAACGATGACATCGACGACCAACTAAATGAATTGTGCTCACTGGTAACATATAAAAGTGACTACTGTAGAAACATAAAGAGAAGCAGCTCTAATTGAACATCAAAACAACTCACCCGATTGGAGTCTACTCCTTCAACGAGTGCTCGAGTGCGTTCTGAGGCCTTGACGGTCGTTTTGAGGACTCCATCGACGTAAACGTGGTAGCTCTCGATGTTGGCTTGTTGCACACCTTCGGGGGCAGTCCAGCCGATGAGCACGGATTTGTTGAGCTGTCTCTCCAGGGTGAGCTGCCGCGGCGCCGGCACTAGCGACGAGAAAAACAGCTCGGCTGTTGAGGTCCGAGGGCATATCGAGGAGTGCGGCCAGGCAGGCGAAGTGCGTGAGAATGCGAAGAAGCGTGCAGCGAAGTCCAAGGACGGGAACGGGAAGGGACAAAGGTTCGACTATAGAACTATTTCTAGATAAATGATCATTTACTACAACCGTCTCAGGTTGTTTGTGTAGAGTACTGATTGTGTCAGTGTGCGAAGCATCATGATTGTTTAATACTACTATGGTAGTCCAAGTGCTCGATGCGTTTGGATTGCATGCGAAATGTAAAACTTCACTCAATTACGAAATGTTTACTGTAATAGTAATGCTAAGATTGTATTACTTCTAGCTAGACTCTGTCTAAATCTCTTTATCAAAGTTCTAATAATAAAAATATTTAAAAACCATTTACTAGATTGTTAATATTGTCAGTACTGTTTGATCTAACGTTTCGTGCCTAGTTGTATTTCTATGAGAGGAGTTTGATGTGTGAATGCTTACCATTATCGTCGTCTTCTGGTCCCTCGCTTAGTTCGGCTACTTCGCTTAAGCGAGCGACATCGCGACTGATCGACAGTTCGCTTATCGCTGTAGTCTCATCGACATCTCTCAATGTCGAAACAATCGCCTGAGGGTAAAATGGGACCTTGTATGAAAAAGGTTTTTAATGATGTTATTAAAATTCACAATATTTACACAATATTAGTCACAACCACAGATATAGATAGACCTAGATAACGCAAGTATCACGATCTGCATAAAAACCAAGTGTGCCATTTTTTGGACGTCACAATGTAATAACGAATGTTTTGTTTTTCCTAAATTTGGTATTCCCAGGTATTATTGAGGGTATTTGATTAAAAAAGATTGTTTTTTTTTATTAATTACGCATAATATTAATCACAAAATGACTTACCGATGGAAGGAAACGTATACTTTATTTTTTTACTTACGATTTTTTATCGTAAATTAGGCACGAAAATAGGCACGCGAAGTAGTTGCTCTTGCGTTATCTAGGTCTATTTATATATGTGGTCACAACCGATCTGAAGGTGATGGACTCGTTGCGTATATATATGAAACAAAATTATTTGTAATATTTGGGACAGATAATTGTATTTATATTATACAAGAAAAGTAACTATGTAGACTATTAAATTCATAAATTAAGATGTCCTCTTTATTTGCACTTCACCCCAGAAACAAAGAGATACCACTATAATTATGTTTTCGTCCTGGGCGATTAAAACCTCGAAGTTCGTAATAAACTACAGGTATCGTTTGCCATATTTAAAAAATATTACCGTCTTTATGAGGCAGCTAGGTAAAAACAGCGAACTAAGAACTATTTTAAGGCGTTAAGCTGTTTTGTACTAATTTGATAGGATGACACCTTACCGCAAGCTGCCTTAAATTCATCGAGGATTTTTTTTACAGAATTACACTCTGGTAAAACGTATGTATGGCAACGCAACGAAACACATCACCTTTAGAGCCCCTTCAACAATCAAATTATGTTTGTTAAATATTTCACTGCCGTGGAATATTTCAACACACATTTCGTTCAAAATAAATCTAACTACAAGTTCAAAAAAATCTATTTATCACCTGATGAAACTCTAACAGATCGTCTCCGATCAATCTTGTAACGAAATTAGCAGGTACCAGTCCACGGCGTCCGTCCAACAGTTCGGCGTCAAGCATCGGTGCGTTGGGGTCTGGGGGACCCCACACCAACAAATAATCACCAGCACTTATTGCCAATTCACCATCTGCAGTCTCAATCCTAAAAGTGTTACTGTTTATATTGACACGGTCAGATTCCTTCAGTACACTGTCGTTGCTAGTCGAGTCTCTACTTACTCAGGTGGGTCATATGAATACCGGGCGATGTACACGCAACAACGACCCTTCCCCGGTATGTCCAACATGTCAACTGTTTCTGAGGCACCATTCATAAAATGTGACGCATTACGAACTGAAACAAGTGCACAGCTGAAAATGTTTTCCTTTTAACAAAGCGCACGAAGAAAATTAGTTTTTACTCACCTTCCATTTCCATGCCGGTATTAGGCATAATCCGCGCTATAGCCCTTTGGTTCCGATCGTGGCTGAATCCCGAGTCTAAGCCCCCTAGTCTATCAGTTCCGAATTGGCTATCTAATCCTAAATTCCACGAGGGTTGGTGGGGCGTGACTGGCGTGGCCACCCGTCCCACTCCTGTCGTGTTCCCATATCTACCGAGTCCGAGGTCTATTTCATCTAGAGGTTTAAGTTTTATATTCATAGGATTTGTACCGAGTCCGCCGGAGAGGAGGGGATTTGTATACGTCCCTGTCCCAGTTCCGTAACCGCTTGAGCTGCCTAAACTTGTGTTTAGTCCTCCGAGTTGCGTCCCGGTCAAGTTCGCAAGGGCATTTCCTAAACCGCTTGTTAAGGTCGACTGTAATCCTCCCAACGTATTCGATAGTCCACCAGATAAATTGCTCTGCGGATTGTTCAAACAGCTGGTAAGGCCGGTACCCGCTATGGTCCCTGTCATGCCAGGAGCGAGGCCAGAGCCCAAGTTCAAGGCTGATACGTTGCCAGTTAAGTTTTGTAGGTTAGATTGTAGTCCGGCTAGCGTGCTAGAGATTTGTCCGATGTTGTTGACGAGTGGTGCGGTGACGGGGTTGGTGAAGGTGACTTGATGGGTATTCGAGAGGCCGTATGTATTGGAATAGGCGGACACGGGGTTGGAGTACGAAGTGGGGTTGTGCGCGCTCATGGAGTAGGCGACGGAGTTGGAGCTGGGGGCGGTGAACTGTCCGGTGGCGTGCAGCGACGACAGCGTTGGCATGGTGCTGCTCTGGCAGATGGCGGCGTGGCCCGCCGTGCTTGCGTACGAGTGGGGCAGTGGCGACGGCGTCGGTGAGTGGTACTCCCCTAACGCCTGGTTGGATCCGCTTGATTGGATACCTGGGAAACCATAAACTACTAAAACATTATCGTTCTGTAATATTTTGACACCAATATTAGATAACCCAAGTTTTCTCGACAATCACTATTTTCACTCATTCATCCGCAGACGTTTAGCTTCTTCCAAAAGAGGAAGTTATTTTCTGCTGTCGGATCACACTACGATATGCTCTATTATGACATCATTATAAAGTTTCACGGAAGCGCTTCTCAGCTGTTCCATCTCACGAAATACAAGGTAAAAAGTTCGAACTCGATGATCAACCTTCTGTGATTGGAGAGCCTATCAGAAAAAGAAGAATAACTTCGAAGAACAAATGTAAATGCTTAATTACCATGTGTGGTCGACCTCGTATGCTCTAACTCAGCGAGGATGCGGTTGTCCTGCTCGATCTTGGCCATGATGCGCTCGATCTCGGAGGCTGGTTGTGCTGATTGCGTTGACCACGTAGTGACACCGCCTTGACCACGCGCCCGCAACGCCGACGATAGTTCTAATTGTAGCTCTTCGCATCGAACTGTTTCTAGTGCCGCCTAAGAGGAATACAAGCATTATTAGGTATCGTCTACTATTTCTTTATACGTGTATGTTTTACTTCTTGCTCTAAGCGTCTGATCTAAGACGATTTAATTAATGTGGAAGACTTAGAAGAAAGGAAAACAGTCCAAGAACAGTAAATTAGACTGAAATACAGAACCGTAGTATATTCTGTGGACATTTCAGTAGCTTAAAAGAACACCAATAAGGCTGCGTTTCCACCAAAGATGTGCGACGATATGTAGCGAGGGATGTGTGTGAAACTAGCCAATTACAGCGTTAGCTTAGTTCAAGTTATGACAATAAAGCGGTATCACTGGTCATTATCACACATATCCCTCGCACATCTCTGGTGGAAGCCATTCAAGTCGTCCCGCCATCTCTTTCGTGATCTAGCGCAAAAGAGATGAAGGCTGCCCAGCTTAAGTGAGACTAGGCTGGACATGTCTGCCGCAAGCTGAACTATCTATGGGCCCGTAAAACCCAAAATCCTAACAGAATCCTAAATCCCAGAATTCCAGAATCCTAATCCTATCAGAATATAAGCGCTGTGAGGTTTTTTTAATGTTATAGCACCATGCTGAGATAGGAGCCTTTTGGCCTCGTACAGGACCAATTTTCGTTTTCTTTTTTTTCTTTTTTAATGTTATTTTTGTGTGTGTTTTTGTCCTGGAGGGCGAATAATTATTTTCTTTCTTTCAAAATTGCTGCCCCGAAATGGCAAGACCAACCAATGACATTTAAAAAATGAAACAACAAATGTACCTTCTTCTCAAGTTCCCTCGCTCTGGACTGCAGTTGTTCAACATTGTGCTGGTCTATGGGCGAGCGCTGCGCCGCGCGGAGCTGAGCGAGCGCGTCGGCGTGTGCTCGCTCCGCGTCAGACCGCGCCCGCTCCGCGTCGCGCAGTCGTCTCGCTAACGCGTCCGTGTCTCCGCCACCCGACATGCTTGTGCCGTACCCGCTCATTTTCTAAGAAAAAAAGTAAATGCAACTGCTGAGAAATCCCTGTTTGTTTCTGACGTGACATCGGGCACGCCCCACCGCGGTGACGTGGTAGAACCACGGTAGCCGAGTGGATACCGAGCGGGCGAGCGAGTGCTCGCCGAACCTTTAGGGCCTGCGGCAACTGATTGGCACGGCCCGGGATTTTTACGTAACGCAGAATAATACACCTTAAAGTCATGAGTCATGTGAAGGTATATTGTGTTTCGTTACACAAAAATCCCTTGCCATCCCGTGCTGCCAGTCGGCACTGGCCCTTACGTTGCGCACACGGTCATCTATTGTATTGTAATAATCAGTACCTATAACAGTTTTCACTAGAAGTCAGAAAGTTTTATTCAGTAGTCAAGATCACCAGCACACACGTAGCTTCGCACTCACCACTGTTCTAGAGGTGAATGGCAAATATTTTTACTATAAGAACGCCCTCTTGCCTCTATACTTTGTATTTTTTACATCGTAAACTAATTTTGATTTATTTACTAGATGATGTCCGCGACTTCATCCCCGTGACTTAGGGGAGTTTTTTTTGCACGGTACCCTAATTGTCATTCTAAAATAAAAGTAGATACTCCTTATAACCGTATGGTGTCGGACTTAAAGAATAGCACCATCCCATATCTTCCCGTGGGTGTCGTAAGAGGCGACTAAGGGACTTATCAGAGAATGGGCAGCAGCGTTCTCTGTGCCTTTGTAACAACCATACTGCGATCGCCAATCCGCCTGCCAAGCGTGGCGATTATGGCAAAACCCCCCCTTGGGGAGGCTTATGTCCAGCAGTGGACGTCTTTGGGCTGAAATGATGATGATGATGATGATGACTCCTTATAACATCAGCTATCTACCAGTGAAAGACCCGTCAAATTCGGTTCAGCCGTTTCATAGATTAGGCGGAACAAACAGACAGACAGAAAAAAATTGTATAAAGCTGTTATTTTGACCATACAAACATACACATCAATTTTATTTATATGCTGTAAGTTTGTATATTTAACTTTTAAGTGAAAATGCATAGTCTGCTAACATGAGCTATAAATTAGGAGAGGATGTTAAGCAGAGTTCTGCTTAAACAGAGCATTTATATAAATTAAACAGAGTTTTGCTTAATTTATATAAATATATAAATGCAAATATATAGTTGAAAAAAAAAATGTTTATATCATGTATATTAATTGTGTTGTTATAATGGACGCATATTGCTATTGCTATAGCAGAATAATTACTCATACTTTAAAAAGTGTAATTAAATTTTTCACATAAAAGATAATATTAATTGCAAGAAATAAGAACAAACCAAATAGATTTTTTAAACCGATATTTCGTAGCCAATCCGTAGACCATAATTCGTAGTCCGCAACTGTCCGTAGCACTTTCGTAGCAGAGTGTCTACGAGTGCTACGAAAGCTCAATTTATCAGTGGAATCATAAACTGCATGTGTCAAAAAAACAAACATTATTACTTCTCTTTTCCTCTATTGGTTGTTTGTATATTTTCCTCTCTTTCTATACATGAGGATGATAACTACTTACAGAGATAACAATTTATTTGTGAAATGGCAGTTTTAGGAACTTTTTAAAACACATAAGGTCGTCTTTAGTTTGAACTTTTAAGTTTATTGACGAATTCATTTCACAGATGATCTAGTTGGACTGTAACTCGTCCCTTCAACCGATTTTGACTTCTATTCCGTAGGCTTACGGATGACATTAGAGGCAAAAAAGTGGTTACAATAACAACTGTTTACTGCAGCTGCCATTTGTCATGCCACCAACGCATTATAAGTCAAAATCGGTCGAACGGACTGTAAAAAAGGTTTGTGTATATGTCTAATCTTATTGTAAATGGAGTATAGGTACATTCGTAAAAAGAGGATTAACTACAGAATAAGTTTATTAGACGTACGGTCATGCCTTTATCAAACTCCAAAAAAAAAATTATCAGTCGCTTGCAAAACGAAAGCATTTATCAAGCAAACTATATAGGATTTTTTTATCGATTTTATGTTAAATGGGAGTCGATTGCGATGCTCGCCCTTCACGGCTACTGACGTCATCCGATAAAGGCGACCTACCTATCGATAGTCGATAGGACAGTCGTTAATCACAACACTTTTCCGTGTAGAGAGTGCTAGGGTTGATACCACGAAATAAGTACAACAGTTCATCATCACCTTTTCCCAACTCTGTTGGGGTCGTCTTCCAGTCTAACCGGATGCAGCTGAATACCAGTGTTTTACATGGAGTGACAGCCTATCCTGTTAACTAGGTAACACGATTATACCCCTTTGTAAGACTGGTTGTACGATTTTCTGGATTCTGACTACCCATAACGACTGTCAAAGATTTAATAATGTCAGGCCGGGACCAACAGCTTTACATGCCTTCCGAGGCATGGAGGATCTTGGCATGAAATGGATGTAAAAGTTCTAATGTTAATCGACTTTTATGGCTGACCGCAAAACCAGGCACAGATAAATTTTACACCCACGACCAGTGTTTTTTGAATTCAACGCTTTGCTTTTGGCCTTTCCGAATTGTGGAACACTGATCACACTAACTACATCAACCAACAGAAACAGATGAAGTAACTGTTAAAATTGTACAGTCAGTGCCCTACATTACGTGACCCCTCTTAGAAATATTGGGAGTAAAAATACTCTTACTCTCCCTCTCTGAGAGGGTCAGGACCCAGAATTAGGAATAACAATATATACTTACCTACATGTTGACAGCATTCATTCTGAGTTAGAAATGTTAGTAGAAAAGACTTAGGGCTCTGTTATTTTTTAGGGTTCCGTACCCAAAGGGTAAAAACGGGACCCTATTACTAAGACTCTACTGTCCATCTGGCTGTCAGTCATCAGGCTGTAACTCGTGAACCTTGATAACTAGACATTTGAAATTTTCACAGATGATGTATTTCTCTTTGTTGTATGAGAGGGGCTCTCATACAACAAACTAAATGTTTTAATAGTGTCTGTTGTTGCTCAGATAATGCTACAGAACCCTTCGCGAGCGAGTCTGATTAGCACTTGGCCAGTTTTTTCAATAATTAAATTTCTCGTCAAAGTCAAAGCCAAAGTCAAAGCATATTTCAATCAAACCATTTACTTTTCAATTGTCAAAATGTTAAAGCTAACTTGCTCGTTCCAAAACGTAGGTAGGTCTCTATGGAGAAGAACGAGCAAGAAACTTCACGGATACTATTTTCAATCTAGTTTTTACAAAATCCTGGTTACAATATTCTTGTTCCTTCTTTAAATATAATGGCAGCAGAGGTAAAAAAAAAAAATAAGGAGAAAGCAACACATTTATTTTTTGATTATCAAGATAAAAACCATGGCATTTATGAAATGCAAACTAATGAATTAAGTCAATGTCTATTGTTTTTTCGCGCTATTTGAGTTAGCCTCATAATGAAAGCTGTGCAGGCTCGTGGTCTGAGTCACTTCTTAAAAATTTGCTAATGAATTCAATTTCATCCTGTATACTTACGAACTATTCTAAACGCGAAAGTTTGTGAGGATAATTGGATGGATGACTGGATGTTTGTTACTCTTTCACACTTAAACGGATGAACAAAATTAACCGTATTTTGATCCAGCTTAATACCTACATAGGACATTTTTTATACCGTTTTTGATTCAGTGAGTAATTTAAAACTTTTTCTTTGTTCTGATGTCACGGATAGAAACCAGTTCTAATATAGTTCCCAACTTACACTTAGGTTACAAGCAGTTAGGTACACCTATTACATAAAAAATGTATGAATTCAAACGATCGATTGAAAAAAGGTCGTAGCTATTTCGATTATTTGGAACTACTCTAGTCGAACTAGGCTGGATAAATTACTAAATATTTGGCTGTAAGGAGCCCCTCTATTGACCTTGGACAGGTCGTTGCGTAATGAATAGATCCCAACCGTGTCTCGACGGATGAATTTATGCAATGTAGATTACGTTAGGGATACTACAGTGGACGGTATTATGCTATTATGTACATGTTATATTTTGATGCTCATCAGGGATGTATCTACCGTAATATCAACCGTATCGGGGCCCCCGGGCTTCAGGGGCCCCAACGATTGTAAGCAAAAATTCGTAAAATGTTACCCACATATTCACCAAAACTGCCATACGCTACGAGCATTAATTGGTTTGGCACAACTAATCAACTGACATACTTTTTATGTGCTGTCAAAACGTAATTCCGCTATAGATTTTGTACGCCAATAGTAAAATGTTACGTCACGTTTTCGCCAACTCAATTGAAGTGTAATTGTAAATTAATCGGATTTTCAGGGTTATAATAAATATTTTTGTAGAGAAGTTGAGATTTGGAATTACTGGTTAATGTTGTCAACTATACCTATTTGTAAGTAATTAATTAGGTATCAATATAATACCAAAAGATACACTCCATTTCGGTTTTGCCGTAATCGGGTAGAAGAAACCCCCTGTGACAAATTGTGGTACAGGACTATTCTAGAGCAAGTTAGGTACGTCAGTGATGTACTTACTTAGGTATACTTATATAGTTTTTTGCAGAAACAAGAATTATTAAAAGCTTTTGATTTACATTTTGACTTCATCTACGCAGGAATCAGTAAGAAAAATCTTAATGATTTTCTAATAAAATAGACCTACTCAAGGTTAACGTATAGCTTCCTATTAAAATGGAAGCGCCAACACAAATCACCTGATCTTAAGTGATAATGCGGCCTAAGGTGGAGCACGCTTGCCTAGGATGAACCGGTTCACTCGTGCCGGGAGATTGGAACAGAATAGACATACTGTTCATGACTTACAACTTATAATCAAGGAACTCGAGTACACTATCAAAGCATTTATCAATTAATATTTTTGTGAGAATACGCTTGAATTTAAAAAATATGAGTGTCGTTTTGGTACTTGCAATTTTTTTATACAATTTATATATAACAACTATATTATATTTATATATATATAATATATAACTATATTAGTTATATTATATGTGTAAATTGTATAATATAACTGTTGTTCGATGTGAGTATGAGATTTGTTTTGTCTTGGGTTTATAATATATTTTATAACACATTTTCTCGTTAAGGGTCTCTTATTTCATTAATTTCAATAACGTAATGTATGTCATTACATACTAGTGCGTTATTGTAATGTAAAACGCACGAGTTTCTTTTTAATAAGGTATAACTTACGGTTTATCAAGATGGTCTGTCTGATACGAACGGTACTTTTTTAAATCTTAGCAAAGAGTTTCTATGTCAGAAAAGTGGTCAACATTTTATTAATAAAATTAACTTTGGGAGATAAAATATAAAAAATAAATATTGAATACTTTAATTTAATTAATTTTGACAAAAAATTGCAACCATTTATCTGTAACAAAAACAAAGAAATATTAATTTACTTTAGTGGTAATACTGGCTGTTTTTGTGCCTTTACCTGAAAAAAAAGCACTGATGCCGCCGCATCGCTAATTTGTCAAAGTCAAAGTCAAAGCATTTATTTCAATTAAACCATTTACAGGCACTTTTGAATTGTCAAGGAGTCGGTCAGTTAGTCAGAAAGTTGAAGCTAGTTGCTCGTCCCAAAACGTAGGTAGGTCTCTATGGAGAAGAACGAGCAAGAAACTCCACGGACACTCTTTTAAAATCAAGTTTGTACAAAATACTGCTTACATTATTCTTGTTGCTTCTATATGTGAAAACAATGAAGGTTATCTAGAAATACAAAATATAAAAAATAATCAAGATAAGAACCATGGCTGTTAAGAGTTGACCAATCTCTACTGACAGCGCCCGTTCACGAACATGACGCGTGAAGCGCATTTGTGAACAAGTAAAAATTTATTATTCCGCGCGTTTTTTTTTCGCTGTATTGTTTTTATTTGAAAATGTCATCAAGTAATGATCGACACCGCTAGAAGTCTCAGAGGCAGCGAAAAAGGCAATTCTAAGCCTCTTGCCCGAAAATTCGACCGATAGATACTTACAAGCGTATCAAAATTTCATCATATGGAAAACAAGCAAAGATGCAAATTCATTTTCAGAAAGTGTGTTTTTAGCCTATTTCATGGAACTTTCTCAAAAATATAAGTCAAGCTCATTGTGGTGCTACTATTCAAGCTAAAAAGCACTGTGAAAACAAAACATAGTATTGATATTAAGCCATACTCCAACTTGCTGGCATTTCTAAAAAGACGTTCAAGAGGCCATGTGAGTAAAAAGTCGAAAGTATTTTCGGCTGACAATGTCAAGAAGTCCCTAAAAAAAGCTCCGGGTTGCCGATATTTGGCAACGAAGGTCAGTTGAAACTATATTATTATTATTAACTTCTTTCACTTTCGTATTTCTTTACAATATAGATGTTTTGTACGCTGTTTTTATCTCTTTTCAGGTTATATTCGGCATAAATGGTGCATGTAGACGTCAAGAGTTGGCAAACATCACAACTAATGATGTCGAGAATCATGGGCGGGTTCTTCTTGTCCAGGTCAAAAACACTAAAAAATAAAATTCCAAGATCGTTCACAATACAGGGGCCTTTTCACAACCGCGATATAGTGAAGAAATACGAAGCGCTTCGTTCAACAAAAGCGATGTCTAACAGATTTTTTCAAAATTATCAAAATGGAAAATGCTCTTGCCAACCCATTTTCTACATAATCTTGACTCCAAAATGGTAGATCTGATTTTTGTTTACTAAGTATAGTATTTAACTAATCTCCTCACAACGAAACCACAGAAATGAGAAATAATTATTGAAACAAGCATCTCCTCGGCAAGTAACCATTAATTCGATTTTTACTAACACTAATGGATAGGCAATTTATTAATTAACATTTTGGTAGATTTTATTATTCAAAATCCCAAAATATGATTTTATAAAGATTTAATTCTAAAATCTGAGCGTACGCGCTACTGTATCCATTGCGCGGCGAAAAGGGAACGAATGCTCAAGCTTATTTGCTCAGGGTACCGCTTTAATGAATCAAACGAGTAGTTCCAGAAATAAGAATGTTCAAAAAAAAATGTCCTCAGCTTTATAACAATACTTAATATTAGAGTAATCTAGAGATCAAAACAAATATTGATAGTTACTTCAATTTGACCATTTTCAAGGTGGGCTTTGGTACGAAAATAGAGCCTTAGGCGCCAGTAATATTTTTATCCGTTACCTAAAAATACCTTGCCATGCCGTGCCGACAATGGGTGCCGAGTCATTTTGAATGTCTGTATTCGTAAGCTTCTGATTGATTTTTGATATTAATAGATTTCATCAAACACCTAATTCAACCATAAATGTAGATGCATACGACATAGAGTTAATTTGTGCTTTGTTCTATGAAAACGAGCTAACCCACAATCCTTGTGTCATAGTGTTTGTTATCGAACGCCTTCGAAACGACTTGACCGATTTTTTATGAAATTGTTTGTGTAAGATAGGTCGTGAGAATAGGTCGGGCTTTTTTTTATTTTTTTTATACATGGCAAAACAACATTTACCGGATCGGCTAGTCCAGTCTCTCAATAATAATCCAATAAATTACGACAAATTAGTTCAATTTGTCGACACATTTGGCATCCAGGTTAAATGCTGAACCAGGGGACCACAGGTGGACTATGTAAGTTCAATACGTCTATTTTTTACGACGGTACTTATTATTATTGAATAAGTGTTTAAATCAGTTGCTATTTATTGTGTATTCTCAATTCCAATGTTTTATACTTTTGTTTAATTTTTAATTCTAATGTGATTCCTATTTTTTATTTTTATTTTTTTTTATCAGAATGATATTTAATTATTTTTTTATTATTCTGTTTTTGGTATCATAATGATAATATATAATTGTAATAGTTGACTTTCTGCACGTGTTGGTGTTAACTGTGAGGGCAGAGAGTAATTGAAATAATAAATAAACACTGCTTAGATTTTTTTTTTCAAAGTCTCGGATCGTGGGGTCCAGTGCTCATCTACCTTTGTTTGGCGATGCTCATGCATTTTCTGCATGAGTAGAAACCTTTGCCCTACAGTGGTACGAAGTACGCTGGTACAAGGGTCCCCGCATACGGGCCACCGGCCACAACCACAAAACGACGCCACCGGCATATTTCCTGCAGTTTTCATACATTTTATACGGACTCGCCGCACACGGTTGACGCCGGTGGCCGCCACACGCTACAAGTCATCGCTGCTTGCTACTTGTGGCCCGCACCGGCCACTAAACGCCAACACAAAACGCCGCCACACGCCACTCGCGCGATTCCTCACTTCATTCTTCTAAACCATCGATATGGGTAAAAAAAAGAAGCAGCCACCGACTGCAAGTGTCGACCACCGGACAGAAGAGGCTGTAGCGCGCTTCAGCTGTCTTTGTGGCCGCTTCTAGCTTCTCGTGGCGGTGTTTGTGGCTGTCGCGTGTGGCCCGTGTGCGGGGACCCTTATTAATGAAGAACTCTTGACGACACGGTTGGCGCAGTGGCTGAGCGATCGACTGCAGCGCAGCGTGTTGCGGGTTCGATTCCCGCCCAGGGTAAACATTTGTGTGATGAGCACTTGTGTTTGCCTTGTGTCTGGGTATCTATATACGTATGTATTTCCAAAAAAAAAATGTATTTGTGTATGTATATCAGCTGTCTGACACCCATAGTACAGGGTCTCCCTAGTTTGGGATCAGATGGCCGTGTGTGAAAATGTCCCCACATATAAAAAAAAAAAAAAAACCTTTTTCCTTTGGCTTTTAGTATATGGCCTACGGACATGTCCAAAAGGTTGGTTGATACTTCACGTGATCCAACGGGTGGTTTTTACCTTAGTCAGGGGATAAGCATTGCCATCCAACGGGGCAATGCCGTCAGTCTCCTGGGCACATTCCCAGATGAGGGCGATGTGGAGGATTTTTTTAGTATATATTGTGTTAGTTTTTTTAGTTTAAAAGTTAAAGTTAGTGTAAATATGGTACCCACAGAGGCCAGCACATCAAGCTATACCAAACTGTCAAATTATCCTAATTAAATTTGAACCTTACCAATTTGGATTAAAGTTGAAAATCAATCAAAAAACATAGTTTAATAAAAATAATGTATCCTCTGCATAGCACCAATTTAAAAATAACCAACGTTTTTTAACTTTGCCCCACACAAGGAATGTCTCCTGTATCGTGGCTGCGTTTACAAACATATAAACTCACATACACAAACAGCCAAACTCGGAACCTGTAGGCCATACAAATATTTGTTCCGCGCGGGAATCGAACCTGCGACACACAGCGCAGCAGCCATCAGCCACTGCGCCAACTGTGTCTTAGAATAAAATACAATTTCTTCGAAAAAATGGAAGAAATTTTGACGTATGTGTTGGTTCATTTTATTTATTTATTTATTTATTTAACACGCACACACTATTTTACAGGTTGACCCCAAAACAATAGAGTGGTTCACAAAACAAAAATTAAAAAGTAGGTTTACTTACTTTAAAACTAGGCTAATACTAAAAAACCTGAACACAAAATTAAAAATACTAAACTCTATTCACATCAACTTAACAAAATTGTATAATAATCTTAACTAATACCACAGAATACTTAATAGTACTACGTACAGAAGGGACACTCCCTTCCCCGCGCTATATCAGATACCGCACCCTCACCCCGCACTTACAGGGGCTAACCGCCGACTCTTTAGCCAGGGCGCTCAAAATCGTCAGAACTGCAGCGCTGTAGGTACTGCTGACACAAACACACAATTTTGTGATTTATTTTGTTTTAAGTTTTATTTATTAGTTTTAATCTCGATGATTCATTTATTTTCCAAGTTTTCGTCGTTTTATAATAATACAATTAAAACTTCCGTAATAATAACATACCAACATTACCAGCTATTAATATTGCTCTCTCTCTTTATTGTCTTTGTTATGTACTTATGTCCCTTTCTTTCACGTTCTATTCATTCTTGGAATTGAAAAGTAGTACCCTACCCTACGCACTAAGTTTGTCGCGTCGCCCCATTGCGTTGCCGCGTAATGGTACGGGGCGATCGTGAATTCCATATTTTGTAATTAGGTACCTTAATTTACCATTATTGATGAATAAATAAACCTCTTTACATAATAAATATTATAATATTACTTTTATGTCATTACAAATCCGAGTATTCATAATCAAATATCATTTATTTTTATTGACCGCTCGGACAAGATCACTTCATAATAATGCTCGAAACGTTCGGGTAGTTCCGTCGTCGTTCGGTTCGCCCGACGCAAAGCGCTGCACTTTTCGCACCATTTTGTACGCCACGACATCCAACTGATTCAACCCTACTAAAATTCACGCACACATTTGCACGTGTACAGACGTCATTTGGTTTTGTAGTAGTAATAGGTAATTATTTTGCAAGTTTTGTATGAAGTGTCCGAGGTGTGCTAATACTTACTTAACTTTTGGGAGTACTTAACCCATTTGTGCGTTATTATTCCTTTATTTGCATTACGAAGGTACCATGTGGTGCATGTTTACATACATTATTATCATTTTGCCATGAGTTATCTTATCACTAGATTGTACACCCTATACACACTAATTTTAATCTGTAGTTCATTATCTGCCTAGCCTTTGCCAAACTACATTGGGGTCGGCTTCCAGTCTACATACAGGATGAATACCAGTGTTTTACATGGAGCGACTGCCGGCCTGCCCTCCACAATCCAGTTGCTGATGCTGAAGATCGGATAAGCCAATCCGAAGATTGTATCAGTACTTTTCTATTGCGATGAAAGGAATCTCTGGCACAAAAGTCGTCATTCTAGAATAATATTGAACTTATTACTTTTGATGAAAAGTATTTACGTTTTGCGCGGCACCCCATTTCTTTTTAAACTAAAAGACAGTTTATGTTATAACATAAACTTATTTGGTATATCATAAACTGTCTGCGTAGTCAGAAGCCAGAAAGTCCGACAACCAAGGGAATCTCGTTTCCCAGAATCTGGATTGTGAAAGTCAGATAGACAGTCGCTCCATGTAAAGGCTAAGCAAATGATGATGACTAGACATGTGTAGATCTATATCTACACATGTGTAGTAATCAGACATATTCGAGGAAAAAAGCCATGACGTTTTGTAATATTTAAACTGATAAATAATGATATAATAACGAATTAACGTAAAATTAATGTTCTTGAAAAAATATTCCTAAAACTTTAGCATAACGTGATAATTCGTGAAAATAAATAATACTGTTTTTGGTTGTGTTATTTGTATTGTATTAAATGAGAAGATACTTAAAAAAATCTACCTACCCACAGACCTAACAACAGACGAAAAAACATTAAATCTCTCCACATACGTCAGTCCAGGGCCTCAAGTCTGCTATTACAATAGTGTCAGAATGGTCTATCATTGATTTTCATAATGACGCCATTATATTAGTAGATTACCAAACTTGTCAAAATCAACAATTATGAAATCAATGATTGACCATTCTGACACTATTGTAATAGCAGACTTGAGGCCCTGACCATTTCCACGCGCCGCCGTGTGTGTTCACCCTAAAGCTATAGTATAGATTCGACGGTCGCCGCCACCCTGTCTCCAACGCCATAAGACGGCAAAGTGCGCTGACCTGATTCCCCCCTCCCTTACCCCCCTCACTCCCCCTTCGAGATCCCAGACTCCTTGGCAGGGAAATTGGGCGCATGGTCTGGCGTTACCCTTGCTCTCACGGGCATTATTCTGGGCAATTCCATGCCTGCTGCTTTTTATTATAGCCTACAATGGTTTGTTTTAATAGATGGTTTTATTAGACCCATACTTTATGGTTAGAGTGAGCAGAGATTTAAGAAAGGTTGGGCTATATTGTGGCAATCAATTTGTCTTATTACTGTCAATTTTTGTTGGAAAATGAGGGTGCAAAAAACCTATAAAGTGTCTTCACTTCGTTGTAATGGACAAAGCCTGTGTGCGTATCAAAACAACCAATACACTTTCACCAATTCACATCAGTCGCACACATCACCCATCACACACACACTCACTATACCTGTAAGACTCGCCAGACCTCACAGTCAAACCATTTCAACGGTTTTGTGGGGCTTAGTATAGAAGCTATGTAACTTTGAACTTATAATAAATAAATAAAAATAAAATAATAACTCATTCTCTTTCACTTTGTAAACTTGTTTTTTTTTTATCCTTTGTCTACTCTCTGCCCGGTTCCAAATCACGTTAACTGCTGTAAAGTTCCGATTTTTAATACGTCGGGCTGAAATGATAGCGTCTGGCATCTATATAACATTTTTGTCACGCTAAAATTATGTAAATCTGGCCATCTGGGATCTCAATCTAATACAACTTACCCACCTAGGTACATAACTTCATGGTTGCTTGATTGATTTCTTGAGTGTTTTACAAAGCTAATAACGTTTCATTTTTGAGGTTCCGTACCTCAAAAGGAACCCTGCCTGCAGTTGCAGGGATTCTGCAGAATATCAGCGTCATTTTGAGCAACCTTGAGACGCACACCGCACTTTGTCTAATCCTTATTTAATTTGAAATTGTTGTGTTGTGATATGTCTTTTGTGTGCACCAAATTAATGTTTTATTTAGATAGATATCTATCACTATCTATAGAGTCACTTCGCTGTCCGTCTGTCTGTTAGTCAAGACCCTTAACAAGCACACATGGAGGCATCAAGTTGAAATTAAACGATTATAAGAACATGTACGTAGTAAAAATATTGATTATATATATTTAAATCGTAGAGTCTATGTACTCTCACTGTGACAATACTAAGAAGAGTGAGCTCACGCACCTTCACAACATATTATCAATTTAAAGTTGTGTTTGTACTCTAGAAGTCAGGGTCCTATTAAATAAACGTTACAAATTGTAAATTGTAATTGTATTTTAAGTTGTTTTATTTTTTAAACTGACAAAATTGAAAAATTGTACCTTCAATTTTATTATATTTCTGTTTAATAAAGATTTTCTGTTTACAGGTGACAATTTACAGATTAGTTAGGAAAACTGTTTTATTCATGGCGTAATTGTATTTATGTTACATTCTAAACTCTTAACCAGTCAAAACTACTTTTGACTGAAAAATACGGAACGCCTTAGTTATAAGAATCACTACAAAACCAAAGTTTTAAAAGGGTTACTGTGAATAAAACCTACCAAACTAACGGATTTCTAAATATTAAGGATAAATTTAAACCGTTCAAAAGTAATTTTGACTAATTTTGTAGTCAAAAGTAGTTTTGGCTGGTTAAAAGTTTTGACTGTGACATATACATAATTGTATAAATATTTTGTAAATTGTAGAACAATTCCGACAGGTGGTCTCGCCTTGTGTCAGCACTTAACAATTTTTTACCTCAATTTAATAAATGAAGTTTATTGGAATACTTATTATTTTTATTATTTCAGCCTGGATCAGCGCAAAGGCCTCTCCACTCTACTTCCAACTCTCTCTATGAAGGGCTATTTGGGGCCAGTCTTATTCGAAGGAGTCCAGATCATCCCGCCATCTCCGCTTGGGCCAGCCGTGATGTCGCTTGCCATGTAGAGAGACCCATTCGGTTGTGCGTTTGGCCCAATAATCCTCTGACATGCGCCAGATGTGTCCAGTCCAATTCCATTTCAGCATGACAGCTTTCCGAGTGACGTCAGTTATTTTGGTAATGGAACGGATGGTGGTATTAGGTATTAATAATTATATTAAAAAATTGTTCTGACAACTAGAAGTGGAAGTTGTGACAGTAGTGATAATGAATGTATGAGTGAACGGCAAAAATTTCGGGCTAGCAAAATTACCGTCGAATATTTGGTAATGAAACTAGGACATGATTTTAAATACGATTCTAAGAGAAATGCAACTCTTACACCCATTCATCAAATTTACCGAATAAAACATCCTTATTTTCATATATTAGAGACAGAATCGTGATTTTCGATAAGAATTAAACCAATAGAAAAGTAAGAAAACCAAATTAAAGTAAGATTCTTAAATCAAGGGTAGATTTGTAAAATCTTAAAATGTAGGTTTGTAATTTGTAGTTACAATATTGTCATCAAAATCTACAGGCGTTTTCTACACTTGTAAACATTTATTAAACTGTAATGGTAATATTTGCAATGTTTTACTTATAACATTCTTACATAATTGTAAGGTTTATTAAATAGCACTTGTCATACCACTTTACAAATATGTCACTTGTTTACAAAATTGTCGGATTGTAAAGTTTATTAAACAGGCCCGGTCCGGTCCTGTAAATTCTTTTACAAGCTACTTTATCTAACTAGCTACTTTATCCTGGATTGCTGCAGGCAATTTATTATATTTTATTACCAAAAAAATACCTTTTTCATCCTATCGTAAATCGTAAAAAAACCAAGATTTTTCTTTACATGTTTACGGCACAGCTAATTTAGAATAAATAATTCGACCATTTCGAAAAACAAAGAACATTTTGACATAGGTTATCTCATGTATTCTATTATTTGCTGAACAGACCATAGTGCTATTGTCTGTCAAATTATTCAAACTGTCTACTTCAAATACAATACATTACTATGACATACAGGAGTTAGCTATAGTGAGCTTATACACTGATAATATCATACCATAAACTAAGACGGGTCGGTAAACGTAGCACACAGTGTAAATTGCCAGAATCCCCAGTCTTGGCACTTCGCCAGACGTGGTGATTGTGTGCGGTTCATCCTTGTAATCTATAGAGGAGTTCATGTTCAGATTAACTTTAGGTTTCTACTAATGGCATAATTAAGGAAATGTACATGGACACATGTACATTGGACACAGTCTACAAAAAGGTTCAGTTGTCAGATAAACTTTAAGTTTTCTCATAAATGAGTGGTGCCAATTCTGTTGTGCAAAAGCTAAACTTATTTTAAATCATTTATATTTCTTTCTCTCCAATAAAACAAGAAAGATACAGATATTAATAAGAGCTGTCAATTTAAAAATTCATACAATTATTCTCAGATTATGAAACAAAAGCAGATAGACCGCGCGTAACACTGAGAGTGAAGCCACCAAAGCAAATACAAATTCAAAAGCGAATACCTATAATCTCGTGATTGTGTTCGCTTTTGAATTTGTATTTGTATTTTTATTGTTTTTTTTTAACGATTGGGTGTTTCGTGCTAAATTGACTCGTGTCAGTACAGCACTAAGCGCGTTGTAGGTATTAGTTTTTTAATTTGTATTTGCTTTTTTGGCTTCACTCTCAGTGTTCCCCGCGGTCTATCTGCCTTTTGTTTCATAATCTGAGGTTGTCAGAACGTATTGATAAAAAACCGGTGAAGTTCAAGAAAAACTAATTTGACCTCTCTAACTTAGTCCTTGTCTGTCGCCGTCTTTTTCTTCAGCTGCCTGGTAGTAAGAGATACCAATTGTCTAATTTTAGTTTAGTTTGTGAATAAGGGAATCGGCACCACTAAGTCAAAGCATTTATTTCAATTACTTTTAAAGGTACTAGACACCAATTATTATCATACATACTTTTTTATGAGTTGTCAAAACGCCATAGTTTTCACGTAAGAGGAACACTGTGGAAAGTTCCTCAACCTCCATTGAAAAGGGGAGTTTTAATTGTATTTTTTTTTTTTTAAAACGTTGCCCCACACTAGGAATTACTCCTGTGTCGTGGGTGCGTTTACGAACATATAAACTCACATACACAAACAGCCAGACCCGGAACAACTATCTGTAGGCCTTACAAATATTTGTTCCTTGCGGGAATCGAACCCGCGACACGCAGCGCAGCAGTCGATCGCTCCACCAATGCGCCAACCGTGTCGTCAAATGTATGTGAATAGTAAAATGTGAAGTAAATTTTTGAGCTACTCAATTGACTAACAAATTATTGATTTCAAAGCAACTAAAAATCGTATTTTACAGTTAATTTAAAATTAATCGAATTTTTCTATTTTAGCGAAGTTGTAACTTGGAATTTTTTAGTTAATGGTGTGAAGTACCCAATTGTCAAACAGTTCTCTATAAAGAAGAACGAGCAGGAAACTCAATGTCCGTGTGGAGTTTATTAATAGGGTGGGGTCCGAGTTTCCTTTTTAAGGATGTGTCCAAAAGATTAGTTGACACTTCCCGTGATCCAAGAGCTGATTTTTACCTTGGTCAGAGCATAAGCATTGCCATCCAACGTGACAATGCCGCCAGTCTCTTGGGCACATTCCCTGATGGCAGCGATGTGGAGGAATTTATTGATACCTATTAAGTCCGCCTTTGTACCTTTGTGCATGAAGTATAAATAAATAAATACCTTAGATATTATAATAGTTTTTTTGTTTATAATTATGTTAAAGGATTTATTTTTTGTTATTATTCGTGTAAATATTGTAAATTATAAATGAACTAGCGACCCGGCCCGGCTTCGCATGGGCCTATAGGGCTATAGCCTTCCTCAATAAATGGACTATCCAACACAAAAAGATTTTTTGAATTCGAACCAGTAGATTCTGATATTAGCGCGTTCAACCAAACAAACAAACAAATAAACTCTTCAGCTTTATAATATTAGTATAGATATTCCCTATTTCTAAATCAAGTTTTAACAAAATTCTGGTTACATTATTCTTGTAACTTTTATGGATGCATATTTTCAAATGAGACCTATAAAATAAACGCTATATAACAGAATTACTACAAACAATCAGACTTATAATTTTAATAAAAAGTTTAGCTGTCAACTATATCAAATTAAAACAGTTTCTAATCAATGCTATTTAAAGTATTTTTTAGATATTTTACGCAAATCTAGCAAGCAGTACCCAAATATGCAAGTACCAAAACCTACCAATGTTTAAATAGGTAGGTACATTTTATATCAAAACCAGCACGTGCTCAACAGGCTTGGGTTTATTACCCTTACTGTATCAATCATCCAAGGGCCACTCTAGCGGAAAAATCGTTTGATGTCCCAAAGGTTAGAGGTGGGCAGGCCAACCGCCTCCGGGAATATAAACATTGTTTTCAACGCTGAAAACAATGAACAAGTTATGTTTTATGATTGGTGTATGATTTCTTTTTTATGTGTGTATTGTTGAACCGGTGACTTGATGTTTTATATGTTATGATTTCAAATAGAAGTTGCTTATTTGATTTTTATTCGTCATGGCTTTCCATAATTGGGTATTTGACACCACCAATCAATAGACATACTTTTTATGAGCTGTCAAAACGAGATTCCTCCATAGATTTTGTATGACAATAGCGGCCTGTGACGTCACTAGTTTACTAACTCAATTGACTAACTATTAATTGATTTCAAAGCAACTTAAAATCGTATTTTACAGTTAATTGAAAATTAATCGGATTTTCGGGGCTAAAATAAAGCCCGTCACATACGTAGCTATAATATATATTAATATACGTCAGACGTAGCTATGATATATATTAATAATTCATAGCAAGGCATATTACGATATATTTTCTATTGTAATCTTTGAGTGACCACAGACACAGCTATAATATATATTTTTACTACGTCACCAAAATATGTGGCCAGATATAGCAAGGCATATTAATATATTATATTTCAAAAATGTGAAACAAACAACGATCGCAGAAATAATAAGGGCGAAAATATTATATTATAGCTACCGTGTGTGGTGTGGTGGCTAGCTATAATATATATTATAGCTACGTATGTGACGGGCCTAAAGTATATTATAAGATAAGTTGTATTTTGGAATTATTGGTTAATGGTGTCAACAACCCAATTCTTTCTATTTTGAAGTACAATGAAATTGACAAATTGACTATCAATGATGTATATTTTAGAATACCAATATACTAATTGACATCTCGAATGTTTTTTAGCTATAAAGTTCTAATAGGATATTCGAACTTTACAGCTAATAAAAAACAAACTGAGGTGATTCGTGATTCTCTAACTTATTGCTTTTTACAACGACATTTTGTACTTAAATGTGTTCGAGTTATTACAACCATAATGGAAGGCATTAAAAAACCTCCACGAGTGATAGGTACTGAGTGTACCTAAATTGTCTTGAGCATAGTCAAAGTCAAAGAGTGTATTTCAATCAAACCCTTTACAGGGAGAGTCTGAAATCCCTGTAAAGGGTTCCCGGCACTCGTCAAGGATTCGGTCAGAAAGTTGAAGCTAGTTTGCTCGTTCCAAAACTTAAGTAGGTCTCTATGGAGAAGAACGAGCAAGAAACTTAAGTAGGTCTCTATGGAGAAGAACGAGCAAGAAACTCCACGGACATTCTTTTCAATCATGTTTTAGTCCTGGTTACATTAATCTTGTTGCTTCTATATTTATTTATTAATTTTACCATTTATGTACAGAGGCCAGTACATCAAGCTACTACAATCTGTCAAATTTATTTGATAGATTTTCAACTTTACTATAAAAGCATAAGGTTCATATTTAATTGGGAAAATTTGACAGTTAGGTCTGGCTTGATGTGCTGGCGTCTGTACACACAGTAGACAACACAGTAAAAAAAACATTATAAAATATGAGTACAAAGGTACTGCTTATTTCTTAAGGAAAAGGAAGAGAATAAATAAAGTACCTATATAATATGTGCGGTTATCTAACAGACCTATAATATTAAATATTTTTATTTTTTTATTTATTATATTAGGTTTACCAACAACTGTTCACACTGATTCCGCCCCTAAGACTACCCACTGACCGATTACAGACACATAATACATTCAATAAACTAAATTACAGCGCAACAATTACTTTTAAGTAAACACCACATACACAAATAAATTCGTAAAATAAGCTATTAATAGGTACACATACATTTAAGTAAATATTAATATGTACTTATATAAATACATAATGCTATTCTATATTTGGAAATAATGTAGCCCTGTAGGTACCTTCTTGCCGTCTCGTCATCTATATTATCACTCACCTGATGTATCACTGTACTATTTGCAGATGGTATGGGAGAAGAGTTCGATAGGGTTCTTGCCATCTCTTTCTAACTTAAAACAAAGTGTTCCATTTTCAAAAAATACTCAATAAGCAACCATATACACGTTATTACAGTTCAGAAACACAATTTAAAAACTTAAAACACGTACTGGCACAAAACATTTTAAATCTAAACGACAAAGTGGCACTCAACGGGCACGCTACGGTCATAACTTGTAATTTTCCCATCGGCTTGTGCGGCTTGGCGATACTTGTAGTACGTGCCAAGTTGCGATGGGACAAGTATGGCGACTGCGACTTGGCGAAAGGCGACAATGATGTTGCGTTTTTATGTGTCGCAATGGAGTGTTACTTGTGAGGTGTGAGCGGTAGTTAACAAGATTCCAAGATTTTAAACTTAAAAGTTGGTATGAACCGTGCGGTGTAACGCTCCCAATGGTAAGCGCCAAGTTACCATTGGGAGCGTACTATATTTAATAAATAAAAACTCCTTTACACGCCACCAATTTCCAAATTGCGGGCAGCTACTGATAAAAGCGTCAATTTGTCCATACTCAGAATCAAATGAGGCAGACTGCCACACAACTTTTAACAACAACAACCTTTTTATACCTAAATTTAAAAAAAAACCATCGTATTCTTAATTTAAATTCCTGCACAAACAAAATACCCAGACTACCAAGCCAACTATCTAAGTTTTAAACCCAACCTCCTTAGAGCGAACCTCAGCGAAAATAGTGAGATTTTAATAAATGCCGTCAAATATATGGACGAGTAATTCAAGATGTCTAGACACAGTCGTTTTCGTCGATGTGGGTACTCAGAGATTCTGCGACGACCACTACTAATGTATTGGATCTAGAACCGTTTAGAAGAGATTCTTGAAGGGTTCAGAGATAAGGGTAGGTAATCGATTTTTGTAATCTTGCGAGCGCTTGACTAGTTTCGGGATCGAATGAAGTTCGTTTAATAAACTAATCACGTGAGATTGTAAGTAGCAGAAGTTTTTTTATTTTTAACGTAGTATAGTATAGTTTGACCACTATCTCACCTGATGGGAAGCGATGATGCGGTCTAAGATGGAGCACGTTTGCCTAGAAGTAACCTATTCACTCTTGACTTAAAGACTTGTACCAGAGAGACTTGACCCAGGTTGTAGCTATCAGGAAACACAGACTCAGGCAGGGAATTCCACTCCTTAGCAGTACGCACAATGAATGTGTTCCCAAAACGTTTTGTGCGTGTGGGAGGGATTATCGGAACAACAGCAAAGCCAAAAAAACGCTTGTTACATACATATGTATATAGATTTCTTCGGTTCTTACTGACTGATTGGTGTAGTTTTCGTAATTTTAGCTGTACCTATACAGGCTAAACTGTCGTAGAGACCGATTTGCGCAGTTTTATCGATCGTGTGTTAACGATAATCTGCAACGATTTATCGTACACAAGATCGATAAAACTGTGCAAATCGGTTTGCACAGTTTAATTGCACCGATAGATTGTTACGTGTGTAGCTGGCATACTATTACAGGTCTCTACGACAGTTTAGCCTGTACAGCTAAAATTACGAAAACTACACCAATCAGTCAGTAAGAACCGAAGAAATCTATATACATATTATGTATGTGATAAGCGTTTTTTTGGACGTAGTATCACATGTCAGTTTATTTATGTAGTTCGGCTTTTAATTTCTAATTTTAGTTTTTTACACTCAGACTGTAAATTGCACCTGCCATTGTTATCTCTTCGCCGCTTTTATTCAAATAGAATGTCTAGGCATTAAGGAGTCCACCTATGCACCTTTTGGAGTTTTGGAAAGTTAAATAAATGTTTATATTCCTGACAATCTAAGAAGTCCCATTTGACATATATTTGAATATGAATCAACGATTAATTCGTGTTTTAGAGTGGGTGCATTTTTTTTCAATATAAAATTAAACTTGATGCTTACGAATGATATTCGTTGTTATAGTGTATGGGTTACATACTAAAATTAATTAGGATTATGAATTTTATTTTTCAATTTCTTACGTACCTACTAGTGCAAAAGTAGAAACGTCAAATGGGACTTCTTACATTGTCAGGAGATTAGTAAGAACATTTAAAAAGTTCCATCACCCCATCCCTAAATAGAACCTGGTAAAACGAATCAATAAAATCAGTACCTACGACACTTTAAAATCACTTAAATTCAACCGTTCATTTAAAATTCGAAGTCCGTCACCCACGTGTATCAGTGAGAGTAAACAGAGTATTATCCCGGTCGTTAATTAACGTAGTGCGTGCCCCTGACATACATTCGTAACGCCATATTCTAGGAATCAGGATGCAGGGTCGAAAGCTATGATTTTCCGGACGGATATCGGTCAGCGCTGCAAGGTCAGTTACGAGAATTCAATTATCGTAATTCCTGTGGAATTCTATCGGAGTAGTTTGTGAACACATTGCCAAGGGTGACATTGATTTTACTGTTGTATTTTAAAGGGACGAGAATGGCGCTTGTTTATTAATATTTTATCATTTATACAAACATAAAGCACAATTTAGTACACTACAACTCTTGTTAAAGAACTATTGTCCTAAATTCTGTCATATAAGATCCACCTTCTCTAGTGAATCAATCAATATGACAACATTCCGTCTGTCTTAACCGAGAACTCGAATTCTCGTAGTAGAGGCCATGCCAGATCGAACCACATTCACTGGTAAATATCTTGAAGATGTCTTCGCGACAATCCATCAATTTACTGACGTGTACCACGACGCTAATGGCTTCAGGGGAGGGGGGATCGTGATCCTCGCTTTTTTTGCTAACAGTCGGATGAAAGACGGAAAAGATTGTGTCGGATAAGAAATTGTTAAGCACATTTGAATGAGGTTTAAGAAACTTGTCAAAAAAGATGTTGTGGATGATGTAAAGGCTATTGAAGAAGGGTAATTTGGAAGTACCTAATATCTGTATTTGTCCATAGAACCTTTTTGAAGATAAGCCTACTAAATATAGACCAGAATAGTTGCGGAGAAATGCAGAATCTTGGTTCGTTTCCAAAAGACGCTTCCTGATTGATTTACTTTATTGCCTATAAAAATGCTGTAAACGAAACACAAGTTTTACCAAATACATTTTGGAGTGGATAACCAAAAATTCTCATTACTAAAGAAATAAAATACACAAGTAACAACAGTCTCAGCGCTACCAATATAAATATTCCACTTAAATTTTGGCCCGATTCCGATACAGAATATCCAAGCCTCAAACATAACTAAACGTTTTCTCTTTTTGTTATTACGAAAAACATATTCGTAAGCCTGAAACACGAGTAAGTAAACTATGGATATGACACAATTTTTTGACGTTCTCTACGGCAAGTAAGTGGCCGAGTCGCGTGCTAACCGCTGAATATTTCACTCGGGTGAACTGAGCACAACGACCGATTTTATTTTGTACACATTGTTCTTTGATTCTGATTTCATGTGGCTACCCTGATAAGCTTGAATAAATAACTTTTATATTTCCAACATTTTGCTGTTTGTATTTTGGAGTAAGACAGTGTTCGTTTCAAGCAATTTTTTCTCGTCTCAACGATTCTCAATTTCTATTTCATTCAAGTTTGAATTTTCAACACCACCTATACTCCATTTACAATAGCATTAGACAGAAGTTAAAAAAGGTTCTTTTTAATGCACACTTTGTAACAAAAGTACAATAAACATGCTAAAGTTACGATAGACACCGAATTTATTATAATCTATTTTTACAGTAGCTGTCTCGTGTATTTGTAACTGTTCTAATAATTTATCTTCTAAAATTATGTGGCTTTCATTTAGTTGTATTATTAATTCCAATTTAAAATTACAGTGTCAATGCTAAATACCTAACAGAAGCAGGGATGAACAATAAACGGAACGTTGTTCGTAATTCTACCAAATTTAAAAAGTTACCTATACTTTAAAAGCCTTTTATTCTGTTTATAATATTATACGTCCATATTTATTACTCTGATCTTAGATCTATTTATCAAAATTATATTAAAATAAGTTTAATTAAAATTGTTTTAACTTATCTTTGAAATAAAATGTTTTGCATTCCTGCTTCTATGAGCCTCTTTTTTCTAATGCTATTATAAATGGAGTATAGATTACAAAACCCCCTATCAATAAAATTCAACAACCATCGCTCTACACCAATGTAGATGAAGCCTTTCTAAGTATAAGAACGGAGCGATGAACGTAAAAGTGCAGTCAACTTCGCTTATTGGATATAGCGACACTACACTACTGCCTAAACTAGGTGTTAGCGATGTACTCTAAGACGACAGAGTAGCGTATACCGGTAAAAAAAGTTATGAACGGACTCATTTCAACGAAGCTTTTAATGTACTCATTTCCCGACATTTTCGTTGTTTTTTGGATAGATTCATTCATTTTACACAAGATGTTTCTAGAACACATCTTAGAGTTCGTTTTTACGTTGACAGATTACCAAAAGTACTTATGGTTATGATAGAGATGGAAGATGAAATATGAAACGAGTCATTTTGAATAACAGCCAACATCCGTAAGGATAACAATAAATCTGAAATCCTTATATCCAAGGAAATATAATACATAGAGATTATAGGGACGACGACTAGCGCCAAGCTCGCGAGTTTCATTACATTCTCATATCTAGGTTATTTTTTATTTGAAATCAGTACAAAAACTATGTGGGTATAAAAATGGGGACGCGGGAAGCGGTCGGCCTGATGCCAACTATTGTGGGGGCGTGGCAATCCCGTATTTACCAGAAACCACTACCGACCCAACTTAGACTAGAGTCTGGAAACTGAATAAACAATTTTAGGCTTTCATATTATTGGCCTCATTTGAAACTGAGTCACCTTTGAGTAGCCAAAGAGACTGGATATCTGAGACCTGTTTGCGGGTTGTAACTAGGCTGGTGTTACTATTGTAGATAAGAATTACATCTAAGAATACTACATAACATTTATGAAACTTGAGTCCTCCTTGAAATGCATGTACTTTATTATAATAGTAATTCAGCATCTTTAATGCTATGGGGTCAGGAGGAAAACTGTATCTTCCGTTAGATCTGTAAGTTGTTACAGCAGGATGCCGTACTTGTATTTTGGATTACTTTTCTTTTATAATTTTTCCCTTCTATGTTGTAGTTTTATATCGTTCCATATTAGTGTGGTAAGCTTGATGATTATTCTTATATTAGTAGCATCACAATTTAAGTATAGAATCGTTTGTAATGATACTCTGAGTTCATGAAAATTTTACTAGTTCTTATTGTCGATGTATTTAGGTAAGACACAAGCTCAATTACTCACCGTCTAGAGCCCACATTTAGTTGAAATTGTAACGTTCAAACCAATCTGTTTCTAACTACACAGACTTATCAAATATTCTATCGATAATGTTGGTTTGTGTAATTTCGATAGTAGAAGGTCATTCATATTACGAACTTCATCAAATATAGAGAGCTTCTAAAAACAATAAGGAGATTGATCAATACGCGCTCTCACATGCGAGTGTGTGGTGTTGACAGACGATCTATTGCCTTGTTACAATATCTTCTCCAACTCCACAAAGCTCGTTATTTTCCCATTAACCCGCAATATCCCACCTCCCTTTAATCGGAGAGGAAATACAAAAACAATTTCCACTCGCTCCGGATAACGATCCGATCGATACAAGCGAAACTCGAATGCGATTACCATTAACAAGTACTGGCTTTACAGCGTTTGTTGTTACGATTAGGTTACAAGCTGGTGCTGTAAGTAGCACGTCGTGTAATGAGGTGTAGTGGTACTCACAGTGCAGTGGTGTGGCGTCGCGGGTTACATGGGCTCCAGGCACAGCACGGGACTTAGTTCGTGTAACAACAGATGCACCTCGTCGTGGCCACTCCGAGCTCAACTTGCGTAACATTTATATAACGAGACACTGCTGAGGAACAACACCGCTCGGTCAGAGGCGGACTCGCGCGCGACCCCGGACCCTTCGTCCTGCCATTTTGGTATCGACGGGAACGGGTTGAAAAGTGGAGATGGCGATGAGGCCCGCCGAACGCGGGCTGTGATCGCGTTCACGTTTCGAGCGGGCTTTTGTGTGAAAATGGGGATGTCACAGCGGTGGTTACGTTCGGTGGGAAAATAAAAAAGTGTGAATCGGTCGGGCGGAGCGGTCGGCCGGCTACGACAGGCACATGCCGCTCGATAGTCGGGCGCGTGCGCGAGGCGCGGCGCGCGTCACTCGCCGCACTTGCGCCGCCACCCGCCTCAATGGAGCGCCGCCGCCGTCGCCGCTGCTTCACCGCTCCAGCGACGACCCACTGGACAGACACTACTTCAGCAGGCTTACTTTGAGGAGTCCCCTGAAATTAAGTGTTTTCACCTTCTTTCGGTAGTAACTTAGACAAACCGTTACTTCTGTAACAGTTTGGGTCTATAACCTATACCGGTGCTCCTGGTATTGTCATCTTTATTCATCCGATATAGTTACAATGTCAAACATTGAAAATCGTTATGTACATTGTCACTAAAAGAGATAAGGTCGTCGGAAATAGTTGAAGTTTACTTAAAACCGATAGATGTTTTAAAATGAATAAATAAACTATGAGTATATCTGACGGCCCTGGTTTATTAACTCTTTTGGTGACTGTACCAACTTAATTAGGAACGGTTGACGTTAACTAGTGGATATTAATGGCTTCAAATATGTCATCTCACCTATTCTAATATTATAAAGATGAATGTTTAAATATGTTTTTTTAGTTGTAAGAGGAAATCACTGGTCCGATTGCAAAAAATATTTATTTGATGGTAAACTACATTATTGCCCAATTCCATAGGCTATGTATGATGATATACCCGACTTTCACTCGGACGAAGTCGCGGGAACTAGTATTTCACAGTATATATGTCACGAACTTCTGATGTCAACGATCAATCGCAGTCTAGATGCATCATACACCCTAATGTCACCAGTCTCTATTTGGATTTATTACCCACTAGCAACCCGCCCCTGCTTCGCACTGGTGCAATGTAGATCAAACTAAACATATAAACCTTCTTCTTGAATCACTCTATCTATTGCTAAAAACTGCATAAAATCTGCTGCGATTTTTTAAAAAATTAAGCGTACAAACAGCAGGAGCGACTTTGTTTTATCCTAGGTTAGAAAGATGCGTTTAAGTGAGGCCACGCTATTTCAACGACGCATGCGTCTATCGCAAGTCAAAGCACATGTGAATGGTCCTTCTGCACATTTTACTTTAGTGTTCCTTCTCGACTAAGTTCATTATTTGACTATCAGTCACTCGGACGCTGTCTATAACGTAATGAAGGTTGTGACCGACCAATTAATATAGCCAGACCAGACGCCCTGATTCTGATTCCACGTACTGTTATGACGTGTGGCCGTTCAAAGGATTTCTCTCTCTATATCCTCCGTTCGGTGCACGATGTTGCAAGTAATTGGGTTGAGTGAGTCCTCTATTGAATGAAAGATGAAATTCGTATTCACATTTCATCATCTCGTTTATACATTGTTATTTAACAATGGTAAAGATTTCTCTTTTCACATTGATATTTAAATGATCCTCTTTCATCTTTGTTTTTTGATTGCTAGATCGGATGTTTTTTCTATACCTGACTTTTCAGACAACACGTAAATTGTCTGTGCCTAGACTAGACCAAAACATGTTTTTACTTTGTTCTAACTTCTAATCAATTTTGTAAGCATAGACTTATGTCACTAATAGTTGGCGACCCTTAAAGTAGCCGTGTAGTCTCGAGCAGAAACATGTAAACATTTGGTCTCATTCTGAACTGATTTTCTCCTAAACTATTAATTGAAATGTTATGAGGAAATGTTATACGAATAGGGTAATTTTGGTCCCAAAGGTAAAATAGGTTTTGTCTATAAGTTGAAATTGTTATTTCACGAGAAAATTGCTTTTGAATTTTGCAATCTGTATACATAATGTGTGCTCGTCACTTTACTTATCTGAAAAAGTTTCAAGTTTATTGATAACTTTACCTCTTTGGAATGACTTCATATAAATTAATAATTGGTCATTGCTATTTCTTGCGGTGTACCTAGATACCTTATTCATTTTCTGTTTCAGCTACTAAAGCGATTTTAATCTAAACTTTTAAGACAAAGACGTAAAATTGGTTTGGTTATCTCTAAAAGTTCTGATCTTATATCAATTCAATTCAATTCAATTCATCTTTATTGTGGATCATAGGAAGGTGTACATAATACAGATGGTGTTATCAATTATTTTGTGATCCGCTATGTCCCGCCCCTTGGGCGCACAATAACATAAAATAAATAGAAATTTACATGCTTGTCAACAAATATTCATCACAACATTTATAATTCAATTTAATTTATAATTTCTAACAGTTTAAATATACTAATTGTCTATAAATATGTGTACTAAACGCATCATGACTCAGGCAGAGTGTATTCTAACAGTGTTCTGTCGTCGAAGAAGTCTTTTACAGAATAATAGCATTTGCCCACTAATAATGCATGCAGTTTCTTTTAAATGTTTTGTTTTCAGTAATTGTTCTTATCGATCTTGGAATATTGTTAAATATACGCGGGGCTGAGCAGAAAATACTTTTATGCATAAAATGCGTCTTACAAGGAACGATGTCCAGTTTGTCTTTATGCCGTATACGCGTTCGATATTTGAATTGATCAATATTATTTTTAACAAGTCCTCAAAAATATAAAGACAAGGCAACGTTAACGTGTTCATCTTTTTAAAAAATGGTACACAGGATTCAGTATTTTGTATGTTGAAAATAGAAAGCTATATTATTGCTGAGTACCATAGGGACTGTTAGACTTTGGACTGGTACCCTTGAATATCACGCAAACGGTGTCGCGGGCAAAAGTTCTAGTTCTAACAAATGAGTTTATTGATAGACGTGAGACAAGTGACAAGAGGCTCATTGACAACGACTCCCTGGTTAGGGCTAGGCTCCTTGAACATCGCCGCACCGTTGCTAGCCTATCGGTCTTTTACCGGGTATATTTCGGAGAGTGTGCTTTGGAATTGCACAATTTCCCTAATCCCCACGAGCAAAGATACGGCAAAGCGTCTCCGCTATATGATTGAAGTTCCACAGACGACTCGAACCAAGCGCTTTGATTCACTCCTGCTGAATTCACTGCCCGCCTCTCTGTTCCTTGATAAGTATAATCTGGGTATCTTCTAGGCACGAGTAAACCCGTTCCACCTTAGGCCGCATCATCACATCCAGTGAGTTGCAGTCAAACGCAAGCCTATTAAAATTTAAAATATATGTATAAAAGTCTATTAAATGAACTCTGGACTATTTGTATTTAAGAGCTTAACTTTTAGTTAAGCAGACACAATAGTTAAACAATCGCAAGTAATATTAACGTCATTGGTTAAGGGGATAAGTAAATCAGCCTACCTTTTATCTGCTTCCTTGATCATTGATCGCGAACATTATTACTTCTAACCTTCTAGCATTACCATTACATATTGACCCAGGATGCGTGTGTGGGTCCACCACCCGGATCCACACGGTAGCATCCTGGGTTTGATTCCCAGGCCGAGTGGTGTTATTGCATTTTTCAATTAGAATTTATGTCCCAGTAGCAGCTCGGTGTTTGGAAGTTGGCGGTGTAACACCCCCGTCCCTCGAGAAGCACGTTAAGTTATTGGTCCAGCACTTTCAGCGGTTGTATCGGATTATTATTTCTTCGGAATATGAGTTAGGGAAGAGGGAGTGCACCAGTGTTTGCGCACACACTTTTGTATGTACTATAATATCTCCTCCATTGAGATTGGCTCCCGTGACCGTAATTTGTTCGGGAGAATTATTAATTTAGATATCGGTGATAAAAATAATTATTGTATACCATTATTTTTGACCGTGTGGGGAGTTGTACCTTGACGCTGTGGTCAAAGAGATGCTGCGGTTGTACCCACCCGTACCCTATCATCGTCAGAAAAGTCACGAAGGATGTTACAGTGTGTAAGTATTGCTTTATATCAAAAACTACTATTTAAACTTCAAGGAATCACTTTTGTATGGAACAACTGATTTCTCTTTTTATAACCGACGAAACGAAAAATGCATCCCTGGGGGTATCATGGATTAAACCCTTGGTAAAAGTGTATAACGTAATATTTCTAGCCGCAGGGCATGTAGTGGTCTAATAATGAACTTTATGAAGCGTAGCGCAAGGCGGAACACCGGCCGCACGCTCCGGACGTTTTTCTATGTTGTGATGCAATAGCAGCAATAGCAGCAATAGCCTGTGTCTGTAAGTGACTGATCTCATTTATTTTATTATTTATCTTATACTGTACCTACATTTAGACCAAATAAAATTCTGATTCTAATTCAATCTACAAATAACCTAATATTCAGCATTGGACGATAAGTAATATTTCAATTACTTTACCTATTTCCTTTTCATTGGCGTTAATACTTACTGCGTCGCTGTAATAACTACTCCCATCTTCACCATTTTCTTCAGCTTCAATAATTTTATCATCTATCACTGTATCACCATTATTATGTATTACACTATCTGCTTCACCATTATTTACATAATCTGTTTCATTATTAACACTGTCAGAAAGTTCAATAAAAAACACGCTTTTAATTGTATCATCATTAAGCACATTTTTCTCTGAAGCCCTCCAATGGCTGGGTAAAGTATCTGTATTAGAAATATTTTTAATTTTAAATAGTTTATCACATAAGAGTATTGTCAGTATTCTTTTGATGATATTTCTCAGATTATTTTTGAAACATAGCCAGCTGTTGTCTGTCATGATGTAGACCGTCTACTGTTTCTGATTGAGTGATATTCGTCAAATTATACCGGCTTATCGAATGATAATAATTAATAAGCCCTTCAGTTTCGAGTTATTGTTTTCCGGAAATTAGGTTATTAATATTCTATGTATTTATTGATAATACACGGTGGAAGGTACATTGACACAAAAAACCATGGATTCATTCAGTTCACCCCAATCTCTCGCTGACGGTGGCATGTGGGTTAGATCATTCGATTCCCTTCAAAATGGTTGAGCTAAATAGTGCAGATTCGAGCGACATGAGCGTCATATTCGTGAACGGGCGCTGTCAGTTGAGATTAGTTGTCTCTTAAATTCTTATTTGCCATGGCTTTTATTTTTATTATAGAATGTTTTGGATTACTCTTCGCCTACATAGTTTTCACATCATATTTTGAAGCAAAAAGAATTAATGTAACCAGGATTTTGTAAAAACTTTACTAAATCTTTACATGTCCATGTCATGTCCATGGAGTTTCTTGCTCGTTCTTCTCCATAGAGCCCTACGTTTTGGCACGAGCAGCTAGCCTCAACTTTCTGACTAACTGACTCGTTGACAATTCAAAAGTGTACGACTGTAAATGATTTAATTAATTGAATTAAATGCTTTGACTTTGACATGATTCTAGATAAATAAGGTGTTCCATACTAAAGCGCCATACTCGAAATGTATGGAACAGCTGTTATTTTTTAATAACGGATTAAAAATGTCAACGCTTGACGATCTAAAATCATTTATTACTTAAGTACCGAATCCGTCGCAAATCTTTGTTCACGTTGTTCACGATATCTCGTTCATCGTGTATGATATTCTAATTACGTAATTGGTACTTAGTCATGTTGAAACCAATTATGAATGACTAATAGCGACCCGACGCGGCTTTGCATGGGCCTATAGCCTTCCTCGATAAATGGACTATCCAACACAAAAAGAATTTTTAAATTCGATCCAGTAGATCCTGAGATTAGCGCGTTTAACCAAACAAACAGCAAACTCTTCAGCTTTATAATATTAGTATAGATTGTAGGTTGTCTATAAAAAATGGTGAAATGGCATTTAAAAAACGTAAACATTAAATAAAGCAAATGTGATAGGAAAATAATTTTATTTGGCTATTTACAATATATGTATAGGTACTTATAAAAATATAAAGATTTGGTTTGTTACATTTAAGGATAATATTATATGTAACACATTAATATTAGATAACATTACAAAAAAAAGAAATTCGAAAAGGTTGCAATATCAAATTTTCTTAAAAAATCTTATTGATTTATAAAAACTAACATAAGCGTAGTTTTATACTTAGCATAGAAAACCACTAGACGTGCCTAAATATGTACAAAACGATGCCTTACCAAAATACAAAATGTTTAAAAAAAATGGTAACTTTTAATAAAAAGTCACGTTCTACGTTTTAAAAACAATTATATTAGGTACTTATAAGTAAAACGGTATAGATATGTTATAAGTAGGTATTCAGCAAGTTGCACGTTAAAACTATGCTAATTAGCTTACTTGAGCTCAAAGTGCCGTCAGTGACAACCGAAGTTTGTTGTGTCTCGAGACCAGAAAATACAAAATACGTGTTCCGAAAATTTCGAATCTATGACGTTTCTTGTGTCACTTAATATTACGTTATCTAAGTTGAGCAGTAGCGTGCCATTTTTGAAATTCGAATCTTGTCTACGTAACTTAACTACACCTTTTTACTTATTACATCATTGGTTAAAAAGGAATAAACATAATCTTTATTTACACGATCACAAGAGAACCCTGAACCACACCGAGTATTTATTTTAATACTAATTCAAATATCATTTTCATAGAAATAAATGTCGAAAAATGTAACTTCAATATTGAGCAATGAAAAATCAAGATATAGTTAAATATTTTCTATACAACACAACTAAGATACAAATAAATCTTATACTTAAAAAGGACCAGAAAATAAAATAGAGTTTCGATAAAATAAGAGTCATTTGATAAAATTTTACAAGCCTTTAACTACGATCTCCATACTTAGATAAATGTAAATAAACATTCAACATACAATAATGGAATCTACAACATAGTCCAGTATACCGAAGCAAAGTCATCATAACTCGTAGAATACTGAGATGGCGAAAATTAACCACTTTCTCAGTACTACAAAGGTTCCAAGGTACACATTTTTACATTTAGGTACCAAACCAGTAATTATTCCATATCTTTAAAAAAAAAGTAAAAAACAATGTAAAAGACAAATAATTTGAACCTTTAAATTCGGCACATTTAAATTCACCTATTTAGTCTGAGTATTAAACGGTTTTATGCAACACGAAAATTAAAATAAGGTATTTTTATCAGAATTTTATTAAAGAAGACCAAGAACAGAGCGTCTTAAAATGACACCTCGTTGCTTCTAAAAGAGCTAAATTTAAAATGTAAAAATATCTATAATCTGGAAGAACATTCTAGAAACAACGAGACACCATTTCAACGCGGAACAGAAACTTTCAGGTCCCTAGCGCGTCATGAGCAAAAAAGCCCATTAGTCAATATCCAAACTCTTGAAACTACTGGTGAAGCTAGCGAACATACCTTTGCTAGGCTTCTTGATTCTCTTCTTCTCATCAGCCTTAAAGATCTCAGTCTCAATGAGCCATTCCCTGTAATTATCTTCCATATTTTTTCTGTGTTCTTCATGGAGCTGCTTGACTGATGCTAAAGGTCCTCCAAAGTCTTCAGGTAGGAGTTCCTTGTCAACGATAGACTCTGGCCCTTCCGAGGAGAAGTTCAGAAGGTTTAGAAGGTTGGAGTGGATGAGCGGCTTCACGAGGCACATGACTTGGTTGATGAAGGAGACCGTGTGGACGACGTGGATCTTCTTAAGACGACATGGGTGGGCGTTCTAGAAGATATAACAAATGAGTGGTTAGTAAAAAGCCGAATGTGTTGTCAGTCCCTTGCCGCACTGAATTTGTGTTTCTTCGGGCTACTCCTAAAATCTACTGTACGGATCTTCACATGGTTTTGACCAACAGAAAGAAGAAAGACCTCTTATCTGTAACGAAATCTCCAGGAGATTCGCGTCAATTGTTTAACTATTGTGTCTGCTAATTGGACAGTTGAGCTCATAATCTAGAAAGTTTATTATTTAAAAAATATTTAAACAAAGTCGCGGGCAAAAGCTAGTTATTAATTAATGTCGGACTAAGGGCGGGTTGTTTCAAACAATTGGTTAACGTTACATACGGACGGTTAAAAGTTACTATGACGTAAGATGTTTAACGTTCGTTAAATGTAACGGGCTGTATCACGACAAAAAAAATCCATCAGTCAAAGAGATTCCATAATATTTTGATGTTTGACATAGCTGTTTGACAACACAAAATTACGTTGACTGGTCGGTTATGGTAGTAGTGACTTTTTGACTTACGTTAAGGCCACCATTTTGTGAAACAGCCCATTTGGTTTGACGATAATTAGAGCCATTTTTGACTATTACCCGTCAGTAAAGTATAGTTGAAGCGGGTTGCTTCAACTAAGTCGTGTACTAATAGTAGTCGTAATTGATATTTAGCTTGATAGATAAAATGCCAATTAACAAAAAATGTCAGGATTCATTAAATGAAGTAATTAATAAAAGATCTTAGTAATATGTTAATAAAGTATGGTCTTATTTAAAGTCAAAAAGTAGTTTTGACATGGTAAACGAACCTGAATATAATGCATAAAAGCTCGAAGCGCTGGCAGCGTCACCCTGGTCAAATGACCAAGACTGCAGCCTTTCATGTCGAAGATGACGATATAACCCTCAGACAAGCCATCTTCGGATAACTTGACGTCATTGAACATGCAGAACATTCGAACAGCGTCCGCGAAGTTCAGCTTACTGTAATCGTACTCTGATAGCCGGTACAGTAGGACGTTGTAGCCCTCCGTAGTCTTAAGAGGTAGACCCACCATGTGCCTGGAGAAAGACAGATAAATTACAAATAAGAATTACATAAAAATAGAGAATTAATTGCCGTGTGGTGCCGGCCGCGAATAGCACCACCTCATTTATACCCGTTGGTGTCGTAGAAGACACAACAGAGGGATATTGGTCAGTAGATGGGCAGCAGCGATCGCAGTAGGTGTTATGGTACTCAGCCTGCTGAGTACCATAACACCTACTGCGATCGCCAACGTGCATCGGCCAAGCATGGCTATTACCTTCGGCTGAACTGCTCCTTGGGGGAGACCTATGCTCAGCAGTGGGTGTCCAAAGGTTAACATGATGATGATGCTGAGAGAATTAAGGAGAAAACTTTTCAATATTTTCAGTGTAATCATTTGAGCAAGAAAATTCCACACTGTATTGTTGACTCGACTAACGGATTCTATCAAATGTAGTTGCAGTATGCATTCATATAATATTACATTGATGACATATCATTGCAACTTTAAAGCTAAGATTAGTCAGACTCTCTAAATCTTGACTCGAAAAGTGAAATATGCTTTAAAAAAAGAAACAAACTGCCTAGTGGTAAGACTAGTTGTCGTTCTTTCTGGTTTCTGGCGATCTACGAATTACAGCCGGGACCAGCGGTTTTGCTGACTCCGCGAATATCCATTTTATACCACTATTCCTATAGTGAATCCAAGGATTAACCGCAGCAAGCGTAGAACCATGACCGATCAACCCTGACAAGCCTCTAACATGCATACAAAAAATATTATATGTACCTATATCTCTCACCAAAGCGTATTTATTACACGCAGTTATACATCATGATAATGATAGAACGCTATTGAATAAGGCGGTTGCTCTGTACCTTCGTAAGGGACAAACGAAACTATTCAATAGAGAGATATAATGAAGAGATACGCAAACAAGATAATGACGGCTTGACAAGAATGCTTGACACTTTCTATAGTAGACTGAAGCTTGGAGCTCAGATATGAGGAGTGAATGGGTTTTGATACAGTTGACCGCGCTGCGATGTGACGACAGTGGCAATGAGAGACAGGTACTTTTAGCAAGCTATTTAAGAGATTTTGAAATTCATGATTGTTAAGACCACCATTGTGCCCTTCAAATGAGAAATACCGTATTTGAGCTATTGAGAGATATTTTCCATAAGTAGGTCTTACAATGTTATGGTTTACACTAAACCGAATTATTCCTGTTTTCTATTCAATTTGAATCTGTTTTTTAAACATCGTTTTATAGAATACATCCCTCTACATCAGCAAACAGTATTTTTTTAATGTTTACTACAAGGTCAAGGAGACGAAGGAAACCATCGTTAACACAGTTACACAGTTCGACATAAGCTATTGTTTATCTATTGTATCTGCTAATTAGACATTCAATGGGTTAATTAATGAATCGATTTTTTTAAATATATCAGCTTATAAAATAAGACTAGAGCAATCTAAAAATGTACAGAGTGTTTCTTACACGTATCCAATTTTATATGACATTAAAAAAAAACTTTTTTGTTTATTTTGGAAGAGAATATTATTTTTAGTATCTATGGACGATGTAGTATTACCGGTTAAAGCCCGTCACATACGTAGCTATAATATATATTATAGCTAACCACCACACCACACACGGTAGCTATAATATATTTTGGCCCATATTACGTCTGCGATCGTTGTTTGTTTCACATTTTTGAAATTTATATTAATATGCCTTGCTATATCTGTCCACATATTTTGATGACGTAGTAAAAATATATATTATAGCTGATCGTAATATGCCTTACGTCTGACGAATATTAATAATATATTATATTTACGTCTGTGACGGGATTAAAGGTAACGTCTACGGTTAATTAACATACTGTAAGGTGAAACCGTTTCCCATCTATTTTTTGTATGTACTTATGTGCGGGCATAACTCCGTAATTGATAGACCTATTTGGGTAATATTTTTTTATTAGATAGATTTAATATCTTCCGAAACTAGAACATTGACCTCAAGGATCCCTAATTTATTAATTGATAAATATAGCCTATGTTACTCAGGGTTAATGTAGCATTCTAGTGGTGAAAGAATTTTTTATATCGGACCAGTAGTTTTTGAGTATATTCGTTACAAACATACAAAAATTAAGATCTTTTATCATTATAATATAAGTGTAGAAAATTGTTATAATGAGAATTATTATAGATTGCTTTACTGACCCAATTAATTGCAACCGGTTGACATCAAAATGGTAGTTAGCCTACATAATAAACTCGTGATGTTTCTAAACATTACCTTTGTATACAAAATCATGTTAAAATGCAATTAATAAAGCAGGTAACGTGTAATGTATTGTATGTTAATTAATTGTACAAATTGACGCAGGCATTTACATTGTATGTATGACCTACTGACATTGAGTATATTAGAATAATTATACTTAAGGTCAATCATTAAAAACGCGACGTAAATAAGATCGATTTTAAGTTCGATCGATCACAATTATTATTTGTTCCCCTTTGGGGCAGGCCTATGTCCAGCAGTGGACGTCTTTCGGCTGAAATGATGACAATTCTTAGTATTCATATTAGTTACTTACGCAAATTTAATTTAAAAGAAATTAATTGAAGTTAAAATAGTCACAAGCTTAATTTTAGTTTTGGGAGAAATTAACCCATCTGTATTTTGTTTGGCACACAATAAATAGAATTATATTTGATCCTTTATACTCCACAAAGGGTTCTCGAAAGCAACCCCGTCGATTGATATTAAAAACGTAGATAAAATCAAAGTATTTGTGAGTGCGATTTTTGGTGGTACAACAGGTCTTACTGATATTTAATAGTAGCTTAAAAATCTACCCTCTATATACCCTATTTTTTAAACAATACTAAACATAATTGAATTATATTAAGTACACAATACAATTCTAGTAGGTATGTACAATTAAAGTCTTTAGATAAGATTTACTTACGTAATATCCATAATAGTCTTGTTTTTAGGCGCGAGAGGGTCGCGGTTGGTGAACAGATCTGGGGTGTTCGCCCTCAAGGTGAAGTAGCACTCGATGGTTTCCTTCGTCTCCTTGACCTTGTAGTAATTGGAATGTAGGAACAGGATCACGTACTCCTCAGATATATGGGGCAAGTGAGGCTGGCTTTTGATCCTGGAATGAGATAGAAGATTTATGAGTCATGGTAAGTAAATTAGGAAGTTAATAGTTTAGTAAAATAGAGACACTTTCTTGTACTTATGCTCCCATTAATAGGGGGGCCTTTAATTTTTTACTTTATTTTATTCATGTTATTTATTTTTAACCGGCTATAGCAAGCCGAACCTGCGGTGGTGAGCGCAAAACACATCTGCGACGATAAGCTCGCGCGGGACCGCCGGAGCCCCGCAGCGCCGGAGCCGTGACAGAAACCATGCCTGCTGTATGTTGCATGCTGCATGCTTGTTGCGTGCTTGCTTGCATGCTGCATGCATACTGCATACTTGCTGCGTGCTTGCTGCATGCATGATGTACGTTTGTTTGATTAGTATATTAAAAATATTTTTACCGGCCAACGCAAACGGATCTCTGAAGTGAGTGAAAAGTTAATAAAGAATAAAATAAATTCATTTTGGGGTTTAATCACGATAAATCCTGATTATTTTGTATGCGTAATAGGTCTCTGGACGTGGAATGCCACCTATCATTATTCTATTTCGCACTAGCCTCGCCTACGATTTTGCTTACTCGGACCTAAGCTTAACCCAAGTAATTAAGCACCTATTCAATACTGTCATCACAATCTTCCAACTGAACCCAGTTGGACCAGGGCTGATTGGCTGAAAGCGCGACTGCTAGAAGTTGCGTGATTGGGATTGTTCTTAAGAAATTAGTTTCAAAATTTTAAAGCATAAGATGATGTAGCTAGGTCACAGAATACTTAATAGTACTACGTAGCTAGGTATTGGACTTAATTTATCCAATACTAGCTGACCCGACAGACGTTGTCCTGTCGCTATCTACCTACTTACCTGCCTATTTACCTACCCTACACCTACCCTACGCCTACCCTACGCCTACCCTACACCTACCCTACAAAAGTTTTTTTTTTTTTTTTCTCTCCGTAAGAACCATCTTCGTACTTCAAGGAATATTATAAAAAAAGAATTATCCAATTTGGTCAAGCGGTTCGCAAGTTATGCGCTTACCAACACAATTAGCGATTCATTTTTATATATAAGAAGAAGATTGAATCTAAACCTATAAGCCATCTGGCATTGTGTCACTAAGTACCTACAAGAGCGCAAACAGACTAGCTTGTCTAGATCAACAAAGGGATGAAATTCCAAACTGGACACATAGTACCTAGTATAGTAATATAAATAAAACTAACGAGTTTTGATGATGTCATGCGTACTTCTAAGAAAGGCACTTATTTATTGGAACGAAGTTCCTTATCGCGCGTTGTGAAAGGGGGCTAGACGGAAAAAATTCTTACGAAAAGTTGTCACGACATGTTATAATAGCTAAATTGAATCGTTGGAACTGTCAAATAGAGTTCATTATTAGTTGAATGGCGGCTTTTCTATGAAAATATTGGAGCGAATTAAAACCTTATTTTTACACATTAACCGTGAAATTCGGTTGCACATAGCTCCTATTGTCCGGTCGGGCACCAGCCTATACGTTTCTCAGAATAATTTTATCATACCTAGTTAGGTAAAATTTCAATTTTTAACCGTTTACGTTTACAAAATAAAGTCCGAATTCGCTTTTCGTAGAATATGTTTATGTATTTAAAGGCGGCGCGGCGAACTCTTTGAACTAGGTACCTACGGCGATATGTTTAGTACCTAAGTTTATTCGCTCAAAAATATTATTATAACTTCAAAAAAATAAAACTTTATTACAATTCCTTCACTAATTAATCGAAAGGAACTTCGTTCCATCCGGGTGTCCCTTGACACCTCTCAAGTTTTTTTATTTTTAGGTTTTTTAAAAATGAGTACACTCAGTTGCTTTACAATTTGTACATTGCAAACTTAAATCTAAGCACCTCATCCACAGATATAGATAGACCTAGATAACACAAGAGCAACTACTTCGCGTGCCTAGTTTCGTGCCTAGCTTACGTACGGTACAACAATCGTAAGTAAAAAATAAAGTAAACGTTTCCTTCTATCGGTAAGTCGTTTTGTGATTAATATTATGCGTAATTAATTCACAAAACAATTATTTTTAATCTAATACCCTCAGTAATACCTGGTAATACCAAATTTAAGAAAAACAGAACATTGTGACGTCATAATAGGTAGTCAAAAATGGCACGCTTGGATTTCATACAGATCGTGATACTTGCGTTATCTAGGGTTTATCTATATCTGTGGCCTCATCACTTACAGAAAAGCACAGCATTCATTACATTATGCGCAGAAAATTACAAAATGAAAGTAAAATTTAATTGGTTCAGAAACAAAGTGGCAGTTCTCAATGATTGAAACTTAGCATAAACGTACTGTATGTTATCTTCTGACCGAATTTCGGTCACGGCGGCCAATCTCAATGGAGATCAGTCAAGTACGCAGAAGATATTAGAGTGCACAAGTGTGTGCGCAAACACAGGTGTACTCCCTCTCTCCCTCACTCTCATAGTCCGGTGGGACGGCAATCCGACACGACCGGAGAGAGATCAGGCGCAGGACCAACGGCTGTACGTTCTTTCCGAGGCACGGGGGTGTTACACCACTAACTTCCAAACTCCGGGCTGTTACTGAGAAATTCTTAATAGCAGAACCAAATAACACTATGCCCGACCTGGGTATCGAACCCAGGACCCCACGCTCAGCAGTCGCGCTTGCGACCACGAGACCAACGAGGCAGTTAATTAAATTACCATTATCACCACATTATTACCATTACCATAATTAATTATTATTTTATTAATAGTGAGTATAATTGCTACGTAAACAAGGTGCATTTATTACAAAAATAAGAATAAACAATAGACGAAAAACCGTGAACTGTTAGCAAACAGCTGAAATAGGGCCGCCATTTTGTAACCGCATTGTCATAAAAACGCGAGGGCCACGGCATGCAGTGTACAGCCTAGTTATTAAAACTCGATTGCAAAGTTGATTGCTCTAGTAGTATCAGGCTTGTAACACAAATTGACTTGTAAATATCTGATTGGCCTTATTTATTGTAAATCTTTATGGACTTTTAGCTAAACATGTATGATAAATATGTTTTGTTATGTCATATTTTTAATAACACCTTGTATACCATGTTTTATGCAAATAAAAATTATCTTATCTTATATTATAACGACGGGTGTAAAAAGATTCTTAACGAAATAAAGAAAGAACTTTATTTGTAAGAACACTAAGGTGCAATATAGCACAATAAGGTAGTATACACAGTAGCATTTTAATAATCTTAAAGCGACAGTCCACTTCATGTTCCGAATGACTCATCATCATCATTTCAGCCAAAAGACGTCCACTGCTGGACATAGGCCTCCCCCAAGTGTCACCACATTGACCGGTCCCATGCGACTCGCAACCAGCGGATCCCCGCAACCTATACCAGGTCATCGGTCACCCATTGAGCATTCCAACGCAACGTCTTCCGGTTCGCGGTCGCCACTGTAGAACTTTTCGGCCCCATCGGCCATTCGTTCTGCGAGCAATGTGCCCTGCCCACTGCCACTTAAGTTTGGCAATTCTTCGGGCTACGTCGGTAACCTTGGTTCTTTTGCGAATGTCCTCATTTCTGATTTTATCACGCAAGGAAACTCCGAGCATAGCCCTCTCCATTGCCCTTTGGGTGACTTTAAGCCTTCTGATGAGGCCCATTGTGAGCGACCACCGAATGACTACTAATCATTAATTTCAATATATCATCATCATTCAGAAGACGTCCATTGTTGAAAAAAGGCCTCCCCCAATCTATTCTACTATGCGAAAGCGGTGCACATCGCTGGTGCGCAGTGTTCGGACTAGCTCCAATAGCATCCTGAGGGCATTCGCGCAAAGGTTCAATTGCCAGTACCTGAACCATTGCTTTATGGTTCACTTACTGAGCAATCGAAATCAGTAGGTAACATGTGTGTATTTTAATTATGTGTATGCGGTCTATTTAATTGTGTTTTTGTTATTATTTTATCTATACTAATATTATAAAGCTGAAGAATTTGTTTGTATGTTTGTTTGGTTGAACGCGTTAATCTCAGGATCGTTCGAATTGAAAAAATATTTTCTGTTGGATAGTCCATTTATCGAGGAAGACTGTAGGCCCATGCGAAGCCATGCTAATCTCAGGATCTATTGGTTCGAATTGAAAAAATATTTTTGTGTTGGATAGTCCATTTATCGAGGAAGACTGTAGGCCCATGCGACGCCGGGTCGGTTCGCTAGTCTATACTAATATTATAAAGCTGAAGAGTTTGTTTGTTTGGTTGAACGCACTAATCTCAGGATCTACTGGTTCGAATTGAAAAAATATTTTCTGTTGGATAGTCCATATATCGAGGAAGACTGTAGGCCCATGCGAAGCCATGCTAATCTCAGGATCTATTGGTTCGAATTGAAAAAATATTTTTGTGTTGGATAGTCCATTTATCGAGGAAGACTGTAGGCCCATGCGACGCCGGGTCGGTTCGCTAGTCTATACTAATATTATAAAGCTGAAGAGTTGGTTTGTTTGGTTGAACGCACTAATCTCAGGATCTACTGGTTCGAATTGAAAAATTATTTTTGTGTTGGATAGTCCATTTACCGAGGAAAGCTATAGGCGATGCCATGCGAAGCCGGGTTGGGTCGCCAGTTATGTATAATGTGTGTGGCTATGATCCTTTGTTGGCCGAATTATACATTTTATTATTATAATTGGGGGGGGGGGGGGTCATAATCCCCATGCTTGGCAGGGCAAAAATATATATTTATGAACATTTAAATAGTTAACAATTCAATAAGAATGTCACAAAGGTTAAAATATAGTCGCAGTCTCATTTTAGCGAAAATCAATGCGAAAATCTTGTCTCTTGCACTGTTTCAATAGCTTCCAAATGGTCAAATAATTCACCTGTAAGACCCTCCATTTTACAAGCAACAGCAAGCGCGCTCCCCAAACTGAAGCAAATCGGTAGATTTAAAACAAATAATAACTGTCACTTAGCGCTAGGAGGTCGAAATTCGGGCTCCATTTCAGGGAGTCCCTTAAGGCCTTGGGTGGTAGCTTAGGTATTAATTAAAATCCGTGTGGTGCCCACCGCGAATAGCACCACCCCATTACTACCCGTGGATGTCGTAGAAGGCGACAGACGGATACACAGAGGATGGGCAGCAGCGTCCTTCTGAGTACCATAACATCTATTGCGATCGCCAACATACATCGGCCAAGCATGGCGATTACGGCTGAACCCTCCCTTGGGGCAGATCTATGTCCAACACTGGTCTAAAGGTTGACATGATGATTACTTAAAATGGCTTAGGAGTTCGCTAAAATTTAGGACTGGTTGGTAAAAATGGGCATAAGAGGTATATGTAACACGTATTTAAGGTCACGCTTCAATTGCGATCGCATTGTGAACGCGATTGCGTGCCAGCGACTTCGTTCCCTTTAACCAGCCACGCGATTCCTTGCGTCCAGTGTACGGCAAAAAATGTACGTAACATGTAATACTTGAACTGAGGAAAAGTAGTTCAAATTCTTCAGGTTGGTATTGATTCATTAAAGGGTTGGTAGAAGAATAATATATGTCCAACGCCTAATCTTTCACTGGCCCGATAGTTTGATTGGACGGCAATCCGACACGATGGGAGATACTCGACACGTCGGTGAAACCGACAGCGTGTCAGCCGTGAAATCGACGCCGAGCTCAGCCACTGTTTTCCTCTTTTATATTGTCAAAAGTGTCAAATTTATTCAAACTTAAATAGTTTCACAAAAACCCGTTAATTCACGTGGAGCTAGCGCTGTGTAAGCAAAGGTTAATGAATATGAAAATGTGAACTGTCAAAAGTGTCAATGTCAAATTTATTCAAACTTAAATAGTTTCACAAAAACCCGTTAATTCACGTGGAGCTACCGCTGTGTAAGCAAAGGTTAATGAATATGAAAATGTAGCTCGCCGCTATAGCAGCGTCGAGCATTAGATTGTGTTACTTAGAGAATAGCACCACAGGCAAGACCAACGACTATACGTGGTTTCCGAGTCACGGGGGTGACACGGAAACCACGTACACACCCCACACCCCCAACTTTCAAACTCCGGGTTGTTACTAAGAAAATTCCAAGTATAATGGAAAAACTGAAATTGACGTCTGTCATGTGGGCTCTCAGGTCGAGATATAAAAATATTATAATCCATACTATACTAATATTATAAATGCCCAAGTAACCTGTTTGTTACACTTTCACGACAAAACGGCAAAATCGATTTTGATGAAATTGACTATAAAAATAACTTGAATTCCGGGGAAGGACATGCGAGCTACCTTTTAATCCGTGACTTCATCTGCATCTGCCGACATTCATTACAATATAGTAGACCGCGACTGAATGAATTATCTATTAAACGAAGAACTCTCCCGGTCCTTAGAATACTGACTTAAAGCTCATTAACCGACTTCAAAAAAAAATGAGGTTATCAGTTCGACCCGTATGTTTGTATGTATGTATGTTTGGCCACGATTATCTCCCGTTTGGCTGAACAGATTTTGATGCGGTTTTCAGAAAAGTGTTTGTTACATTTTGAGAAGGTTTTAGTTTACAACAAACAAAGTCAAAGTCAAAGTCAAAGCATTTGCAGGCACTTTTGAATAGTCAAAGAGTCAGTTAGTTAGTCAGAAAGTTGAAGCTAGTTGCTCGTTCCAAAACGTAGGGTAGGTCTCTATGGAGAAGAACGAGCAAGAAACTCCACGGACACTCTTTTCAATCAAGCTTTTACAAAATCCAAGCTACATTATTCTTGTTGCTTCTATATGTGAAAACAATGTAAGTGAAGAGAAATCCAAAACATTCTAATTAAAAATAAATTAATATAAAAGCCATGGCAGTTAAGAGATGACCAATCTCAACTGACAGCGCCCGTTCACGAACATGACGCGCGGATCAGCACCACTTAGCTCAACCATTTTGAAGGGAACCGAATGATCTAACCCACACGCCACCATCAGTGAGACATTTGAGCGAGCATGACAATGCTCTCAACTGCCATGCTCATTTATGTCAAACACATTGAATAAATAAATGGCTCCATAGTTCTCACATTTACGTAATAATTGAAATAGTGCTATTAATTTACACAAAGTCAAAATTTCCAATGTATGTAAGTATTTCATTCGACAGATAAAATATAATAAGTAAATAATAATAACGGTACACGTTATTCATGTCAATAATAAGGGGTGAGCAACATAATCTTCTTGCAATTAAGAAATTCCCTAAAGCGGCTGTGGAGCAGGACCAGCATTATGCCAAGCATTTTTATCATTGATATAATCTTCCAACTTATAATATGCTTGCCTACATAGTGTGCGTTTAATGCATGTTTTAAATTGTCTTTCATTTAATTGCAAAATATCGAGCGGTATTTTATTATAACATTTTACACAATACCCCATAAAGGAAGTATGTACTTTTGACAATCTGAAACTTGGTTGATATAATTTGTTCCTATTTCTAGTATTAAAGTTATGTCTGTCACTTATTTTACTAAACAGGTGAAGATTTTTCCGAACATGCATGATGTTTTCGTATATATATTGACAAGGTACCGTCATGATATTAATTTGTTTAAACAATTCTCTTAGAGACTCGCGTCTGCTGAGATTATAGATGGCTCTGACAGCCCTCTTTTGCAGAATAAAGATAGAATCTATATCTGCAGCCCGTCCCCAAAGCAAAATACCGTAAGACATGATACTATGAAAGTAACTAAAATAGACTAGTCTAGCGGTATCCACGTCTGTCAATTGCCTGATTTTTCTGACAGCGTAAGCGGCCGAACTTAGCCGCCCTGCAAGAGATGTTAAGTGAGGACCCCACTGCAGCTTTGAGTCAAGCGTAATCCCTAGGAAAACTGTCTTTTCGACGAATTCAAGTACGTCCTTATTCAATAAAACGTTACATTCACTACTTTTAACATTCGGTAAAGCGAATCTTATGCACTTGGTTTTCTTCTCATTTAACACTAAATTATTTGCAGTAAACCAATTATGAACTTTAATCATGGCGTCATTTACGTCGTCATAGTGCTGTGCCCGTCTATTTACTTTAAAAATCAATGAAGTATCATCAGCAAATAACACCATTTGAAGTTGATTTCTCAGTAAATGCGGTAAATCATTAATATAAACTAGAAATAGGAACGGACCCAATATTGAGCCCTGTGGTACTCCCATTTTTACTTTCAAGCCCGATGAATTTACACCGTTTATTTGAACTTGCTGCAGCCTATCATCTAAATACGATTTTACTAATCTGAGCGCTAGTTTACCGAGTCCGTAGTGCTCAAGCTTTAAAAGCAGTGTTTCGTGATTTACGCAATCAAATGCTTTGGAGAGGTCACAGAAAATGCCAATGGCATCCTGTGACTCCTCCCATGCGTTAAAGATATGCTTAATCAAAGTGATACCGGCATCAGTAGTGCAACGCCCTCTGGTGAACCCATACTGTTGATCATGTAGGATTCTATTGCAATTAAAATGACTGAGCATTTGATTAAGCATTACTTTTTCAAACACTTTGCTGAATATATCTTTCCATCTTTGGAGAACTTTCAATCTTTGTTTTAACTGTGTTGCCGTTCCTTAATGGGTTTGGGTGATAATGATGCACTGAAAAGTGGAAAATAAAAACTTAAAAAAATAAATAAAAACGAACACACATGTCTTTAGTTTCGGATGTCGGTGGCTTTGTTTTGTTTGTTGGTTTGTATTGCCACCGACTTCCGAAACTAAAGTTGTAGGGTATTCTTAATGAAACTCCTCTTGATTTTTCAGGTTCTTTATTTCCAGTGAGCTGCGTACAGTGCTTTTGCCGTTTTTCGGCCCTACTTATGTTGTATCCTACTGTGGTACAAGTAGTGGGGGTAATCAAAGATAGTTTTTTGCTTTATACAATGGTGTGTCAGATATGCTTACATATTTACTAAGTTTGACCTTGGTTTAAACTGGTTTAAACCGGTTTGCTCACAACATAAGCCCTTTGTATGTGTGAGTGTATGGGCCTTTTAATGCCTACAAGGTATCGTTTATATTATTTTAGTGAATGCTCGTTCATTATATATTACTGTCTTTAGCTTATTTTAAAGGAGAATAAAACCAGCCCTAGGTATAATTACAATATTAACTAACTTAAAACCCTACTAAAAACAATCAATTTATTAATCATCTTATATACATATAATTGAGATTCGTTGTTATGGCTGTTTGATTCAGCTGTCGCCAACAAAAGACATGTGTGTTCTGTGCTAAAGTTATTTATCACTTTTTAGTTTTTATTTAAGGCGGTTCTCTTTTTTCAAAAAAGTTTTTATTTTACCTATAAAGCGCACGAAGAAGATTTTAACAGAATAGAACTGCAGGTTTTAAAGGTATGGGGATACCAACATTCGCTAATATACAGCATGAAATTGAATTCATTAGCAAATTTTTAAGGAGTTACTCAGACCACGAACGAAAAAAAACAGCTTTTCCATACATTTTAGCAGAGCACTTCTGTATAGAACAGCTGATTTTTTTTGTGCTGTTTGAGTTGGCTCCTTACTGAAAGTTGTTTAGGTTCGTGGTCTGAGTCACTCCTTAAAAATTTGCTAATGAATTCAATTTCATTCTGTATAATTAATTAATTTGATCATTCCCTTTTAGATAGAGGGTTTCTTTTTTTCCTGTCACACTATCTATTCAAAACCACTTCCACTCCTGAATGCCAGAATCAACAGAGGCGACGAACAGAGCGCCGAGGCAATGTAGCTCGACAAGTGCCGGAGGAAACGACACAATCTCTTAAGAAACTTTACCACAAGGAAAGTCACATTTCCAACCTAGTATAGCAGCTCATAGAACATGAATATAGGTTGGTGGTCCGCATCCGACCCACATTCCGGGAACAAAGGACTTATCGGGCCATTACCATATTATTGAGAGCCTGCACGGAGACAGACGCTGTGCTATTTACTTACACACCTATTTATAGGTACAACCAGCTTTTGCCCGCGATTTCGTTCGTGAAAATATAGCCTTTAGGATGCAGGGATAACGTTGCTTTCAATTAGAGAAAGAAGTTTCTAACGAACCAGTAGGTGAGGATATGTGTGTTCAACAAAAAAACGATTCATTATGAGGTAGATAAAGAAAGAAAGAAAGAAAAATTGTTTATTTGTAACCTCGTACAGGTAAACACAACATAAACAAGGGTTATATAAAACAATAAAACATAAAAGAAAGCCTTATGAAACCTGTACGAGACCAAAAAGGCTCCTGTCTCAGCACAATGCTACGACATGAAATGTCGCAGCGCTGGTATTCTGACAGGGCCTTGCAGAGATGCCACGGGCGGCCACAGTCATGACTTAAGGTAAACAAAAAAAAAAAAAAAAGTTGTAATAATAAATATCTACAAAAATATGCAAGCTAACATTATGTAAAAAATATGTAATATGTAAACCCGACATAACTATTAATTATATAAAGTAATTAAATACAATAAATAAATAAAAGATAACACCAATCAATGTCGTATTCATATTCATTATGATCATTTAAACCGGAGGGTGTTTTAATTATAATAATAATATGTGGACATTTCACACACGGCCATCTGACCCCAAACTAGGGAGACCCTGTACTATGGATGTCAGACAGCTGATATACATACACAACTACATTTTTTTTAATACGTACGTATATAGATAAACAACAACCAGACACAAGGTAAACACCAGTGCTCATCACGCAAATGTTTACCTACCCTGGGCGGGATTCGAACCCGCGTCACGCCGCGCAGCAGTCAATCGCTCAACCACTGCGCCAACCATATCGTCAGAAGGTGTCGTAGAAGGCGACTTCGGGAAAATCCGGATGTCGGGCAGCAGCGACTTCCATGTACTCAACAACTTCACTGCGATCCCCAAGCCACGCCTGCCAAACGTGGGGCTTTATGACTCAATGATAACGTAGCTATCAATTACAAAAAGCAATTTTCTAAACCGGACCAGTAGTTCACCCACGACACTCCATAAAAACGAAACGATATAATTGCCTACACTACTATTAAAGTAACAGACTGTACAGACACGTGCGTGAGTGTGCGTGTCTACGCGACGCTCGAACAAAAACGCAGTTCCCAGAGCAGTCGTTCGACGCGGGGAGAGGTGAGGAACGGTTTCAGAGGGAGGCGGAGCGTGTAGCTACTGTACGGTAGTAATATTTATACTGTGACTGCGGTCTCCAAGACACCTGCCAAACGTGGGGATTTCGTTGATTTTGTCCACATGAAAATAGCTTTTAGGACACAGTGATAACGTAACTTCCAAATAGAGAAAGAAGTTTCTAAATCGGACCAGAAATTACGAATATATGTGTATTCAACAAAAACAAAAACTTTTCAGTTTTATAATATTAGTATAAATGAGCTATTCCTAGTTTATAAGTTGAATTACAGTGAATGGTATACAAAATTACGGTGACATAATGCAACCACAAAATGATGATTGCTGTGAACTTACAACATAGTAACAGTCTTTAGATAAGGTACGATACGATGACGGGATGAAATGCATGTGACCAAAAGAGCTAAGAATATAAGTGTGGATGGATGGAGAGGGAAAGGAAGGACAAAGAAAAGATGAATAGATTGTGTGAAGAATGATATGAATGAAAATGGAGTTAGTAAAGGCATGACGGTTGACAGGACGGAATAAAAGAAGAAAACATTGAACAAGGACAAAAAGATGATGATGATGACGACGATGATGGAACTGTTGAAGATCAATTGAAAAAACGATAAAGTAACGAGCCTCGCTTATAGTTTTCTAAGTTTGAACCAAAGAGATATAAGATACTGTAATTCATTGTGAAGTGTGGTTCTACTATCACACGGGTTTGTGGATACGGGCATCAGCGAGTGTCAATTTGCATTTTTCAAATTCGTATGTATGTAGTTTCTAAGTTTACCTTGGACATCACTGACTTGGTAAAAGAACGTGATGAAACCTGGACTTTTATTGACTTTACATGTCTGAAATCACCAATCCGCCTTTAGCGAGTGTGGTGATCAATGCTCGTGCCTTCTCTGTATGAGAAGAGGCCTTTAGGTCCTAATGCAGGTCGCATTGGGACCATAATAGACTGGTATTGTTTTATTATTAAGGGGCTATTTAACGACTTTTACAGATTTTAAACTGACAATCACGTCAAAATGTGCAGTGTAAATGATTTGAAAAAAATATATGTTAAACTAGAACATTCTCTTAATCATTTAGTAAGTGAATATTTTTAATTATATTCATACTATATAGTTTAATTAACACGTGAAGTTGTGTCTGACGCAGACAAAACATTGACAATCACACAAAATCTACCAGGTATAATTAAACGAAACTTACACCATCTTACAGACAATTTTATTATCTATCTTTTAGTATACGCCTTTTTTTTAATTTTGAAAGAATGGCCTTTATTTAATTTTTTCGACTAAACATTGAGAGTTTTGGACGCAGAACTGATGCAGAACGGATGCAGTCTAACGTCGTTTAATAGCCCCTTAAATACTCTTATCTCTCTCTTATGAATATAATCTTCTTCTTCTCATTCGGTTTCTTTATCATCATCATCAGCCAAAAGACGTCCACTGTAGGCCTCCCCCAAAGAACGCCACAACGAGCGGCAACCTGCCGCTTACATCCACCGGTTACCCGCGACCTTGACAATGTCGTCGGTCTATCTGGCGGGAGGCCTACCAACGCTTCGTCATCCGGTTCGTGGTCACCACTCGAGAACCTTTCTTCCCCATCGGTTATCGATTCTTCGATCGATTCTTCTTCTTTGCCAGTATTATTTTTTATTGTGTGTGTAATAACTTTTTGATCTTAACCGCATAGTAACGATGTAAGATACTAGACTAATTGACACACTGAGACAACATTATTAATTAAAAGTAGTTGCCTGTATGCCAATTAAGTTGTCTAACTATACGGACGGAGCCGCGGACAAAGACAGTATTTAAAAGAAACAAGCTTTCATAAAATATTACGTATTTTGAGCAAGAGTCGTAGTTTGTGACGTAATACATTATGACATAGTCAACATTCGGCCTTGTCGAAGGATTTACTTCAAAAACTGGTCGAACAGGTGTTTTGTATGGTGTCATACATACATACTAGAGATCGTTTATTTGTTAAGTGTTCACGGCTAAACTACTGTAACGATTTTGATGAAGTTTTATACAGACTAAGCTTGAGTCCCAAGAAAAGAAATAGGTTACTTTTTAATCAGCGACTAAGTAAGTCTGCATCCGCGATAACCGACCATTATTCATGCGGACGAAGTTGCAAAAAGCTAATATGCAAATATTTAAAAGATGAAAAGTTTGTAGGTATTCTTGTTAGAACGGGCAAATCTCTGAAACTACAGCAGTGCGATTCTGTAAGAATTCACCCGTGAATTCGAATCCTATCTCATTTCCGATTTCCCTTACCTGAAGTGAAAAGTATTTGGTATTCGCTAAAATAGTAACGTAATAATAGTTCGCTTCACCTAAGTTGGTACTCAGTGGCGCTAGCGTAGTAGTTAAGGAATTACAGTATACCTAAAACAGTTTTCACCGCGGAACCAGAAGTGAGAACTGGAGTGAGTTCTTACAGAATAACATAGCTGGTCCGTTCTGAAACTTCATTTGCTAATAGAAAGTTACGTTATTTCTTATATGTCTGTTTCAACTTTTCGACTGACTGATTTCTTGACAGTTGAAAAGTGCGTGTAAATGTGGTTTATTTGAAATAAATGATTTGATTTTGTGTGTGTGTGTCTGTCCTCCCCCCTACAAAATATAAATACAGAAGGACCGCTCCCGCCATCTTCAAAAATAATTACATAAACTTGCCAGGCTCTTTAGGACTGCTACAGTATTGACTCTATAGGTTTTATTTGTGACAATATGAAACTTTACTGACACTGGTTGGAACTCTTTGCTATTTTGTTATAATAAAAATTTCCTGTTCGTCATGAAATGTCAACTAAGTACATCATTTATTTATTTTGACAACACGTGATAGTCGAAACTGAAGTCTGCTTGAGAATGCCTATAAACAAAATGTCAATGTGTGCGTGCGAAAAATGGTGTTTTGTTCTGAGTGGTCTCACTGCTCGGGCGCGCCGCAGCCTTGTCCCTACACCACATAATTCACAATCACATCACAGTAGTGGCAACAGTACTCGACGTCATATTTTGTGCAGTTCGAGTCAAACTGAATGGCGACTGTGAAGTGCGCTAGTGTACTCCGCGCCTCACCCCCGCTAACACGTGAAATTTTTACTGCGCAGCCACTCGCCTCGTGTTCAGAGCCATCGTTAAGTTTGAATCGTACAGCACTTCATTTTAAAGCCACAAGCCTATCTACAGGGTCAACGATATTCCTTGGTGTATGAGGTTTAAGCTCTATAAAACTGAGTATATAATATTTGTAGGTAGGTACTCACCACTCCCTGATCTGCTGGATCTCATCGTCATGACCCTCGGGCAGAGGTTTCAACCCGCGGAGGAATGGATGCAGGTACTTTGTAGCTGACATACTTGCAGCGGCTCTTTTCTGAAACAACGGATTAACCTTTTACTAAAAATTAAAAAGAATAGTGTAAAAGAACACGGTGTGACACCTCACATAGTTGTTAATCATCATGTCAAACTTTAGACGCTCACTGCTGGGCATAGGTCTCCCCCAAGGGGTCCGTGTGGTGTTGGACGTAATGAATAGCACCATCCCATGTCTTCCCCGTGGGTGCCGTAAGAGGCGACAAAGGAACTTACCAGAGAATGGGCAGCAGCGTTCTCTGTGCCTTTGTAACAACCATACTGCGATCGCCAACCCGCCTGCCAAGTGTGGCGATTATGGCAACCTCCACCCCCCCCCTTGGGGAGGCCTATGTCCGGCAGTGGACGTCTTTAGGCTGAAATGATGAAGAGAGTTCAGCCGTAATCGCCATGCTTGGCCAATGCATGTTGGCGATCGCAGTAAGTTTGTTAGAGTACTCAGAAGGACGCTGCTGCCCATCCTCTGGTCAATATACCTCTGTCGCCTTCTACGACACCCACGGGTAGAAATGGGGTGGTGCTATTCGCGGCCGGCACCACACGGCTTATATAGTTGTTAACGTTGTAACCTAACCAACCACACACTATTTGTCACTAATTGTTTTAAACCGATATGTTACGAATATGTTGCGAATTCTTAGTTAGTTTTTCACGTCTTTCAACATTATATATTATAATTACCTATCTATGAGATTTGAAAGCGTCCATTATAAATAGGACATAGTACCTAACTCCATTTCATACCGAGATCCCTCTGTGCCTCGATAAGCACGTAAAACCCTTGGTCTTGGGTGTCATTTGTAAATCTTTGACAATCGTTACGGGTAGTCAGAAGCCCCAAGGACTGACAACCAGTCTTACGGGTATCGTGTTACCCAGCAACTGGGCTATCGAGATCTGCCCCCCTAGCCAAGTTACAAACGTTTCGTATCGTATCTCTTTCTACAGTGTCTAAACACACTTTGCCGAAGTTACGCGACCGAAGTTCAGCACAATTACGCCTGCAATGCTATTTGAATTACGTCGCGTCATAGCGTACAGTCTAACTTCGGTCGGGCGTAAGTTCAGCGGCAACTTATTCTGTGAGCACACATTAATAACAAGATCACTTTGTTTTGCGTCTATCTGTCCAACTGTGTAGATAACACGACACGACGCCACGACAGCGCTCGAGACACTGAATACACACACAAAGTTGCGGAACTGAATTTCTACCGCGTAACTTCGCGCGCACTTATGGTGTGTCATATCAGCCGAATACGTCGGAACGTAAAATCAGCCGCCGAACTTAGGTCGCGTAACTTCGGCATAGTGTGTTTAGACACTAATTAACGCCACGTCGTAATACATTTTTGATTTTCGATCACGTGACTTATCGTTGAGATGACGTCATTCCCATACATTTGATTAGTTTTCTATTAGCGTTCTCGAGTGTAGATTGTCAATTTGGGTCATTTGGCTAGGGCCCCAGATAGGCGGTCGCTCCATGTAGAACACTGGTATTCAGCTGCATCCAGATAGACCGAAAACCGACCCCACTATAGTTATGAAAAGGCTAGGCAGTTTTATGTACTATTAATTTCCTAAACAAATCATTATTCATTAAACATTTTACCTTCGCACAAATATACAAGCAGTCATCATTAAAATTAAATAAATCAACCTCATCAATAATTACCGGTACAATATAATTATTTCCATTATAAGTATTATCCGAATGAAGAGTTACGAGTTTGCACATCCATCATATTTAGCCTTCGTAATGTATGAATTATAATTAGAGGCGCAGTGAAATTATTTGTTGGTACTGTACCTTCATAGAATTAAAATCACAGTATCATCATTTTTAGGATTCCGTACCCAAAGGGTAAAAACGGGACCCTATTACTAAGACTCCACTGTCCGTCTGGCTGTCTGTCACCAGGTCTATCTCATGAACCGTGATAGCTAGACAGTTAAAATGACAATGCCAGATCCTGAGAATAAACCGGTTCACTCGTGCCTTGAAGATACCCAGATTATATGTATCGGGGAATAGAGAGGCGGGCAGTGAATTCCACAGTCTGGCAGTTCGCACAATAAATGTGGAGTCAAAGCGCTTGGTTCGAGACCGTGGAACTTCAACCGCTTCTCCGCTTGAATGTCGGTTATCGCGAATGCACACAAAGTCGCAGATGTAAAAGTAGCATATGTCCTTCCCCAGTGTTAAAGCTATTTTGATACCAAATGACAATGCCAAATCCTGCCCCACCCATGTACAGAAAAAGTAAATTAATGAAAATAATTGTAATGAATATAGGTAGAACCTTTCTATACTAAATTGTTTTTCTTTAGAACTTGCGGATTACGAAATACCTACCCACAAAATACAAACTCATTTTACCTAAAATACAATTTAACCTATAATCAATGTCATTATTGTTTTTAGATTTGAACGGAAACCGCAAGTTCTACAGTCACTAAGACTAATGTTTAGTTATCAGCAATAAATAAACAGTAAGATGCTACATATTGCACATGACTTTTATTGAGTGGGGCAAAGTTCTATAGAGTTTCTGGCATTGTCCTTTACACAGATTATGTATTTCTGTTGCCGCTATAACAACAAAACAGAATAAAATCAATATTTAAGGGGGCTCCCATAGAACAAACGTGATTTTTGTCGTTTTTTTGCTCGATATTAAAAATAAGGTTATAACATAGTGTCTAATGTTGTATAGATAATGGTACCTTCGCGCAAGTCCGACTCGCACTTGGTCAGTTTTTTTTTCTAATGTCTAAAATCGCCAATCCGTCTTGAGCAAACGTGGTGATCATTACCGTATGAGCAGAGGCCTTTGCCGTACAGTATGATAATAATAGGTTGGAATTATAATTCCGTATTTTTAACCGACTTAAAAAAGAAGGAGGTTCTCAATTCAATTGGTATTTTTTTTTAATGTATGTACACCGATTACGCTTAGATTTATGATCCAATTTATGTGATTATTCTTTAGTTTGATGCGGTATATAGTTGCCATTTGGTCACATAAAATAGTTTGGCCCAGTAGTTTTCATTTTATGAATATTTTTATTTTTTTATTTTTTATATTTAACTACCACGCATTACTTTTTTCAGTGTACCTAGTCCGATTTCAATTATTCTTTTTTTAATTGATAGTGTATACCTCAAATATGCTCCCATATAAATTTCAAGAAAATATTCCACCCCTAAGGGTAGAAAATTAAGGAAAGACTGAATTTTTGTTGGTGCCACCGTTTCGTAATTAATTTGTATGATAAGAAGTAGGCACTAAAAACCAAAAAAAAACTTTTTAACAAAAAAGACAACCGCCTTCAAAAAGTAAAAAACAACTTTACATTCGCAAGTCGGTGGCAATACAAAACAACAACCAAAACCAAAGCCCCCGACTTGCGAATTGAAAGTTATTTTTTACTTTTTGAAGGCGGTTGTCTTTTTTGTTAAAACGTTATTTTTACCAGCTTTTTATTAGCTTCACCTGTATGTTTGTAGGTTTGTATGTTTGTTTGTAACCGACTTCTTTGGGCGCGATTTGACCCACTTTAAACGGCCAGATTTCGTTCAAACTTTGTAGATTTATCGAGGACCGATGACAATACACTAATTTGATAGAATTATTAAAAATAAACAAAAAAACAAAAAAAAAAAAGCATAAGTCGTTCAAAATTAGTTGCCGAAAAAACAGCTATTATATACTAGGAAGGTACTGCACATGCGCCCCTGGTAGAATAAATGTACATAATATTTATAGATATAGATATAACCAAACTAAAAAGTAAAAAATAAATAATAGTTTAAAAAAACTAAAAACACGCTTTTTATAGAAAACCAAACTAAAAAATAGAAAATAAATTTTAATAAATTATTTTATTTTAAAAAAAGCGTGGGTGCATGGTGTCAATAGTTATAAATATTTTATTGACAGATATGAGTAGAGTGATTATCATTTTGATAATATCTTAAAAAGCACCCCACGCTTTTTTTTAAATAAAATAATATATTAAAATTTATTTTCTATTTTTTAGTTTGGTTTTCTATAAAAAGCGTGTTTTTAGTTTTTTTTAACTATTATTTTATATTATCTTTTCCTTATTATCAAATAGGCTTGCCTTTGACCGCAATTCACCTGATCTTAAGTGATAATGCGGCCTAAGTTGGAACACGCTTGCCTAGGATGAACCGGTTCACTCGTGCCTTGAAGATACCCAGATTATACTTATCAGGGAACAGAGAGGCGGGCAGCGAATTCCACAGTCTGGCAGTTCGCACAATAAATGAATAATCTTTTCTTCTGTACGTCGTCTGTACGCTTAGTTCTTTTAAACTTCGCAATAGAAAGAGAGATTCAAGAAGAATGTTTGTACGTATAATAGTTTGATCCACATTTCACCCGTGCGAAGCTGAGGCGCGTCGATAGTAACATATAAAAAAGATATACAGAAAAGAAAATCATTTATTACTATTATTTTGATATAAATGCTAATTTTCGATTTCGGTTCACTGCAAATAATATTATGTACCCCAAGGTCCAATCTGTGGGCTACGGCGTAGGGGATATCAGACAATGGCCCTTGAACCACTTGTACACCGTCATTACAAAGAAACTCAAGTAAGCCATCGACAACGAAATAAGAATTGCCAACTACTGGGCTATCTATACTAATAATATTATGAAACTGAACACTTTGTTTGTTTTTTATTTAAGCCCGTCACATACGTAGCTATAATATAACAATATATTTTCGCCCTTGAATGTATATTAATATGCCTTGCTATATCTGTCCACATATTTTGGTGACGTAGTAAAAATATACATTATAGCTGCGTCTGAAATATATCGTAGTATGCCTTATTATTGCCGTATGAAGTATATTATTGTAGCTACGTCTGACGTATACTAATATATATTATAGCTACGTCTGTGACGGGCTTTAAACGCGCTGATCTTCGGAATTACTGGTCCAATTCTGATAATTCTTTCGCTAATTGGCAGGTACGTTACGCACTGAGTGGAGGCTATATTCTACTATCAAAAAATATTGGGATTCGTCACTCGTCACTCGAACAAAATCGCGGGGTGTGAACACCAGTGAACATTTAACTATCGTTTCAGCGTTTCTTAAAGTGGACTCCTTAGAGGTCCGTAGCATGTGTATCAGGGGTCGCAGTAGGTCAGTTAACTCAAAACATATTTATTAGGACAAAAGAATTTTTACAAAAAAGACAACCGGCTCCAAAAACCAAAAAGTGAAAAATAACTTTAGCACAGAACACACATGACTTTAGTTTCGGAAGTGGAGACTTGGCTGTTCTATTTGTTGTTTTGTATTGCCACCGACTTTTTTGTAAAAAAGCTTTTTATTTTCCGCTTTTGTGTACCTACCTCCTTCTCATCAAATCCATTAAGAAACGCCAACACAGTTAAAACAGAGATTCAAAGTACTCCAAAGATTGAAGAAAACGTGATTTTTGTCGTTTTTTTGCTCGATATTAAAAATAAGGTTATAACATAGTGTCTAATTTTGTATAGATAATGGTACCTTCGCGCAAGTCCGACTCGCACTTGGTCAGTTTTTTTTTCTAATGTCTAAAATCGCCAATCCGTCTTGAGCAAACGTGGTGATCATTACCGTATGAGCAGAGGCCTTTGCCGTACAGTATGATAATAATAGGTTGGAATTATAATTCCGTATTTTTAACCGACTTAAAAAAGAAGGAGGTTCTCAATTCAATTGGTATTTTTTTTTAATGTATGTACACCGATTACGCTTAGATTTATGATCCAATTTATGTGATTATTCTTTAGTTTGATGCGGTATATAGTTGCCATTTGGTCACATAAAATAGTTTGGCCCAGTAGTTTTCATTTTATGAATATTTTTATTTTTTTATTTTTTATATTTAACTACCACGCATTACTTTTTTCAGTGTACCTAGTCCGATTTCGATTATTCTTTTTTTAATTGATAGTGTATACCTCAAATATGCTCCCATATAAATTTCAAGAAAATATTCCACCCCTAAGGGTAGAAAATTAAGGAAAGACTGAATTTTTGTTGGTGCCACCGTTTCGTAATTAATTTGTATGATAAGAAGTAGGCACTAAAAACCAAAAAAAAACTTTTTAACAAAAAAGACAACCGCCTTCAAAAAGTAAAAAATAACTTTACATTCGCAAGTCGGTGGCAATACAAAACAACAACCAAAACCAAAGCCCCCGACTTGCGAATTGAAAGTTATTTTTTACTTTTTGAAGGCGGTTGTCTTTTTTGTTAAAACGTTATTTTTACTAGCTTTTTATTAGCTTCACCTGTATGTTTGTAGGTTTGTATGTTTGTTTGTAACCGACTTCTTTGGGCGCGATTTGACCCACTTTAAACGGCCAGATTTCGTTCAAACTTTGTAGATTTATCGAGGACCGATGACAATACACTAATTTGATAGAATTATTAAAAATAAACAAAAAAACAAAAAAAAAAAAAGCATAAGTCGTTCAAAATTAGTTGCCGAAAAAACAGCTATTATATACTAGGAAGGTACTGCACATGCGCCCCTGGTAGAATAAATGTACATAATATTTATAGATATAGATATAACCAAACTAAAAAGTAAAAAATAAATAATAGTTTAAAAAAACTAAAAACACGCTTATTATAGAAAACCAAACTAAAAAATAGAAAATAAATTTTAATAAATTATTTTATTTTAAAAAAAGCGTGGGTGCATGGTGTCAATAGTTATAAATATTTTATTGACAGATATGAGTAGAGTGATTATCATTTTGATAATATCTTAAAAAGCACCCCACGCTTTTTTTTAAATAAAATAATATATTAAAATTTATTTTCTATTTTTTAGTTTGGTTTTCTATAAAAAGCGTGTTTTTAGTTTTTTTTAACTATTATTTTATATTATCTTTTCCTTATTATCAAATAGGCTTGCCTTTGACCGCAATTCACCTGATCTTAAGTGATAATGCGGCCTAAGTTGGAACACGCTTGCCTAGGATGAACCGGTTCACTCGTGCCTTGAAGATACCCAGATTATACTTATCAGGGAACAGAGAGGCGGGCAGCGAATTCCACAGTCTGGCAGTTCGCACAATAAATGAATAATCTTTTCTTCTGTACGTCGTCTGTACGCTTAGTTCTTTTAAACTTCGCAATAGAAAGAGAGATTCAAGAAGAATGTTTGTACGTATAATAGTTTGATCCACATTTCACCCGTGCGAAGCTGAGGCGCGTCGATAGTAACATATAAAAAAGATATACAGAAAAGAAAATCATTTATTACTATTATTTTGATATAAATGCTAATTTTCGATTTCGGTTCACTGCAAATAATATTATGTACCCCAAGGTCCAATCTGTGGGCTACGGCGTAGGGGATATCAGACAATGGCCCTTGAACCACTTGTACACCGTCATTACAAAGAAACTCAAGTAAGCCATCGACAACGAAATAAGAATTGCCAACTACTGGGCTATCTATACTAATAATATTATGAAACTGAACACTTTGTTTGTTTTTTATTTAAGCCCGTCACATACGTAGCTATAATATAACAATATATTTTCGCCCTTGAATGTATATTAATATGCCTTGCTATATCTGTCCACATATTTTGGTGACGTAGTAAAAATATACATTATAGCTGCGTCTGAAATATATCGTAGTATGCCTTATTATTGCCGTATGAAGTATATTATTGTAGCTACGTCTGACGTATACTAATATATATTATAGCTACGTCTGTGACGGCTTTAAACGCGCTGATCTTCGGAATTACTGGTCCAATTCTGATAATTCTTTCGCCAATTGGCAGGTACGTTACGCACTGAGTGGAGACTATATTCTACTATCAAAAAATATTGGGATTCGTCACTCGTCACTCGAACGAAGTCGCGGGGTGTGAACACCAGTGACACACAGTGAACATTTAATTATCGTTTCAGAGTTTCTTAAAGTGGACTCCTTAGAGGTCCGTAACGCCAACACAGTTAAAACAGAGATTCAAAGTACTCCAAAGATTGAAGAAACTAAAACGTTGTCTATGAAATATTTTTGGGTTTTTGTTGATTTTTCAAAAAGTGCTGAATCAATTTCGATAAATTTTAATGATAAAATTTTTAAAATTTATATTTGTACGACCCCTAAAACATACCCTATCCATGAAAAAAAGGATTTTCAAAATCGGTTTACATTTAGAGGAGAAATCGTGTAACAATACAAAAACATACAGTCAAATTGAGATCCTCCTTCTTTTTAAAGTCGGTTGAAAATTGTGTACCTAGTAAACTCAGCATTTCTCCGATCCGTGGAGTTGTTTAAATTGTGAAATTGGTCCGTGACTACAAAAAGTAGAAGAAACCCTGCTCTAAAGGTATATGTTATATTAAATATAATAATAATTATGTCTGTGTAGTCAACCTATTTTTGTAACTTTATATCTTCTTAAATATTTATTATTGTTTTTACAGGGTTGCACCTGCCCTGTTATCTCCTCACCACCCTTTGTTGACTGGTAGAGAATGCCTAAAGCGTTAAGTATGCCTTTATACTTTTGTGCATAAAGTATAAATAAATAAACTAAGAAATTAAAATACTGTTCGCAAAATGATACAGCGTAGTGGTATTGCAAGTCATTATAATAAAGAAACCCGACCTTCGCATATTCATGATTGTATAAGAAAATGATGCATCATGTAATTAGGCATTGGATTAAAAACTTATTACTTTTCGTAAAGCCTAAAGTTCATCGAATAATAAAATAATTACATAACATATCCGTGTTGTTTTTTCCTTCTCTATCAGCAGATATAGCCAAAATAACAAACAATGGCAACCTTTTGACAAATGAGACAATCAACTTCGACATCATTATACTGACTGGTGATTAAAACGTCATCTAGTGATTAGGAACTGATTTTGACTTACCTAATTAGTCCTTCAGTAACAGACTAGGACCAAAGATAGTCCCTTGGGGTACACCTCTGTTAAATAACTGATTTGATTAGCAATCAAAACCTTTTAAACACATAAAACACGCAAAATACAACTACTTCTTACATACAAAGAATCTAGCACAAGCAAATTGTTCACACATTTGAAATGCATTCGGAACTAGTTATTGCATCGCGTTGAGTGGTCAGGTGATCAGGTCGAACGGTTACCTGCCTACCAGTGCTGAAAGCAATGTAACAACTATCACGGAATTCACTAATTGCAAACTTAATTAGGTGAAATTTGGCTGTATGCAATCCTACTTGAGGTAAGCAACAAAAAGTTACCGAGTATTTTTTTTGTGTGTATTTTGAATTTAGAATTTGCCGCTACCGCGATACTTCAAGGAGAATAGAGCGGAATACAAACGAAACTTTTATCTTAGGAGGTTGTCTTATGGAAAGTATTTTAATGCTTCCAATATTTTATATTTATTTATAGGTACTTAATGCACAATGACAAAGGTACATAGGCGGACTTAATGCCCTAGGCATTCTGTACCAGTCAACCAAGGGTGGTAAAGACATAACATAATAAGAACGTAAAATTCAACGCCCGTGTAACGCGTATATGCCTTTTAACCGACTTCGAAAAAAAGGAGGTTCTCAGTTCGACCCGTACCTCACGTTTGGCTGAACCGATTTTGATGCGGTTTTCAGAAAAGTGTTTGATACATTTTGGAGAAGGTTTTAGTATACAACAAATAGAAATTTATTCAGCGCTTTTTAAAAAAACAACAAAAACCGCAAAAATATACGTAGAGGACGTTTTCGTTTCCTCCACCTTTGGAGAACTTTCAATCTTTGTTTTGACTGTGTTGCCGTTTCTTAATGGATTTGGTTGATAAGGAGGCACTAAAAAGTGGAAAATAAAAACTATTTACAAAAAAGAGAACCGCCTTCAAAAACTAAAGTCACACACATGACTTCTGTTTCGGAAGTCGGTGACACAAAACAACAAACAGAACAAAGCCACCGAATTCCGAAACTAAAGTCATGTGTGTTCTGTGCTAAAGTTATTTATCACTTTTTAGTTTTTGTAGGCGGTTCTCTTTTTTGTAAAAAGTTTTTATTTTCCACTTTCTTCTAACAAAATATAGATTCACCTATGCCATCGACTTGAAAAGGAGAATAAATATATTGCAGAGAAGTCTACTACAAGCAAAGATCCCGAGTCACCAAGTTAACTGAACAAAACAAAGTTCATTACTAAACAAACTACGTTATTCTCATAGGAGCTAATTATGGGTTATCTATGAACGAATTAAGCCCGTCACATACGTAGCTATTATATATATTATAGCTAGCCACCACACCACACACGGTAGCTATAATATAATAATCTATTTTCGCCCTTATTACGTCTTTGATCGTTGTTTGTTTCACGTTTTTGAAATATATATTAATATGCCTTGCTATATCTGTCCACATATTTTGGTGACGTAGTAAAAATATATATTATAGCTGATCGTAATATGCCTTGATTATAGCTACGTCTGACGTATATTAATGTATATTATAGCTACGTCTGACGTATATTAATATATATTATAGCTACGTCTGTGACGGGCTTTAGATAAAATAAAGCTCTAAAAAGAATTATAATGCATCAAAAATTCAAATTTAGTACGTTTCCTTTTTGAACGGGCAGTACCCAAACATGACTTAAAAAAAATGCTTGCGTCATTCAAATGTTGCCAGTAATTAAATCACAATGACGTGTCGGTATTTTTATTCGGTTACGAATTATGACATTAAGGCATTATTTGCACAATCTCGTAATGTTTGAAATTCACTTTCTAACGTAGAAAGTGACGCATGGAAAGCCGGTACTGGGACTACGTCGGTCTCTCATGGATATTTACTATAACGCAACAAAATTACCACCAACGTGTTGTTTCTAACAGGATCTTACAGTAATTTGAGATTTACGGTACATAATATACTACCACCCTCTTTCTAACAGTGTTGTAAATGTACTATTTAAGTACATTTACAACACTGTTGTGCACGAGCTAAAACGATTTTAAGCGATTTGTATCTCTTTCTCATCAATAAAACAGGAAAGAGATAGGATATATTAATAAGACGTAACAATTTAAGTTGATCTAAAATGTTCAAACAATTACGGTAATTGATTAAAATCGGCGAAATTCAAGAAAAAAAAACAAGTTGACACTTACTTAGTTTTTATCTGACGCCGTCCTTTTCTTCAGCTGCCTGGCAGTAAGAGATGTCAATTGTTAACCGACTTCAAAAAGAAGGAGGATGTTTATCTATATATATATATTTTTTTATGTATGTTCGGGCATAACTCTGTCATATATAGACGGATTTGCAAAATTCTTTTTTATTCGAAACAGGTTTATTCCGAAATGGTCCCATATAAATTTTATCAAAATTGATACAGCCGTTTTTGAGAAAATCAACAAATTCCCAAATAAATTACTTAGACAACGTTTTAGTTTCTTCAATCTTTGGAGGACTTACAATCTCTTTTAAGTGTGTCGGCGTTTCTAAATGGATTTGGATGTTAGAGCAACACTAAAAAGCGAAAAATAAAAAGTTTTTTCAAAAAAAAGAAAACCGCCTTCAAAAACTAAAAAGTAATAACTTTAGCACAGAACACACATTACTTTCGGAAGTCGGTGGCAATACAAAACAACAAACACAAAGCCACCGCCACCGACTTCCGAAAGTAAAGTAATGTGTGTTCTGTGCTAAAGTTATTACTTTTTAGTTTTTGAAGGCGGTTTTCTTTTTTTTGAAAAAACTTTATTCTAAGTTTAGTTTGTAAACAAGGAAATCGGCGCCTATGTCAAATGGGAGCCAAGCAACATTCTCATGAACATGGTATAGGATAACGGTAAATGTTCTGGACTATCATAAGTAGCTGTATGTTGAGATTAAGGACTTGTGGTAGGTTCAGAGAACATGGTTCTTGAAAATGCCGACGTAAAAAAGACCAACCTTCTCCTAGAATAAATGCCTTCTACTACTGACAGGAATACCTAGGAAACTAAGTTAATATCCATTTTGTCATGGAGAATTCACAATACAAAGTATGGGACGAGCTGCGGCACCATGTACCGACGATTTGAAGAAGGTGGCTGGCAGAGAATGGATGCGGGCTCCCCAAGACCGGGTTGGTTGGCGAATTCTGGAGTGGGGGCTACGATCAGCCACTCGACCACTGACAGAAATAGGCTGATATGATGATGATGATGATGATGATACAAAGTATTTAAACCTTGCTATGTCCCAGTGTACCACACCACGCCATAGACAATTTATAATTATTACTAGACCTGACAGGGCATTTGCGACAAGTCATTAACCCGGTTAATGAGACACAGCATCTTGTACTTTGACTCGGATACACTATTGTATTAAGTAATTAAAAATGATTAGTTTGCAGAAATGATTTGTAAAATATTGTGGTATTACAATTATTCATTTACTTCATTAAACAACGTGAAGTTACCCGGACTTTTTGGTTTTTTGAACCCTACCTCCCTCTAGGATTTTTTCCTGTACCGCTGGTGAGTTTACAAACATATAAACTCACATATACAAACAACCAGACCGACTTTTGTAAATCGCCAATCCGCCTTGAGCGCACGTGGTGATCAATGCTCGTGTCTTCTCTGTATGAGAAGAGGCCTTTGCCCAGCAGTGGGACAGTACAGCCAGGGCGAAGGGTAGTACAGTGGGCAGGATGTTATTATAATAATAATAATAATTTATAATAAATAATAATTATTATTATTTACTCACTTAGGGCGGATTGTTTCAAACAGTCGGTTAACGTTACATACGGACGGTTAAAAAGTTACTATGACGTTACTGTTTAACGTACGTTAAATGTAACGGTTTGTTTCATGACATAAAAATCCGTCAGTTAAAGTTATTCAAAAAGAGATTCCATAATATTTTGACGTTTGAAGTAGCTGTTTGACAACACAAAATTACGATGACTGGTCGGTTATGGTAATAGTAACTTTTTAACGTATGATTTTGTGAAATAACCCATTTCTTTGATTTGACGATAGTTAGCGCCATTTTTGACTATTACCGGTCAATAATGGTTAGTTGAAGCAACCCGCCCTGAGTCTTACGAGTCTCACGTTAAATATACATTCAAATAAAGAATTTTGAGATGTGGATCGAGTTGGAAATAAACCAATAAATTGTCTTTATAGTTCAAGTTCCCATGACCATGAAAAGTATACTGTCCATACAGTAAGTAATACATTTTACTTCACAGAACCATTACATACCGAGAGTCTAGCTAGATAATATCGTGTACTGTAATCAAATGGGCCGGTATGGGCTCGTATGGTATCGATGAGTACAAATTAAATCAATAGGCAACTACGCTAATCTAAGAACTAATAAGATCTTGAATCTATTTTCTCCTCGATTACTCATCCACCTGATTAGTTACTATTTCTGATCTGAATAATATATACGTACCGTAATCGTCTTGCCTGAGACCAGTAAAGTAGGTATCGGTTAATCGAATGCATTACCTAAAGCAAAACTAAAGATAACCTCAAGTCCAAACAACAGCTGCGTATGGACACAGCCGCCATATACGGCCAAGGGCCTTTCATTAAACATCTATTTGTCATAGGAGTTACAGGCAGCCCACTGTGCAGAGCGTGCATGGGGCAGACAAGACAGCCGTCTATGCGTGCTTCTGAACTGCCCTGAGGTAGCTTAATACAAGGCAAAAAGCTTTAATAATCCAGTAACCTACAAGAGGTCGTCAGTACCGTCAAGGCGCTGCTAGCATTCTAGAGGAGCTGGGGTGGATCGAATGATCTACTCTGGGCCTCAAGTCTGCTATTACAATAGTGTCAGAATGGTCTATCATTGATTTTCATAATGACGCCATTATATTAGTAGATTACCAAACTTGTCAAAATCAACAATTATGAAATCAATGATAGACCATTCTGACACTATTGTAATAGCAGACTTGGCCCCCAGGGCCTCAAGTAGTAGTTTTTATAATTTCGTCACTCCAACACGATCCCATTGTCATTTTGCTAAAAGTTCGTAATCTGCTAAATTCATAATGGTCAATCATTGGTCGGTCGAAATAAAAGCAATGACTGCACAATGACGTTCTAATGGTAGGTCACTGATCAAAGGAACTGTCAAAATTTTAGCAGATTACCGCCTAAGTCAGTCATTCAGTTGTCATTTTGTACGAGATTGTCAGTGGTTGACCATTGGAAAGTCATAATGACGCCATTATATTAGTAAATTACCAAACTTGTCAAAATCAACAATTATGAAACCAATGATAGACCATTCTGACACTATTGTAATAGTAGACTTGAGGCCCTGTACGTAAAATACGCGCTGAGACGTGGACTTGCGACACGATACGTAAATGACGACACGTTAGGTAAATATTCATGATTGTTCTTGGTTTTAAAGATACCGCCTAAATATTAACTTCCATACAAAATTATCTTGAGAGTTTGCAGAAAGTAGGTACATGGCCGAAGGCAGAGAAATCTGTTTTCTACAACGATTACACTGTCAAATACAACGTGAATCCACAAACTTAGCTGGTTCATGGCTTCAGGCACCGACAGTTTGACACTGTAGTCAATAATTCATTTATGTTCGCTGTCATTGTGAGGTAAGAGAAACGAAGAAAGCAAGCAGCATTTATGCAAGTTGAATTTACTAATATTACAAGGGGTAAAATTTATTAAATTTTATGTTTTTGCTTGTAAGAGGTGTTCTCTGCTCGATTACAACAATTTTTAACCGACTTCAAAAAGGAGGAGGTTATCAATTCGAATGTTTTTTTTTATGTATGTTCGGGCATAACTCTGTCATATATGTATAGACGGATTTTCGAAATTCTTTTTTTGTTCGAAAGGGGTTTATTCCGAAATGGTCCCATATAAATTTTAGCATAATTGATTTAGCCCTTTTTGAGAAAATCAACAAATTCCCAAAAGAATTACTTAGTTTCTTCAATCTTTGGAGAATTTACAATCTTTTTTAAGTGTGTCGCCGTTTCTTAATGGATTTGGAAAAAAAAAAAGTAAAAAAAAAAAAAGAAAGAAAACCGCCTTCAAAAACTAAAAAGTGATAAATAACTTTAGCACAGAATACAGATTATACTTTCGGAAGTCGGTGGCAATACAAAACAACAAACTCAAAGCCACCGCCACCGACTTCCGAAAGTAAAGTAATGTGTGTTCTGTGCTAAACTGCTATCATTTATATAGGATATGTGCTATGATATACTATGCTATTAGGGCAGAACTTAATATCGTATGGGTAGAAAACAGATCACTCGATCCACCCCAACTCCTCGAGAAAGGCCAGCAACTCCTTGCAGTTGATAACGATCTTTAGACAGGTACAAAAAATATAGATTGTTCGTTTCAAGTAGTAACTACAGCCCTCAAAACTGCTGACATGCTTAATTAACACCTCCATCAATATCTTCAGACAGTGCACAAAATTATTGCAAAAACGAAGTACCTACCTACTTACCTACCAATGTTTAGAAGAATCAGCAAAATCGGTGGAGAATTGACGGAAATATGGAGTACAAACTTCCAAAAACATACGCGGCGAATCGAAAAGCTTTCTCCTATTTGAAAACGGTAAAAAATAATTACATCCAATTAGCCGCTAACTAAGGTGAAAGACTCATACAGGTTGGCAACAGTACTATGAGTCACATCACATGGCCCCCAGGCTACCTTGACAGTGATAAACGAAGGCCAAGCTAGGTGATAGGTAATGTATTCGTGAGACCTACAGCTTTCTGCAATACCTACGCTAGTGTCAATGACCTTATGCAACTGGTGAATGAACCATAGAGCTAACGAAGTGCGAACAAAATGAAATATGTAATTGAGTTTGGAAAATAAGAACGAGAAATAATTATGAATGTGAACAAAGAAGATTATACAAATTAAACCAACAGTAAAAAAGCTTTTAATATATTAATATAAACTAATGTCATTAAGAGGAAAGATTTGTTTGTTTCTTACGATTTTACTCAAAAACTTCTGGTGCGATTTTAAAAATTCTTTGACCATTAGAAAGCTATATTATCCTAGAGTAACATAGGCTATATTTATCAATTGTAAAAATTTGAGATCCTTGAGAAAACGCGGAAGAAGTGTGGTTGGTAAAATACGCTCAGTGTTCCGTGTACAAACCGGCCTGCGCAGGCAAAACTGTGATGAAGCTTGTGCGTGTGCCCGTGTGGTAAGCGCATAAGAACGCGACGCGAGAACTACGGCGTGTGTGGAAAGTGCACGTGGCGCTCGCGTGCACTCTCCTGCATGCACTCGCATGCATGCTTGCTTGCATGCTGCATGCCTACTTGCATGCTGCATGCCTGCTTGCATGCTGCATGCCTGCTTGCATGCTGCATGCTTGAAGCAAGAATCTTTGTTTGCAAGCTTCTTAGTAGGACTACCTGTTTTATTAAGTGCCATTACATTTAAATAATTAATGAAACAAAATAGTAGGAAACTAATCTGAAATTAGCTCTCTATAACGCCAGTGGAATAAATACATTAGTTTTAAAAGCTCTTTCTAATATTTAATTTCACTGAAATTGTCTTTAATTTTCAAAAGTTTTTGAATTTTCGTTGGTTTTATAACAACGTATTTTTTTTTCTGGTGGAGTACGGGTTATCATTGATGTTATTTCGGCTAAGCGTAACTTCGGTAAAAAGTTTTTCAACCAAATGAAACGTCGGAGCAACGAAAAAAAGCGATTTGGTAATAGGTCAACTGATACAGAGGCAGACGTGACTTCGATGAGGTAAAAAAATACGAAACGAGAAAAGTTGAAAAGTTTTAGGTGAAATGAAATTCGGTCAAATATTTTTCGACCTTATGATAGGTAACCCTTGGAAAGCACGTAAAGCCGTTGGTCCCGGCTGTCATTCGTATAACTTTGACAGCCGTTATGGGTAGTCAGAAGCCAGAAAGTGTGACAAACAGTCTTACTAAGGGATATCGAGTTACCCAGTAAATGGGTTGTGGAGGTCAGATACGCAGTTGCTCCATGTAAAACACAGGTATTCAGTTGCACTCGGTTAGACTGGGTGCGACCCCGGTTGTGGAAGTATCTCCAGTTCCCGCGACCCCCGACGTAGGTGTGAGATGGAGCACCGTGGTGGGTTTAGCCGGTACGAGTTCGGCACACCCCCCACCTTCCACACCATCCGTGGTGCTTAGCAACTGGGTTTCTCCCAGTTGTAAACGTCCCTTTGTGCCTATTGGCCTAGTTTTGTTCTGTCTCCTGCTTGATTTGGAGGGAAGTGGAAAATATGTTTTTCTTACTCCTCCGCTGTTCTTTTCTGATTAATTTCGTTGCGGGATCCAAGACAGTTGAATCGTTTCTCTGGGACTCGTCGAGCTTCATTGCTCTGGCGCTTTTCTGGTGGTCGCCACTGTTGATTCTGGCTTACAGGAGTTACAGTGGTTAGGGAATAGTGTGGCGGGCTTGTCCCATTGAATATACACCCCCCATCTTCTCAGGATGGGGGATAGTCCATCAGGATTTCCCCACGATAAAAAAAAAGGGTCCGACCCCGACAAAGTCGGGAACAGTTGAGTGAACACTATACCCTGTTCACAATAAGATTAGACATTTACAAAAACCTTTTTTACAGTCCGTTCAACCGATTTTGACTCATATTGCGTTGGAAGCATGACAAATGGCAACTGCAGTAAACAGTTGTTATTGTAACCACTTTTTTGCCTCTAATGTCATCCTTAAGCCTACGGAATAGAAGTCAAAATCGGTTGAAAGGACTGTAAAAAAGATCTTATTGTGAACAGGGTATAGTGTTATGTTACTAGCAGTAAAAAATGTTAGCATAGAAATATACCTAGTAGATAGCTATAGCATTCGTTAATGACAGTGACCATGGGTGTTTTATGATAAACTAAAGCTGTTAAACCTGCTTTCTGATGTCATACACCGCCGAGGTAATAATCCAGTTACATGCAGGGTTTTATTTATTAAAACACCAATAACCTCGAAGCGCTATTATAAACAAAACAACAACTTTCTTTCTATGTCTAAAGCCCGTCACGTAAGTAGCTATAATATATATTATAGCTAGCCACCACACCACACACGGTAGCTATAATATAATAATATATTTTCGCCCTTATTACGTCTGCGATCGTTGTTTGTTTCACATTTTTGAAATTTATATTAATATAATATAATAATAATAATAATAATAATAATATATGTGGGGACATTTTCACACACGGCCATCTGACCCCAAACTAGGGAGACCCTGTACTATGGGTGTCAGACAGCTGATATACATACACAAATACATTTTTTTTTTTAAATACATACATATATAGATAAACAAATACATTACATACATAATAATATGCCTTGCTATATCTGTCCACGTATTTTGGTGACGTAGTAAAAATATATATTATAGCTGATCGTAATATGCCTTGATTATAGCTACGTCTGACGTTATTATATTATGGGTACATCTGACGTATATTAATATATATTATAGCTATGTCTGACGTACATTAATATATATTATGGGTACATCTGACGTATATTAATATATATTATAGCTATGTCTGACGTACATTAATATATTTATAGCTACGTCTGTGACGGGCTTAAACCTAATAAAACCAAAAATATTACATTCAAGTTTTTGTTACATCTGTAAGTAGGTATATTGTTGGAGACCTTTCCTACATTTGAAAAGTCAGACAAACCAGCCAGCCCTGTATACATAATTAAACATATTTACAAATACTTAAGTTATTTATTTGTAATTACCTATTAACTAAGTGATCACAGAATAAATATACGGAAATACTTCAGGAACAAATATTTATAATTATTTACTCAAAATAATTACTAATGAGATTGAACATAACGATGTATTTATGTTGTTCGGTGGCAAGCACTTGGCATATACTACGATCCAGCCTGTCCCTTTGCTGCCCTTCCCAAGCGATGCCCTACGATGAGGCCCGTAGGGGATGCCCTTAGCGTGTAGTCGCTTAGTTTATAAGTTTTTGCCCTGGCTGGGGGCCTTAAATTCACTTTTGAGGCACTACAGGTTAAGCAGCCGACCACCGCTTAGGCATACTGAATTGTAGGCGGTCACTGCCACGAACGAATGTCTGCAATAGGTACCAGAGAGATCGTAAGTGCGTTACCATTCTGGATACAAAGCTGAACTCTTGAATGAACATGCGAATATTATTAATTAGTTGACACTCTCATCTTCCTAGCCTTTTCATAACTGTGTCTGGGTCGGTTTCCAGTCTAACCAGATGCAACTGAATACCAGTGTTTTACACGTAGCGACTGCCTATCCGACCTCAACAACGACCACCAACCCAGTTACTGGGTAACACGATACCCCTTGGTAAGACTGGTTTTCAGATTTTCTACCTTCTGACTAACTATCACGACTGCCAAAGATCTACGAATGACAGCCGGAACCAACGGCTTTACGTGCTTTCCGAGGCACGGAGGGAACTCGGTATGAAATGGATGGTCACCCATCCACAGACCGACCGCGGCAAGCGTAGCTTAACCTTGACCGATCGAATCATAGGGCTTTTACTTACCCACGAGCTCCTCCGAGACAGTTGACTACCATTACCCATATATTCTATTATTATATCTCTACAAAAATAGTTTTATTTTAACCCTGAAAACCGGATTTTCAAAATAGGTACTGTTAAAGTTGATTTACTAAAGTTAGTCATAAGAGTCAACGTGATGACTCAGTGGTTAAGGCGCCTGCCTCTCATACGTGAGATTGTGAGTTTGCAACCGGGCACGAGCAAGTAGGTACCAATGTGATTTTCATTATTTTTAAATTATGTTTTTATTTATGCATTCATATTTTCGTATCTATCCATATTTTTGAATTTATATATTCTGTATCTATACTAATATTATAAAGCTGAAGAGTTTGTTTGTTTGTTTGGTTGAACGCGCTAATCTCAGGACCTACTGGTTCGAATTGAAAAATTCTTTTTGTGTTGGATAGTCCATTTATCGAGGAAGGCTATAGGCCCATGCGAAGCCGGGTCGGGTCGCTAGTTATACTATATACATAAGAACATAAGTATTCACATTTAAACATAACAATATATTTTTATGTATTTAGGTAAAGACGTATGTAAGTACCGTTAACACCTTCACAAAGACTTTTCGTACTTCTAAACAATAATAGTGCTCTGTGACACACCTAGTACCGTAAATTTCTTAACATTGTGTGGGAAAATACTCTAGGGAAATGTAAACATCAATGGGAAAACGACGGTATGAGCTAACAGACCCGCTTTGTATTGTAACGAAATATGCAAAGATGACGAGAATTTCTTCAAACAAGGTACGGTCACACGGAAGATGTCATAGAAATTTTAATGATGATAATACTAAAGAAGAACATACAGAAGTGAGACAATTAAAAAAAAACAAGAAGAAAGAAAAAAAAAACGAAAATCAGAAAGTCATATTTGGTTGCGCTTTTACTCTGTATTTGCTTTTCCTGTGTAGGTACCCTTTTAACCAACTTTAAAAAAAGTTATCAATTCTATACGTATGTATGTAATACTGACTAGATGCGTATATTATTGATACATATATGTAGTTTTATTTAAAAAGTATGGTTCGACGAATAATTAATTAAATTTTATACCCGCTGATAACCGACTATCTTGCGAACGAAGTCACGGATATCAGCTATACTGCGTTTACAATAAGATTAGACATTTACATAAACCTTTTTTTACAGTCCCTTCAACCGATTTTCACTTCTACTCCGTAGGCATAAGGATGACATTAGAGGCAAAAAAGTGGTTACAATAACAACTGTTTTTTGCAGCTGCCATTTGTCATGCCACCAACGCAATATAAGTCAAAATCGGTTGAACAGACTGTAAAAAAAAGGTTTGTGTATATGTCTAATCTTATTGTGAATGGAGTATATTTAAGTCCTCTGTCGCTCTTAAAAATGTTTGTTTGGACTAATCTCAAAAACGACTGCGCTGATTTACATATTTTTATCTACAGCACAAAGAGAAATTATCTAGGAAGGTTAAAGGTTACAATTTATAAACACATTAATGAGGACGAAGACGCGGGCAAAATGTATAAATAAAAAATAAATGGTGCAAATAAGTCAGCAAGATTTTAGTTACGCTAACATTGTATTATATTCCATTTTCAACCGACTTCAAAAAAGAAGGAGCTTCTCAATTGGACTGTATGTTTTCTTTTTTTTTGTATGTTTGTTACGCTATTTCTCCGGCAAATGTGAACCGATTTTGAAAATTATTTTTCTTATGGATAGGGTATGCCTCTGGGGTGGTCCCATATAAATTTTATCGAAATTGATTTAGCACTTTTTGTAAAATCAACAAAATCCCTAAAAAGTGATAAATAAAAAGTTTTTTACAAAAAAGACCAGTCTTACCAAGAAGTACAATGATAACCAGTATATGGAGGTCAGATAGGCAGTCGCTCCATGTAAAACACTGGTATTCAGCTGCATCCGGGTAGACTGGAAGTAGACCCCAACATAGTTGGAAAAAGGCTAGGCAATTGATGTATGTGTAGGTATGGAAAAAGCAAAATCTAATAACTTTAGCACAGTACACACATGAGTTTAGATTTAGAAGTCGGTGGCATTTAAAGACAAAAACAGAACATAACCACCGAGTTCCAAATCCAAAGTCATGTGTGTAACTGTGCTAAAGTTTTTAGTAGAACCTCAATTATCCGAACTAATTGGGACCGGCACTAGTTCGGATTATCAAAAGTTCGAATAATGGAAATGTGAGTTTTTTGGGACAAGATCAAACGAAAACCACACCTCTTTACATAAAAACACGTTTCTATTTGCGCGACGTAAGAAATCTAGGTACAGGTACATTCAAATTGCGAACGGAATCTCCGTTAGCGGACTAACAACGTTCGATTAAGCAAAATTCGCGTCAACGTTCGGATATTTGAGGGTTCGGATAATCGAGATTCTACTGTCATTTCCTACCAGTCTACCTTAGGGTGATGCAGAGACAAAACATGGTAGGTAGCTTTACGTGCTTTGAAACACAGAGGGGTCTCGGTATGAAATGAATGGTCACCCATCCACGGACTGACCGCGGCAAGTGAAAATTAACCATTATAACCGGGAATTCCGTATAGCAAAGTCAAAGTCAAATCATTTATTTCAATTAGACCATTATAGCACTTTTGAACGTCAAATGGGAACAAAATTCTAGTTGCCCATTCCAAAAAGTAGTTTTGTATGGAGAAGAATTGGCAGTGTATAAGTACAAGCAAGAATCAAATATAATATACATATATATTTACTTTAAGTAAAAAATAAGTAAGAATTTTAAATTAGCAATCGGTTCGATTTTGTTTAGACTGTCGAACTGTCCTATGGAGCTAGACCAGCCTGTTTCCAAACATTCTTGTCTTGGATATAGTCCTCTAAATTATAATAAGCTTGTTTACAAAGTATACTTTTACTTAGCTACGATTTCCTTCTCATACCAACACATAAACCTAACTAAAATTGCGGTACTTACGTACTATCAGAGCAACGTGCCGTGAAGATTTATAACGGTGTATAACAGCTGACAGATTACTGGATAATTGCTTCAGAACACCTCAACAACATAATTGTATCAATTTCTACTCCTATAATAAGGTATAGTTGCGAAGGTTTACCATGGTGACAGCGGTCATTGACCTTTCGAAACTCAACCAGAAACTATGAATCGTTTTTCATTTGCAAAATATGTTGACGGATACGATTTTTGGTACTTTGGGTCGCTTGACCAAGGGGATGGCGAAGAAGACCGAAACGAAACGCACCGGATCAAATCAGAATGGATGAAATAACAACAGGTTGCTGGAATAACGTGCAACCCACCGAAGCTGAAGAATATGATCAAAAGAGTTAATCTATACTAATATTATAAAGTTGAAGAGTTTGTTTGTTTGGTTGCACGCGTTAATCTCAGGATCTACTGGTTCGAATTGAAAAATTATTTTTGTGTTGCATAGTCCATTTATCGAGGAAGGCTATAGGCCCATGCGAAGCCGGGTCGAGTTAGTAGCTAGTATGTATAGAAATGTGGATGAATGGAAAGGAAGAGCAAGGCCGAAGAAAGGATGGATGGATTTTGTAAAGCATGATATGAAGAGAAGGGAGACAGTGATAGCATGACGGTTGGCAGGACAAAATGGGAAAAGAAAACGTGTTGTGCCGACCTGTAGCTGTCCCCAAGTAACATGGGAAAACAGCAGGAAGATGTTCAAGAATACAATAAACGATCTTAGTTTCTGTTTTTAAAATGTAAAATGCTAGAAAGTATAATTGGGTCAATGACCGCTATTACCAAGTTAAAACGCCGGAACTATATCTTATTATAGGAGAAACAGCTGATACAATTATGTTGTTGAGATGTTCGAAAAACCTATAGAAACATTGTATGTTTGCTTTAGATTCGCCGATATTAAAGAAAATTACTTAATTAGCTTTGTACATTGCTCTGGACATTGCATAGGAATTGGAACCTTAAAGTGCCCACTCTCGTAATAGTTGTAACTATTATGCCTAAACCGATCTTTATTAAATTAAGTATAACAATATAACCAATGTAAGGTCGGGCAAGTACCAATAAGACTTCTTCAATTCATATGTCCTTCCCTTACCTTGGACTGATTGAACTTGCAATAAATATGTCTAACTACGGTACTCAGGAACGACACTTAATAATAATCAGTCATTAACTTTAATCGACCAACATAAATTGGAACGCTGACAGTCAAAAATATGAGTTGTTTACATGTGCCAAGTTATGTTGGTCAATTAAAGTTAATGATTCATTATGAGTGTGGCAGTAAGATCGCCAACCCGTCTAGAGCAAGCGTGGTGGTCAATGCCCGTGCTTTTTCTATATGTATTTAACTAACATTTTGCCCGCGACTTCGTTCTCGTCAATTTTCCTATGGACCCCTAATTTTTTCATCATTCATCATTTCAGCCGAAAGACATCCACTGCTGGACATAGGCCTCCCCCAAAATGGGGGGTTTGCCATAATCGCCACGCTTGGCAGGCGGGTTGGCGATCGCAGTATGGTTGTTACAAAGGCACAGAGAACTCTGCTGCCCATTCTCTGGTGAGTCCCTTAGTCGCCTCTTACGACACCCACGGGAAGATAGGGGATGGTGCTATTCTTTACGTCTGACAGCACACGGACAATTTTTTTTAATAATGTTATATAGCCTATGTTACTCAGGGATAATGTAGCTTTCGATTGATGAAAGAATTTTTGAAATCGGACCCGTGGTTTTTGAGTTAAATCGTAACAAACAAACAAATCTTCCTTCTTTATCTATACTTCTATGCTAATTATTATAAAGAGGAAAGATTTGTATTTTGGTATGTAACGAATAAATTCAAAAACTACTGGTACGATTTCAAAAATTCTTTCACCAATCGAAAGCTACATTATCGCTGAGTAACATAGGCTGTATTGCAACGTGGACAAATTCGCGCGGAAAGTGCTAGTATATATACATTATACTTTTCAATTTCCCCTGCCAACCCTAGCAGGTAGCATGACCGCTCCCTGCGTAATCGTCGCGTAACCGTTACGTGCACGTTTACGGTAAACGAAGACGCGTTAGCGGTAAATCTTGTTCTTAGACAACCATCAGCGCGCGAGTCGTAATCGGATTAACACAACTGATTACCTACCACAGTGCTCTGATTGGTAAAATAAGACAGTAAGTTGGTAAAGAAAGGATTATGGAGCTTGTTCACATAAACAAAGTATGTATCACAGAAGAATGGTTTATAAACAACAGCCTTCAAAAACTGAAAAATGAAAAATAACTTTACTTTAACACAGAACAGACTTTAGTTTCGGAAGTCGGTGGCTTTGTTCTGTTTGTTGTTTTGTATTGCCACCGACTTCCGAAACTAAAGCCATGTGTGTTCTGCGCTAGAGTTATTTTTTAGTTTTTGAAGGCGGTTGTCTTTTGTGTAAAAAAGATTAAAAAAAAAAAAAAAAACTGTCTTTTTTACAAAAAAAAAAATCTTAATAGATTTGGATGAGAAGAGGGAGAAAAACAGAGATTGAAAGTATAAAACTTTGAATATTCGTTTAAAGGTGTGTATATAAGATGAACAATTAATAATTGTTAATAAAAGTACTTCCTTTCTTTTTCACAAAATAAAAATCATATTATTTTACTATTTTGTCATTTATATAGTGTATAGAAATAGATGGGTGTGATGTGAGTGTACAGATTTTTAATAGTGTATAGTGTATACAGTGTTTAAGAAAAGTTATTAAATTCCAAATAAAATGTTTGCAAATAAGTACATTATTTAAGTTCATTCAATTTCGTTCATTCTTACACCACTTCGCTAGCTTTTTTTTGTCAATTTCTGGTATCCCTTCAACTGTCAAGTTACTTGATAGAATTAAAAGTCGAAGTAGATAGAGAAATTATCACACGAAAACTATTTACACAAAACGGGATAAAAATTAATAGGTATCTATTATGTGTTCCAAACAGCTAATTAGCGTTCGAAAGAGTAACAAACATCTCTATCGCGTTAATAAAGTACGATACTAGCTTTTGCCCGCGACTTCGTCTCAGTTATCGCGGACGCAGACAAGTGACCTATGTCTTTATCCACATCCCAAGGTCTTCATTACAATCAGTTCAATAACCTTGCCATGATGAGGTAATAAACAAACATACACCGGTACTGTTACTTTCGTATGTATAATTTAGTGTGGAAGTGTGAAAAAGTAAGGTAACAAAATACGTTGATTTGGTAAGGATAGTGTTACGAAGTCACTACACTAAAGTCTGCAATCTCGAACGCAATTGGCTTTGGCCATTCTTTCTTTAGCTAGCCATTATGCTACCACTTCACATGGCGTATTTGTGCAAATATTCGCCTTACTTGGATAATACAAAATAGACTTTATTTCAATCACGATAGGGTACACTTTGTATTATCCAAGAAAGGCGAATATTTGTACAAATACGCCATGTGAAGTGCCAGCATTAAAATCAATTTAGCTACACATTAAAACAATAAAAGAGTAATTATATTGTTAATATTATTACCTATCATTAATTAGTAAAAGTCTTTGCAAGTCTTATAATATTCGCCATTTTTGGATAATACAAAATTTACCTTATCGTTATTGAAATAAAGTCAATTTTGTATTATCCAAATAAGGCGAATATTTGCACAAATACGCCATGTGAAGTGCCGGAATGCCGGCACTTGACATGGCGCATGGCACTTGATATTATTGGTTGTTTATAATGATTAACAACTAACGACGACACAGTTGGCACAGTGGTTGAGCGATTGGGTGCTGCGCTGCATGTCGCGGGTTCGATTCCCGCACGAAACAAACATTTGTTTGGTCTACAGAATGATAGTTGTTCCGGGTCTGGCTGTTTGTGTATGTGAGTTTATATGTTAGTAAAGTAAACGCACACCACGACACGACACAGGAAAAATTCCTACCGTGGGGCAAAAAAAATCAAAAGAAGGAAAAAAAGAAAGACAGATGAAAAGAATCTGACTAGTAATTTCGGAGATTTTCTCAAACAGTAAGGTCCACAATATTGGGTCTCAGTTTTATACTGATTGTTGAAGCAACGCAGCGCAGCGTATGATAAACTGACATTGCCTATAATATAGGTCATAAGTTTGAGGAAAAAGATAGATTCGATTCCAATCGGATTATGATTTTAGCTATAAGAACATTAATAATGTCATTATCTTAATTATTATTATCTACTCTCGTGTGAGACTAATGACTTTTTAATAGGTACAGTCAGCAAAAGAGATCAGTAAACAGTACGTCAGATCTATACTTCATATTTATAATAGCATTAGAAAAAGAGGCTCGTAGAAGCAGGAATGCAAAACATTTTATTTCTAAGATAAATCAAAATAATTTTTAATTTAAATAATTTTAACATAACTTTGATAAATAAATAGATCTAAGATAGTACTAAACATGGGCAAAATTAAAGTCTTATAAATATTAGGTAACATTTAAAATTTTGTAGAATTATAGTGAAACTAACAACATTCCCGATATTGTTGACGACACGGTTGGCGCAGTGGCTGAGCGATCGACTGCTGCGCAGCGTGTTGCGGGTTCGATTCCCGCCCAGGGTAAACATTTGTGTGATGAGCACTTGTGTTTGCCTTGTGTCTTGGTGTTGTTTATCTATATATGTATGTATTTACAAAAAAAAATGTATTTGTCCCCAAACTAGGGAGACCCTGTACTATGGGTGTCAGACAGCTGATATATGGCCGTGAAAATATCCCCACATATTTATTTATTGTTCATCCCTGCTTCTTTTAGGTTTTTAGCATTAACACTGTAATTTTAAATTGGAATGAAATAATACAAATAAATGAAAGCCACATAATTTCATACGATAAATTATTAAAATGGTGACAATTAAGTGCGACAGCTGTTGTAAAATAAAAATAGATTAAGTACAATCAATTCGGCGTCTGTCATAACTGTAACTTGTTTATTTATTGTACTTTTGTTACAAAGTGTGCATTCAAAATAACCTTTTTCAAGTTCTGTCTAATGCTATTGTAAATGGAGTATAACTAAAATATCATTTTATTATTGAACTGTTTATTATCTTTTAATTTTATTTTATTTTATTCGAAAATATCCATCGGTTTCTAAGTAAATTTCAACTTTATCGGACGACCCTGGTTACTTATCTTTTTTGGTCACTGTACATCAGTCTAGTCCACATCATTAGAAAATGAATCCTTTTCTGTCTTTTTACCAAACGCGTTTTCAACCATCATCAAAAAATAAGGAGTTCTCAATTCGACTGTATGTTGGTTTTTTTTGTATATTTGTTACGCGATTTCTAATATACGAATCGCGTATGGTATATTGTGCTGATGTACAGTCACCAAAAGAGATAAGTAACCAGGGTCGTCCGATAAAGTTGAAATTTACTTAGAAACGGATGGATGTTTTCGAATAAAATTAAATTAAAAGAGAATCTACGAGAGAGAGAGGGTTGTCTTTTTTGTAAAAAAAGCGGCGCTTTTTGCTATTATTCATTTATTTTCTCACGTTAGTCGTTGCTTCCAGCTGTCATTCGTAAAACTTTGACAGTCGATATAGGTAGTCAGAAGCCAGACAGTCTGACAACGCAGTCTTACCAAAGGTTTTCCCGTACTGAGTTGTGAAGGTCAGATAGGCAATCGCTGCAAGTAAAACACAGGTATTCAAATCCATCTGCTTAGACTGGAAGCCGACCCCAACATATTTGGGAAACAGCTAGGCAGAATGATGATTTATGGTCTCTATATTATTACCCGACTACGGCAAAGCCAAAGGAGGGTTATGAGTTTGACAGGCTATGTATGTATGTATGTATGTATGTATGTATGTATGTATGTATGTATGTTCATCTGTACGCTCATAGCTCCTAAACTACTTATCAGAACTGAACAAATGAGGTATCGTTAGAAGCGTCTTGATCGTCCGCTGGTTATAGGCTATATGACGTATCACCGAATCCAATGTGGCGCCCTCTGGCGGCCAAAAAAGCCAATATTAAAAAAAAAAATGAAGACAAGCATACCGTGTTTGGTATCATTGGAAAGGGGTTCACTAGTACATTTCAAATTTATATAATATTTAGTGGTGATTTGTCACAAATTAATGTAAAAAAAGGAAAGATTACCAAATAAAGTAAGATACGCATACCGTGTTTAGTATCATTGGAAAGGGGTTCACTAGTACCTATTAAATATATAATACTTAGCTGTGACTCCAAAATGGTTTAAATAAAAATATAAAGTTTAAAAACTAAAACCCGACCACAACAAAAAGTGATCTAAAAAGTACAAAACAAGAAAATATTTCACACAGAAATCAAGACATAGGTACAAAATAGTCGAGGTAAGCCGTGGTTGCATGCCATTATATTCATGTTCATCGCACTCATATGGGATACAGTCATGCAACCACGGCTTACCTTGACTATTTTGTACCTATGTCTTGATTTCTGTGTGAAATATTTTCTTGTTTTGTACTTTTTAGATCACTTTTTGTTGTGGTCGGGTTTTAGTTTTTAAACTTTATATTTTTTTTTCCATGTCACTGACATCGGCGAAGGTAATTAACTGTAGGTCGATTCCGTAAAATTCAAACAACAACTCGCATCTCACATCGCTATCCACTCTCACTTCGCATAAAGTTCAAAATGACCTTGATATATTTGACACTTTGAATCGGGTTCGACTGCGAAGTGAGCGTCGAAGTGACGGGGAAATTGCCTTACAGAATGCCACTTCTTACGTCATCTCATACTTTATCTGTCAAAGTCAATTATTTAGTTCAACTCGCTGACATGCCCGCAAGAGTGGCGCCAGTGCAAATTCGAATTATCAACCGGGTTTTTAGAATGCCAATCAAGAAACTCACAGCGAATTCAGATTCGAAGTTTAGAATGAGGTCTTACAGAATCACACCCCTGGACTTCGTCGTCTAAAGGTTGATATGATGATGATGATGATGATGAGACCATTACAAGGCACTTTTGAACGTCAAATGAGAAAAAAAATATTCTAGTTGCCCATTCCAAAAAGTAGAATGCAAAGGTAGTGGGCAAAGACACCTAAATAAGTACACTATCGCATTAGGTTAAGCTCCTGTAATGATAGTTGTAAGATGGATAAATAAATAAAGAATAGCTGGGATTGTTATTATTGAGTATTGTTATTTCTTTTCAGCCTGGCTGCGTGTGTCCTACCGCAGAACAAAAGATCTTATTTTTTAACTTAATACCAATATTAAGTGTCAGTTATGGTATTTTAAACTTTATACTTTTCATTGATTAATTGATAATAAACTCAAAGTGAGAATTATATCCAGTATGTCTATTCTGTTACAATCTCCCTCGGTGAACACCTAGGTGAAGTGAGCTGTCATCTGTCTTAATGCTAGAGATTTACAAAAAAACTACAATCGGATAACAGCTCACTTCACCTAAGTGTTCACCGAGGGAGATTGTAACAGAATAGCACTGCTGCACACAAAATTCAAGTCTATTGTGATGTATTTTTGAGCAGCCACTCCGGATATTAAGGGGCGAAAATCAACTTTAATACAAAGTAATAAGGTTCATACTCAATCGGGAATGTTTGGTAAAGCTTGACGTACTCGTGTATCTACTGAATTCATAGTCACAGGTTGAGCATCGAACTCCCTCCTCTCTGTGTTACAGTACCTCTACACATTTAAACCATTGGATAACCAAATCAATAAACTGTTTACATAAACAATACAAAAAGAAAGCCTTTATTGGTCTTCCGCCGAATGCCTTTGATTACATAGCTTTGTAAAAAAATAATGAATTCGCTTCGCAACTAATCGCGGAAAGTATCGTATAATTTAATTATATAACAGACATTTAGAAGCTAAAGGAATTATTTAATTATTCGTACATAATTGGCTATGTAATGTTGCTTTTTTCTGTAAAGAATAGGTACCTTCGTGCACATCATTAGGTGCATTACAGTAAAGACACAAGTATCGTGTAAATCGCTACTCTACTTACCGCGTATTTATTATTAACTACGTTGTTTTCTAGTAAGTAATGACAAGATTCAAATCGTAACTTAATAATGCATAAATTGCATACTTAAGTAATTAAATAAACATAGAGACAGGCACTCTACTAAAGACTAGACACGTGCAAATAAAGTTTTACGAGCAGTGAAAGTCTATCACATTAAATTACATAGTAACGCAAGATCGAAGCTCACCGTCTGTGCATTCACTAACAACTTGCATCTGCGTACAGGTGTACTTGTACTACTTTTCATAAACAACGGAAACTAATACTTCTCTAGCACTTATAAGAACTAATATCGTATGCACATTTTTGGCGGGATATTGAATGACAGTTATCTACTCGCAGGTTGTATGTAATTCATCTGTGATTCACAGATCATGGGCTCAATGATCGACCTCGCCATTGCTCCTCAATTAAACCATCAAGTGTCATAACGGTACACAGGTAAAATTTTATCAGACATTTTCTATAACTTACTGTCATAAAACGTAAAATTTGCCATGTCAACAAATTAAAAAAAAGTCGACACCGGTATAAATTCGCTCGGATTCCACGTTATCAAATGACGTAATGCTAAAATAAACATGCACAACACAGATTGGTATCAGAAAGTAAAAAAAAACTTACATTTAATACCTAAATCCTTTTTTGGCAATAATAACAATAACAACGAGTAAAAAAACAAGTTCGTTCACTTCGCGGGCACGGCGCGGTACACGTGCTCTCACACTGACACACAAACAGCGACTGGCACTCGACTCCACCACACCTCCAACCTCATTAAACTTGGGCCGGAATAAAAAGTTAACTTTCTAAATTCGAATTTGCGAATCTATCGGACAGGTGGCTAGTGCAACACCGGCGAAAACTATCGAGTATTAAGTTCCTAACCTCCTTCTTCATGCAATTGTATGTAGAGAGGGATTATTGTTTGTTAAGTACAAAGGAGGTCGCAGTTCAGAGATCGTGCACGGTGTAACCTTTAATTTATTTCAAGTAGGTACAGTCAGGTAAAGAAATAGGTATGCAGATATATTTTCATCTTTTTAATAAAATAAGTGACAGATAATACGTAATGTTTATTTATAGGTACAGTCAACAGCAAAAGTAGATGATCAAAATCAGAAATTCAATACTAATGAACGGAGTTCGCGTCAGAACTGTGTGGCGTCGAACTGATTCAAAAGTATGTGATTGTCAGACACACTTTTAAATCACTGATTGAATTGATTGATTGATTTTTTTTTGATCATCTACTTTTGCTGTTGACTGTACTAGAAATAGGAACAAATTAGATCAGCTAAGTTTCAGATTGTCAAAAGTACATACTTTTTCTAGGGGGTACTGTGTAAAATGTTATAATAAAATACCACTTGATATTCTACAACTGAATGAAAGACAATTTAAAACATGCATTAAACGCATACTATGTAGACAAGCATATTATAAGTAAGAAGATTAACTATATCTATCTATCTTATATAAAAGCATTATTATTCCGTGAATAGAAATGAATTGTTGTTCGTTAGTCTCGCTAAAACTCGAGAACGGCTGGACCGATTCGGCCATTGTGGAAGTCCAGGGACCTTCCCTGGACTTCCACAAATATATACGGTATAGGAGGTATACGGTAAGAAAATTGAAAAATTGATTGACAGGACAACGTCTTTCGGGTCAGCCAGTAAATGATAAAAATGCTTGGCTTAATGCTGGTCCTGCTCCACAGCCAGTTTAAGGAATTTCCAAATTGGAAGAAGATGATGTTTCCTACCCCTTTTAAATTGACATGAGTAACGAGTACCGTTATTATTATTATTATTAATTATTTTTCTACTTATCACACGTTCGTCTAACAAATAGATACATTGAAACCTTCGTTTTGTACAATTTAGCAGCATTATTTCAATTTTGTGAATGTGAATACCATGGAGCCATTTAAGTAAATTATATGTGTTTAATACTCGTATACATGAACATGGCGGTTGAAAGCAATGTCATGCTCAATCAAATATCTCGCTGATGGCGGCGCATGTGTTGGATCATTCAGCTCCCTTCAAAATGGTTGAGTTGAATGGTGCTGATCCACGCGTCATGTTCGTGAACGGGCGCTGTCAGTAAAGATTGGTCAACTCTTAACTGCCTTGGCTTTTATCTTCATTCTTTTTTTAATGTTTTGTATTGTTCGTTACCTGCATTGTTTTCACATATAGAAGCAACAAGGATGATGTAACCAGTATTTTGTAAAAACTTGATTTAAAAGAGTGTCCGTGGAGTTTCTGGCTCGTTTTTCTCCGTATAGACCTACCCTACGTTTTGGAACGAGCAACTAGCTTCAACTTTCTGACTAACTGACTGACTCCTTGACAATTAAAAAGTGCCTGTAAATGGTTTAATTGAAATAAATGCTTTGACTTTGCAGCAGGTCATCGGAAATGGTTGAAGTTTACTTAGAAACTGAAGAATGTTTTCGAATGAAATTTAATTATAGCATTGAAATATTTCTTCTTCTCAGTCGTTCTCTCTTGACAGAGAGGTCGTGGTCATGGGGTGTCGCCCACAGCTGTGGTCGCAGCCTTCGCGATCCTTCTCCACCGGTCTCTGTGCCTGCCACAGGGATCTTGGTGACAGATTTGATGGAGTCTGTCCATCGGGTAGGCGATCGACCATGTGGCCTCATGCCCTTTACCCTGCCCTGAATCACCAGACGCTCTAAGGAATCATTGTTGCGGGTAACGTGTCCAAAGAATCTGAGGATTCGTAATTGCACAAGCGATGACAGTCTTTGTTTAATGTTGAGTTCGTTTAGTATTGACACGTTAATCCGATGAGCGGTCCAGCTTATTCTGAGCATTCGTCTACAACACCACATTTACCACCGCATCTATCTTGCGCCGGTCCTGCATTCGTAATGTCTATGTCTCCGCTATTCATAATGCGCATTTTGTCATTTTTAGTAATTCGGCGGTCTTTCCGATCTTGTCCAACTTTTGTGCAGCCGATCGTGTTATGGCGCAACGTTTTCAAATCTCAGTGTCACAGCTCCCGCTATTGATGATAGTAGAGCCCAGATAGATGTAGCTGTTGGCGACTTCGCAGTTAGCGGTGTGATATCTGGGTGGTTTTCGTGGGCTCTATCCACTATCATCATTTTAGTTTTTTCGCGGTTCAGGGCAAGTTCAAACTTTAGACTTCTGGTTTCTAGTATCCGCAACAAATTACCGATATCCTCTTTGGATGACGCCAGGAAAGTTGTATAGTCAGTATACCTCAGATTGTAGATTATCCTACCTCCGACCGACACACCGCATTAATTCAATTTGCATAATGTTTTCGGTGTATATATTAAACAGTAAGGGTGATAGAATATATCCTTGTCTAACACAAGCTTGTGTTTAGAAGGGTTCTGACTCAACACCATCCAAGCGCACACCTGCCGTTCCACCTTCATAAAGCCTTCTGATAAGTTGTACCAGATGGTGAGGCAGTACGCCCATCTCCAGCGGTATTTCCCACAATTTGGACTTACTAAAGTGAATGAAGCAGATATACAGCGTACTATTGAACTCTCTTGCTTTCTCAATAATTTGTCTGAGGATGAGTATTTGCTCACAAGTGCCGCGACCCTTGACAAATACCGCCTGTTCCAGATCTATCTCCCTATTTAAGTAAGCTTGAAGCCTGGTGTTAAGTATATGCAGTGGAATTTGGTTCCTGTGTAATATTAGGGACATAAGTCGACAGTTCGTGCATTTTTTGTGGATTCTATAAACAGTGATCTCGCTCATTCTGTCGGCTTTCTCCAGTATACCAGATCTTGAAGCATATGCAAGACATTTTATCGACACCAAAATCTCCCATAGCTTTAATGATCTCTTTGGGTATCTCATCGGCTTCCACTGCTTTACCACATTTGAGATGATTTAAAGCGGCTCCTATCTCATCTTTCAAGATCGAAGGTTCGCGGTCGTATTCAGCTGGAGTAGAAATACTAAGGGCGGTAAAAGCAGAAATTCCAGAAAATAGAGAGCGACAGTAATCTTGCCAAACCTCTGTGATCTCCTTAATCTCCGTTACCGTATTAGCTGCGGAGTTTTCGATAATCCAGGTCTTTGGTTTGAACTGGCTGGTTATAGTCTTTATCTACATATATAAGTCCTTCGTCTCATACTTTCCGCTATGCTGTTCCACTGCTGCTGCTGCTGTTCGACAAGCCGGCTGAATCTTGGCGCCGTAGCTGTTGAGTTTGTGGAGCTCGTCACCTCTGGCCTTTAATATTCTGCGTTCTTCAATTAGTGCCCAGGTTTCATCTGACATCCAGTTGATCCAGTGCTGTTTTTTTACTTTAGACGGTTGTGGCTGTGACTGGACTACACAATTTACTATAAGTGTTCTAGCTTTTTGCCACAAAACTTCAGGTGAATCATCAGGGTCTAGAGCCCAATGAGATTGCTTGTTCTGCAGTGTACTAGTAAACGACCCTTTCTTCACAATGTGTAAGCGCTTGGACTTATTCTTTTTAATGGTATTGCGCAACTTTAGCTTAAGACTACAGACAAGCAGTTGGTGGGCCGATAGACAGTCGGCTTCAGGTAAGGTGTGAGCACTGGAAATTGAACTTCTCCATCTTTCTGGGATCATTATGTAGTCGATTTGGTTTTTGAGTCGACCATTGGGTGATGTCCACGTATACTCGTACAGTCTTCTCGGGTGGTGTTTAAATACTGTGTTCATAATAATCAACTCCTTTTCCGCAGAAAATTGAATATATGGCGGTCGCCCCTCTCATTTCTCACGCCGAATGCATATTGCCCAAAAAATTATGTTTTGCAATCTTGAATCCATTCCATTGTCACCAAGTTTTGCGTTAAAGTCACCTAAAAGAATAAAGACTTCTTTTTTTGGAATCTTGGCGATGCAGGTTTCCAGATGCATAAAGAAATTTTCAATGACATCATCAGACGCGGTGGGTGCATAAGCTTGAATGCTATGGAGCGGAGTGGGCGATGCACTTAGTTTTATAGATATTACGCGCTCGCTGATGGCATTGTATCCCAGAACCGATTTGCTCCATTGCTTTGATGTAATAATGGCCACTTCTGCAAAGCTATTACTATCATTTCCAGAGAAAAATAGGTTGTGTTTCTCAGTATCAAAATGCCCACTTCCCTTCCAATGGGTTTCACCAATGCCTGCTATGGTAATGCCAAGTCTCTCCAGCTCATGGTCTAGAATGTTGAGCTTACCTACCTTTCAAAAGTCAACCCCGCACGTTCCAAGTCCCTACGCGCATCTTATTACGTAATTGTAAGTGTTTTCTTCCAGTTGCATACACGCAATGAGTTGCCTGGTCGCCTGCATACTCATAGCCGGTATGCAACTTCACACCTGAAGTCCCGGAAAACCTCCGGCGCCGCTCGCCACCCGGATTGCTCAGCTTTCCACATTTCTTGATCAGCGACTCTCATGGAAAATAGTTGCAGTGGTTTCCCGTTGCCTTCTGCCCCAAGCATTTTAGGAGTTATTTAGACCCCAAGGTCGTTGCTGCCTCTTCTGACCCGCTGGCGGGCAGGGCTGAATGGACCGCTACTGAATTAGTCGCCAGAGCCCCTTCTGTTATCTAGCAGGGAGCACCGTGATAATCTCGCCGATCAAGATATTATTTCCGATTCCCCTTACTCCCCCCGATCCTCCTAGTCATTACTCCCCTATTATAGTATTAAAATGTTTATTCTGTAAACATGTGTGAAAGTGTGTTTTTTTTTTTTTTTAAACATCCTTCGGTTACTGTGTAAAGTTTAACTATATCTGACGACCCTGCATACCAATCTCTTTTGCTGACTGTACATTCTTTCAATATTTAATAGGTAGGTATTTAGATACTTTGTTACAACACCGAAGTAGGTAGTACGTACTAATACATTTTTTTTCAATCACACTAAAGTAAATGTATAAAATAACTAGGTAATAAATATAAAATATTGTTTCAATTTCTATTTTAGTTTATTGTTTGTGAGTAAAACTTTCCGACTAGGCATGTTGAGGCTGCTAAAGTTATATATTTTGTTTAATGTTCATTTTATTTTAATAAAATGCATAGTTCCAAGCCTAAACACTGCTGACTTGAGTGTCCGAATACGTAAGTTATTCAAATGTTATTAATAAAAATATAAATACCTAAACATTTAATTGCAATATTATGCCAGCAAAGTGCGTCAGGAAATTGATCTAGGTACGTTTTGTTATGGTATAACTAAAGTGACCATACAGTCTGTTTTAAACGGGACTGTCCGTTTATTCAGTACTCTGTCCTGGTGTCCACGAAGGATGCTTGGGATGAAATAGTATCAAATTTTCAGAAAATAATTCTCTCGTAAAAAACTTAATATCTTTAAAGATATTGTTTGTAAAGTGTAATACAAGACTTTATTTATTTCATTATTTGGAACAATTACATACTTAAATATAAATTACATAATTAAATATTAGTGTAGATTCGTATTTAAATTTAGGTAACTAATCTGATTTGCTTGAACTAAATTTTCTTAAATACACAAACATATTTTTTTACTGTGACAGCACTGAGTTGTCTTAGGACAATGTCCCGTTTTGAGTATAAAAAATGGTCACTTTAGATATGACTCAACTGTTATAACATTTTAATTGCAGCCGACAAGAAACTGATCGAGAGAAATCGCCAAGACACCCGCGATATGTGCAAGATTTTTAATGCAGAAGTCACACAAGAAAGCCTCCCAAAAGAGATTATTTCTTTCAAAAAATATAACAACAAAAAGCGGGAATTAAAACTAAAACTAAAACAGAAGAAAGAAGAATTGAAAAAGAAGAAGTCGCACAGAATGAAAAGAGATGTAGGAGCGATGGGTAATGTAAACCCAGCATTGAACGGAGAAGACGAGGAAAGAGTGGAGTCGATTGTCGATAAAATATATGATGACTTGCAAGAGAAGGGACAGAAGATTGCTTACAGACGCAGAGAAAGTCCAAAGATTAAAGCTAAAGTCAATACAGTAAGTAGAGACTATTTACCGACCAATAGAACAACATTGTACAAGGTGTAACGTCAAATACGCAAAACCTGAAAATAGTTTGATTAGAATAACGAGCAGAATCAATTAAACCACTTTTTAATATAGGTCACATTTTTCAAAAAACCTTCATTAAACATGTTGCCCTGTCTATTTATTAATAAGTCAAGCCATCACTTGCGCAAACCTGCCAAAATAGGTAAACAAACACAAATGGTTGTCGTCCAATTTTAATTTTCTCATACGCGTCATAATAATAGTTCTTATTTCAATGCATATACGAGTCTTGGTAAAACTAAAAGCACGTAAAACCTTTCATTTTTTTAATGTTTTTTTTTCTCTAAGAATTAGGTTATTGAATTAAAAATCATTTGGGGTGTCTGAGATTTTGCGTGTTAACGTTACACCTTGTATAGGGCGGGCATTATAACAAAAATCATTTTTTCTTTGGGAACGTTGTTTATTTTCATGAATACAATCACGTGTTTAAGTATCGTACACTAATTACCAGTCGCCCTACATAGACAATCATCATTAATGAAGACACGGTTAGCGCAGTGGTTGAGGGATAAACTGCTGCGCAGCATGTTGCGGGTTCGAATCCCGCCCAGGGTAAACATTTGTGTGATGAGCATTTGTGTGTGTTTGCCTTGTATCTGGTTATCTATCTATACTAATATTAATTATTATTACTATTTTATATTTTTTTAATATGTAAATGACTAGCACTTTCCCCGCTACTTCGTTCGCGTGATTTTTTGTACAGTTCGGTATTTTTTTAATAATAACGTATATCCCTATATCACTCAGTGATTACGTAGCTTCCAATTGACGCAAGAATTTTCAGAACCGGATCAGTAGTTTAGGAGATTAGCGCGTTCAAACAAGCAAACTCTTCATCTTTATTAGGTACAGTCGCTGTATGAAAAGGTTCGTCACCTTAAAGTCGATTTTTGCTTGCACGAGTGAAGAAACATTACTGCCAACATTTTAATAAATGTTTCGTTTTGCTACGTCATCTATCGAATAAAGATTTTGCTTACTGTTTTACTGACTCTGTCCTGTCAATTTTACACAAATGACAACTACCCAAATCAACATTTTTTTTATATATCGCACCCCCGGTGCAAGACTGTCACTTATGCAAAAAATGCATTATTGAGTTAAATATGTAATAACTGTCGTAAAGCACCCCTCTACTTGGTGCGATAACGTTACTTTCGTAGTACACATAGTTTCCGTATGAGGACGTGAGTGACATTGTCGTTTTGGCGAGAATCACGGCGATCCTGGAGCAACATCGTTTTATAAGTCAGTTGTGCGCGGTGCTTCCGAAAGTGCAAGTGTGTCTTGGAGCTACACTGTTACTAAGGTAATTGTGACATAATATTTTTTTGATTCTGGAGCAATAGTGACTTAAGATACAGTTGTGACATTATTTCCCCAATATTTTAAAATCTTTGAAAGTTTAGTTTTGTAACTACAATGACCCTTGTTGATAATTATGACTTTGTTTCTCCAATCCTTGTGTTTTTATTGTTTGTAATAATGTCGGATATTTATTTATTTCAGTTCGGATTCGTTGGGAGCTAACTAATTGGGGTGATTGTAGGAACAATTTATTTATTTCGATACTTTACACTTATTTTCAGTTGTGTCTTGGATAAAATAAAATGCTGTCTCGGGGGAAAAAAATGGTATTATTGACACGTCCCACATCACCAATTGAAAGAGATGAACCCGACGAATCTTCAGTTCCACCTTCTAGTACCAAGCAAGATGACAGTAACTCTGTTTTACCAACTCCAAACTCCCCAGCTAGTAATGCTATTATTGATAAAGAAAATTCACCAGTAGAACAACAATATGGGTTGGAGACCCATTACCATTACCCAGAATTCAAGAAGATATCTCTATCTTTTTCAATTATGGGTTCTGGGGGAAATTCTTTCATATCTGTATGAAGGAATTTCGAGATCCTCAAAGCACCTATGTCTTAAAAATCGTCTTGCCATGCCCTTTAGGAAATTCATCGGCTTGTTTTTATAAATCTAAGCTAAATTGCTACAATTTCACGGTTTCCAATGCAAAAGAGCGAGAAACTACATGCTATTTTTGGCATGTAGGCTTGGGCAACAGGGGATCTTGTGTGTATTCATATTTGATAGAAGTTGCTAATAAATTCTGGCTGTGCCGTAATTTTTTATTCAGATAATTGCTGTCGTCAGCAGAAAAACAGATTCGTATTTGCAATTTACCACTTCGCAAATTCAATACAACAAAAGTTTGTTATGGTCATTTTATAGAATTTTGACTTATTTTATTTCTTACGCCAATAACAGTGATCACAGGTGATTTAAAATAAAAATAACTAAATAATTTGTTCTTATTTTCTTTTTAACTCAGTGTGACATAATTACAGTTATTATTTTTCGTTAGTGCCACAACGTCACTTCTGAGGGGGTTGGAAGGTTTAAAATAGTCGTATAGTATCTTTTTTACAATATTAAGTGGTAATTTTTTATTCAAAAGTAAGTTAAAAGTTGACGTTGTAGTACAAGCTATTTATTTTGTCTATATCTTGAATTATCATTATTTTTCGAGATGTCAAAGTTTTAAATGCTTCTCCTGAAAAATTGCATTTTTGCATAAGTGACTGTCTCGCACCGGGGGTGCGATATATTTGTAAATATACTTACGTTATTATTGTTCTCTTTTTTTCGTAATGGCATCTCGCAGGTCAACCAAGGAGGTTGTCGGCTACTTAACCGGACTTTTCTGTGGTCCCTTAAAAGTGAATTTAAGCCTCCAGTCATGGCAAAAAACTTACAAACTAAGCTACTACACGGTAAGGCCCTGTGGGGTACGAGACTCGACTTAGGGCGTCGCTGAAAGGAGAGCAGCAAATAGCAAAGGGACAGGCTAGATCGGATTTTCATTATAGGACTCAGCGGCGCGAGCTGGCACGAGCAAGGGTCGGGGGGGGGCAGAAATTTAGTACACATAGGTAATAATAACCCGCGGGTTATTATTATGTGTACCTACTGAATTTTTTTTTATACTCTATTTTTCCCCACTACCAAATTTCATTGACAGAAATGATATTGTCGGGTCAATCGCATTGATAATAGGACTAACCTTATTAAATATTTTTTTATTTTTTTTTATTTTAATATTAAATAACAAATATAATCACAATTAACTTCAATCACACATTGTAACCTATTTCTCATGGAACCCATAAGGCGAAAGCAGTCGGTCTCTCTTTTATCATCTTCCCAAATGATTTGGCAGTGGTCTTCTATAACCTTCTTGTTCTTTCGTTTCTATTTCCCCATCATTGCACCATTTTGATTGAAACATTCATTCACAATACGAGCAATGTGCTTACGAGCGTTTTTTTGAACGTAGCTGACCTGAGTTAAATCATCAGCTAGATATTCGGTGCGACACTTGGTAGCATTTTGTCTTCTAGAACCGATAAAACTAGATTGCATTAATTGCCCTTGAAGGAAGAAGAACGAGCTCGCCCACTTCTTCCGCTGAGATCCACCCCCATATATTGGTAGAGATTCGTCCAGAATCCTTTAAGTGTAATGCATTTCTGCAGGTCGATTCTGTGAAATTCAAACAACAACTCGCATCTCACAAAGCTATTCACTCTCACTTCGCGTAAGGTTCAAAATGACCTTGATATATTTGACACTTTGAATCGGGTTCGAGTGTGAAGTGAGCGTCGAAGTGACGGGGAAATTACCTTACAGAATGCCACTTCTTACGTCATCTCATACTATATCTGTCAAAATCTCTCTGTCAATTTAGTTCAACTAGCAGACACGCTCGCAAGGGTGGCGCTAGTGTAAATTCGAATTATCAACCGAGTTTTTAGAATGCCAATCAAGAAACTCACAGCGGATTCAGATTCGAATAGTGAATAGTACCGGGAAATCCCGGAAATTTGCGTTGTTTTTGGAACCGGAATTTCCAAAACCAAATCCCGGTTCTTTCGGTACTTTCGGTAAAAGATTCGCGTTTAGAATTTTTCTAATTTTATTGCGTAAACTCCGACCGCGGGCTCACTGTTACTATACTACCTAGCTACCACCGTTGCTACCTGTAATACAAGAGCATGATGCGCGAGGGTGCGGAGGTGCGGGAGGGGCAGGTGGCGGCCATCTTGTAGACGCGCGTCCCGCTTAGTTAGATTGTGATCGCGTCTTCGGAATGTTGTGCTAGTGGGATTTCGGTGTACAGTGCTTTGCAAAAACTACTCAAACAAGACTACTTCTTTTGGAAAGTGAGTATTTATTTTTATAAAACAAAATTAATGAAACATGAGCGGCTTTATATAATTATTTAGTTATTGTAGCCACCATTCTCATTCTCCATCCTCATTTTGAACATAAAATACGAGCAGCTGATTGTTCACCAAGCCACCAACCGACATGGGATTGGTTGGGAAGTTTATTTCATACGTTTTTTTTAAATGTTGCATACTTTACCTTAAAACTACAGTGCACTGTGCTATTGATTAAACATCAAGTAATTTAGTCGGTACCAACGTTTTTCGTTTAACTTTGTATTTCAATAATTACTCTATATTTTGTTACAGACGATGGATTTTGAGGCAGTCCTTAATAAAGCCAACGATAAAACGTCAGTATGGCATTATTGCCTTAGATCTAAAGACAAAAATAACGCGAAATGCAAAACGTGTAATAGAATTTTGAAGTGTACTGGAGGTAGTACGAGTGGTCTCCCAAAAGCATTTGAAAAATGTGCATCAGATAAGCATGAACACAGCAGATAGTCAAGTTCCTCAAAGTGTCGAATCTCCTTCAACATCGACAAATACTGAAATAATACCAAAGAAAAAAGCGAAATTAACTGATTACTACGAATCTGACGCAAATCCTTCCATGGAACTCATGGTTTCCCGAATGTCAGCTATGGATGGATATCCTTTCCGAACATTTGTGGAGTCTGAAGATCTGCGAATGCTGTTTCGAAAATCCGGACATAAATTGCCGAAGGCTGCAAATTCAATTCAAAATATTGTAATAAAACAAGCAGACAAAAGAAAACAACAACTGATCGGCGAAATCCAGAGACTATTAACAGAAGGACATAAATTTTCTATATCTTTTGACGAGTGGACGTCCATTCGCAACAGAAGATATATTAGCCTGAATCTGCACTCACAGCGTTTTCCCGAAAATTTCAAAAATCTAGGACTAATAAGAGTGCACGGTTCATTATCAGCAAAAAGATGCAGCGAAGAAATAAAGTTGAAATTGACAGAGTTTGGAGTGACTCTAGAAAAAGATATCGTAGCTCAAACAACAGACGGATGCAGTATGATGATTAAGTTTGGGAAACTTCTGACGTCCTACCACCAAACTTGTATTGCCCATGCCCTTCAACTTGCGATCGTTGATGTATTTTACAAGAAAAGTAATGCAATACCTGAAGAACCAATGGAGCCGATAATCAGTTTTGCGGATTTGTCGCAGGCTTTCGACTTTCTTTTAACAATTCCACCGACAAGTGTAGAGCCGGAAAGAGTTTTTTCTTCCGCTGGGTACCTTTGCAATAAAATAAGATCACGTTTAAGTGATAAGAGTTTGGACGCTCTTATATTTTTAAGATCAATATATAGGCAGGAGAGAAATACTCTAAAAAATAAATAAACAGGTACCTAACCTAGATTATTGAGTGCCCCCATTTTAACTATAAGAATCAGACCAATGTAATATTGGTCTGAGCAAGTATTAGTTGGGTATTTTTATTTATAGTATTGTAAGGATGAATATCTATGTTTAAGTTTTGCAAAAATATTTAAGTTTAAAGTTATATTTTTATTTTTTCTTAAATGTATAATTAGAGTCAAGTTGATTTAAAGAATTTGTCGATTCAAGTTGTTCCAAACTATTGTTAAATTATTATATAAGATTAAAATTTAAAAAATGTTTGTTAAGATTATCTAATCAATAAATATTGAGACTGATTAATGCTACGCTAAAACTACATAGTTCCTTTTTTTGTAGATGTTACGTAAGTTTTAAATTATAATTTAGTTATGCAGAATTGCAATAATAGTCATGTTAATTTGTTTGGTAAAGTGAAGATGTTTAATAAATGTTTCTGTTATATATTATGTAGGATTAGGTATAAAAATCGTTTAATGTTAAAAAATGTTGCTGGCATAATATGCGTAATTACCAGTAAAATTATACTAAATAAGACTGATTTAGTGTCTATAAAACAAGAAATAAAACGTTTTATTTGATTTGATTAAAATGTTTTTACTTTGCCCTGTCATTTCGTCTTTTTTTACTTTCTCCGTTTCAACACTTTCAACTCTCTTACAAAGACTTATTAAAGTATCAAAAGTATCGATAGTACCGGGAATCCCGGTTCTTAAGCCAGAAGGTCCCAAAAATCCCGGTTCTTTAAAACAGCACCGGTTCTGCATTCCCTAGATTCGAAGTTTAGAATGAGGTCTTACAGAATCACACCTCTGATTACTCTACGACAAACTTCACACATTTGAGCGAAATAATTGTGTAACACAAAGCCGTTTTCTACATATTGCCGTCTCATGTCGATTTATTGTGCAGCATTATGGATAGGACGGCGACCAGGATTTTTGTGACGGTAATACTTTAGGATTTTATCCAAAATATCTCTTAGGATGTCTAGGATAGGTTATGTTAGAAACCAGAAGAGCATATGACCAGCTGAATATTATGCCCAACATATTATGTAGGGGGACAACAGATGCTTCTGATCTCCTCAATGAGCTGATTCGTCTTTACGCTCCGTGTAGCAATCTCCGCGGTCTTAAGCACCGTCTACTAACCGTGCCTCTGCGTGCCGCACAGTGGCTCGCGCATCATCATCCCCTGTTCCTCGCGTTCTATCTGCGCTCAATAGCCTCATGGAAGCCAACCCGAACTGTGATATATTTGCGGACGATTTTAAAATTGTAATGTGCGTATGTCTAAGCTTCTGCGAAAGCATGATGATTTGACATATTTTTATTTTTTTATTGTTTAAGTATATATTTGTTAATTTTCGTTTTTGTATTATTTTTGTACTTATTATATTTCTATAATCTGTAATGTTAGCGTAATTGGCTCATCGAAGCCGTGTTAACATAAATAAATAAATAAAAATAGCTACCTTCCATTATTATCTCTCTTTTTATTTCTAGTTGGCAGCAAATGAGACCGGTAGACGGTTTCCCTTCGCTCCAGCCAGCATTGACGGGCCCACCACTGTTAAGCCTAGTCCCCCGGGGCCGGAAACGGCATCACCTAAAGTCCGGTTCCCCAACGCCATCGTGCCTTATTTCATAGACTCTAAAACTTATGGTACAGTATGAATCTTATTTTTACTTGCCTGTAATGTTCCATTATTGCTCAAAGCCCTCTTCCAAGTCTTTCTAGGTTATCTTGCGCCACCTTACACTAGCCATCGCAGCGTGCGTCTAGGTCATCTTGCCTTCTGGGGCTGGCTTCGACGACGCCAACCATCTAATCGAAAAAATAATGTAATTTTAATCACTGCAACCTTAGGAAACATAAAAAGTTTTGACTTTATTTCCAGGCCATATTCTGGGTAGTCAGCCCCATTACCAGTCCTACTTACATTTAACGACCTGCTATTATCAAACAGATGGTTACTATCTTCGCAGTAGAGGATTCTGCCTCTAAGCTCTTCTTATTTTGTGACGTAATTATCTCGTTAAAATGAGACAATTACTTATATAATGTAGCCGCAGGTTTACACTTTTGATGCATACCCAATTTTCTAAGTAAAGTATAGTACAAAGGAATATAAATATTATTAAAACAATACTAATGCCTGAACCTCATGCACCACTCGCAAGGAGTCATGTAAAAAAAGGTTTGGAAAACAAATATATTTGGTCGGGTTCATTAACAAAATATTTAGCTAAGATAATCCTTTCAGACACACAACTGGTAGATGTAATATCAAAGGCGTTCGACTACTTTGAGAAAGCGACATGTATCCGTCTGCAGCGCCTCCGAGAGAGGCCTACAGACCAGCAGTCTCTGCAAAACGTCGTCTGGCTGTACATCACCAACCCTTCTGGCATTCGACAATGTGTACACAGCAATGAGAGAGCTGAAATTAAAGGAGTTCAGGTAAAGGTCTTCAAACAAAGGAATTAAAGAAATAAATTGTGTTTATTTGTACAACACTTAACGTCACTGCAAAGTTTGTAAAATAATAGCCATAATGATTTCAGCAAAGCCTAACTTTCAATAGTTATAAAGGCTTCTGTCCGCAACTTCAGTAGCGTCAAAGTCGTTATATTATGCCGCGGGAACACTAAAACGGGATAGAAATTATCCCACGTGTGAAGCTAGATCAATGTATATATCTGTGTAAACACCAGTTGTAAATTCCCCATTGTGCCAATTTGACCTAGTTCTGTTGTCTTCTGTTTGATTTGGAGACAATTCGAAAATTTATGTATTTCTTACTCTCCTCCGCTGTTCTTTTCTGATTAATTTCATTGCGAGATCCAAGTCAGTTGTAACGTTTCTCCGGAACTCGTCGAGCTACATTGCCTCGACGCTTTTCTGGTGGTCGCCACTGTTGATACTGGCTTACAGAAGTTGCAGTGGTTTTAGAATATAGTGGCGGACATGACCTATAAAAATCTGTGTGCCAAATTTCAGCCAATTTAGTTCAGACGTGTTCTATTTAAACGCGAAAAAGTAACAAACATTCATGCATCCATTCTCACAAAGTAAGAAATAGTATTGCTACTAGATACGTATTACCACATGAAGCAGATTTACAATACGTAGTTTATTTACTCAACTAATCTTATTAAAAAAATAAATAAAATCTTTTTATATCAGACATGATTTCTGTCCATAATATTGTTAGTACAATGACTTAAAACTATGTTAGTTACATTAAACAAAAACTGATTTGAGTATTTGCCGCCCACTGGTGCCCCGGGCACACGCACTTGTGCTTGAACCCAGTGCACCAGGAAGGGGCTGTCCAGCTTGTGGCTGAGCACGTTCAGGATGGTGTTGGCGCTCCCACGCGAACGAAACATTAGCGAAGCGATGCGGCGCCGCAGGACAGTGTGGAAGCCCCACCAGCACCCTGAACGCGTTTTTATATTGTATTCAAAGAGCGTTGATGGCCCGCTGCGTGTAGTTGACCCACAGATTGCAGGTGTAGAGAGTTTGGCAGAATGCCTTAAACAGAGTGATCTTTACCTCTAAACTACACCTGCCAAATCTGCGCGCCAACATGTTACAGCGGACCGCCATCGCTCTTCTCTCCCTTTCTATGTCTCCATCGTCTCTCAAATCCTCGGCGACCACATGGCCGAGGTATTTAAACTCACACTCACTTAGTAGACACTTAGATAATATGGAACTTGCTTCGGCAACAGCATAAGCTGGAACAGCATGTACTTACAAACTTTAAGTTTTAAAAGTCAGCCCTTCCAGCGATTCATATTTACGATAGGCCATTCATCTTTATGCTTCTGCCACAGATGATCGTGTTTGGTTACGACTGCATGAGCCTTGGTGACATAACCCACGAGATTATGCACGTGCTCGGCTTTGCACATGAGCACGTGCGTCCTGACAGGGACCAGCACATCACCATCTTATGGGATAACATTAAACCAGGTGAAAAAGCTGACCTTCAATTACATAGCCTTCGAACGTAGGATTGCTTTGGTAGAAATTTGGTCAATGAGCATCATTGTATGAACCAAACCCAAGTTGGGTTAGGTTAAAAAAATTGACGAGACGCTTCGAGAAAAGGTAGGTAGTGCCCTTGCGCTTCGCTTGGCTCGTCTTGGCGGCGGCACTACCGTGCCCCCAGATTAAACTATAGACTACTGTTTCAGGATACCGGAAGTATTTTGAAATTCACACGAACCCCGTCGTTGAGAGTCTTCCTTACGACTACGCCAGCGTCCTCCATTACCCTCCAAGAGCCTTCTCTAGAAATGGCCAAGTCACCATTTTCACCGAAGTACGTTTGCTCTTTCTAACTTATTGCAGTTACTGCACTAGTACTCATTTGCCGAACTTTTCTTTGACTTTCTTACGGCATCCATAAAATTTGTTGACTCTGTTAAAAATACACTTTCCACTAATTCTTTCATCCCCAGCCCGGTGTCAAAATCGGTCAACGTGAAGGTCTTAGCGAATTGGACATTGAAAAAATTGGCATGTTGTACTCGAACGAGTGCATCCAACGCAATCGGAATTACCTTCTGCAAACCTGCCCTAGTGTGGTCAAATCTGACACGTCACTGAAATCCATACCACAGCGAGATATTGAGGATTATTTTGAAGATAGACTCTGGCCGTACGGAGTGGTTAATTACAAACTAAGAGACCTCATGGAGTTTTGTAAGTGAACCCTTATGAAATTTAAACAGAGACAGTATAAACGTTTGTAGGTTGAGAAAGTTATAGTAGGTACATAATATTACAGCTCTGTATATGGTCATCATCAATGATATTACAGATAAAAAAATGTAGATACTAGGTTATAAGTGCTCCACCGGTGGCACAGAAACTATGTTAGTGAGCTCACTAGACCTCATAGTCGCGTCGGCATCAACGGGAGTATGTTATGTTTCGAGTGTTAGAATGCGTTCCACAACAACTAAAATTGCCGTTTCCCGTGTCACCAAACCTGTGCCACCAAAATGACTGTTCACATGACTCCTGGAGTCTTGTTGTCGTTGAACTATTGTTGGCTCGTAATTGGAGAGGTGAGCTCAAATGTGACATTAAGTACATTATTTATGAGAGCGTTAGTGTGCCATTTCTGGAGTTCAAATTTTATGTAGGTAACTTATCTACACCTTTTTGCGATTTATTCTATTCTAATACCAACAACTAATACCAGTGGTATTTGTTTCAACTCAATTTTGTTTCTATTCCGAACGGATACCACTTTTTAAATAATTAAATTTCAGACTCAGCTCAGTTAAACCTAATCTAATTAAAGTTTTCTAATATTTTTATGTGATCGATTATAATGCTATCCAAATTCACTTCATACCTAAATTTTTACAAAGGTAAGAGTAGTTTAAGTGAATCAAATCATCTTGCTTTTTTTTTTTACCTGGGAGAAATAGTGAGTTTGCTCTATTGTTCCAAAATTCGAAACAACCAATCAGAGTATAGTGCGACTGGGATGTCTAAAATATTTTATTGCCTTGGGGGCCAATTTATATTAGCTTCTGAACGTGCTGAGAGAGAACACAGATTGACAAACAGTGGTTGTTACTCAACATGACTCAAACGCACCCCCCGCAAAACGATGTACGAAAACAACTTTTATGGAAAATTCGTGAACCACTTACGTAACTGACCAACTCCTCGGTAACAATATCTACGTTGGTCACTGTTTAGAAAAAATAAGGGTTTGACTACTAATTGTTACAATATAAGAAAGTATTTACACGTCATTTATCTGACTATAGTAAAAGGTGATTTTCTGTAGTATTTTATAATTATTAGATTAAAGGTCTTATAATACACACAAAGCATTTTTACTGACTGTACCTTATATCGTTGAACTTGTTTTGGTATTAGTTTAAACAATGGCATCCGTTCAGAATAGAAAAAAAATATAAATTGAAACCAATACCAGTGGTATTGTTGTTGTTATTGGAATGGAATAAATCCTATTTGCTTGTGTCAGATCAACGCATGTTGCTACTAATCGATAAAAAATCAAAGTAGATTTCTACATAAATCACTGAAAACCTCTAAAGGAGCTGGACTGTTTATTTAATTTTGGACCTTTTAATTGTGCTTGTGTACTTCTAATAAATTGATACTACTATATACATTCCAGCTCTCGAAGAAAGAGAAAATATAAAAGCAGTCATAAGTCACATCGAAAAGGAAACGTGTATTGAATTCCGAGACCTTACCTCTACTACAAACGAAGATAATGATAATGATGATTTGACATCATCAGACTTCGAAAGTGATGATATAGAGAGATTAGTAGTATTAACTGGTTCTGGAGAAAACCAAACTAAGGCCATACTCCCAGATACGTCGTCTAGTGACGAAAAAAGTGATAATGTTGATTCTGATAAGAAGTGTAAAAACTGTCAGAGGAATGGTGTGAAGAACAAAGTTATAGGTGATATCAAAAGAGCAGTAAATAAAGTTGCCAATACTGACGTCACGGAGAAGAATGCCAGTATTGGCGTCACAGAGAAGAACACCAATATTGACACCTTGAAGAAGAATACCAATATTGGCGCCAACGAGAAGAATGCCAATGTTATAAGTAAGTGTGTTAGTCCATGGAAATAGGGTATTTTACCAAAAAAATCGAATTACTCCGTCAGATAGATTTCCAAAAAATATTGGACACGTGTTTGTTCTTTTTTCACGTAAACAAAAAATGAAGACGATATAGTGCATCGAAAACTCGTGTGACATCACTATGTCAGTACATTTTTACTGGCGAAGTGACGTCACAAACCCCCACTCATGATCTTTGATGCGTTTTATCTTCGTCAGTTTTCATTGATTTGATAGAACAAAAAATATCTACGTATCCAATATTTTTCTATAATCTAACTGACGGACTAATTAGATTTTTTGGTAAAATACCCTATTTACTGACCTACTTAATTTCGATGTTCACTTTACTTGAAATCTGATTGTAATTTGCAAAATTCAAGTACACACAGTTACACATCAAGCTATACATTTCCGGTATAAACTGATCTCGCATTGAATATAATTTCCATACAATTAGAGGTCACCTTATATTTTAAATGTAGCTTCATGTGTAGCCGTGTGTACCTGTACTATGTTTTCTGAGTTCTGACAACAGAGAAAGTGAATGAAAATGCGATTTTTTTTTAATTTCATTAACTGTAAAATTAGATAATTTGTTGCTTTGAAATTCTATATGTATATCGTGTATATTTGTCGAAATTACTTATAATAAATATGCCAAAGTGCTTTAGAAACAGCCTTTCATCTAGAAGCATTTTGCATCTGCATTTTGGCGCGACAAAATCTCAACGGTCTGTTGCGCAGTCTCCCCCGCATTATACTTAAGCAGAACCATATAATATTTAATATAAAAAAACTTAAAATAGCTCTACTGTAAAATGGTTAAAAGTGCAGTTATGCCCTTGTCTTACCGGAGTTGCTATATAGTAAGCCAATTGAGTTGGAAAATACTTACTGCCTTGTTTTGTCGAAAGGCGCTATGTCTGAGATACGCCCTTTCAGTTTTTTTATACCATTCAATAGCTATCATAATTTCCTATCTAACGATATTACCACAATATCTCTATTTAACTTAAAACATTAAAAAAAAACACTTACACGTCTCAATTTTTCTTTAAATTATTAAGAGACTTGGCAACATGTCGGTCGATATTCTCGAAACTTACTCCAATAGAGATGGCGCTTTTTGGTTCAGAATAAATGACGTCACTGCTGCATATTAACATAACAGGTCATAAAAGTATGTCAATTGATTGGTGGTGTCTCTATCCGTATTCTGAAGTTCAATTTTACTAATTAAAACGTTCAAAATGTAGCCGCAATCTCATCAACAATTAAGGCGCTAACAAGCGACTTTTGCAGTTTTTAAACTGACAATCACGTCAAAATGTGTACCTAGTGTAAATGATTTGAAAAAAATATATGTTAAACTAGAACATTCTCTTAATCACTAAATGATTATTTTGATTAAGTTCATATTAAATAGTTTAATTAAATCGTGAAGTTGTGTCTGACGCGGACAAAACATTGATAATCACACAAAATCTAACAGGAACGTAAGTTAGTAAAAGTTACGTCACGTTACGTTACCGTTATTTTATTATCTTATTTACTATATTAAACCATTCATTTAATCATTATTTATTTATTATTTTTATTATTGTTTGTTTAATTTTTTTTATTATTTGTTTTTTAGTAAGTATAAGCCTTTTTTAAGTTAAAGAATACTATCTTTTATTTATTTTTTTTGACTAAACTTTGAGAGTTTTGGACGCAGCATATACGATTCGCAAAAATGATTATTATTTTGTCGCTCAAGGTCGGCGACGAATGTCGACACGTATTTTTTTTTCCAGGCGTAAGTTTTTACAGTATAGTACAGACGCCAGCACATTAAGTCATACCAAAGTGATAAATTTTCCCAATTGAATACGAACCTTAATTTTTGTAATAAAGTTGAAAATCTACTAAAGACATTTGAAAGATTGTTGTAGCTTGATACTCTCTGTACTATTTCCATGATTATTTTTTAATGGATAGTGGTCAAAGTTGATCCCATTAAAATGTATCTCCAAAGGTGAAGGGTCTTTGGCTTTGATTTCATTTTATTGGCTTGCTGACGATTCGGACACAGTTTCCGAATTGATATTTTTTCACTGATGATTCGGACACCAATAAAACTACTGTTTTGTACAGTCAGATAAAAAACTTTCAACGAACGAAATCAGTCTTCCCCTCAGCTTATAATTATAAAAAAAACCGGACAAGTGCGAGTCGGACTCGCCCACCGAGGGTTCCGTACATATTTGTAGGTACATATCCATACTTCAATACTAATCCATACTTTAATCTACTTAATATTATAAATGCGTTTTTTGCGACATAAACGGCAGTATCTTTTTTTCACGTTAACATAGAGGGTTGATTTTTTTACAGCATCAAGGGACTGTAGACTTGAGTATATGGTTTTAATTTCAACTCGATACCTCCACGCGTTCCTGAGATAAGAATTCTTGACAGACACACAGACAGACAGATAGACGGACAACAAAGTGATCCTAAAAGGGTTCCGTTTTTTCCTTTTGAGGTACGGAACCCTAAAACAGTTTTTAACCGGAGTTTATCGTTGTTACTCCCGCGAATATTTTTTTTTATTACAATACATCTAGATATGGGGTTGAAAATTGCAAAAAAACGTAAGAATACTTGAATTTCGCGGGCTACGCTAGTGTTTTCACCTTAAGACTGCTTCACTTGACCAGAGGACTGGCCTTTTCTTGGGCCAAAGAATTAACATTCCCATTAAAAGTAATGCTGCTAGCTTTTTGGGCACTTATCCCTTTTAGAGCGATACAAAAACTAATTTTACAGTGAATTACAAATTAATCGTGTTTTCAGGACCAAAACAAAGTGATTTTTATTCTTAAAAGTAACAAGAATTGCCATGATGTCCATTTCCTTAAGTTATTTTACGTAAAAAAACTTAATTATTTTAGGTAGGTTATGGTACAGTCAACAGCAAAAGTAGATGATCAAAATCAGAAATTCAATACTAATTTACTAACACTAATTTATATAATTTATTACTAGTTTATTTATTAAAAGTATGTGATTGTCACACACATACTTTTGAACACACGACGCCACACAGTTCTGACGCAAACTCCGTTCATTATTATTGAATTTCTGATTTTGATCATCATCTACTTTTGCTGTCGACTGTACTTGAATTGCTAATAATTAAAATTCATTACGATGATTCACCGTGCAGCTCAGAAAGCGTTTAAATGTTGCTAGACTGAAACACATCGACAGTTATGAAACACGGTGCAATCTGATGTAACGCAGCGTTATGAGCTGCACGCGATCAAAAGAAAGTTAGCATTTTATTTGATTATATTACGACTTTATGCTCTGTTATTTAGTTGATACACTGAGCGTTTATTAATACTTACCAGCTTATAATTGTCCCACAGCACGGCAATGGACTCTTCTCGTATAGAGAAGGAAGATTGGTGTTGAACCTTGTTGTCTTTATTGTTTATTATTTAGCAATGCAGCAAATGCAGCGCTTAATAAATATTGTTCAAAAATTGTTTATTTGTGAAGAGTATAAATTGCTCCAATATTTGCATGTCGATTTGTGACGAAATGTCTCTGCCACGAAGTAACTCTGCACCAACAATTATTATATTATATCATATTTTTTACGGCATTTAACAAAATACATGTTTTGACTTTTGACTTTGACTATGGACTTTGACTTTTGATTTTGACTTTAGACTGACTTTTGACTTTGGATTTTGACTTTGACTTCTGACTTTGAATTTTGACTTTGTCTTATGACTGCCTTTGTCGTCTGACTTTTGACTTTGACTTTGACTTTGGCTGTAGACTTCCGACTTTCAGTTTTGACTTTTGACTTCTATTTTGACTTTTACTTTGACTTTGACTTTCACTTTCACTTTGACTTTGACTTTGACTTTCTTTGACTTTTAGTTTTGATCACCAAGGTTGCTCTAGGCGGATTTGCGATTTCAGAGACGTGTGTTACCGTTAAGTAAATTCCTCTTTAGGTAGGCACTTAAAATGTGTCTTCACCGATGTCAATGATATCCCAGATAAACTTAAGGGCGCGTATTCGAAATAGCGCAAATCAAAATCTAAACGATTGCTAGAACGGTGGCGTAGCAGCATTGACACACACTAGTACAATACAATGGTCTGTTTATGTGCATCAGAAAAAAAAACGCACGAAATAAGCACGACAGCGCGCGATCTAGACAGTGCTTTTTAAAATAATTGTCTAAAATAAATGAGTTCGTATAACGGACTGAAAAATATTCTGTAATTAGCATAACCTTTATTTTCATAAAATAAATATATCAGTTATGTTTTTATTGAAATACTGGTGAAAGAAAATTGACAAAGTGAACCGATTTTGTACTTTTTTAATACATAATTAATACGTAATATTTTCGTAATTTTGGCTCTGTAGAAGATTTTAAAACTGTCCTGTTGGAAAAACGCATAAAACAATATTTTGGCATACTAATATAATGGTTGTATTCGTCCTGAAAGTTAACTCTGACGTCTATTTTCGTAAAACGCTATGAAAGGATTGTCTTCGCTTTAAAAATCCATAATTAAAAATAATACTTTTTCTCTGTAGTTTCCTAAATCTAGACTTAATCTTTCTAAAACTGTAATTGTCTTTAAATAATCTGCTCACATTATTACGATATTGCTCTGGGCAAAACGCGAAAACATTAAGTTTTCGTCATGAATCGAATACACGCTCTTATAAGGACATTATGAATTGAAAATATCACTTTGGTACATACCTAAATCAGCCATCACGGTTATCGAAATTGATTCGAGCCTTTATTAAACAAGATGGCATCTTTGTCTCTAAGATCTATGAGATAAAGAGATAAAGAGAGAGAGATAAAGAGAAAAAATAAATAAATAGATAATATAATGAAGTATGTTTATGTTATGTTGCGAGCCTACAGCTGTATTTTCTAAATGTTATCCAAGTTCTAAAATTTATCTCCCAAAGTTTGTCCACGTACTTATCGTGACGATCTTTGCGCCCATGTGTCGCCCTATGTAGGTAGATAGGCGAACTTTTACAGTGAAACTTCTACAGCATCAGACTCATTTTTTCAATTTTTAGTCAGGGGTACTGTTACTTACATAATTATATCTGTCGTTTGAAAGCTAGTAGTAGGGATATGATCCATGATTAATTATATAACTTACTAGCACTTTCTCCGTGACTTCGTTCATGGGTCTTACTTTCGGGTCCCTAATTTTTCAACCGACTTCAAAAAAGGAGGAGGTTATCAATTCGTCTGTTTTTTTTTTATGTTTGTTACCTGAGAACTTTGGACTGGGTGAACCGATTTTGATGATTCTTTTTTTATTTGAAAGCCGGTGCTTCCCGTGTGGTCCCATTTGGTCCAGTTCTGACAATGGCATCCATGAGAAAACAGTATAAGTCTTAAATTTGCATTAAGTATGTGCGCGATTTGTTACGCGATTTCTCCGGTAAACGTAACCCGGTTTTGAAAATTCTTTTTTTTATGGATGGGGTATGCTTCAGGGGTGGTCCCATATGAATTAGCACTTTTTGAGAAAATCAAAAAATACCCAAAAATTTTACGTTTTAGTTTCTTCAATCTTTGGAGTAGTTAACTTTCAATCTCTTCTTAATAGATTTGGATGAGAAGGAGGTACTAAAAAGCGGAAAATAAAAAGCTTTTTACAAAGTCTTTTTTGTAAAAAGCTTTTTTTATAATAAAATATAACCTATGTTACTTAGGGACAATGTAGCATTCTAATGGTGAAAGAATTTTTGAATACGGACCAGTAGGTCAATTCTGTAAAATTCAAAAAACAATCTTTCATATTCAAATTACTTCAAAAATCAAATCTCACATCAGTATTCACTCTCACTTCGCAGGTTCAAAATGGCTTTGATAAATTTGACACATTGAATCGGGTTCCAGTGCGAAGTGAGCGTCGAAGTGACGGAGAAATTACCTTACAGAATGCCACTTCTTACGTCATCTCATACTTTATCTGTCAAAATGTGCCTGTCAATTTAGTTCAACTCGCTGACACGCACGCACGGGAGGCGCTAGTGTAAATTCGAATTATCAACCGAGTTTTTAGAATGCCAACCAAGAAACTCACAGCGGATTCAGATTCGAAGTTTAGAATGAGGTCTTACAGAATCACACCCCAGTAGTTTTTGAGTTTATTCGTTACAAACATACAAAAATAAAATTAAAAATTTTAAAAAACCCCCAACGCAATACATAAAAGCGATTATGTAAAAAGTCAAAAATAATATCTTTTGTTGAGCCATCAAATGTTTGTTCGTTGAAATGGCGCTATAATGTCGCGGCGGGGTACCGCTTAAGTCCCTTAATTTCATTCACTGTCCATGTGTCATTTACCAGCATTTCCGACCAATTTGCTTCGATATTATCAAATTTTTGTTGCTAATCTAGTTGTAAATCTTGTTGCAAATCTAGTTACCATCAGTTCGCTATTTTAGGTATTTAGTTATTGCTTTAAACTTAGCGGTACCCCGCCGCGACAATATAGCGCCATTTCAACGAACAAACATTTGATGGCTCAACAAAAGATATTATTTTTGACTTTTTACATAATCGCTTTTATGTATTGCGTTGGGGGTTTTTTAAAATTTTTAATTTTATTTTATTTTAAAATTTTTAAACGTAATTTAGTTTGGTTTTATAATAAGATTCCTACCGCAGCTAACAAAAGAGCTGATAACTTTAAGACGGCTCAACCGATTTTGATGAAACATGTCTAAGAACCATCGCTAGAGAACCTGCTTTCAAATAAAAAAAACCGCATTCAAATCGGTTCACCCGTTAAAGAGCTACAGTGCCACAGACAAACACACAGACACACAGACACACAGACACACAGACACACAGACACGTCAAACTTATAACACCCCTCTTTTTCGTCGGGGGTTAAAAAAATGGAAATCTTTCCTCTTTCGAATATTAGTGTAGATTTATGTATGAGACTAGACTGGAAGCCCACTCCAACATAGTTGGAAAAAGGCTTGGCAGGTGATGATGTATGAGGTTGTAGGTTCGATACCGGGAAATCACCAATGTGACCTCTCCAATTCTTATGTACAGTCACCAAAAGAGATAAATAACCAGGTCGTCGGAAATAGTTGAAGTTTACTTAGAAACCAATGGATGTTTTGGACTGAAATTAACTTTATCTAATAAACTGTTTATTCTCTATAATTAATTAAATTAAATTTCATTCAAAAACATCCATCGGTTTTTAGGTAAACTTCAACTAAGTATTTCCGACGACCTGGATACTTATCTCTTTTGGTGACTGTACTTTCTGTGTTGTTCACTGACATCAGTGAAGCAAAACATCGTAAGAAAACCTAGACTTATTAATATTATACTATCTGATGCACGCGACTTCGTCCGCTTTAATTTCGGTTATCTATGGGATTTTTTTAGCACGGAATCCTAACACTTTTTAAAAAATAAAAGTAACCTTTTTTACTCCTGGTAACATCAACCAGTGATAGTCCTTCAAAATCGGACTAGCCGTTTCGGAGATTAGCCGCAACAAACAGACTGACATATAAAACTCGTTTTTTTTCATTATAAATTTTCATTAATTCACTAAAAAGCTGTTATTTTAATATTACAAACAGACACTTCGATTTTATTTATTTGTATAGAAGACCAGTAGGTCTCGCAGACGTTGCCCTGCCCTTAAAATAAAAAAGTCTTACAACTCGACTGCAGTGCCACCTACCGGGTCCAATTGTGAATCTAAACCATTCTCAAATCCCCAGTGGATTTGACAAAAAGTTTTATCAAAATCGGTCAAGCCGTTTAGGAGGAGTTTGCTTTCATACACACGCAAAAAAGACTTTAATAAGATGTACCTATCGATAAGTCTGAAGTCGCCAATCCTCTCTGAGCAAGCGTGGTGATCAATGCCCGTGCCTTCTCTGTATGAGAAGAGGCTTTTGTCCAGCAGTGGGACAATAATGGTATTATTATTATTAGTACTTGTGCATGAAGTTTTGACAAAAGATTCCACATTTTTACAGAACAGCAATCCGTCTTGCGGAGAAAACGAGCGGTTCCACTGTCTCCATCGAGGAGGCACGCCAGCAGCATTCTGGTGCTGAGCCGGTCAGCACAACCTGGCTGCCTCTGTCCACCACCGGGGAAACCTGACGGAAGCTTTGTAATTTTTATGCTAACCCTTCGTATACTTTAAATCAGTAACGCCCAGCATAAACAAACTGCCTAGTCTGTTCCCAAGTATGCTGGGGTAGGCTTCTAGTCTAAACGGGTGCAGCTGAATACCGGCACAGAATATTATTACTACCGTACAGTAGCGACACACTCCGCCTCCCTCAGAAACCATTCCTCACGACTCTAGGAACTGCGTTTTGATTCGAGCGGCGCGTAGACACGCACACACACGCACGTATTTGTACAGTCTGTTATTTTGGTATTAGTGTAAGCCACGGATATTATTCCGTGGTGTAGGCAATTATGTCGTTTCGTTTCTGTGTAGTGTCGCGGGTGTGATACCAGTGTTACATGGAGCGACTGCGTATCTGATATGCTTAACCCAACTGGTTAACACGATGCCCCTGGTAAGACTGGTTGTCAGACTTCCTGACTTCTGACTACCCATAAAGACTCAAAGATCTACGAATGACACCCGGGACTGATGGCGTTACGTACTTTCCGAGGCACGGCGGTGTCTCGGTATGAAATGGATACCATGATCGATAGGCTTTTACTTAACCACGAGTTACTCCAGTAAGGCCCAGGATAATGGCATTTAATTAGCGGTGAATGCTTACGCGAAACCCGCACCTCCGGCCATAGGCAGAGGTGAAACACCGCGGTGGTTTTAGCCGGTAAGAGTCCGGCATGTCCCTCCATCACCCCCACGATGGAGGAAGTCAATGAGGATTTCCAACAAGCAAAAAAAAAAAGAAGCGTGCATTACAGTAAACTTTACGAGTGACGAGTACTGTCAGTCCAACTGGCACCTTGCTTACTCTTTACCACGGCACATACCCAGGTAGTTCATGCTGAAGAAAAGGAAGAACTGCCTTTCCACCAGAGATGTAGCGAGGGATGTGTGTGATAATGACCAATTATGCTGCTTCATTGTCATAACTTGTACTAAGCTAGCGCTGCAGTTGGCTAGTTTCACACGCTATACATTCTCGCACATATTTGGTGGAAACGCAGCCTAATGGAATGGTGCTAAAAACAAAATAGTTAAGATTCCATTTGAAATGGTCATAAGTTCATGTTCTGTTTTCAAAATTCAAAACGTGGTAGCGATCATCGATCATATATATGTACTACGCACTATATTTCTATGGTGGCGATATACCTACCAAACATTGCTAATAGAATTAGAAAAGTTTGTAAAATATAATCAATAGGTAGGTACTAATATTAAAAATGTGAAAGTGAGTTTGTTTGTAGGTATGTTTGTTTTTGTTTTGTAACGCTTTCACAGCTAAACTACTTAACCGATTTTGATGAAATTTGGCATAGCACAGACGAAGCTTGGATGAGGATGGATAGAGGCTACGTTTTAATCCGTGACGTCTGCTTCCGCAATAACCGACATTCACGCGAACGAAACAGTGCCGCCGTGTGGTACCGGCCGCGAATAGTACCTCCCCATTTTTACCCGTGGGTGTCCTAGAAGGCGACAGAGAAATATTGACCAGAGGATGGGCAGCAGCGTCCTTCAGAGTACCATAACACCTATTGCGATCGCCTACATGCAAGCATGCATGCATGCCAAGCATGGCAATTACAGCTGAACCGCCCCTTGGGGAAGACCTATGCCTGAAGGTTGACATGATGATGATGATGCGGACGAAGTCGCAGGGAATGCTAGTTACACATAAATGCAAAAATAACTCTGTCTGTTGGTACATTGCGGCAAAACCACTGAACCAATCATAATGAGGTAGCTTGGGATCTGTATAAGGACTTAAGTTGTTTTTAATACACGACTTCTTTTCCTTCCGCGATAACAGTCATTTACACGTACGAAATCGCCGGGAAAACCTAGTCTCTTTTAAGGCGCACATCTGCAGAATGTATAGAATAATTTAACCAGATCTTCACATAAAATTTTTTGATACTTCCAGGTGTTAAAGGTCAACAGCGACTGCTTCAACTCTGTTAACGACCTGCTACATCTGTTTGTGCATGTGCTGGGCTTGGACCACCAGCACAACATGCACGACAGGGATTCTTACCTGCACATCGTTTGGGAGAACCTTACGGAAGGTATCGTACTCTACTTCATCATCATCAGCCGAATGACGTCCACTGTTGATAGGCCTCCCCCATAGAACGCGACAACGAGCGGCAACCTGCCGCTTGCATCCACCGGTTACCCGCGACCTTGACAATGTCGTCGGTCTATCTGGTGGGAGGCCTACCAACGCTGCATCTTCCGATTCGTGGTCGCCACTCGAGAACCTTTCTTCCCATCGGTTATCGGTTCTTCGAGCAATGTGGCTTGCCCATTGCCACTTCAACTTGCATAGTCTGAGAGTTATGTCGGTGACCTTAGTTCTTTGGGGAATTTCCTCGTTCCGGATTCTATCGCGCAAAGATACTCCAAGCATAGCTCTCTCCATGGCTCGCTACATCTACTCTACCTATTGGTCACTTTTGAAATTTTCTTAGAACTAGGATATAAGCCTCTTTTCTAAGGAGTGTTGAAATGTTTTCACTTCTGGGAAATAAACCTCCTTTCGGAATCAGGATGAACTTTGGAATATTGTTATTCCTGGGACAGAGACCTCTTTTCTGTGTGAAATAATGGGGCATAACCACCATAACCTACCGCGCAAGCCCAGTGCGTGTCGGTGAAAATTACATCATCATAATCAGCCGGAATACGTCCACTGCTGAACAAAGGCCTCCCCCTATAAGGGAGGGTTTGCCATAAATCCAAAGGAAGGTTTTGGGTTTTAGTTTGGGGTGGTAAAAATTACATGCCTTCGAATTTTTGCATCTGGGTTACCACATGGCTTTTCCTACCCTACGTTGCATAGACAGAAAGGCAACACCGCTCTATTGTACCTACATAAAAAACATAGTAATTGCTTATTTAAGCGGACATTCTTGAACCTGTTGATTTGCTCAATTAGCACTAGTTCTCGTGGTAAACGATTATTGAGGAGAGAACCTTTTAGTGGTCTTGTACAAAGTACAGTACGTGCCACGAAAGATGAGACTTGACACTAGGGTTGCCAACTCTTTGACAGTCAAATATAGTAGTTCTATAATTTTTACCCATAAAAATATAGTAGATAACGAAAAGATGTAAAAAAAAAATAGTAGGTTCCAAAAATTAGGTAGGTACTTTATTTATTTGAAGAATATTTTGTGAATTATTGAACACATCTGTCAACTTGACATTCCAGAATCGTTAAAAATAGGTATAGACGTTTTGTTTTACGCTTACACATTTTGAAACGAATATTATTGCTAAGAGTTTGATGCCTTTAAAATATAGTAGTTTCGCCTACTATATCTTTTTTTTTCAAAAATATAGTAGCCGGGCCTCTAATATAGTAGGATACTATATTATATAGTAGGGTTGGCAACCCTACTTGACACAGACTTGATTTGACTTGCGCAGTACTCTATTTAAAGTTCCACTGAATTTCAACAGATATTAAGCAAGAAATGAAGTTAAAGTTGCAGCCAGCTGCATCTGTGGGCTTCCCGTACGACTACCAGAGTGTGATGCACTACCCCTGGCTTCAGATTAAGAATGGAAAAACTAACATTATGTACCCTATATGGGTAAGTAAATCCTACTTTATCATTAATCATTTTTAACCAACTTCAAAAAGGAGGAGGTTCTCAATTCGATTGGTTTTTTTTTATGTATGCACATCGATTACTCTGAGATTTATGATCCGATTTACGTGATTCTTCTTTAGTTTGATGCGGAATAGTTGCCATTTGGTCCCATAAAAATGTAACATTGTTTGGCCCAGTAGTTTTAATTTTATGACCTTTTTTTTTTAATATTTATTTTTATGTTTGACCACGTATAACTTTTTTCAGTGTAGTCCGATTTGGATGATTCTTTTTTTAATTGATAGTGTATACCTCAAATTTGGTCCCATATAAATTTCAAGAAAGTATTCCACCCCTAAGGTTTTAAAATTAAAGGATGACAGATTTTTTTTGGTGTCACCGTTTCGTAATTAATATCTATGATGAGAAGTAGGCACTAAAAAGAGGAAAAATTTTTTTTTTACAAAAAAGACAACCGCCTCAAAAAGTAAAAAATAACTTTCAATTCACAAGTCGCTGCAATACAAAACAACACGCAAAACCAAAGCCGGCCGACTTGCGAATTGAAAGTTATTTTTTACTTTTTGAAGGCGGTTGTCTTTTTTGTTAAAAATTGTTTTTCTTTGTCTTAACACCTTTGGTACAGCAGCATATTTATATACAAGTTGAAATTGAATTCATGAGCAAACTTTTAAGGAGTGACTCAGACCACGAACCTGAACAACTTTTATTATGGAGCCAACTCAAACAGCGCGAAAAAAACAGCTGTTCCATGATACATTTTAGCCGAGTCAATTTCACCCTGAATGTTAGTATAGATATCACTACAGAAATTAATTTAATGATAGATAACTGTCCAGTATTTTTTCCAAATATCTAATAGACTATCATGAAAGAACTAAGTTTCTGTAGTGCATTATGTAATTATTGAGTGTATTATGTGTGTTTTACAGAACGATGGCTGGGCAATGGGTCATTGGCAAGGGTTGAGTTTAACAGACGTTCAGAAAATTAATCTTTTGTATTTCAAACAATGCATGCAGAGAAGGGAACAAGCAGAAGGTCAGACACCGGACCCTCAATCAGAACAGAACTTAGATGCCAAAATGAAAATATAAAATGTAGTTCTCCGAAAGAATATATTTATTAATAACCTTACACATCTCACACACCTCACACACAATCCACACATGAACACACAGACACACACATAATTAATTTAATCCATACTTTTTTATCTATACTAATATTATAAATGCGAAAGTAACTCTGTCTGTTACGTTTTCACGATGAAACGGCTGAACCGATTTTGATGAAATTTGGTATGAAGATAGCTGGAACCCTGGGGAAGGACAGGCTACTTTTTGCTCCGCGACTTCATCTGCATCCGCGATAACCGACATTCACGCGGACGAAGTCGCGGGCAAAAGCTAGTACTTAATATTTATTTAAACACGTCCTAGCAAAATGAGGGATAATAGATCCCACTGATACCCAGTGTGAGTGCGGTGATTCTGACCACCCAATGGCCCACTTACTACAGTGCCCAAAGTGCACCTACAGCTGCACCTTAGAGGACATTAAAAACGCCAATAATGCTACGATAAATGTGGGTACCTACTGGGCCCAAGTAGTCTAACAAAAAGGAAGAAGAACCCATTTTTTATTTGTTTCTTTTCGATAGAAGTCTAAAAATACTTGTTGCTTATACACAGATGGTACGATAAACTTCTGCAATGTAACATATCACTGGGGTAGGAGCCTGGAGAGATTTTACTTATTATTATTAGAAGGATGTTTGAATCTTCTTTCAGATAAAACCAATACTATTGGAAAGATGGCTATGTTGGTAATATAGATTACATGCTCTATAAACTCAATTCACTAAGGTAACTTTGTGAATGCTTTTATGTAATGACAGCTGTCTGTCATCCTTTCTTTTTTCTCTCTCTGACAATGTCCACTGTGGTTAGGTTGTTGCTCAAGTACGTCTAACAATAAAATCCAACTTAATCTTATGTATTCTTTTACTTATTGCCCGAAATCCATCAGGTTATGGGCCCAGGACGTCAAGTAAATAAAGTAACGAGATAATTTCAATTAAACTCTGGATTTAAGAAATAATATAGGTGCGCACTCGACCACGACAAACATCATGGCTACCGGTTCATCATCGTTCATCGTGGACAAATTGAAAGGCATCGAAGACTACCATTCATGGAAGTTCATGATGAAAATGGTTTTAATCCATGAAGATCTATGGGACTTTGTTGAAAAAACGGATATAGAGGAGAAATACGCGAAAAAGGGCCAGAAGGCACTCGCCCGGATAGCGTTGTCGGTGCAGCCGTCGGCGTTTGCTCACATCCGAAACGCCAGCACGGCTCATGATGCGTGGACCAGTCTTCAAAAGGCATATGAAGATAGGGGCCTTTGTAGGAGGCTTGCTTTACTCAGAATCCTGTTCAACACCAAACTAAGTGAGTGTGAAAGCATGGAGCACTACCTGAGTAAAATCACAGACGTATCTCAGCAGCTAAGTGATATAGGATCACCGCTCGACGACGATTTTGTGGCTGTCATCATGCTAAGCGGTCTAACAGAAGACTATGACCCGTTAATAATGGCTATTGAAAACTCGAACATAAAATTGTCTAGTGAAATCGTCAAAGGCAAGTTACTGCAGGAGAATATTCGTCGTGATGACAAGGACGACAGTGTGACTGCACTGGCAGCCATAAGGAACCAGCGGAAGCAGCCAAAATGCTTTGGTTGTAAGAAAACTGGTCATTTCATCAAGGATTGTCCAAGGTCTAAACGGAAGTCGTCAACTGACAAGATCACAGAGGATGAAATGTCTAAGGCTCTGCTGACTGCTCTATCGATTAACATAGAAAGTGATGCGTGGTACATTGATAGTGGTGCTACTAGTCATATGTGCCGTAATAGAAACTTGTTCAGTGATTTTGTGAGTGAAATGGCATTACCAGTGAAAGTGGCTAATGGTGAAGTACTTTTGACAGCGGGACGAGGAACTGTTCAAGTCAAACTTAAGAATGGTATCTGTAGAGACATTAGTGATGTTCATTTTGTACCAAAACTAACAACTAATTTATTATCTGTTAGTGCCATGACAAAAAAGGGATACAAAGTTGTATTTAACTCTCATATGTGCCAAGTACATGACAATCAGTCAGTCATTGCAAGTGCTTCTTTAAAAGGTGGTGTTTATATGCTTGACACTGATACAATAACTCCATATACAAATGTTGAAGTTCCAACTCTGCAGGATAATTTAGTTGTGAATGCAGTCAACGCTGAGTGTGAGGCACCTACCAAATCCTCGTAGAAGGTATGGCATCAACGTCTTGGGCATCTCAACCGGAGGAGCATGGAACTACTCAAGAAAGGTATGGCTTCTGGTATTACTTATGATAGTTCTGATTTTCAACCTTGCATTGCATGTGTAGAAGGGAAGAAAAGTAAGCTGCCCTTTGCTAAGAAATCATATAGTAGAGCCACTGACACATTGGAATTGGTACACACAGATCTATGTGGACCAATGCCATGTTCATCATTTAGTGGAACAAAATACTTTTTACTTTTCATCGATGATTTTTCTAGAAAAACATTTGTATATTTTCTAAAAAGGAAGGATGAAGTATTTGAGAAATTTAAGCACTTTAAGGCTTTAACAGAGAACCAAACTGATAAACGTATTAAAATACTGAGGAGTGACAATGGTGGTGAATATATTAATTCTACATTTCAGAATTTCTTGAAGGAGAATGGAATTCGACACCAGACGACTGTACCCCACACACCACAACAAAATGGTGTGGCAGAACGAGCCAATAGGACCATAATGGAGACAGCACGATGCATGCTCCAAGATGCACAACTGCCAAAGCAGTACTGGGCCGAGGCTGTCAATACAGCCGTTTACATCAAGAATCGTTGTCCTACCAAGGCCGTTCTGGGCTGTACTCCGGAGGAGAAATGGAGTAACAAAAAGGTATCTCTCGATCACTTACGTATTTTTGGTTCTGTGGCTTATGCACTGAATTCTAATAGAACTAAATTGGATTCAAAGTGCAAACGTTATATATTTGTTGGTTATTGTGATGAAACAAAGGGTTATAGACTAATAGCTCCAACATGCCCAACAAATTGTATTAAATCAAGAGATGTGAGTTTTTTGGAAAACGAAATTGTTATTAAAATGTCACATGATGATAATATAGAGTCTGAACAGCATTGTATACTCACAGAAAATTCTGATGTTAAACAGACACAATCTGACCCACCTTCTGTACAAACAGAAACGTTTATTATGGATCCACATATATCTGATGACATTATTTTATTGGGAAACAATCAGAGAGACAGTGTGACCACAACAGACGTTTCTGAGAGTTCGTCGGAGACCAGTGATCCTGCGGATGAAACATATATTCCAGATGACGAGAATGAAACATCTACTTTGTCATCTGAGTACAATGACACAATAGATTCAATGTCATCACTGCTGGTGAGAGCAACTCATGATGCAGACACTCCTCAGACTGTACAAGAAGCGCTGAAAGGGCCAGATGCTCAACATTGGAAAGAAGCAATGCAGAGTGAGTACAATTCTTTTGTTATTAACAAATGTTGGGCTCTAACTGACAAGGATAACTCACGAAAACCCGTCAAATGTAAATGGGTGTTTAAAATTAAACGGGGATTAAATAACGAAATTTTGAAGTATAAGGCACGACTGGTGGCCAAGGGCTATACTCAACAGTATGGCATAGATTATGAGGAAACTTTCTCACCGGTGGTTAGATACTCAACTATTCGTACATTATTAGCTGTAGCAGCTGAGTATAACATGGAGATCGAGCACTTGGACGTAAAGACCGCATTTCTCAATGGTGATCTCAAAGAGGATGTTTATATGGAACAGCCAGAAGCTTTTGTTCTTAAGGGCCAGGAAAATAAAGTGTATAAATTAAACAAAGCCATATATGGTTTAAAGCAGGCCTCAAAGGCCTGGTATGATAAAATAGACCAAGTGTTACGCGAAAAACTGAAATTTCTTAGATCATTATCAGAGCCTTGCGTGTATTTCAAGTCGCTCGGAAATTCACTTATAATTATTGCTCTTTATGTTGATGATTTAATTTTATTTTCTTCTTGTGATCCCAATGAAAAACTTGAAATAAAAGAGAAATTAATGAAAATATTTGATATCACAGATTTGGGTTCAGCTCATCATATATTAGGTATCAGACTGTGTAAAGAGGATAATAAACTAACTTTAGATCAATGTAACTATATCAAAAGGGTGTTACAGAAGTATAAAATGGAAGATTGTAAGCCTGCGCACACTCCAATGGAGACAGGCTTGAAACTACCAAAAGGTACTCAAAAGGACGAGACCTACGACTATAGAGGTTTAGTGGGTTCACTTATGTACATTGCAGTTTGTACTCGACCGGATATAGCTCATGCTATCAGCTATCTCAGTCAATTTAATGAATCTTTTACAGAAATACATTGGAAGGCAGCCAAGAGGGTGCTACGGTATTTAAAAGGTACTTCTAATCTGTGTTTAACTTTTCAGAAGAGTGGCTTAGATGTAACTGCATATGCAGATGCAGATTGGGCCAACGATGATGTAGACCGCAGGTCATATACCGGGTATGTATTCAAATTGGGTGAGTCTATTGTTTCATGGGAAAGCCGCAAACAAAAGACTGTAGCTTTGTCAAGCACTGAGGCTGAATACATGTCATTGTCTGATTCATGTAAAGAAGGACTGTTTATTCGTAAATTATTGAAAGAAATACTTGGCATTACAGTTACAATTACTGTTTTTAATGATAACCAGTCTGCACAAAAATTATGTAAAAACACTTTGTACCATGCTCGAACAAAACATATTGATGTTAGGCATCACTTTATAAGACAGTTTGTGAATGATGGAACCATTCTCATAGAATACTTATGTACTAACGATATGTTAGCGGATATAATGACGAAACCATTGTGTAAGGAAAAATATAAAAGGTTTACTGGTCAATTAATGTTATTGTAATGATTAAAACTTAAACTTAGTAAAACTATGATATTGTTGTATTGTTAAACTTGTAAGTTGTTAAAATTGTTTTTATTGTTGTAGAGTAAAATGCATAATGGCGTGTTAACTTGTAAGCATTGTGGTATTTATTGTATTGGTTTAAGGGCCAGTGTTGGTAATATAGATTACATGCTCTATAAACTCAATTCACTAAGGTAACTTTGTGAATGCTTTTATGTAATGACAGCTGTCTGTCATCCTTTCTTTTTTCTCTCTCTGACAATGTCCACTGTGGTTAGGTTGTTGCTCAAGTACGTCTAACAATAAAATCCAACTTAATCTTATGTATTCTTTTACTTATTGCCCGAAATCCATCAGGCTAGAGTGCTTTTGCAGAGATATAATACGTAAAAAATAATAATGATATTTTTCTGACCGAATTTCGGTCACGGGTGGCTAACCTCAATCGAGAGTAGCCAAGTAGTAGCAGTAGTGCACGTGTGCGCAAACACTGGTGGACTCCCTCACTCTCCTAGTCTGAAGGTACGGGAATCCAGCATGACCACGGAGAGATCAGGGCCTGTAGACAAAATCCCTTTTCTGTTAGCGTTAACGCCAACGGAAAAATCAAATTGTATGAAGTTGACATATTTGCATCACGTGACATCTGGTAAGCAAACGTCAACTCCATACAAATTGATTTTTCCGTTGGCGTTAACGCTAACAGAACGGGGATTAATCCCCCTTCCAGGTGCGATAATGCTAATACTTATACTGTGACTTTACGTTTCTGAGACACGGTGGTATCACAACACCAAACCCTGAGTTGCTACTAAAAAAAACGTAATGAAAAAATTTAACAACAGTTTTTGCTCAACCAGCAATCAAATCCAGGATACGCTCAGCAGTGCCGTTTGCTAAAGCGAGACTAACGGAGCGAGGTGTAATGTGTAAGAAGGTATCGAAGGAAGCAACTTCAAAAAACATCTCCCTTATATACACGTAGTAGGAATACCTATACCCTGTTCACAATAAGATTAGACATTTACTCAAACCTTTTTTACAGTCCGTTCAACCGATTTTGACAAATGGCAACTGCAGTAAACAGTTGTTATTGTAACTACTTTTTTGCCTCTAATGTCATCCTTAAGCCTACGGAATAGAAGTCAAAATCGGTTGAAGGGACTGTAAAAAAGGTTTGTGTTTATGTCTAATCTTATTGTGAACAGGGTATAGATACTTATTACCTAGGTACACTTAGGGCACGGTCCAATTCAGAGCTCATTCCTCACCTGCCTCCCAGTCTTTTCCCAACTATGTTGAAGTCGGCTTCCAGTCTAGCTGAATGCAGCTGAATACCAGTGTTTAACATGGAGCGTCTGCCTGTCTGACCTCCATAACCCAGTTCCTGGGTTACACGATACCCCTTGGTAAGGCAGGTTGTCAGACTTTGTGGCTTCTGACTTCCCATAAGGACTGTCAAAGATTTACTACACAGTTACTGAATAACACTATACCCCTTGATAAGACTGGTTGTCAGACTTTGTGGCGCTGCCACCAACGACGCAGTGAATTAAGTACTGCGATCAGAGAAACACAATAATATCGATATCATTCAAAAATTGTGTTAAATCTACCAAAACATACAAAATCAGTCTCGCCTGCCTAATATTGACCGTGGAGGTTACATTCTATGTCCCTGCGTAAGTCCCAGTAGCCTATCTGACCCATAGAGCAACGGGGAACATCGAGCGCACGCGCCCGGACGCGTGGTGTTCGGCATTGCTCTATGACCTGACCCGATGACAGCGGTCTAGCGTGTTAACGTAAATTATCCGCTACGAGTCAATTTTCAAGTTGGAAATACGACTATCATTATGGTTTAATTTTATATGACAAGCAAAATTAGTATCACCCATTGATATGAATAAAGTCTTCCAGCTAAACGGGTATCTCCAATTGGATACATTTCACTAGTTCCAAGGAAGAATTTCTCTAAAACCCTTGATTTTTGTCCTGAAAACTCGATTAATTTTCAATTTAGGTTGTTTCGAAATCAATAAATAGTTAGTCGATTGAGTTGGCAAATGACTACCTACAAGTGACGTCATAAGTATAATAATAATACACACTACTTAAGTAACTATGTTAGTAAACATGTAAACACGACATCACATTAATAATTGGAAAAATGACATTTAGGAGACTGTTCGCGCTGCCCCAAACAAAAAGTACAATATTAATATGCCCCAAACCCTCTGCAGCAACGACGCGGTACGTTTACGTCTGATCGCTGCGAAGCCATTAGAGCCTGAATCTGCGAACATGCCCTAAGCGCTGCAGAAGCGTGGCAGCCCCAACAGCATCCTGAACGCATTTGTTGTATTGGACTCGAACAGCATTTATGGCTATAAAAAGTATAATAATGTAATAATAATGATTGTTTATTTATCCAAAACGTAATACATAGACACACCGACAGATTAAACATAATAGAGGTAGCTGATATACTTTTATCAGTTTGTACACACAGTATGTCAATTGATTGTTGATAGCATCTAGCCTATTAAAAGTCTATTCACACATATCAGGGCCGTGCCCGGGACGTGGAAGGACCGTACCACTACCACGTCACGTGCTCAAAAATATATCGGGTGTGAACATTTTATATGAACTCATTCTTATACGACCGTGTCCGGGCTGGCGACGGAGTTACAGTGCCCGGGCCGACGCCGATATTTTTTAGCATGTCAGCGATATTTAAACACTAAATAAATTAATAAAGAGTTTTTGAGAGGACTGTGAGTCTTTAAATTTTCATACATAAAGCGATAACCCCCGTAAACGTAGTCCAATTTTTATAACTTTTGGAAATGTTGTAGATATAATGAAGAACTAGGTCTGTACGTATCTATTTTAAAGAAATATTGCATACAAGAGAAGGAATTATCATCTAAATATCTACATTTTTTACTTAAAAACTACCTCGATTGTTTTAATTTTTTTAAATTAAACTGTACTGAATTACTCAAAAAGCAAAACGTACTGACCTAGACTAAGGTGTACTGAATCTAATGAGACCAAAATTGTCTCATTTCGTGAAGGTTTAGGGGAGGAAAAACGTTATTGCCCAAAACCATATTTCAAAAAGAAAATGTAGCTTGCCTCCTAGACTTGCAACTCTCTCTGTATCGCACGATAGACTAGGTGGGGAGGCAGGGCCATATTGTATTTGTATTGTTCACCCGGAGGGAAGCAGAGCCAGCGGTATGAAAGAGATAGCATTTTTGGAAATAACTACTCGCGCCGCGTATCGGCACCTCACAATGCTCTTAACCTAGGCGGTACACATATTTACCGTTTTGTATAAAACAAAATGATGACTGAGGGGCACAGGTGCAAGTTCGCAGCCTGTCCACGGTCCGGTCACATCCCTGACGTGTGCGAACAAAAAGTCCCTGACAGGCCTCGGATACACGGTCTTAGCACGGCCACGTCCAGACACGTTCCGGGCATGGCCCTAATATGTATGTGTAGCCACCATGCATAACACCACATAACGTTTTGACTTCTCTGCATGAAGAAACATTGAAGCAACCAGCTCTGAGAAGAACTATAACGTTTTGACATTTCTCGTAAAAGAAACAAAGAATAGTTCTGAAAAGAACTGTTGTTATGTTTTCTGACAATCTGCTAAGAAACAGGAGTCCACCGTCGTCGTCCAGCTTCCAGTCGCGGCGTCTTCTATCGCTGCGCCCAAACAATTACCTACGCAGATATTCACCCAACGGCGGCGGCTGCGGCTGCCTCGAAATGGAAGGGCGTACCGGCCAGGCACATATATTTATGCCTTCGACCGCGCCGCGACCGCGCCGCGGTCAGAGAAGTCAAAACGTTATGTGCTGTGATGCATGGTGGCTACAGATGGTGGCTACATTTACTCCGTGCGCTCGTGTGTGGGGTTCTTGTCACTTTTTGATAGGAAGTAGAAAAGCATCATCGAAATGTGTCAGAGTCTGTATCTCTTTTGAAATTTCGGCCTCCTTCACCTCCGCATCCCCGTCATCATCCCCTTGGAGGGCGTTCTGGCACGTTTGCAACAGGTTCCCAACCTTCCGTTTGTTGCACTCATGGCCGAAGGCTAAGCGGAGTTTCATGACGTCCAGTTGGGATAGCTTGTCTGACGGAGCTATTAGTAGACCTGATATCTGAAAATTAAGGTATAGCTTTAGTAGTCTAGTATTTTTTGTTGTCGTTTGATAGAAATGTCAAAGGCAAGTCTAGGGTCGACATGATGTTAGGTTGAAATATCCCATGTGTCTTACACCGACACCTGTACCTTTCAAATCGAACCACAGCAACGCTTCTTCGTGGTAAAAATAAGTATGGTGCAGGTAGTAGCACTTCCTGGGACGTGCTCCTTCACATTAAGCTCTTTAGACGCCCACTGCTGGGAATAGGTCTCCCCCAAGGAGGAGTTCAGCCGTAATCGCCATGCTTGACCGATGCATGTTGGCGATCGCAGTATATATAATGGTACTCATAAGGACGCTTCTGCCCATCCTCTGATCAATATTCCTCTGTGGCCTCCTACGACATCCACGGGTAGAAATGGAGTGGTGCCTCACGGCCTGAAGATAGGAGGAAGGAGGTACTGAAGATCACACCGCACCGATCTTATCACATCTACCGATGAGATAAGTAAAATGTTGACACATTGCCAATACGTACGATGGCAGGTTACCTGTAGTTGGAGAGTGCTTAGGTACCGTCTGTGATCATCTTTAAGTTACCAGTATAAAGTGTAGAGGTAAGGAGAACCGTTTCTGTGTATCAAAATGTCCGTTAAAATGTGCTAAATAAGGGTGGCGCTACAAACGCGAATTTTTTTTTCTAACTAATAATAATAGTACCTAATAAATTTTTATTGCATGAAAATTACACAGGATTTAACATTGGCCCCAAACTAGGCAAGTATGAGTATCTTGGGTACCAATACAAAGGTTTCACTGTTAAACATTTTAAAACACAGGTGTTCGTGTGTTAATTACATTATGTAGGTACATAAAGCAACAAAAATAACGAATCGGAAAGTAGTAAGAGTAAAAATAAATAAAACAAACACATGACACAGACATGGACGCTATATTGAAAAGTGTGACTGTGTATAAGGGTAAGGGAGTGTCTAGGCACAAAGTACCTAAGGTTGCGGCGCGCCCCTTATATTTTGAGGTCTAGGTTTAGTGTTTTGGTTGTGTGTGTGAATGTGAGGTGTGGGTGGGTAAGAGTTTTCGGGTAACTTGAGAAAGGCAGATATATGAAACATTTATTTTACCACGCTAATTACTTTTTCTGTGTCGTCGTCGTCGTATGATAGATTTAACAACCAGTATGTCTATTCTGTTACAATCTCCCTCGGTCAACACCTAGGTGAAGTGAGCTGTCATCCGTCCCGATGCTAGGGATTGACAAAGCAGACGGACGAAGCAGACGGACGGATGACATCTCACTTCACCTAGGTGTTCACCGAGGGAGATTGTAACAGAATAGCTCTACCGGATGTTAATGTATTCTTCATTTGTTTCCGAGTAAACTCGGCATACTTTAATCCTTCAGCAACTGCTACATTCATACCATACCCTGTGCCTACGCTAATGCTATTTTGCCGGGTTTTGGAACTGTTATTTAATGCTTAAAGCTGGACAATTTGCTTAGCTTATAGTTCGCCTTACCTCTACCACAAAATATAAAGGTTAGCGCGCCGCAGCCTTACGTACTTTGTGCCTCTACCCTACATAGTAGTCATCAAAGCAGAAACATCTGAGGCCGGTATTTAGCTGTAAGTGTCACATCTGACGGACAGAAGTTCGTCAACCGAAAGACATCTTTTGTGTTATAGCAAGTGTATGGTACATTTAGCCGCCAAATTACATAGACAAGAAATGTATGAAAATCTGGTGCGCCCATGTTTTATTTTATTTATATAATGGTTTCCTGTAATTAGTTTTACTTTTTGACCTCCACATCAAAAAAGCAAAAACGCTCGGTGCCAAGCTACGAATTATTAGATACTCTATGGAATTACGTATAAAGTCTTGTAACCACCATGAAGATATAGGTATAAATGGAGCCAACACTTCGAACAAAAGCTTGAAACCAACAGTGGGCTGATGCTCTCTTTCTGAATGCATACATAAGAACGAGACAGTGATATGTGTTTTCTTTATCTTATGTATGCATTCAGAAAGAGAGCGTATGCCCACACTTGGCTTCACTTAGGTATTTAGAGTGTTTTCTCCACTTTAATCTATAAGCTTCTTGGTAACCACTGATGACTAGGCAGCATGGTCTCAGACCTTAGCCTGTTACGTCAGGAACTAATTTATAAAAAAAAAAAGTAGTTGTAACCATGGCATGGTGTGCACATTTTGGTTTATCATCTATACATGACTGGGAGTGTCTAAACACACTATGCCGAAGTTACGCGACTTGAATTACAGACGACACACTATGCCGAAATTACGTCGCATCATAGCGTACAGCCTAACTTCGGTCGGGCGTAAGTTCAGCGGCAACTTATTCTGTGAGCACACATTAATAACAAGGTCACTTTGTTTTGCGTCTGTCTGTCCAACTGTGTAGATAACACGACACGACGCCACGACAGCGCTCGAGACACTGAATACACACACAAAGTTGCGGATTGCGGAACTGAATTTCTGTCGTGTAAGTTCGGCACTTATGGTGTGTCATATCAGCCGAATACGTCGGAACGTAAAATCAGCCGCCGAACTTAGGTCGCGTAACTTCGGCATAGTGTGTTTAGACACTTTAGGTCAATAGCATCATAAATAAATGAACGTAGTAAGAGTCAAGCCGAAGTAAAATAGAGAAATCGAGTATTTACCTACAACACAACATTGTTTAGTAATCTTGCCTCTATAATCTTACTTTTGAAATGGATTGAAAGTTTATTGAGGAAGTGTTCAACTGCTTTGATTACACAAATCCTCAATAAACTAGTAAAATATGAAATATGTCACCGTAGTTAAAACAACCACATACCTACGCGTATTTAGCTGCTAACTTTTATCTTTTAAAGTACCTGCTTTTTGTTTTTTTTTAAGACTTCGTCAGTCTACCAGCTTTACATAATTAGTATAATCTAAGGACATATTGCCGCCGATTCTCTTATTCACAAACTAAATTAAAATTACACAATTGGCATCTCTTACTGTCAGGCAACTGAAGAAAAGGACGGCGATAGGTAAGAACTAAGTTAGAGATGTCAAATTAGTTTTTTCATGAACTTCCCCGTGTTTTTTTATTCAATAGGTACGTTGAAGTATGACGACTATAATTGCATGAACATTTTAGATCAACTTAAATTGACAGCTCTTATTAATGTCTGTCTCTTTCTTGTTTTATTGGAGGGAAAGAGATATAAATAACTGACACCATTATTGAATTTCAAATTATTTGCCTTGATGTGACATTAAAATTACATAGGTTACTGCCATTTATCAGTTAGGTACTGGTTTTTGACATTTTAATATACAATCCCCCTCTCCGATTCGCTAAAGTAACCACAACCGTGAATTGCCTCATGAAAGACGAATTCTTGGACAAATACGGTAGGTAACTAATACTGTAAGCGAGCGAGCTTTTGTTTTTCTGTAAAAAAAGACTGAGGCGAGGTGGGTATTAGATAACATGACAGCTCTCCTGGAGCTGACTTCACCAAAATTTTTCGAGGGAGATTTTGCGGTGGGTATGACAGTTCGCTTCAAAATGGTTTCGTAGATGACAGCACTAATTAACATTGCTTTTAAGAGCTGTGCTGTAAAACGCGATTCCCCCATAGGCTTTGGATCACAATTTATACTTATGACGTCACTTGTAAGTAGTCATTTGATCATTTACAAAGTACTTATTGATTTCAAAGCAACCAAACATCGAATTTTACAATAAATTTAAAATTTATTGGCCGTTTCAGGGCTAAAATCAGGTGTTTTTATTAGAGAAGTTCTGTATTGAAATTAATGGTGTCATCTACTTAACTTCAAACTCATTTCACCTTTTTTTTTTGTTTCGGGGTGGAAAATCCTCCTGGATGTCCGCATCGTCTGTCAAACTCTTACTGGCTAAAAACCACCCCGATGTTCTATCTCACACCTACGTTAAGGGTCGCGGGAACTGGAGAAACTTCCGCAACCCCCGACTGAAACTTATTTGAACTAAATGAACTAAGGGACATTTGTACACAATAGTTCGGCTGTTTATGTATTTGTGTTGGTCGCTACATACCACAGGTGTTATAGTAGCTCCGCCGTTCATGCTGTACGCTCGATCATGGAAATGCATAATACTCATAGAGTCGTATTCCACCAGTTTGTGTGGCGTATCGGCTGTCCGCATCCAGAATAAGGACCGGTACTCTGCCGAACAGTTGTAGGGTTAGGGCTCAGGTTATGAAACAAAAGGCTGATATACCGCGCGAAACACTGAGAGTGGAGCCAAAAAGCAAATACAAATTCAAAAGCTAAAAAATCTCGTGATTGTTTTTGAATTTGTACAATCTTTTGAATTTGTATTTGCTTTTTTGGCTTCACTCTCAGTGATTCGCGCGGTCTATTTGCCTTTCCTTTCATAATGCTCAAGCAGATTTAATAAACTAAAATACAGTTGAAAATTGCTTTACTAAATACCGCGTTAATGCTTGGTCTCGAACCAATCGCTTTGCTTTCACATTTATTGTGTGACCTACCTACCTGTGGAATTCAATGCCCGCCTCTCTGTTCCCTATAAATATAATCTAGGTATCTTCAAGTTAGGAGTGAACCGGTTCATCATCGAAACGAAAAAGTGTTATTTTCATTTCGTAATATTTTAATTATGCGGGGGTTTAATAATATGCCGAGTATATCAATCTACTCCTGGTAATGTATTCTTCACATTGGAAAACATTTTAAACCCTCTAAATTATTTTTCTTTTTCATACAAATGAATGTATGGATCTCGCCATGATTCTTTGACAGATTGTAGTAGCTTGATGTGCTGGCCTCTGTACCTATAGTACAGTCAACAGCAAAAGTAGATGATCAAAATCAGAAATTTAATACTAATGAACGGAGTTCGTGTCAAAACTGTGTGGCGTCGAAGTGATTCAAAAGTATGTGTGTGACAATCACATACTTTTAATAAATAAACTAGTAATCAATTATATATAATAGTGTAAGGAAATTAGTATTGAATTTTTGATTTTGATCATCTACTTTTGCTGTTGACTGTACAAGGAGTGGATGAATAGTACAATGGGTCATGTTAACCTTCCAGTCGCACACTGCTAGGTCTCTCCTAAGGGGGGTTTCAGCCTTAATCGCCATGCTTGGCCGACGCGTGTTGGCGATCGCAGTAGGTGTTATGGTACTCAGAAAGACGCTGCTGCCCACTCTCTGGTCAATATCCCTGTTGCCTTTAACGGCACCTACGGGTAGAAATGATGTCGTGCTATTGGCGGCCGGCACCACGCGGCACAGTAGGTACAATGGGTACTTAGTATGTGACAATAAACTTCTTACTGGGCTGTATATTCGGCCATATAATCCTGATGTACATGTCCCGCTGTGGATGCGTCACTTCGTCCCTAAATGCCAGCGCGTGCAGCAATGCATGCAGTATGTCTCGACGCTGCATGCAATCGTAGCCGATAATCAGGATCTAAACAGGAATATGAAAGAAAATGTATTGCCGTAGTATTTTTTTATGCCATGGTGACCGTTTCTTATATAGTTTTGCAGATGAATTGGCATCCTAGGAATAAAGTTGAAATGTTACAAGTGCCTGTAATTATACCGGCCTTCAAGCCGCAGAAAAACAATGCTGCTTTGCAGCACAAACAGGTATGGTGGTAGTTCTAATTTTAGTGAATACTACTACAAGAGACCAGCAACACTAACAAGTGTTGCCAATTAAGGGCAGGTTGCTTCAACTATACTTTATTGACGGGCATCAAATAGCGCTAACTATCGTCAAATCAAAAAAATTGGATTTTCACAAAATGGTGGCCTTAACGAATGCTTCATCCACCAGTCATGTAATTTTTTGTTGTCAAACCGCTACGGCCGCCATGGCTCACGTACAATGGTCCATTTTAAGAACTAAAGTGCGGAAACCAAACCCCCCTAACATAGATAGAACATAGAACCGCTACGTCAAACATCAAAATATTATGGACTGAATAACTTTGACTGACGGATTTTTATGTCATGAAACAACCCGTTACATTTACCGAACGTTAAACATCTCACGTCATAGGAATTTTTAACCGTCCGTATGTAACGTTAACCAACTGTTTGAAGCAACCCGCGCTTAGAAGTATGAGCAACAGAGTAGAAAGTTCCTCATTCTTCGGATTTTTAATATATTATGCTAATGTTAAAGAGAACTTTGACATCGTGACGTAGGATATTTGTAGTTCACATGTTGTGCGATAGATGTCGCTACACAAACAAGACCCGATTAAAGAATCATGGCAGGAATTGTACAAACAAAATTAAGATGTTTAGAGAAGTTGAAATTCTAATTCTTATATTCAGGGTACCTTAAGAGAATCTTCAGGCATTTACAATATTTTTAAAACCCCGCAAAAAAAAGTGAAGAGTTTAACGAAAAACACATTATTTCAGAACGAAACGGCGCTCACAGTAACAATGACACTAACAGCCGCCGTTTCGCAGTTCTTACACCGAAATTGCATCGTTTTATGGGAAATAGTATCACAAATAATGATTATTTTTTGCCACACACTTGTCACATCACTTGTCTGCCAATTTGATAGATCCGTTAACGTCGCTTGTGACTTTCTTTTTATTATAAACTGAAAATGGGCATCGAGATGAAACGAAAAAGGGTTATTTTCATTTCGTAACATGTTAGTTATGCGATGGTTCAAAAATATGGTAAGTATATCAATCTCTCCTGGTTATGTATTCTTAACATTGGAAAATATTTTAAACACTCTAAATTTTTTTTTTGTCATACAAATGAATGTATGGATCTCGCTATGATTCTTTCTACTGGCCAACAAACACAAGTCTTACAGCTTTTGTAGTAATTGCAACAGTTCCTTCTTCTCGTAGAGTCGTGTGCGAACATTCCCTGACACCGTCAGGGTTCTGGATACTAAGCCAAGCGAAGGAGGCTTGTTCGCCCGGTGCTGGTGCCGCTTCCAGATCCTTGAATACCACGCAGGAAGCGCTCACTATCGTATGCATGGCTGCGCGAATGCGATCGGCTATTATGTCGTCTGTTAACAAAATTAAAGGTTGTTATGGCTTTTAGTTTTTTCTTTATACACGTACCCTGCTTAGGTTTAATCAATTTGTTATATTACGTTGTTCAATTAAAGACTACGCCCGTCGAAGAAGCAGTGCGATAGACGATGTAGGTATACTTAAGTTGAGAGCACTCATTATTTATTTGTTATATTTTCAACCGACTTCAAAAAAGGAGGAGGTTATCAATTCGTCTGTATTTTTTTTTTATGTTTGTTACCTGATTTTATTTGAAAGCTAGTGCTTCCCGTGTGGTCCCATTTTAATTTAGACCAGTTCTGACAATGGCATCCATGAGAAAACTGTAAAGTCTTAAATTTGCATTATGTAAAAAAACAAACCACACGAAATGATTTCTATTCATTCAAAAAATATCTTCGAAAACCGACATATGGTTGGCCGGCTAGTGTTATTCGCCAACTGCCAACAAACGCCAAGATCTCTACACGTTGACCCAACATGCTGGCCCAGCACCTTGGCCCATGTGTACAGCAGACTTTGTGCAGTTGTGCCAGTGCACTGAGCCCGAGTGTGTCCTACCCACAGAGTAGGTAGGTACTTTGGTCCTACCCCTACCACGTCAGGTGCCCATCTTTACCGCGTGACTTTTAAAGATCACTATTTATTCACTTACCGTAGTCTGCGCTAATGACATACGGAACTATTCCCGATTCCCAGTGGAAAGTAGCTGCGGTACTTTCTTCTGCTGAATGTGAAGATAAAACTGAAAAAAATATACAAGTAGTTTTTATCCACTCAATCATTGATAGACAAAATATTTTATAATTGACTCCTTGAAGCTCCCTCAGTGTAAGAATTGAGAATTAGATAATGAAAAACAAAAAGAAAATGGGACGAATGATCGATCGTCAGTCAATGAGGCAGTATTGTAAAGTAATGCTCAAACTCAAATCTTGAATTGTTACATTACATTCGAAAGCTCCCGGTAAGGAGCCTTCGTTTCGTCGAGCGTTTTTTAAAAAAAAAAATGAAAAAATCGTTTCCCACACTACACATTTCTCCTGGGTGCGTTTACAAACGTGCGAACTCGCATACTCAAACAGCCGGACCCGGAACAATTATCTGAAGGCCAAACAAATATTTGTTCCGTGCGGGAATCGAACCCGCAACATACAGCAGCAGCCAATCGCTCAACACTGCGCCAATCGTGTCGTGCGAAGCCAGGGTGGGTTGCTAGTGTCCTATAAAATTAAACCAATATGTCATAGGGCAGTCGTATTTCCCATTTTGAAATTGGCTTCGTGCTTGGCCTATAAATAAGGTAGGTTTTTCTCGCCCAATGTCGAATGTCGTCATATTGGTCTTACGTCTTTCATGTCCAAAGCACGGACAATCGAATGCACATTTCAGTCCAACTTAAAGTCAAAAGGTAATTAATAATTATTAGCAATAAAAAATAGAAACTACTAACGAAGTTTTTTTTTTGGGATATCTTCTTGTTCTTCCATTTCCAGGCTTTCCAAAGCCACATGGCGACATAATAATACTAAACAAAGGCAATGCAGTAAACTCATAGCGTCCATTATTCTATGTCGCAAAAAAACGGCCTCGCAAAATAATAGCAAATCTATTTTTCTACGGTTATGAAATCCAATCCTGTTTGTTTTTTATTATAACTCGTAAACTGGTCCTATAAAACTATAGAAAAGTACGGAATGATAAAATACAATCTGATTATGTTTCCGTGGCATGCATTGGTTTACTTTAATTTTTTTGTAGAACTGACCATGTTTGGCATCATTTAGTCAAAAGTGGCCAGCAACCCACGGTCTTTTGAACCCATTGAGTTTCAGCTCGAGCCTATGCTCTCGCTGACTGCCGCCGTACCAGTCGTATGAAACACAAACAAAATTTGATGCCGATATTTTAATATTCTGCAAAGGTTACCGTGAAAGTTCATCCCGATTACGGAAGAAACCCTTCACAGCTCGTAGTTCGTGACCTGACCGATTTCTTTATTTAAAAATCAATGAAGGACGAGTAATAGAAAACTAACTTCATTAAAAAGGTGCGCGGGTACCTAAGTTTGGTGTTTGAACCAATCACGATTGCACACGGTTTGACACAGTTACTTAGCTGTCAAAAAGACAACAAGGTTCATTACAGTCCATTTAGTGCAGAATTTTAAAATACCCAATTGCATGACCAATTTATAAAATTTAATAAAGTTGAACTTTGATGGGAGGGTAATTTAATACATCATATTATTTATAACCATCACTAAATAGTTGCTTAATTAATTATGTGGGCGATTCTTTTATGCAGATGTGATCGGAAATTTTGTTTACGTCAAAGTGTCTTGATTTAGTCAAAGGAATGCAATAACGTAAAACGGAGTTACGTCAAAGTGTGAATTGAAAAAGAAAACAAACCGTATAGAAATCAATGGAATGTGTCAATAAAAATATCGTTGCGGTGATTGCAATTTGCGGTGAAAACTGAAAATATTCTATTTCGGAAAATACACCCAGTAGTGAAACACAGAACATTCGAGGCTGTAGCGTTGTAGGCTTGTAAAATAACTTACAATGCTGCGTTATTCGTTAATAGTTACTTTAGTTTTAATTGCATCTTTTGCATACCAGGCATCGTCTACATCCGGCTCCGTCGAACTAGACGAGTTCAGTTTCGATAAAATTACAAACAAATTTGAAGCAAGCCTGATTAAATTCGATGTGGCATTCCCGTATGGAGATAAGCATGAAGCATTCGTCGCTCTCGCAAAGGATTCGAAAGACGTGGAAGATCTTTTGATAGCCGAAGTCGGTGTAAAAGATTATGGTGAAAAAGATAATGAAGCTCTTGCAAAAAAGTATGGAGCAACCAAGGACAACTTCCCTGTAGTTAAACTGTTCATTAAAGGCAAATCTGAGCCAATACCATTCGACGATGCAAAAGGGTTCACAAGTGAGGAGTTGCGAAGATTCGTACGGGACAATAGTGGTCTTTATTTAAGTTTGCCAGGCTGCGTAAAAGAATTCGATAAACTTGCTATACAATTCATGAAAAGCAAAACAGATGACAGAAAGAAGATATTGAAAAAGACTGAAGAACTGAAGGACAAGGTAGAACTCAATTTATTTTATTTCTTATTACAATTGACCATTTTTTGATAAATATGCACTATGCAGGTACTTTTTCTGTTTTAATTCAATCCTAAACAAATTCAATATTTTTTCAGGAGTCAGCTTCCGGAAAGACTTACAAAACAATTATGGAGAAGGTCCTAGAAAAAGGTGATGATTTCATTAAATCCGAACATGACAGAGTGAAGAAATTACTCAGTGGAAAAATCTCTGACGAGAAGAAAAAACAGTTAGGAACCAGAATCAATATTCTGCAGACATTTTTACTTTTTGACAAACAGACAATGACTGCGAAAGAAGATCTATGATTAGACAGCTTTAATGCCATGAATATGGTACAACTTATAGAGTTTTACATTCTTTTGTTTTGGACTATAGTTTTCTTGGCCTTTACATTAAAACTCCTTAGTTTTTTTTAGTATTGTTTTGTAAATTATTGTATTTATATTTTATAATAAACATCAATTATGCATGTGCCCTGTAAAGTGAGAGCTTACTCAGTAAAATATGTTAAGTAAAGTACTTACTAAAAAATGTAACTGTTTACTACAAATCTACCTAGTCTACCTAATTATCGACGGTGAAGTACCAATACCTCCTCGATGGCCTTTTTCGAAAAATTAAAATTTTTGTTGTTTTGATCTTTAAAGGTTATTCACATTATATTTCATTCGTTTTAGTGAATCTTCTAAGAGTATTTTGCAACACCATATTAAATGTGGAAATACCTCCCAACTAAACCACTGTTTCTACATTAAGGCAATACATGTCGATATTAACTGGTTCGCTGCCAGTTCCGCATATTAGCGGAGTAAATGTACGGAAATACTGGTTTGATCCAGTTTTTGGCAGCGAATGGGTTAACAATGTCAGTAAGGAGGTATTGGCACTTTACTGTTGTTATACTAATCCTGTTAATTTTAGAAGAGTATTTTTTAAATATCACTGTTAGAACACATTGTAATGATAATACTGGCCTATAATTATTGTTCCACTAACTGCAAAGGGCTCTTCTCATGCATAAAAGGCCTAGCATTCAATGTTATATTCAATTATTTGTATTTAGAAATACCAAAGCAATTGTAATCCAAACATTCCAGTAGATATAACAAATTTTATTGAGCTGCTTTTATTTCCAAACACCACTGTTCAAATTGATTTCACAGTTGATATGAAAGCCAATAAAATTCATGTAATTAAAAATGTTCGAAACAGCCACAATCTCATCTCAGATTATGAATCAAAATGCAGATAGACTGCACGGAACAATGCGAGTGAAGCCAAAAAACAAATACAAATGCAAAAGTTAATACACCCACAATCTCGTGATTGTATTCGCTTTTGTATTTGTACTTGTTTTTTTTAACGATGCGGCGTTTCGTGCTACGTCAGTACAGCACGAAGCGTGTTGTAATTATTTGCTTTCGCATTTGTATTTGCTTTTTGGTTTCACTCTCAGTGTTCTGCGCGGTCTATCTGTCTTTTATTACATAATCTGAGTATTTAAATGTTAAAAATGTAGGTAGGAAAAAGGCATTTGTGACACTGACATTCTCGGTGAGTTGCAAGAAACCAACATTAGTTTAATTATGTCAACCTTTAGACGCCCACTGCTGGTCATAGATCTCACCCAAGGGGGGTTTCAGACGTAATCGCCATGTTTGACCGATGCATGTTGGCGATCGCAGTAGGTGTTATGGTACTCAGAAGGACGCTGCTGCCCATCCTCTGGTCAATATCCCTCTGTCGCCTTCTACGACACCCACGGGTAGTAATGAGGTGGTGCTATTCGCGGCCGGCACCACACGGCTGTTAATTTATATTTTTATTATTTTAATGGAAACTTTAAATTGATCCTGTCACTTTGACGACACGGTTGGCGCAGTGGCTGAGCGATCGACTGCTGCGCAGCGTGTTGCGGGTTCGATTCCCGCCCAGGGTAAACATTTGTGTGATGAGCACTTGTGTTTGCTTTGTGTCTGGGTGTTGTTTATCTATATATGTATGTATTTACAAAAAAAAATGTATTTGTGTATGTATATCAGCTGTCTGACACCCATAGTACAGGGTCTCCCTAGTTTGGGGTCAGATGGCCGTGTGTGAAAATGTCCCCCACATATTATTATTATTATTATTATTACTTTCTTTTTGATACAAAATGTAAGGGAGGGCTTGGATTTTAAGTCTCCGTTAAACTAATGTTGGTTTCGTCACAGATGATGTTTTCTGCAACTCAATGATTGAGACTAAGATTGAAATGTGATTATTCCTAAAAGTTTGTAGTATTGCCACCCCAATGTATGTGGTAAGCATCTTGTATTACCTCATTGGGTGAACCACTGTTTTGTGTGTATAGTAAAACCTCCTATTGTTATTACATCACTTTTACTTTTTAATTCTTTTTATAAGGGTTATGTTTATATTAGCATGTACAGAGGCCAGCACATCAAGCTACTACAATCTGTCAAATTTCTTTGATAGATTTTCATCTTTATTGTAAAAGCATAAGGTTCATATTTAATTGGGAAAATTTGACAGTTAGGTATGGCTTGATGTGCTGGCGTCTGTACATAATAATAAATATCTAAATAATACATAGTAATACATAAATATCTATAATAGTCATAGGCACATATCAATAGGCTATCTCATAGTTCAAAATAGCTAGATCCATGTTTGTTAAGTTACATAAAATAGCCCAAAATGTATGTCTATGGTAAAAATTAGGCCTACTGAAGTCTTGAAAACGAATGCATCAAGTGATGTTTCATAACTAAATACATACAATAAGTTATGAAACTGAGTTTGTAAGTACTTACCCTTTAATCAGAAGACATGTGATTTCAAGCCATATCTTTGTACAAAAGTAAATTAATTACTGACCTAATTATTAAACTTTAAAATATAAACTTACTGAGGGTTACTTAATCAATTATTCTATTTAGTTAGTCGTGATGACTGCTGCAAGCCGGCCTTAGTAATTGCTAATATAAGTATTTAATTGATTGATGTGTTTAGTGTAGGACCTCTGTTGACGACTATGGCACCCTTTGACGACACGGTTGGCGCAGTGGCTGAGCGATCGACTGCTGCGCAGCGTGTTGCGGGTTCGATTCCCGCCCAGGGTAAATATTTGTGTGATGAGCACTTGTGTTTGTCTTGTGTCTGGGTGTTGTACTGTTTTATCTATATATGTATGTATTTACAAAAAAAAATGTATTTGTGTATGTATATCAGCTGTCTGACACACATAGTACAGGGTCTCCCTAGTTTGGGGTCAGATGGCCGTGTGTGAAAATGTCCCCACATATTATTATTATTATATTTCATTTACGTTATTTTTCAAAATATTATTAATGAATGTCACGAATTATGTATCTAATTTATTGATGCACAGCTGTGAGTGTGATCGCAATAAATAAATTTATTGTATTTTTTTTTCTATAATGAATATAAACCTGGCACTGCCCATGCCTGTAGCATGCCTCCGACAGGGTATATACCACCTCATCCCTTAGAAGATAATTTCTAGACCAAATTAAGAAGTGATAACAAAAAAAAAATATTAAAAAAGAAAACAAAAAACCAGACTATGTGATTTTTTTTAAACTTAGAATTTACTTAATCAATTTTTACTAAATGACCAGCGGGCCATGACAAGATAGGTACCAAAGAGTTGAAGAAAACATTTTTCCTTATTTTTGAACCATAATTAAACGGATTTAATAACAACATAGAAATAATAGTACATGTATTTGATGGCCTATGTTCTAATTACAAATTACAGGCTACTTATTGCCAAAGAAATATATACACTCGACAAACATAACCCTCCTTCTGGCGCAGTCGGGTAAAAATGAAAGCACTGCTGCCAGCAGGGATATATTTACTTTACAGAATAGCACTGCTGACAAACTTTTAGGAACATACTTACGTTTTTCTTTTGAACCTTTTGACCGCCACATCAAAAAAGCAAAAACGTGCCCTCGGCGCTAAGCTACGAATCTATACTGAAAAAACAAAAAAAATGTGAAAGTAACTCAGTCTGTTACGCTTACGCTGTTTGTTACGTCTGTTACGATTCTGATGAAATTTGGTATAAAAATAGCTTGAACCCAGGGGAAGGACTTGGGCTACTTATTAAACTTTGTCTGTATCCGCTATAACCGACATTCACGCGGACGAAGTCGCGGGCAAAAGCTAGTAATGTATAAAAGTCTGTCACGTAGTCGTGACCGTGGCGTGATGGGCACGTTTTGGTTTGTCATATACATATAGGTTCAGTCACCAAAAGAGATAAGTATCCATGTCGCCGGGAATGGTTGAAGTTTATTTAGAAACCGATGGGTGTTTATGAATAAAATAAAATACAATTAATAGGGAATAAACAGTTCAATGATTTAATTAAATTTCATTTGAAAGCCTCCATTGGTTTCTAAGTAAACTTCAAGTATTCCCGACGACATGGATAGGTATTATTCTTATCTCTTTTGGTGACTGTACATGACTGTGGTGGTCAAAAGGTTAACATTCTGGGGTTTCAAACGAAATTTTTTTACACAGAAAGCTCAAATCCGAATTTATCTATTATGTGTGGGATTGGAATATGCGTTAGTAGCAACTAGCAGGCACTCTCTGTCGACACTCTGTGATTGCACCAACTGTGCCTTAACTTAGCCGTGAGTCCCCTCTGCTAAAACAAAGGGATAAGGGTATTTAATATAACCTAATACAAAAAGTGAGTAGGTGCACCTACAGTCGTAAAGTAGTAAGTAAATAGATTATTATAAAAATAAACTGGAATAAAATAACATTGCGTACGATAAAATATACGTATTTGTCACGGTTTACAGCCTATTATTTATAAACTGTTTATTATAATTGGGTAGCTTTTACTTCGTTTAATACATTCAGTGGTGAAAGATAGAACAGTCGGCTGTATACTTATTCATAATGCAGCGTTATTCTTTACTATTTACCCTAGTTTTAACTGTATATTTTACTCGTCAAGCATCAACCGCATCTGGATGTATAAAATTAGATGACTTTAATTTTGATAAAGTAAAAGACAAATTTCAAGCAAGCCTTATTAAATTCGACAAGTTATTTTCCATTGGTGGCAAGCATAACGCCTTCATGGCTTTCGCAAAAGAAATGATAGAAAACGATGATGTTTTAGTTGCCGAACTCCCTGTGAAAGATTACGCTGACATGACAAATGTGGCCCTCGCGAGAAAGTATAAAGCGAACAAGAAAAACTTCCCTGTAGTTAAGCTTTTCGTTAAAGGCAAATCTGAGCCGATAACATTTGACGAAACAAAAGGATTTACAACTGCCGAGTTGCGACGCTTCGTACGAAAGAATAGTGGTTTGTATTTGAGTTTGCCGGGCTGCGTGAAGGAATTCGATAAACTTGCTATACAGTTCATGAAAGGCAAAAAAGATGAGAGAATGAAAGTGTTGAAAAAGACTGAAAATCTCCTGAAGGACAAGGTAGAGTTTATTTTATTTCTTATTTTGTTCAATAAGTTAAAAAATTCAACCTTATGCAAACATTTGAAATATTTTTGCAGGAGTCCATTTCCGGAAAGTTTTACAAAACAATTATGGAGAAGATTCTAGAAAACGGTGACGATTTCATTAAATCCGAACTTAAGCGAGAGAAGAAATTATTCAGCGGGAAAGTCTCCAAAGAGAAGAAGAAGCAGTTAGGAACCAGAATCAATATTCTGAAGACATTCCAATTTGACAAAGAGACAAACGATGCTTTTCACCTGTGATTGTAAAAACTTTGAATTGCCAAAGTTTTGGTATTTATTTACGCTTCATATTGTTTATTATGATAGTTTACCTACTGCTGTGTAATCACCTAGGCATATTTAGCAAAGCGGCTCTAAATCTAGGTAATGTTTTATAAATGCAGGTGACTTCTTGTTAACGTGCTAGGGTTTTATTAGTACCTACACTAAGTACCTATTGTTTCTTGAGAATGAAACATCTTATTGTTTAAGTTGAACTACTTTCAAATTATGTAGGTACCTAAATGTCATGAACTCCATTCTCCTTCACAATTTTGCTTTAGAAACGGTAAGAACGGTTAGTACCTTAGGCGGAATTCGCAAGCTGAAAGTAGTGAATTTTAAATTTTAAAATGCCTAACGGTGTTTCTCGATCAGGCGAAAGCATGCGACTTCATATCTACCGTACCATACCTTCTAAAAAGAGTTGTTTGGAGAAAAAATTATGAAGAAAATCTTAATGAAAGAAAACAGCGGCTACGAATAAATGATAGATAAGTGACGATAAATCGTCACTTGAGTGTCGACACTATTGAGTTTGGTGTCCCGCAAGGTAGTACTATCGGCCCGCCCCTACACTTGCATATTTTTAGTGTTTCTCAACGACCTTTGCCAACTTCAGGAAAAACCATTAGATATCTTAGTAGATGTTACCACCCCCATTTTCAGTGATGGTAGCTAACAGGAGCTTATCAAAGTTAATCTTTTCGGTAGTGTTGTTTTGATGCAAGACACGTAAGAGTTCAAATTTGTAAGTTTGGATGTAACCGACCCCAACATAGTTGGGAAAAGGTTAGGCAGATGATGACTTGTAACTATGTAAAATAGTTATTTGTTATACAAGAGTGCAAAGTTGCTTTTTAACCGCGTGTTCAATTTTGATGACCGAGCAAGCGAAGGATTCTAAAATTGAATCACGAGCGCAGCGAGTGATTCAAAATTAGAATCCTGAGCGTTAGCGAGGGAATCAAAAGAGCACGAGGTGAAAAATCTTTGCACTCGAGTGCAACACGTAACTTTTCATTCCACCTCAGCGAGGAAATGACTAAATGCAAAAAAAAAACCTTTAGGTACAAAGTCTGAGTTTTTAACAAATTAAAAAAAAGTTGTATGATATATTCGGCACCATAGAGGTAGCAGTAAATAGGTTTAATGTTTTTTTTTAATTCACAAACTTAGTGCACACGATGTTCTAAATTCAATTTACTTTATCCTCTAGAGAATAAAAACGGCTTTTCCACTCAGATATTGAAGATAAATTTACTTTATCCTCTAGAGAATAAAAACGGCTTTTCCACTCAGATATTGAAGATTAAAAATACTCTTTCCGAGATGGTGAGATGAAAAAAAAAATAAAGTATTGTAGTAGTAAAAACAAACTTAAGTTTTAACTTGGGGGAGGCCTTTGCCCAGTTGTGGGACAGCATAAGCTACAAAAAAAAACGAAACCACTCATCCAATTTCGATAATTCTTTCACCAATAGGATGCTACGTTATCCCTGAATATCAAAAATAGCGTAGGTATAACCGCTATTTTTATTATATATAATAAAAATAAACTACCTAACTGATGCTCGCGACATCGTCCGCGTGATAGTCAGTTATCAGCGGGGTTTCAATTTGTTTTCGCAAAATACTATTTTTTTTCTAAGTACTCCATATAACATCAGCTATCTGCCAATGAAAGTCCCGTCAAAATCGGTCCAAAGTATAGTGCGTGCCACGAAAGATGACACTTGACACAGACTTGATTTGACTTGCGCAGTACTCGATTTAAAGGACTCATACCTTTAAATCGAGTACTGCGCATCGAGTACTGCGCAAGTCAAATCAAGTCTGTGTCAAGTGTCGTCTTTCGCGGCACGGACTGTAACAGCTTTTAAAAAAAAAGTTTTTTAATTTTTGTCTGTCTGTCTGTTTGTTCCGGCTAATCTCTGAAACGGCTGGACCGATTATGACGGGACTTTCACTGGCAGATAGCTGATGTTATAAGGAGTAACTTAGGATTTTATTATTTTAGTGCTTTTAATTCAGACTAGCTTCTGCCCGCGACTTCGTCCGCGTGAATGTTGCTTATCGCGGATGCAGACGAAGTCGCTGATTAAAAAGTAGCCTATGTCCTTCCCTAGGGTTCAAGCCATTTTCATACCAAATTTCATCAAAATCGATTCGGCTGTTTCGTCGTGAAAGCGTAACAGACAGAGTTACTTTCGCATTTATAATATTAGCATGGATTAAAAGAAATAGGGCTCCGCGCAAAAAAAGTCTTCTGTGCGTGTGTATGAAAGTGAACTCCTAAACGGCTGTACCGATTTTGATGAAATTATTTGTGTGTGTTCCAGTGGATTCGAGAATGGCTTAGATTCACAATTGAACCCGGTAGGTGGCGCTGTAGTCGGGTTACCTATTTTATTTTCAGCGCAAGACAACGTCTGCCGAGCCCTCTAATATAAAAACTTCACATAACTTCTGGCCGCGAACTTGATGTTTGGATGTGTTCTGCTCGAATCACCATGAAATGACCGTTCTCACTTCCTTTACATTTCGGATTCCTTGGTAGGTACTTAGCACAAAATGGGCTCAATCTCGGGTCCCCAAATCGACAATGGCGCTCTCTACTACTGAACCAATAAACAGTGGCGGCGCTAGCCGAAAAGTAGACCTAAGCGAGAAATTGTTTGCGAGGCCCCTAGAAAGATATTCTTTCTAATATTCGAATTAGCGATTCGGGGGTTCTCCGAATATCGCACGCGGAAATATTTTACTTTCATAATATTATCAGACAACTGTAGATAAATAATACAATAGGAAATACATGAATAAATAGGGATAACTAAATTTTAACAGCTTGAAAAACTTTTTTGCGAGGCCCCTATAGGCGCGAGGCCGTCGGCGGTCGCCGACATCGCCGACGCCTAACGCCGCCACTGCCAATAAGGAAACAGGATTTTTTTTATAATAATAAAACCCAATCATTAATGGAATACCTATATCTATTCAGATATTGAAATGTATAATTTTAAAATAAAAATTGAAACTGCCAGTTCAGTCACATCAAGTTTTCGCAATATTTTATTACAATACAATAGAAATTGGAATGTAACATACATGTTATATTGCTGTGACAAAATGGCTTCCATGCACGCAAAAATAAAAATATAATTAAATATTATATTACAGATCCCAGGCGTTATATAGTCCATCGAGTTTTGGGCTAAAATCTGCGTGTACGTAAACACTTTTATACAAATGTAAACCTTAATTCATTTAAAAATAAAGTTCATAACCCTGTAAGTGAACATGATCAAGTATTTCATACAAATATGGTTTATATTCGTATGAACTTTGCGTTGCTGTAGTTAGCTATAAAAGTTCTTCGCAAAAGTTCGCTTTATAGATCTCAGCCTAGACAAGTAGGGGTGATAGACAACACTCCACAAAGCCAAACCTTTTTTACACGTCTGACCAAAAACAATAGGTCTACCACGGGCGCGCTAACGTAAAAGTATATTTTCGATTTACGTCGATTTTTGAATTGTAAATACGCCAGCACATCAAGGCATACCAAACTGTAAAATTTCCCAATTGAACATGAACTTTACACTTTGGAAACAAAGTTGAAAATCTATCAAAGAAATACATTGTTGTACCTAGCTTGATATGCTGACCTCTGTACATACCGTCGCCTTAGAGTGAAAACCTAGGGAATGCATTTTTGCTCAAATTTATTTTATTGCGTTTCTAGGAAGAAAGCCTCGGTACGCACATCCTGATCGGACTCATTTGTTCATTCGATACTCATAGCGCCATCTATGACAGGAAATGAGAACCTCGTAAATACTCGCATCTGTCAGTTTGGCGTGAATACCTTAAACGAACGTGTCGTTCCTCATTCGAAAATTGATCGAACCATTCTGGATATAAAAGCGGGTTGAATCTCGATATTAATTAATAATAAAACATAAAAGACGCCGTACAAAAATTTTACAGTACGCAGTTTTTCTTCCTCCTGAAAACTTACCTATTTTACACTTACGAGGTTTCCACTCTAAGGCGTCGATACATACAACTATCTTATAGCGAAACGATTATGAATTTCCTTTTTTCAATTTTTTGTATTTGTATAGAAGTAACAAGTATAATGAAACCAGGATTTTGTAAAAACTTATTTAAAAGAGTGTTCGAGGAGTTTCTAGCTTGTCCTTTACATAGAGACCTGTTCCATGTACGTTTTTGGAACAAGCAATTAGCTTCATCTTTCTGACTAACTGACCGACTCCTTGACAATTCAAAAGTGCCTGTAAATGGTTTCATTGAAATGCTTAGATTTTGGCTAAAAAAACGATCGAATTTCGTTGCAGGCCCTCAGGAGTAATATTTTAAACTCGATCTACCACACAACGACCGCGCACTGAAATTACCTATGACAAAATAAAAAAATCACGAAATTAGACAATTTAAAAATGTGTCAAGAGTATAGAAAATCCTACAATAACGTGAACATCAATGGAAATAACTTCTTTATCTTTAAACATCTATTTAAACACTTAAAGCACATCAATTCCTTACAACATTTCAATAGATTCACATTCATGCAAAACATTATCTAAAGCCCTTATTACACTTGGCTTAATTAAGTCGCTACTGCATTCAGCAAGTAGTAACTGAATTTAGTCGACTTAATTTAGCCAAGAATAATATGGGCTTAACATGAAGTTACCTTTTGACTGCCACAGTCATGTAGGTTGTATGTCACAGTCAAAACTACTTTTGAATGGTTTACATTTATCCTTAATACTTAGTTAGAAACCCATTACACTCTGTTCACAATAAGATTAGACATTTACAAAAACCTTTTTTACAGTCCGTTCAACCGATTTTGACTCATATTGCGTTGGTTGCATGACAAATGGCAACTGCGGTAAACAGTTGTTATTGTAACCACTTTTTTGCCTCTAACGTCATCCTTAAGCCTACGGAATAGAAGTCAAAATCGGTTGAAGGGACTGTAAAAATGGTTTGTGTTTATGTCTAATCTTATTGTGAACAGGGTTAGTTTTTGTGACCCTTTTAAAACTTTTGTTTTGTAGTTTTCTTCTTTTCTTATAACTAGGGCGTTCCGTATTTTTGTTTGTAAAACGCAAACGCGTTTTATCATAATAAGGGTTTTTACGTTTGACTGGTTATGAGTTTTGACTGTAACATATAGATGACAAACCAAAATGTGCTCAGCACGTCACGGTCACGACTACATGACAGACTTCTACGTAATTCCATAGAGTATGTAGCTAAGTTTGGCGCCGAATGCATGTTTTTGATTTTTTAACGTGGCGGTCAATAGGTTAATTATTATTCTACATTGGTACAGTACTATTATTAACATTATGGAGCTAGACAAGCGTAATTAACGCCATTGCCGCTCACAGTCGACCACATTTTCATTGTATTCCGTTTCCCACTATGTAGATTGTACTAAACTCGACATAAAACATTTCGTAACATTAAATACTTCATGCATAATGTTCGTGAGGTTTTAGATCTGTGCCTCGTTACGTGACACGGCTCGCGCTCGTCAGTCGTCACGTCATAGCATTTAACATGTTTGAGTGTACTCAAATCCTGATTTCCGCTCTGATCCCACGGTAAATCATTCTAAGGGCTGATTTTTCAATAACTCTGAAAAAATAATCTGAATATTATACGACTGTTTGACAGATTTTTTTTTATAGAAAATATATCAAAACGCCATACTTATAAGGGTGATATCCACCGAACGGCTCGCATCGCATCGGATCGGAACTAATTTTACAATCTTTAAACGATATTAAACCGTGTACACAGTATTAAAAGTCTATATTACCAAGCTGCGCATAACAGCTTGACCGCGGGCGTCTTCCGCGACACGCAATCGAAGCCGAAAATATGCTGCGACGCGCGATCGGCTCCGTTCCCCCTGTCGTCGTATCCGATCGGATCCTTTCGGATGTCAACACTGTAGGAATAAAACTATTTGACTAGACGCAGAAACGGATACGTTCGCAAGCGACGGTACAGAGCCGATCGTATGCGTCGACATACTGCCGGACGAGATCGGCTTTTGACGCATCCATTCGTATCCGATGCGATGCAAGCCGTTATGTGGAAATCATTCTTTATTCTTCTAACAATTGAAAAATCAGTCCTAAGTAGGGTTGAATCTCACTAGAAGTGCGCTTAACCGTAATTTATGTGAAGAAATTACTAGCTTGAGTAAAGTAGATCTATGAATGCAACATTATCAATAGCTTTTCTATATGTAAAAACGCCAAACAAGTTTAGCTAGACATGGTACAGTATATCTTAACAAAATCTTAGATAAACGCTGTAGCCTCTTTCTCTACCAACACCGCAAAACATCTACATTGAACATACCATGACAACTTCTATTAAAATTCTATATTCCATAAACAGCTGTAAATAACACAACTTTTCGATACTCCTGACACAATGAACCGAATATTTTAACTAGACTATAAAATTTATATGTAATACGATCATGACAACGTGTAAAATATTCACGATCTCGAATGAAGCAACACTACACTTTGCGTGCCCCTCTGCTGTTCGTCTCGTACTTTAGTTGAATTTTATTATTTTTCAGCAAGCATTCAACATCGATCATAAACGTTTTTAATCTGTGGCAGTCATTTCGTATCAAAAACATAGTGGAAGGGTGCGACGCTTTTAATTCGACGAACTTTACAAATAATTCAAGTATGCAAGAAATTTCTAGACGAATCTCGGGGCGAGACCTTGACTTTGCTAATTAGAGTAAGCATTTTATACCAATATCCACATCATTTCTATCACAAAAAGATTGACATTATCAGTATATGAATACAGCTCATATTAGTATGAAATGGTAACTTTACTCAGCAAAGTAAAACCAAAAGTAGACAAATATAATATTGCTCCATTCTAAACTATGACCTCCCATTAGATTAATAATTGGAATTCGGTGAGCAACTCGTTTGTTCAATTATTAATCTAAGGTCCTTACATTAATTATTATTATTCTACACTTATTCGAGTTTCCATGGAATATCAAATCCTAAAATGAACAATCATTGCATTCCTCAGGTGTAAATTTACAATTTTTTATTTGTTAAATGTATTGCCAACAGTAATTAATAAAGAAATCATGTTGAACACAAAAATAAGATAGGTACTGCCATGCTTAAAAATATTCACATTATTACCAGCCTGAACCCAGTATAAATAAAAAAGTTGCCAGTAATATACTCATATTAATTCAAGAGAAAATTGAGATAATAAACCAAACATACCATTACAATCATGCCATTGAAGAAGACATATAGATATATTATAAATGCATCAATTAATTTAAAATATAGTTGTTTGACAACATCATGAAATTACTTGTTGGCCTCTTATACATTTAAAATTAAAAAGAAATTATTCTGCACTTTCTACTTTCAATTCCTTCAATTTTAAGACTACACCATCAGATTCCGTTTCATCTTTTTCAACTTTTTTGGCATCTTTATCACTACGCTTGGGTTCTGGAGAATCCGTGTCTTCGCTTCGCGTGATGCTGCTCTCATCATCTGAAGACAGATCCTGGGTGTAAATACTGCACTTAGTTCTAACTATTTCTTGAGCCTCTGCAAACTTTTTCTTCCATAGTTCAGCATCTGTTGAGACAAAAATTATTTTAGAAACAGTGTGTTTAATGAACATTTAATCACCACTTCCATTAAATAATCATTTTGTACTTTGAATGTACTTTAAACCTAAACCATTAACTAGTTATCGAATATTTGTTATAAATTCCTTTTACTTGAAATAGGGATGCAAGATACATTAAATACAAAAATATTATGATTTTCACTTACTCTGAGGGTTTCCGAACTTAATAGCCAGTAACTCTTGTTTCATAGTTTCATCAGCAAAATCAGCAAAAACGGACCAATTGAATGCTTTGTCCGAACCACAGTGAACATTCATTCTGATATCCGGTGTGATGAAGTGGTTCGCACATACTTTAAGGGTTTTGTCACGTCTCATGACCACTCGGACTGAGTTGTTAAGTTTGTGGCGCAGCAGTTTTATATCACCAGTTCCTCGCTCCTATAAACAATATTATTATAAAATTTAAATAATTACCTAACAATATTAAAGTAGTCCCAGTAAAGAAAAGAGGTCAAATGATATACTAAAAAAAATATTTAGCTCATTAGCATTATCTATTAGATAGGCTGGAAATATTTATGACTCAGGCCTAACCTGCAATAGACACAATGCTTACATCTTATAAACTTTTTTGCTTTGCCTAAAAAACCTTTATGGTAAACAAAAGAACTGATACTTAGTAAGAAATTTAAAAAACAAATATTCCAATTATTTCCATTGTCTCACCTTCCATTCATGGTCTCCTGTATCATATCTATAAAGCCTGGCGCGTATTTTCACGAGTTCCTCCTCTTCTTCCTCGTTAGTGTGGATGTCTACAAGGGGTAGAGACACGATCGGATCAAAGTGAGGATCATGTTCAGGCGTCTCCACTTCGCCTCCTTCGCTTTCGCTGTTACGCCGTACGCTTTCTTCTGTCTGCCCATAGAAGAACAATAACAATCAAATGCATTTTCTAATCACGGGAAAACAATGAACAACTATTCTAATGGTCAGTATCAACCTTATACTTACCGGTGACGACATTATTTTCTATTTTAATTACTTTCTTTTCTAGAGAAAATAAATCAGTAATGAGTAAATTATAAACAAACTCGATGAAGTTCGGTTACTGAATGAAGAATGATTGAATGAAATTCAACAATAATTACGTTACGAATGAATTATAGCCGCTCATATTTTTTATCTATAAGTTTTCATACAGTGGCATGAAGATATAGGTATAAATGGAGCCAACACTTAGAACAAAAGCTTGAAACCAACTGTGGGCTGATGCTCTCTTCCTGAATGCATACAGAAGAACGAGACAGTGATATGTGTTTTCTTTATCTTATGTATGCATTCAGAAAGAGAGCGTCTGCCCACAGTTGGCTTCACTTAGGTATTTAGAGTGTTGCCTCCACTTTTATCTCTAAGCTTCAATTAACAGTATTTCAAAACGTTAAAAAAATGAAAAAATAATTAAACGCTTCATTAAAATGTGACTTTTATAAAATGTATAGCAACCGATTATTATTATTAACATATCATGTAAATTGTATGTACCTACATTACGTATGTTCCTTATGTATGTATGTACCTATTACGCCAGCAGATAGTAGCCATAAGTAAAAAAATAAATTTACTTTCAATGAAAGTTTTTCCATTCATTGCTATTCATTCATTCACAGTTACTGTCAAAATTAAATGTCAATGTCAACAGTTTACAGTAGTCAACACTCAACGTAGTTTATTGATTTACGAAGTTTCTAAAATATACGTGATATTTTGGTGGTTTCCGCATTTAATTCTGGGGATTATAACAGTTTAAGGTAATAATGACTATTCTAAAAATACCGTTACATATATTGAAGCTGTAGCAACAATAGGTTCCTGTTTATGGTGTTTAAAAAGTCAATGACTTCATGAAATATTTCGGCGACCTATTTTCGGCAGTTAGGCCAGTTTATTTTGAGAATACTTCCTATTTTAACGCAGTTCCGGATCGCTGCTGGCTTTCATTAGAACCCCGTAGATTTATTGAATCAGATTCTTCTATTTATCAATTGTAACAAGAAGTTTATTGATAGCTACTCAAGCTCATTTGTATTTACAAAATATCACAGTTACCAGTTTATCAGGCTCGCTTTTTTTTAATTTATGTTTTTATTAATCTGAGTAAGTATATTGAGAATTATCTTATTTCAGTGCAGACTGTTTAAAAGTGGTTTATTATGTAGCAAGAAGTCTCACTCAGGGTAAGACACTCTGTATACAGATTAAAATAAATAAACAACTTATTTTGGAATATTTTTTCCATAATTTTTAAATTCGTAATATATGAGGAACAGGTGAATTTTCGGCTTGCCTACTTTTTAAATTCATACAAAATCAATCTAATGTCTCCATGCATCAAATGTTTTTTAAAGTAGAGTAGGTACTTGATATGATATTTTGCCGAAACGATTATGGCATGGCTATTCATAACAATAGGAGGAAAACAAGTCATTCTAAGTATGAATGATAATTTTGTCTTAATTTTTTCACAATTTTGATGTCCAATATAACTGTAGAAAATTATTATAGTGTACTATCAGAATACGAAAGCAAAAGATCACATGGTCGTTCACCAACAAGATGGAACAACGAAATTAAACTTAGGGCCCTTTCAATTTATGCATTTCGTGCCGGACTGCTGCGACATCGGAGCAGTCTGGTTGTCGTACTGCAGACGCACAGATGCCTTTTTCCATACAGCTGACACGTGACGTTTGTCGTCCTGCCGTCGAGCGTTCAAGGAACCGGTGCCACACTGTGCTTTCGACATGTCAACTGTATGAAAACAGATAACCGTCCGTGTGCAGTCTGACATCTGCACTGCTCTGGCATCGCAGCAGCCCGGCACCAAATGCAAAAATTTAAAGAGCCCTTATCATCCAAATTCAACACGCTTGTAAGAGATGCACTGTACAGAAACCGTTGGAGACAGATAATTCGCTCCAGATGCAACTCTAATGCTGATCACGATCCTCAGACATGAGGGACCGACCCCAGAGAGAGACTATCCCAAAGCTGTGTAAAGATTTCTCTCTACTTTATTTAAATCTCCATTTTCAGAAAGAAATTAAAATGCAGAACCTAGGGAAGATGATAACAGAACAGCTGCGCAATCCCAATGAACTGGACATCAGCCTGAGAATGGAATTTGGACCATTTGAGACTGTACACAAGTGGAAACGTATGTCCGAGTGTTACGAGTTTGTGGGTGCCAGGTATGTCAAATAAAACTTTTTAATTCAATCACTATTTCTTGTTTTTTACTTATTTCTTGTGTGCCCATTCTCAGTTACTGACAATACAATACATATAATATTTCCCCCTTCCCTCCAACTCATTGCCTCTGTGGTCTTGTGGTTACAAGGGACTACTGGGTGTGTGATTTGATTCTCGAATCAGGTAATCTGCTATTGCGTTTTTCCAAAACAAATTTGGTTGTGACCCTTATGTGCCTCATGTCCGTATGGTCTCGGACGTAAAGACTAGCACCATCCCATATCTTCCCCTGGGTGTCGTAAGAGACGACTAAGGGACTCACCAGAGAATGGGCAGCAGCGTTCTATGTGCCTTTGTAACAACCATACTGCCATCGCCAACCCGCCTACCAAGCGTGGCGATTATGGCAAAACCCCCCCTTTTGGGGAAGGCCTATGTCCAGCAGTGGACGTCTTTCGGCTGAAATGATGATGATGATGACTCATGTGCCCCTGAAAACAATTGATCCCTCCCCTGATTTCTCCCCAGACTATGAGAGTAAGGGAAGATATGTTGTGTGCACTATTTAGCTCTTGCGTAGGTACTTGACTAGTCACCCTTGAGATTGGACACCATGAACGAAATTCAATTAGCAGATAGAGTATATTATTATCCGATGATATCCACTGGCGTTTTACGAGGGTCGGCGTTTCTCCAACGCTTGCGCAGGAATAACGCTGTGACGAGACGACGTTGACGTCGCAGTCACTCGTGAAGAGCTCGCACTGCGACTTCGCAACGTTAACATCGCGTCAACACAACGTTAACGTTGCGTTTTTTGGCAACAGGTACAATAATGCCGTCCTGCTCTGTTCTCTGTCTGCCACGTTACGGCTGCGTTCAATGGGTGTGCAATGTTAACGCTTGCCACTAGACTCGCGACGTCAATGTCGTCAACGCGCAACGTAGTCGGTGCGCACTCGTTGGAGGAACGCCAACGCTCATAAAACGCCAGTGGGATAGTGACCTTACGATTATTGACAGAACTCAATATTTAACCCCACATCAAGTGTTACAGCAAGATGAACCTAACTTCTATAACATTTATTTCTAGGAGAAGTAAACACACAGCCGTAGCATATAAAGATGCGATCTATGTATTTGGTGGAGACAACGGCAAGTCCATGCTAAACGATCTAATCAGATTTGACATCAGGGAGAAGTCTTGGACCAAGACGGGGTGTATGGGAGTCCCGCCCGCGCCCAGGTACCATCATTCAGCTGTGGTGAGTTCAATTACACGATTTTTCAGAAGGGAATTATAACAAACCTATGTTACTTTTTTTTTTTTATCAAGCAATGCAAAGTCATTTCAGCTCAAGAGTCACAGGAGTATACGGATACGGATCCAAGGATAGTACAAAAAAATAATAGTTGGTATTAACCTCATTTAATATTGAAGATTGTAAAAATCGTTTTATTTAATAAAACAAAAGATTCTGACGAATTGAGAACCTCCTCATTTTTTGAAGTGGGTTAAAAAGTATATTTTATATCAAATTCAATTCTAATGAGGCTCTGGATGCAAGGCTTATGCAAGTAGGAGCGTGCCTCTTCTTACGTCACGTCTATTTAAAATTGTTTACGGCTAGTTGATATTGTTTGTACAAGTAAGGTCATTCCTCATTTAAACAGTATCAGCCCAACAAGGCAATGGCCCAGCCGGAATCGGCTCGAAAAATGCCGCGCGCGAGACGTCCGCGCCGCTCGCCTCTATTATCTTGCCATTATAAAAAATATTTTAACACACACGTTTTAAAACCTTAAATTTAATGGCAAATTATTCATTGTTGAAGGCTGTGTCGGAGCCGTGCACTTACAATTAGCAATTACCTTGATTTTCAAACGAAGACCTTAAAGCCTTCTCCTTTCCACCTACTTTGTCGCTAACACAAACACAACGTACAATTATTGCCTCCTGCTCGCGATTTCAGTAGTAAATTTTCGTGTAAAAAATTATCATGTCAATTTTTTATAGAGGTAGGTACATAGGTACCTACCTCTATAAAAAATTGACATGACATGTATCTTTGAGTGCTATAGGATATATATAGCCATAGGGCTATATATATCCTATAGCACTCAAAGATAACGTAGTTTCCTATAGGTAAATGAATTTTCAGAATCGTATTAGTAATTCCGGAGATTATTACATTCAAACAAACAAACTCTTCAGTTTTATAATATTAGTATAAATATAGATTTTGTTTGTAGGTACATCGGTCATCCATGTTCGTGTTCGGAGGTTACACGGGTGATATCCTAGCTAACTCCAACCTGACCAATAAGAATGACCTATTTGAATACAAGTTCCCGAGCGCACAGTGGGTGCAGTGGAAGTTTACTGGACAGTAAGTGTTGTTTATTTACAGTAGGAACTTACAATATAATATTTTATTAAGAAGGGAGTCTTTTATAATGACGTAATAAACCTTACATAAAATAGATTTTTTTTTTCTACTACCTTTTGCCTGTTTTCGTCTATGTGAATCATCCTACGGAACCCTATTTTTTGTTAATTGATCATAATCTTCTACAGTTAACGGTACGTAAGTTGACAAGAGATTTTATAGTGGGGGAAGATTGCGCACGCACAATTTCATACATTTTTATATGCGCAAACTTACCCCTACTACAAAATATCTTGCCAACTTAGGGCCGGCGCTCACTGCCGGCATGGCACGGCACGGAATGGCACGACGTGCTTCGGCAGCTCGAAGGACGCTTTGGCATGCCGCGTCACGTCGTAGCGTCCCGCAGCAAGCTCAGCCACTTCTCCCTTGCCCCCCGCACCCCACTCAGACTGCGCGCATTTGCCAAAGACACCGCCGCACCTATTTCAAACCTTATTTTAATTAGTTTAGCTGTCATAATCCTATGACCTAAGTGACTTGTGAGACGCGGCGGCCTGCCACGGCACGTTGCGGCATGCCACAGCACGTCGTGGCGTGCCGCAGGGCGCCGCGGTATGCCACGACGTTCCGCGGTATGGTTGTATCGAAATAAAGCAATATTAGTTCTAAACTCGATGAAATAAGATTCAAAATAACTTGATTAGTAATAGAATCCTTTGCCATGACACGCCGTGCCGTGCCGGCAGTGAGCGCCGGCCCTTACGTGCCGGCAACAGTATCAGTTGGTAAAAACCATATGACAATCCGTACAGAAGTTTCTGAGATTAGCCCAACCGAACTCCAATTCAGCGCGGCAATTTAAAAACAAAAGATATTTTATATTCCATTGACATGAAATTGTTTTTTTTTTTTTAATCTATTGATAGGCATACATTTGACCACTATCTCACCTAATGGGAAGCGATGATGCGGTCTAAGATGGAGCACGCTTGCCTAGAAGTAACCTATTCACTCTTGACTTAAAGACTCCCAGGTTGTAGCTATCAGGAAACACAGACTCAGGCAGGGAATTCCACTCCTTAGCAGTACGCACAATGAATGTGTTCCCAAAACGTTTCGTGCGTGTGGGAGGGATTTCCACCATGTACCGGTGGCGCATCGCCGTACGTCTTGAGGTCCATTTATTTTTTTCTTAAAAGCTTGAGACTTTATTTTAAGTTTTAGGACTTTAGACTTATAAGAAAATCGACTATCGCCTGTAGAACTCACAAATAATGTAGAGCCTTCGTATTCGTGATAGAATTTTTAAAATTGTTTAGCTTTTTTTTGAGTTTACACATTGCATACAAAAAATCAAATCTTTTCTTTTTATAATATAAGTATATAAATAATATAGGTGATTTAGAGATGGTTTAAGTTTAATTCTTGAGCAACATTTCAGAGAACCCGTGCCCCGGTCAGCGCATGGTGCCGCCGTCTACGATGACAAGTTGTGGATATTCGCCGGCTACGACGGCAATGCCAGACTCAATGATATGTGGACTATAAATCTGTTGGTGCGTACCTAGTACAAGTAGCTCTGAACTTAAATTCAGAATCTCATGATAATTATAATTGTTTGAAAACAAACTCTATGCCATAGGTGACAAAGTTCACATTCTATTTCAACCAAAAATGTTGTATGACTTTCTTAATCAAAAAAAAAAAAACATTATTACAATCAAGCTGAATATAGATACGATACATGAATCCCGAGTATATTATACCGGTTTCAGATAAGATTACGGATATGAAATTATTTCGGATCGTTTCAGTTACGGATATTAGATTTTTAATACTATCTAAACAATGCAATTTCGCTAGGCGAAAACCTGTCACACCGCTTCTCATGTAGGCTCCGCCCCAATTCGAACTTATTTGAATTTCGAATATCAGATAGTTTCGGCTCCATAACAACCCTGATTACCATGGTCTAACTTTCTGCTCCCAGGGAGAGAACCACCAATGGGAGCGCATAGAACAGAAGGGTCAATGTCCCCCGACTTGCTGTAACTTCCCCGTGGCGGTCGCGAGAGGGAAGATGTTTGTGTTCAGTGGACAGAGCGGGGCCAAGATCACTAATGCGCTGTTCCAGTTTGACTTCGAAACTCATACGTAAGTTTACAATTCACGTGTTTTTGGAAAAGTAACTTTACTGCCTTCGTATATAAGTCTTATTTCAAAATGACGTCTTTCTTTAGTCCAAGCTTAAATCTTGGATACCGTTTTTGAATTTCGAACTTTATTCCGACAAAGTTGTGTGCGTGTGTCCGATCTATGTTCGGGTCAGCTTCAAGGGAAACCAGATACAGCTGCTGTATGTTTGTCGCAGTTAAATGGTACAGTTATGGATTTGATGAAATCCCTAAGGGATTTTTGAAATTACGCAGATGCTACGATTACAACCCTTTCGGTCATTTTCCTGAAGAAAGGTTGTGATTTGATCAAATCTCTAAACTGGTTCAGTGAAATGGTGGGTAATAATCAAAAATGGCGCTAACTATCGTCAAACCAAAATAATGGGTTGTTTAGAAACAAGGAAAGAGAGAAAGAAAACGGAGAATTCACACGGAAGTGACGCACTTAATGCATAACAAGCCAACTATACAACAAATTCTAAAAAAAAAAAATAAGTAAACATACAAATATGTCCCTAGTCGGAACCACGCGTCACCACCGCGCGAAACGGCCAACGCTCAGCATAAATGCCTTGGCCCGCGCAGCAAGGCACGAACCACGTCGCTGGTTTATTAGCATCGACCGGTTTAATTGGTTATTTCACCATTTCACTGAACCAGTTCAGAGATTTGATCAAATCACTAACTTACTTCGGGAAAAAAGATACGGACGGTTAAAAATTACTATGACGTGAGATGATTAACGTTCGTTACATGTTACGGGTTGTTTCATGACACAAAAATCCGTCAGTCAAAGTTATTTAAAAAGAGAGTCCATAATATTTTGATGTTTGACGTAGCTGTTTGACAACATAAAATTACGTTGACTGGTGGATGAAGCATCGGTTATGTTAATAAGAACTTTTTAACGTACGTTAAGGCCACCATTTTGTGAAACAACCCATTTTTTTGGTTTGATGATAGTTAGCGCCATTTTTGACTATTACTCGTCAGTAAAGTATAGTTGAAGCAACCCGCCCTTAGGCTAAGAACTCACGATGCGGTTTTCGCCCGCGCCCGCAGCGGGAGCCGCAAACAACCGCGCACACCGCGGGTGAAACCGCGTCATGAAATGGGCTTTGATTTTTGACATTATACAGGTGTCCAGTAAATAGCACGACATACTGCGACATACTGCTGAATCATGGATTTGTAATAATTGTAATATTGAGTGTAAATAAATAAAATTAGTATTATCACAACAAGTTTTATTTTATTGACTTGATTCAAAGAAACTCCTACTTATGTAGGTACGGTATGTATTCTGTACTTTTTATTACCTCCGTTATATTTTCCAATAAAATGCTTTGTAGTGTAATGCGTAAGATTTTGCTGAACATATATTGTGTTGTTTTGGCAGGTATTGACCCAAGCTATCACCCCCTGCAGTATGTCGTGCTATTTACTGGACACCCTGTATATCTGCATTCTACAGAAGCAGCGGGCCCGCAACCGCAGGCGGACGCGGGTAAAAACCGCATTGTGAGTTCTTAGCCTTAGTCGGGCGGAAGAACGCGTAGCTTAGCTCACCTACGATGAGTCTGAGAGACTTCTACAATTAGTAGGTTAACTGTCTATTTTACTCATACCGTCTTGAATTCAGGATACATACTGCCACATACACACACACACACACGCTCACATACACACTCACCCACACAAACACAGCACACACCACATACTCCTTTTTTTGTTTTTACCTTATAAGTTTATGTACGGTTTCTTTTTTCATAAATACCAAAATTATGTAAAAAACTACCTAGCTGTCCGGAGGAAGGTGATGGCATTCGTGATACAGGGTAATCCTAGTACGAGTGCCAAAGCACTCCATTGACACTTATGTGAATATTAAACATATTAAATTAGTATTTAAGGAGATATCTGTACCCTTATGACTAGCGATAAAGATTTTTATTATTTTTTATTATTATTTAGCTTGGTACAGTACGGTCAACGTATCTTGGCGCGTCTGAAGTTAGCCGATTAGCTGCGCAGTAGACAATTTCGTTCCTAAAAGTTCCATTGCATAGCCAAACAGCTAGTTACGTTAACTTCAGACGCGCCAGGTTTGGCGCGTCTGAAGTTAACGTAACTACGTTGACCGTATTGTAATGTGTCTTTTGGCACTTCGTATACTTTGTTCCCAGTTGGAGTCGCGTGTGCACGGAGCACCTCCTGCGCAGCGCGGGCGGCGCCCCGGCGCGGCGCTACGGACACGTCATGGTGGCGCACAGAGCCAGCCTCTACGTGTTCGGGGGCGCGGCCGACAACACGCTGCCCAACGACCTGCACTGCTACGACCTGGACACGCAGATATGGTGAGGGAATTGGATTGTTCAAAATAACTATTTTGCTGGACTTAGGTCTCCCCCAATGGGGGTTCAGCCGTAATCGCCATACTTGGCCGATGCATGTTGGCGATCGCAGTAGGAGCTATGGTACTCAGAAGGACGCACTTTAAATTATAGATAAAACCACCCACAGATATAGATAGACCTAGATAACGCAAGAGCAACTACTTCGCGTGCCTATTTTCGTGCCTAACTTAAGATAAAAAATCGTAAGTAAAAAAATAAAGTAAACGTTTGCTTCCATCGGTAAGTCATTTTGTGATTAATAAAGCGTAATTTATTTAAAAAAACAATTATTTTTAATCTAATACCCTCAGTAATACCTGGTAATACCAAATTTAGGAAAAACAAAACATTCGTATTACATAGTGACGTCCAAAAAATGGCACGCTTGGTTTTCATACAGATCGTGATACTTGCGTTATCTAGGTCTATCTATATCTGTGGATAAAACCTAGTAGTTTGGAATCAAAAATACCCTATTCGTAACCCCACAACATTTCAATCAATAGTTTAGGAGAATATCAGTTTAGAATAAGACCAACTGTTTACATGTTTTTGTAGTCACAAGCAAAAACGTGTAAACAGTTGGTCTTATTCTAGTACGTGGAGTTGGAGTATCAATGACGATATCCATTTCCTTCTATGTCCCAGGTCAGTAGTCCAGCCGGCGACGGACTCGCAGATCCCGTCAGGTCGTCTATTCCACGCAGGTGCAGTGGTGGGAGACGCACTTTACATCTTCGGAGGAACCGTCGACAATAACGTTAGGAGCGGAGAACTGTTTCGTTTTCAGGTGAATATTATTAGCTTTACAAATTCCTACTGCATTGTTTTTAATTTTTATTGAAAAATATGGAAGATTGGATCAAACACGATCGTGCCTGCTTCATCGTATTATGCTAAAAACTTACAAGTTATCGTAATCGCATTAATAACTAATTTAAATAACATTTTGGCCTCCTCTGACAATGGATAGGCCAGAAAGCGGTTAAATAATCCAATCTCAAATAAATTATAACCGTACGCACGAAATTAATCTATTTCGTGTTCGTTCCTGACACCTTCCTACTTTCCAGCCTAATTATTTTGATAATAAAATAAAATATTTTTTCATCCTTTAGACCCGCGAATAATCCCACTGCCGGGACTTCCCAAAATCTGACACGCTTTATTTACAGTGCGTTACACACATTCTGCATGCATTTTCTCAAGCTTTTCCGGAAAAGCCTTCAAAAAACCTTATACGTAGTTAAAAACAAAACTTTTACTCTGCATTTCTCTGATAACAGTTATCAAACTACCCTCGCTGCACACTCCACGACGACTTTGGTCGAATACTGAAGTCCCATCAGTTTTGCGACGTTCAGATACTAGTGGGACCTGAGAAGACGTCTATATTGGCTCATCAGGCGATATTAGCTGCTAGGTCGCAGTTCCTACGAGCTAAGATCAAGTAAGTTTTCTTTTAATATTAGGTTTTATTTTTATATGCTAATTTGCAGTCATATAGGTATTTTTTTGATGAGGCCTTAATTTACTCTTGTATAGTGTTCATGTTTAGGTTGTTTTTCTTGATATTGCTGTTATTCTTAGATCTTTGGTAGTCGTTACGGGTAGCCAGAAAGTCCGACAACCACCAAGGGGTATCGTGATGCCCAGTAACTTGGTTGTGGACGTCAGATAGGCAGTCGTTCAATGTTAAACGCTGGTATTCAGCTGCATCCGGTTACACTGGAAGCCACCGCCAACATAGTTGGGAAAAGGCTAGACAGATGATGATGTACTTGGCTAGTCTTCATTGCGATTCGTCAGTGGAATTCAGTCAAGAGGCTAATTAATATGTATCAACATTTCGTCATCTTGTGAACATTTGTCTTCGCTGACACCCGCCTTTTCTTAATCTAGCAGATCTACCAAGAATTTTATAATCTTTTACATTTACAGGGAAGCTCGAGACGATCTTACAAAACGCATTGCAGCCGGCGAAGAAGAAGCTTCCGAAGTATGCTCATACAAGACACCGCCACAACTGTGCGTGTTACTCCCAGAAGCTACACCCGAGTCGTTCAACATGGTGCTCAACTACATATACACCGACAGAATAGACCCCACGGAGAAAGGTAATGTGCTCAACTGTAGAGAAGTATGCTCATACAAGACACCGCCACAACTGTGTGTGTTACTCCCGGAAGCCACGCCCGAGTCGTTCAACATGGCGCTCAACTACATATACACCGACAGAATAGACCCCACGGAGAAAGGTAACGTGCTCAACTGTAGAGAAGTATGCTCATACAAGACACCGCCACAACTGTGCGTGTTACTCCCAGAAGCTACACCCGAGTCGTTCAACATGGTGCTCAACTACATATACACCGACAGAATAGACCCCACGGAGAAAGGTAACGTGCTCAACTGTAGAGAAGTATGCTCATACAAGACACCGCCACAACTGTGTGTGTTACTCCCGGAAGCCACGCCCGAGTCGTTCAACATGGCGCTCAACTACATATACACCGACAGAATAGACCCCACGGAGAAAGGTAACGTGCTCAACTGTAGAGAAGTATGCTCATACAAGACACCGCCACAACTGTGCGTGTTACTCTCAGAAGCTACACCCGAGTCGTTCAACATGGTGCTCAACTACATATTCACCGACAGAATAGACCCCACGGAGAAAGGTAACGTGCTCAACTGTAGAGAAGTATGCTCATACAAGACACCGCCACAACTGTGCGTGTTACTCTCAGAAGCTACACCCGAGTCGCTCAACATGGTGCTCAACTACATATACACCGACAGAATAGACCCCACCGTCACAACTGTGTGTATTACCAGGCCTTCGTCACTCGTTTAAGGTCACGCGCTTAAGTACCTACGGCTCGCGCTCGTCCGGACGTGCAAAATTCAATCGGGTTGCCACCCGCTCGCTCAAGTGTGAACCCAGTATCCAAAGAACCCAGTTTAACTAATACTTCCTTATAATACTGCGACCGCAGCTTTAAAAATGGCTAATCGCGCATATTGCAATGTAGACGGCTGTCAAAATAATACAACCAACAAAAGTTTATCCTTTATTAAATTACCTAAGGTGGAGGAAAGATGAATGTTCAGAGCGATAAGGTTGAATTTACTTTGATAGGATTTTTTGCAAGTAAAATACGTGTGGACGGTTTGAAGTTTTATTTTCTACTAGATGTAACATATTTAATTAGTGGACTGTATGATATTCGATAGCTATAAATATAGGTTAGTTACACACAAAACTAGTTTGAACAATGAATATTTGGTATAATTTGTTGATTCTATTTTTTTAATAATAGAGATCGGAATAGGTAGATTATATTTACTACTTTACAATGGTTCTTTGTGTAATGTTTACAAGAAAGCTTTATAATAGTACGTAATTATAAATATTTTTTAAAACATACACACAACCTTTTGTGTAATAATTTCATAACATAGAAAGCCCTAGCGTTGAGTTATTTGACGCAGAAGATCGCCCGACACCGCGGCAGACGACGTAGTAGATACCCGAGCTCTCGAGCGTGTGCGTAAGGTATATTTTAGCGCGCACGTACAGCTGTAATATTTTTGTACGCAGTTATAGCGTTAGGTATCTATCTTTTTCTATGAAGTGTATAGTTAATCTGTGGTATTACTCCTGGAAGCCACGCCCGAGTCGTTCACCATGGTGCTCAACTACATATGCACCGACAGAATAGACCCCACGGAGAAAGGTAACATGCTCAACTGTAGAGAACTTTGCTCATACAAAGACACGCTTAATGTTCACCATCGTTGAGAGAATTTATTCCGGAAGATTGAAATGTATGATACATTTATATTTAATTTAAATGTAGCACTAAAATCTCTATATTTTGCCATGTCGCCGTAACAGTAATAAACAATAGTATAATTGATGCTGTATAAATGTGATTATATCGAAAACCGAACAACCCGTATGTCAATTGATTTGGTGGTGTCATCTAACCAATTATATTGTTTTACGTCAACAACACTATGATTATACTACATTTGTTGCAAATAAATGATTTCTGATTCTTTGATCATTTTCACCAAAGTAATGTTACAATGTTACAATACCCCTCTACTAGGGTAGGGTTTATACCTTGGTAAAAATCCTTATGGTGTTGCCACCATCTAAAATACGACCTTTTTTGTCATCTTCATTCATCCATCATCAATTCATTTCATGCATTCTTCAACCTATTATCCCAGCAGACCAGAGGAGCAGAGAATAGGGAGATGCGCCCGCTTCCTAACAAGTATGTGCATGCTCACTTGAATGTCTCGCTGATGGGGGCGCATGTGTTGGATCATTTGGTTCCCTTCAAAATAGTTGAGCTAAATGGTGCCGATCTGTGCGTCATGCTCGTGAACGGGCGTCGTCAGTTGAGACTGGTCATTTCTTAGATGCCTCGGTTATTTTCAATTTATTTTGAATTGTCTAATTTGATTGTCTCTTTGAACGTGCACAACTTGTTACATTGTTCTCACATTGTACCCCCTAGATTCAACATGAATGATGTAACTTAAAGGACAATGCCAGAAACTCTATAGAACTTTGCCCCACTCAATAAAAGTCATGTGCAATATGTAGCATCTTACTGTTTATTTATTGCTGATAACTAAACATTAGTCTTAGTGACTGTAGAACTTGCGGTTTCCGTTTAAATCTAAAAACAATAATGACATTGATTATAGGTTTAATTATATTTTAGGTAAAATGAGTTTGTATTTTGTGGGACTTGCGGATTACGAAATACCTAATTTCGTAATCCGCAAGTTCTAAAGAAAAACAATAGGGTATTTTACTCTATACGAGAAAAAATCTATAAATATGTTATTGAGACAGTTTAGGCATAAAGCAGTCGGAAAATGTAAGTTTTAGTTCATAAAATAACAAAACAATTTTTTTAATTCAATTTAAAGTTTTCAGTATTTTTAATCTGTTATAAAACACCGTGAAATAGTAGCGGCCATGTTATTACGCCGTACGGCTGTGTAAACAAAAAAATGTCAACTGTCAGTTCACCGATTGGCTTTGTACTTTTATTATTTTCGTAACCAACGTAATTTTTTCATTATTACACTTAATACAAAATATGCTTTTAATTATTTTGAAATGATGTACAATTATCATATTTAACTAGCTGACCCGACAGACGTTGTCCTGTCCTTATCTACCTACTTACCTGCCTATTTACCTACCCTACACCTACCCTACACCTACCGTACACCTACCGTACACCTACCCTACACCTACCGTACACCTACCCTACACCTACCGTACACCTACCCTACACCTACCGTACACCTACCCTACACCTACCGTACACCTACCCTATACCTACGCTACAAAAGTTTTTTTTTTTTTTTTTTTTTTTTTTTTTTTTTTTTTTTTTTTATCTCTCCGTAAGAATCATCTTCGTACTTCAAGGAATATTATAAATCAAATCAAATCATTTATTTGCATAATACATGTTTGTAAGGTGTTATAAAAGCATAGAAAGTACACTGCATTATAACCTAATGAGGCGTGCAAATTTAAGTAATATCTACCAATCACAATATTATAAATATAAAAATAAGCAGTAATTTTCTGAAACTCAGTTAAAAAATAAAAATAGTAAAGACGATTTAGAAAATGTTCGAATTTAAACAATGTCAAAAATTATACAATGTCAAAAGTTATGGAATGTCAAAAATTATAAAAATATAAAACCTCAGAAATTATACAATGTCAAAAGTTATAAGATGTCAGGAAAATTCAAGTTACTAAATTACGATACTCATGTTCATGTCACTCATTTCAATTTTATTTGATACTTGTTGATAGTATTAAATTACAATATTTTTATCCTCTAAATACTCTTTAACATTATAATAACACTTATGAACTAGAAACTTGTGTAGTTTAGATTTGAACTGCGGAATAGATAATTTTTTGATATCATCAGGCAGTTTGTTGTACACCAATGATGCCATACTAAGAACACTTTTGTTGAATAATGCTGTTTTTCCGTACTTTATTTCTATTTCTAGTTTTTTTTTGTCACGTAATTGTCTATATTCACTTTTATACACAATCATATAGTAGTCTGGATTTGATTTTACAAATAAATTTAGTTCATAAATATATAATGAAGGCAGTGTCAGAATTTTTAATTTTTTAAAGTGTGGTTGACAGCTAGTGGTACTATCTAGGTTGCAGATTGCTCTGATGCACTTCTTTTGGGCTTTAAACACGATTTCTTTATCGACCGAGTTACCCCAAAATATTACACCGTATCTTAGGATAGGTGCGACAAACCCGTGATAGGCAGTTAATACGGCTTCTTTGTTAACAATCTTCGAGAGTTTGTGGAGAGCAAATGAGGATTTATTAACTTTTTTACAGACATGTTCTAGATAAATAAAGAATTATCCAATTTGGTCAAGCGGTTCGCAAGTTATGCGCTTACCAACACATTTAGCGATTCATTTTTATATATAAGAAGAAGAAGAAGAAGAAGATATGAGCTCATTTGATACAAAACGAACTGACGTCATTTACGCTGAGCAATATGGCGTCCAGTAAGAGGCGTTTTCGTCAAACTAAGCGCGAAATTTGAAAATTTAAAATTTAGATGCATTTTTATGGCACTTATCGATTAAATAAAATTTTTGTGTTTTTTTTGGTGGCATATTAGCACTACAGAATTTCATTGAGACACTTTTCAAAAATTGGTGTAATACCCTATTTCAGTTCTGTGCCGTCGGCTTGACCTTCCGGAGATTACCCTTTTGTTTCCTTACATGTGCGCGTGTACATACCTACGAAGTGAGAGCGAGATAGCCTATACTGGAGTTCCCCTCCCGTGCGGGGTGCCGGCGAGGCGCAGCGCGGACAACGCGCGCGCTCCTCTTCAGTACGCTATTGCTTCCGAACTGTGTGCATGTGTTACTTACAATCGTGTTTTTAGTTCGTTCACGGAAATGGTAAGTTATTTTCCATTTTATTATTATGTGAGAGTGAGTTTTAAGCCTTAGAACGTTAGTTTAAAGTTTTCTTTTGATCCAGTAAACGATGTTATCGTTGGATTATGTAGAGATAAAACTAAGTTCGTATTTTGTGTGACTTAAGGTTTTGATTTATACCTACCTACTAGGAAGTTTTGTCAGTAAATAACTAAATACCTAGTTATCTCAATATTTATAATTTTTTTTCTTGTTATTTTTGTTTGTGTTTTGTCAAATTACGTGTGAATTTTGTTTAGCTTTATAAATTAGGTATTAGCCGCGACCTACTCAGGTTCGGTTGTTGATATTCCAGTTCGCCGGTCTCTCGACCGCAACTGATGTCTGGTATAGCGGTCGCTGTGACTCGCTGAATAACCAGAATGGCTCACTAGGGCAATATAAAAGCTACCTAGTTGCAGCCATGAGGGCTCACTAGTCGCAGCCGTGAAGGCTCACTAGTCGCAGCCGCTAAGGCTGGCTAGCCGCAGCCGTAAAGGCTCACAAGCCGCAGCCGTCTTCGGCTCATCGGCCGCAGCCGTCTTCGGCTCATCGGCCGCAGCCGTCTACGGCTCGTGAGCCGCAGCCTCCTACGGCTCGCCAGGTGCAGCCGTCTACGGCTCGTTAGCCGCAGCCTCCTACGGCTCGCCGGGTGCAGCCGTCGGCCATTGTGTTAAGACAGCTATACTAAGCTTCTGACTTTATCTGGTGGATAGTGGCTTATAATAAATATAAAGTTGTATTACTAGACCTCTTAGTAATAAAGACTTTCCGTTGGCGCAGATGGCGGAACCGGCATCGTTCTTAACAATGGGGGAGCTGTTGGACGAATCGGCGGAAACGGAAGAAGATGACGTCGTTTTAGACAAAATTAAGGACCTAACTCGTCAGTCTCTCCCAGAAGGCTGGATTAATTGGAAAACCTTAAATCCAACTAAGGAAGAACTTTTTGGTGATAACGTAGATCCCCAAGTCTTAAATAAGATACGGTTCGCCCTGCCGACTTTGGGTTATGTTAAGATTTTTTTGCCTGACGCAGAATTTGTGGCAGAAAAGCCTTTTAGAGAAATGAAAGTCTCCATGCTGAAATGGGCTTTATGCAGGGCGCTGATCATAAGTTCACCATCTATTGTCAATAAAGTAAAAGGATCTGCCGCTCAAGCTGAAATTTTTCTTAGCGCCATTCTACCGATACGACCGTTGATTCTCACGAGAAGAGAAGTTTGCCGTCAGTTACGTTCGGATTCGGAAGTTGAAGAGGATCAAAGAAAACAGGAAGAAGAAATTCCATCTAAAAGAGGTCGCTTCGAAAGACTGGAGGAAAAAGTAGATAATCTTTTTGGTCAATTATGTAAAAAGATCGAGTCGTTAAAAAACCTGAATATATCAAGTCAACAGTCAGTTAGCAATCCAGAAAGTGTAGCCCGATCGGGCCGAGACAGTTGTGAGTCTGTCGACTTGGACGAATCAGATCTAGAAAGCTTGGATCATACTGATAGATATTCAGAGGATGCTTCAGATAACGAGGCTTCCAGTGTGTTTGTAGCCCCGGAGTTCCACCTGGGAAAAGTTCTACCTAACACAGATCCACCCAGAGACATTAGTTTTGCACCAGACGTCAAAGAAGAGGACCCTTTAATTCCTGCTCCGTCAGAAGACATAAAAAGACAAGGCGTCGCTTGCCAGAAACTTGGGTCTTCTTCTTGGAATAGGATCAGGTATAAGGAAGTGCAAAAGAAATTGCGTGTGGCTCCTGTGTTTGATGCGCTCAAGATTAATGACCGTTTGGGAAATATGGCATCGAAAAGTTTTAGTAGTAACCTTTTAGCTACAGCTGATACGACCTTGGGGACTATTTGCCATGGTTTGTTAAAACAAAGAGTAGCGTTGGCCGAACAGGCCAGAGAACTGGCATCCAAATATCCGGAAGCATTTGAGGATATCCAAAATCTTTTCGCTAATGCCAATTCTGCTTTTAAAAATGTTTCCGACGATCTTCTACAATACACTTGTGCCCGCAGGGCAGAAATAATTGATCTCAGGAGAAAGGCTTTTAAACCTAACAATGACTTCCTGGCTGCGAAGCTGTCTCAAATTCCACCGTCAGAAACACACCTATTCGATGAAGACCGGTTGGAGGATTTCATAGGTAAACAAGGTGGTTCATTTCGGGTTTTCCGTTCTTCGTCAAAACGACCCCTGCAGGCCAACCAAGATCAAAACAAACAAGCCAAATCCAATACAGTTTTCAGAAAGAAAGCTAGGCGACCGGAATGGAAAAAGCCTCAATCTTCCTCCAACTCTAAGCCTGAGTTTCGGGCCAAGAACTATAAAGACTCCAAAGAAAATCCTAAGGCGTCAAATAAACGTCATCCTCAAAAAAAGGGACGCTCATCCTCCTACTGACTATCTTTTCAAAGGCGGCCAACTTGCTTCGTTTATTCCTCATTGGAAAAGTCTCGGTGCTCCAGAATCAATATTAAAGATGATAAAGGGCTACGGAATACCGTTTGTCAAGATACCTCCCCTCTCTCGATTATCAAACCAAAACTTAAAGAAATTTGCAACACCAGAATCAAAAGAGATGTCTTCAGAAATAAGAAAAATGAAGAGGGAAGGTATTATCGAGAGGGTGTCACAGGAAACTGGATTCTTATCGAGGATGTTTTTAATAGAGAAATCAAACGGAAGCAAGCGCCAAATTTTCAACCTTCGCCGACTAAATCTTTATCTCAAGCCAAAGAAATTCCGTTTAATAAACCAGTCCAAAGTACCAAAGTTCCTGCAGAAGGACGACTTCATGTGCAAAATAGATCTTTCTCAGGCCTATCTTCACGTTCCAATAAAAAGAAGTCATCGGAGGTTCCTATCGCTCAGTTATCGCGGTGTTCTATACCAAATGACTTGCCTGCCGATGGGACTATCCAGTGCACCTCTAGCCTTTTCGAGAATTACAAACTGGATTGCAAACGTTCTGAGATCAAGAGGAATGAGAGTTTTGGTATACCTGGACGATTTTCTTTTTGCCCACCAAGATCAAAATATTCTTCAGGAACAGGTCACAGAAGCAGTAAACCTTCTCACGAATCTAGGGTGGAAGATAAATTGGAACAAATCCGTCCTAAAGCCGACAAAGGAAATCGATTACCTTGGAATAATTTTCAATACACGTGCAAATCTAAAGAGCCTCCCCGAAGACAAAATTACAGACATCAGATTTCTTATAAAGAAAGTGCTTCAGTCCCGTCGGTGGAATTGGTTTCAAGGAACGTCTTTACTAGGAAAGTTACAATTCGCAACAGAAGTAGTTCCTCTGGGTCGTCTTTTCTGCAGGCAACTCCAGAGAGCCAGTCGAAACCTAGAAGAACACAGGCCAAACAAATTGGTATTCTTACCTCAGCTGGCAGCAAAGGAGTGCCTCTGGTGGCAAAATCACCTAGCAGAGTCGAGCCCAATATTTCAAAAAGAACCCAATGTGTTCTTGACGACGGATGCGTCAGACATGGGTTGGGGCATACAAATAGAACAAATCCATTGGTCGGGAATCTGGAGTCCATTACAAGCAAAATGGCATATCAATCTAAAGGAACTCTTTGTAGTCTACTTAGCTGTGAAAAAGTTCAAGCCATGGGTCGAGAACAAAACTGTAATGGTTCAAGCAGACAATCGTACAGTTGTCGCATACCTGCGCCATCAAGGCGGGACAAAATCGCAGAAGTTGAATCTGTTAACCAAGAAGATCTTGCTACTGGCAAAGAAATTCAACACCGAGCTTGTTCCTTACTATATTCCCGGAAGATTCAACACAATAGCGGATCGTCTGTCACGAGATTCCATAGCGACCGACTGGCACCTAAGAGACAGCCTGACTCAGAAGGTTTTCAGCCGGTGGGGAACGCCACAAATAGATCTGTTTGCGACGTCGCAGTCCAGAGTGGTGCCCCTGTATGTATCGATAGATGCAACGGATTTCCAGGCCTACTTTGTAAATGCATTCAGCAGGAGTTGGAAATACGACCTGGCTTGGGTGTTCCCTCCACCACCGCTAATTCCCAAAGTGATTCAGCACCTGAATCATGCTCAGGGAACATACCTAGTTGTAGTTCCCAAATGGACGCGAGCCTTTTGGCGAACAGCTCTGAAATCCAAGGCGACCGCCGCGCCGATGGTATTGAAGAATCTTTCGGCTCACCTAATAGATCTGGCGACGATTTGCCCACCACCGGAAGTGACATCAATGACTTTGGAGGTTTGGAGGGTACAGGCTGGAATTTGTTGATAAAAGACCTTCCTTCAGAAGATGTTATCTTGTTAAAGTCTGCCTGGAGGCCCTCGACTTGGTTGACTTATGCTTCTGCATGGAAGGATTGGATAAAGTGGTGCAAGGCCAAGCGCATTGTTCCAAATAACCCCTCGCCTCATCAAGTAGCAAGCTATTTTAGCTATTTGTTCCGAATAAAAAAAGCAGCATATAGTACAATTTTAGTCAGAAAGTCTGTGATTTCTACATTTGCCAATCCAGAAAATGGGCTCAGCATCACCTCCCACCCTGTGGTAAAGAATATCCTTAGAGCAATCAGTCTAAAGTCTGCTGAAAAATTATCACCGCGTCCCCAGGTGTGGAATATTCAAGATTTGATTAATTGGCTAAGATGGAATTCCCCAGACAGTGGGAGTATTTATCAAGTCTCAAGATATTGTGCTTTATTGCTGCTTCTCGCTTCCGGGAGAAGAATACACGACCTTACCTTGTTACAAGTAGATGATAAGCACTGCTCCATTAAGGATGACTCAGTAACTTTCTGGCCAGCCTTTGGTTCCAAGACAGACCGAGACAAACATAGACAATCAGGTTGGCTGATACTTAAGCACCAAGATAGCGAATTTGATATTGTAAAATGGAGAAACAAATTGCTGGAGCTGTCTTCCAATAGGCGCAGAGCATGCCCGGGGCTGGTAAACCTTTTCATATCAACTAGAGGAAAAGTAAAACCGGCTTCCAGATCTGTGATTGCTGGATGGCTTAAACCAATATTTGTCAGTTTAGGATTAGAAGTGGCTCCAGGATCAATCAGATCGGCGGTAGCTTCCTATAATTATGAAAACAATTTACCTCTAGATGACTTGTTAAAACGAGGTAACTGGCGAGGCGCTAATAATTTTTTCAAACATTATTATAAATCTGTATCAGCGCCTTCATTACACTCTAATAATATATTGTTAGATTCTTTTGCACCTGTTTAATTTGCCTATTTGGAATGTTTTCTTGCCAATTATTTAAGACTGATTTGTAAGTTCCTATTAATCATTTAATATTTAATAAGTAAGTGTTGTTGATTGCTCCGTCTAAGAAATTATGTTGGGAATATAAAGACTGATTATTATGCTAAGTTTTTTTTTTTACTATTTAATTGTTACAGTAAGAAAGGTTTTTGTTTTTTATATTTCTGTTAATAAAGCATGTTTCTGAGTATCTAGAAACATTCTAGATTAAAATAATTTTGAAGGGAATTCTACTGATGTTTTTATACTTTATCTCCTATATACCTTATTTTCTTCAGTTTATATTTTGTAGTCACAGTACGCTATTCTAGTGCCGGCAGATACCAAAACAAGTCTCCGGAAGGTCAAGCCGACGGCACAGAACTGAAATATAACCGTTTTCTACCCCGAAGGGAGGAAAACGAGTATTTCAGGTCTTGCCTAGGCTTGACCTGGAGTAAGTCCCTTGCCGTCATCAGGGAACTTCATCTAGTCCGGTTAGGTACTGAAGAGGAGCGCGCGTGTTGTCCGCGCTGCGCCTCGCCGGCACCCCGCACGGGAGGGGAACTCCAGTATAGGCTATCTCGCTCTCACTTCGTAGGTATGTACACGCGCACATGTAAGGAAACAAAAGGGTAATCTCCGGAAGGTCAAGCCTAGGCAAGACCTGAAATACTCGTTTTCCTCCCTTCGGGGTAGAAAACGGTTATATTTGCTATAGAAAGGTTCTATATTCATTACAATTATTTTCATTAATTTACTTTTCTGTACATGGGTGGGGCAGGATCTGGCATTGTCATTTGTACTATTCTATTGATTTTAAGGAGTGTTCATGGAGTTTCTTGCTCGTTCTTTCCATAGAAACCTACTGTTTGGAACGAGGAACTAGCTTCAACTTTTTGACTGACTGACTCCTTGACAATTCAAAAGGGGAATAAATAGAATGACCACCAAAAATGATCACCAAATCTTAGGACCCTTAAGCCCCCCCTGGGGCGGATCCGACATGGTTAGGTTAGAACTGTGACGCCCTACGCCTGCCAGAACCAAATCACTTTTTACAGTCAACTCATACATTTCTACAATACTGTGGTTAAATGTTGGTGATCATTTACTATTTTTGGAGATGATTTGCTATATCTGGAGGTTCCTTAAACATTAAAACGGGGTTAAATGTTGGTGATCATTTACTATTTTTGGAGGTCATTTACTATATCTGGAGGTTCGTTAAACATAAGCTATTCAAAAGTGCCTGTAAATGATTTATTTGAAATAAATGATTTGGGTTTGAGTTAGTGAGAGTTCTGATTGTTGTTTTCGTCGCCCTCAGACGAGGACCCGGCCTCCCCAGCCACAGTGTTGCTGGTGATGGCGGTGCTTCGCCTGGCGCTTCGCCTCAGCATCCCTCGTCTGCGCGGGCTGTGTGCTCGCTTCCTCCGCGCCAACCTGTGCTACGGGAACGTGCTGCAGGCCTTGCACGCCGCGCATCACGCCAACCTCACGTGCATCAAGGAATATTGTCTCAGGTGAGGTTGCTTTCTCATTATTATTTCCTGGGTATTGTCAACTACCACTTTTCAAAGTCTAAAGTCAAATATTATTTATTTAAATTAAACTATTTAAAGGTCCTTTTGAAATTTATTTATTTATTATTTACAAGAGATATTAATTGAATCTAGCTGCCCCTCCTGAAAGGTGTCATAGTCGTCAACAGAGGTCCTACACAAAAAACATCCATCAATTGTTGTTTCTTTTTTCGAATTTGATCAATAGATGATCAGCCAACATTATCCCACGGCCCAATATACTCTGTCCATTGGGTTATTGGTTTTTTGACAGCTGCCTTATTGTTGATTATGTAATTATTCCCGATTACCATAAGTTAACTTTAAAACGTGCTATAAAATAAATATATAAACTGCCTAATCTTGTTGGATTATCTTACTTATGACCTGTTACATACAGGTATGTGTATCAGTTTTTACAAAAAACATAAATATTGTTCACTAGTTGCAGCTGTCAAAAAACGATTAAACCAGTGGACAGAGTGTAGTCTAGGCAAAGGTCCCCGTGACTTACAGCAAATTGCGGGACGTTCTATGCAAATTTAAATCTAATTTATATTAGGACTGGACCGAAATTGCTGGAAATCCATGGGTTGTGATGAATGATGAAATTACATAATGATAACCTTGATGATGATTCCTTCGTGATGTTAGCCTTCTTGTATTAACCCGCTGTAGGGCAAAGATCTTTTAAGTGGTGTGACTCCGCTCAATAGCGGATTGCCGACGGGCAAGTGAAAATGGTTACCGTCAGGAGACACCAAAAATCTCGATTTGCTGTGTCGTAGATACGGTCGGGTATTTTACGTAAATACGTGCACGTATGACGTAACGGGTAATATTTTCTTTTATCGTATTTTATGTATGTCACGATCATTTTTGAACGAACTGAAAATTGTAACGAATTCTTTGATCCTTTAGCTATCCAGTGGTGTAGTAAAAGGATCATGGCAGGATTTGTACAAAAAACTAAAGATGTTTAGAGAAGTTGAAATTATATTTCTTATACTCTTGGGAAAAAGAGTAAGAGTATCTCTAAAGAGTATCTTCAAGCATTTACTAATATTTTTATAATCCCGCAATAAAAACGTACCTATGTGATATTTTATGTTTTTTTAGGCCTAGTAAATGAAAACATTTACGTTCTAAAACATGGTATATATTCTTTTTTTTAAACTTATATATTTATTTTACTATTAAAAAGTGGATAGTTTAACGAAAAGCTCATTATTCAGAACGAAATGGCGGCTGTCCGTAAGTGGCACAGACAGTCGCCGTTTCGCAGGTCTGACATTCCATGGTTTTGTGGGAAATAATGTCACAAATAATGATTAACCATTTTCTACTCTGCCATTGTAAACAACGATTCAGATCACTTATCTGTCCGTTTGATAGATCCGTTAATGTCACTTGTCACAATTTTTTTTTATAAATACAAAATGGGCAACGAAATGAAACGAAAAACCGTTATTTTCATTTCGAAATAATTTAATTATGCGGGGTTTTAAAAATATGGTTAGTATAACAATCTACTCCTGGTTAGCGGTGTGCATAACGGCTTGAAATTTTAAACGAACTTATTCGTTAATTTTTTTTCAAAAGTCACTTATATTATCTGCTTATCTGCTTAATTGCTTATTTGCTAAAAATGTTATTGACTTACATTATAATGGTTATATTACGTTGTTTGCTTATAGTGAATTTAAATGAAGTTTCCTTCGTTATTTGCAGTCAGGCTTAGGACTGTCTGAATATTATCGAACTAAATTAGGTATTATGTATGAACTTTTACTTGTAAATTTGTAATACGTAAGTCATAATCTAAAATTATTTTCAATTGGTAAAAAAATCTTCAATTATTATTGTTTTACACAGTAATATTTCCATAATTACATTAAGTATAATTATTTCGTCTTAATAGGTAAACAAATTTTTCATCATCATACGATATTTGTAACGCGACCACGCGCGCAAAAATAAACAAAAAAAAATTTACAACAATCAACATTCCCCCGACGCAGAAAAAACGATACTAAATTTAAAAAAGCAAATAATGAAATAAGCAGATAAGTGGATATAATCCTTATAAATTAAATGTTGGCTATTAAAACCAATTTTAATACGATGTACGCTTATTTAATTCGGCAGGGTTATTAACTCACGAATCGCGATTTATTGAAATAATCGAAAGACAAACGTTTTATACCTTAACTTTATCGAGTTAGGATCTATTATCGTCATGTAATTGTCCGTCTTTCGATTAAAGTTTCATTATGCGCCATCTATTGGTTGTAAAACTCATCTCACAAAGTCACAATACTCTAACTAGATGGCTCTGATGTCTATAAAAAGATCGATGTGTTATAATTTTAAGAATAAGCACATATTATCAGTAATTGCTTTAATTAATAAATGTGATTATGTGCTTAAATTAAAAAACGCACTTCATTAATTGCTTATCGTTTAAACGCCCATCTCTACTCCTGGTAATGTATTCTCCACATTGGAAAATATTTGCAACCCTCTAAATGAACTCTTTTTTTCGTACTAATGAATGTATGGATCTTCCCATGATTCTTTCAGGTGTAGGTGATAGATATGTAGCTACAACACCAAAGTGTATTCCCCGATTTTGTAAACATCAGTTTTTTTTTTAGTGCTCTCAGTATAAAAGCTTTAAAGACGTACTCACGTCAAAACGGCATTTTCCCGACTACATTCAGGGCAACATTCTCTTTGGTTTTAGGTTCGTGGTCAAAGACTACAACTTCACTCCGATAGTGATGTCGAAGGAGTTCGAGGAGATGGAACAGAGTCTGATGGTGGAAGTCATCCGGAGACGGCAGCAGCCTCCACCTAAGCAAACCAACGCGGTCGTACAGCAGGAGTACGACGAGGAAATCATTGGTTTGAAGAATTTTAATTTATCCACACTTTATCTTACAATTTTCTCAAAATCTTTATTTTCCTGCATTCGGCTGTGAAAAGAAGGTAGGTAGGTCAGAAGCCAAACAGTCTGACAACTAATCTTACCAAGGGGTATCGTGTTACCCGGTAACTGGGTTGTGGAGGTCTGATAGGCAGTCGCTCCATGTGGGTTCGAAACCAGGCAAGTGCCAATGTGACATTTTCAATTCATATGTACTTTCTAAATGTATCTTGGACATCATTGACATCGGTGAAGGAAAACATCGTGAGGAAACCTGGTCTTATAATTGATATAAGTCTGAAATCACCAATCCGCCTTGAGCGCACGTGGTGATCAATGCTCGTACCTTCTCTGTATGAGAAGAGGCCTTTGCACTGCAGCGGGACAATAGGGTATTTTACTCTAAATGAGAAAAAAACTATAAATATATTATTGAGATAGTTTAGGCAAAAAGCAGTCGGAAAATGTTAGTTTTAGTTTATCATAAGTTAACAATTTTTTTTTAATTCAATTCAATGTTTGCAGTTTTTTTAATCTGTTTTACAACACCATGAAATAGTAGCCGCCGTGTTATTACGCCGACTTTTAATATTTTAGTAAATAACGTAATTTTTTCATTATTACACCTAATACAAAATATTATTTTAATTATTTTAAAATTACATTCCAATAGGGCATTTTACTCTATACGAGAAAAAATCTATAAATATGTTATTGAAACAGTTTAGGCATAAAGCATTCGGAAAATGTAAGTTTTAGTTCATAAAATAACAAAACAAATTTTTAAATTCACTTTAAAGTTTTCAGTATTTTTAATCTGTTATAAAACACCGTGAAATAGTAGCGGCCATGTTATTACGCCGTACGGCTGTGTAAACAAAAAATTGACAACTGCCAGTCATCCGATTGGCGTAATATAGGCTTTGTACTTTTATTATTTTCGTAACCAACGTATTTTTTTCATTCTAACACCTATTACAGAATATGATTTTAATTTTTAAATGATATACAATTATCATATTTAATATGAGCTCATTTGATACAAAACGAACTGACGTCATTTACGCTGAGCAATAATTATGCCGTCCAGTAAGAGGCGTTATCGTCAAGATACGCGAGAAATTTGAATATTTAAAATTTAGATGCATTTTTATGGCACTTATCGATTGAATAAAAAATTTGTATTTTTTGATGGCACATTAGCACTACAGAATTTAATTAAGATGCTTTTTAAAAATGGGTGTAATACCCTATTATAGGCCATATTCCCACGTCCCTCCCTCAGGTACGACCCTGGAGCAGGACATGTGCGTGTTGCTGGGCGGCGGCGCGGAGCTGGCGGACGTGCGCCTGCGCGTGGGGGCCGCGGGCCGCGCCGCGCACCGCTCGGTGCTGGCCGCGCGGGCCGCCTACTTCGAAGCTATGTTCAGGTCCTTCTCGCCGCACGACAATATTGTCAATGTTAGTATTGAGATACGGAACGTTTATTTCATCATCATCAGCCAAAAATTGTCCACTGTTGAACAAAGGCCTCCCCCATAGAACGCCACAACTCGCGGCAACGCGTTGTACTTCGTAGCACGACCATGAATGCATTTTTTTTTCTTTAGATGGTAATTTTTTGTTTTTTAATTTGTACTATTTTATACAACTAATTAGAAATTTGATGCCTCTCAATTATCGGAGATATACATATCGTGTTGGCAAGATACCTTCCCAGCACGACCACGCTAAAATTCCAACTGGCATAGAAGTTGATGAAACTGGAGCAGGCCCAAAAACTTGTACACCTTACGTACTCCTGTATAAGTACTGGTAAATTGTTAGAAAAGCACAAAAACTTTTTGTATTTAACGCCATCTAGTGTCAAGTATAAAAATCATATACAGGCAAGGCAGAAAATGTTCTGATTTTCTAGCAATTAACGACAATTTTCCAGAAGCTTTAAATTCACTTTTAAGGCACCACAGGAAAGTCCGGTCAAGCAGCGAACAACCTCTTAGGTTGACCTGCGAGATGCCATTCCGAGAAAAAGAAAAATAAACTCTGAATCCATGGCAACTTTTAGCGTGACGATGTCCCTTTCAGTGTGTATAAATGTAAATATATTACCAGCACAAAAAATAAACAAATGTTGCCAACAGATACAAATCTGCGACACGGTGCCATCGGAGGAAGCGTTCGACTCTTTACTTCGATATATTTATTATGGAGACACCAACATGCCGACGGAAGACTCGCTGTATCTGTTCCAAGCGCCGATATATTATGGTACGTTTCTTAGCTATACCGAAGGCGTCGCCAAGGGGGGGCAAGGTAGGACAGTTGCCTCCCCCCCCCCCCCTAATATGCCTATGACCAGGGGCGTAGCTACCGCCGTATCAGCCATATCAATGATACGGGGCCCCCGAGCTGCAGGGGCCCCAACGTGTGTAAGTGACATAAAATGTTACCCACAATCTCACTCAAACTTAGGTCGTTTGCTTCGAGCAGTCATTATTACGTAATTATTTCTATGCCTTTTTGTGTAAACAGGAGCCAAGGGTTTATGCTGAAGCAACGCTTCCTAGCAACCCTTTATTTAGCAGTTTAATTATATTGTATTTGAATTATTTTAATTTATATTAATTTTATGATCAATGTGAATGTTAATTGTTTCTGTATATGGGTTAAGTTTAATAACTGAAAATTTAATTTCATTTAGGGGGGGACCTAAGCATAATGACGCATGAACCTTTTGCTTCCGGTATTTTAGTTCTGTGTATGAACTACTACAAGCTGTAATGCTGGAAACAATAAACTTTATTCTATTCTAATCAAAATATGTACCGTAATTTATACATTTCCAAAAAGATACCCCGCTTTTGGGCTTCGCCGTATCGGGCAGAAGGGCCCCCGACAAATTTTGATACAGGGCCCTTCTAGGGCAAGCTACGCCACTGCCTATGACTGTAATTAAAATGCATACTTTTCTTACTACATATAAAAACTTGCCCCCCCCCCCCCCCTCAGGCGACACTCTTGGTATATACCAGGGTTTCTTGAACTTTTTATAGTCACGAACCACTTTAGAATTGAATTAGGAAATGAAAACAAGCCCTATTTCGTGTTCGTGGCTTGGCCGATAAATGCAGAGTTTACTACAAAATTTCCTAATAAATATTACGTTGTGAGTTAACTGACCTACTGCGGACCCATAATACACATGACCCCTTAGAGGTCGCTTTAAGAAACCCTGATCTATATATTTAAAATATATTTGTGTATGTATATCAGCTGTCTGACACCCATAGTACAGGGTCTCCCTAGTTTGGGGTCAGATGGCCGTGTGTGAAATGTCCCCACATATTATATTATATTATTATATATATAAATAAAAATTAATGTTTATATGTTTGTCCTCCTATGCGTTACTAAACCATTGATTTGATTGTGATGAAACTTTGCTTCGAGAAGGTTCCTGGTCAAAAAACCCGGTAACGAAGTCGCGGGTACCAGCTAGTTTTATTCTAAATCTGAAGAAAGCTTGTTTGTTTGAATGCGCTAGTCTCGAGAACTACTGGTTCGATTCTAATAATAATTTCGCGAATAGCACTGAAAGATAACGTAGCTTCTTATTGGTGTTTTTTTTTAACCGAATGTGTAGTTTCTGAAATTACCTACTACATCCAAACTTATATAACACTAGCTTCTGCCCGCGGCTTCGCCCGCGTAAAAAGAACGATTATCCCAAGGGAACACATTACCGGGATAAAAAGTATCCTATGTGTTAATCCAGGAAATGGTCTACCTATGCGCCAATTTTCATCCAAGTCTGTTCAGCGGTTTACGCGTGATTGAGTAACAAACATCCAAACATCTTCACAAACTTTCACATTTATAATATTAGTAGGATTAGTGTAGCTTGCAATAAAGTACATCTTATAAATTAACATTGACTCTATAATATTGGATCTTTATAGGTCACACTTTATTTTTATTATACTAGCTGATGTCCGCGGCTTCGCCCGCCTGGATGTTGGTTATCGCGACCAAGAGGAATCATTAAATTTTGATCCCGGTCCCGAATCAAGCGAAGCGAGGCGCTTGAATTTTATTCTCGCGTCCATAATGTTTTTGCGATTACTCTTAAGATTTTGTTTAAATTATATGGTGTAAATGAGTAAAATAATGTGCACGAAATGAAAGTAAATAAGTTAGAGGCTTAAAGCCTCTAACTTATTTAGAATGATAAGGATTAATACCGTATTTGTGTAAATAGCTTTCCAATTACCACTTTACAATTGCCCATTTTTTGAGTATGTAAATGGATAAATGTCGTATGTTATCCTTAAGAGATAGACAGATGCCATCGCGGACTTTTCTGTAGACCTATATAAGATACACAATGCCGTATCCGTCAGAATGGCGAGTCTATAAAAATAAAAATATAGTTTATTTCATTAACCTTTCACATCATTGTATTCTGTATATATGACTTCCAAATCAATAAAAAATGAAACTATATAAATGTTCGTAAAATGTACATTTTTGTACTAAAATAAGTATAAATGTACGTGTCTGTATGCGTAGCAAACATCATTTTAAAGTGAGCCGCCATCCTGATATAAGGTCGGCGGGTGCATTTTAATTCAATTAACTTTTTTCAAATTTTACATTAGGAATGAAATGTACAAAGTCAAAGTCAAAGTCAAATCATTTATTTCAATTAGACCATTATAAGGCACTTTTGAACGTCAAATGAGAAAAAAAAAAATTGATTCTAGGTGCCCATTCCAAAAGGTAGTTTTGTATGGAGAAGAATGGGCAAGAAACTCCATACTTACTCTTTTAAAAACGATGTTAACAATATTTGCATTTACAGGAATTATATAATTATACGTGAATACGATGTACCTAGCATAAAAACACTAGGTATTTGAAAGTGTGTACAAAGTATCACAGATTAAGGAATGACAGACTAAGTTATATGTACATAGATACACAGTGTTCACATATTACATATTACAATTAATGTTGAAACAGTAGACGACCACTCCTTATATTTTAACAAACAATGGATCAGTATGTGAGCCTGAGCAGTGTATAAAAAAAGAGTCAAATATATATATGTACATATTTATACTAAGTATGAAATTAGGTATTTTAAATTAGCAATCGGTTCGATTTTGTCTAGACTGTCGATCGTCCTATGGAGCTAGACCAGCATGTTTCCAAGCATTCTTATCTTGAATATAGTCCTCTAGATTATAATAAGCTTTTTTACAGAGTGTACTTTTAATATATGATTTAAATTTTGTTTCACTTAGTTGTAATATATCACTAGGAATTTTGTTGTAGCACTTAACACAGTACCCCATAAAAGATGTATGGACTTTAGACAATCTAAAATATGGTTGAGCTATTTTGTCCTTGTTTCTAGTATTAAAGTCATGTCTATCACTTACTTTATTAAACATATGTAAGTTTTTTCTTACATACATAATATTTTCATAAATAAATTGGCAAGGCACTGTCATTATATTAATATTTTTAAATAGTTCCCTAAGAGATTCGCGGCGACGTAGATTATAAATGGCTCTGACAGCTCTTTTTTGTAAAATAAAAACGGATTCAATGTCAGCAGCCCGACCCCACAGTAAAATACCATACGACATAATGCTGTGAAAGTAGCCAAAATAGACCAAACGCGCAGTTTCTACATCTGTTAACTGTCTTATCTTTCTAACAGCATAAGCCGCGGAGCTTAGTCGCCCCGCAATAGATGTTATATGAGGTCCCCATTGTAATTTCTCGTCTAGCGTGATTCCTAGGAAAACCGTTTGACTAGTAAATTCCAGTTTCTCTCCATTAAGTATGATGTCACATTTACTATTCCTAACATTTGGTAAAATGAATCGAATACATTTGGTTTTTTTTTCATTAAGTACCAAATTGTTTACCGTAAACCAATTTTGAACCTGAAGAATAGCGTCATTTACGTCATCTAGATTTTGTGACCGTCTGTTTATTTTAAAAATCAATGATGTGTCATCGGCAAATAACACCATTTTTGGTTGATTTTGAAACAATTGGGGTAAATCATTTATATAAACTAAGAATAGAAATGGACCCAATATTGAACCTTGAGGAACGCCCATAGTCGTTTCAGACCCCAATGAGTTCACGCCGTTAACCTGTACTTTTACCCGTCTATCCCTCAGGTATGACCTTAGTAAATTAAGAGATGTTTTACTAACCCCGTAGTGCTCCAGTTTCAGCAAAAGTGTCTCATGGTCAACGCAATCGAACGCCTTTGAGAGGTCGCAAAAGATTCCAATGGCATCTTGTGATTCCTCCCAGGCGCTAAAAATGTTCTTTATTAGGGTGACACCGGCGTCAGTTGTACAACGCCCTTTGGTGAAACCATACTGTTGTTCATGAAAGATGGAATTTTTATTAAAGTGACGCAACATTTGATTGAGCATTAACTTTTCAAACACCTTGCTGAGAACTGGCAGAATCGACACAGGCCTATAATTGTTGGGGTCTTTACTATCACCGGATTTGAACAACGGTACTACTTTACTGTGTTTCATCAGATCCGGAAAGACTCCTTGGTCTACACTGGTGTTAAATATAAGAGCTAAATAGGGCGCAATCGTTTCTATAATAGATTTACAGACTTTTACAGACATTCCCCAGAGATCTTCTGTTGATTTAATTTTAAGATCTTTAAAGGCTCTTATAACAGCCTGGGGGTTTGTATGTTCAAACCTAAACTCCGAACGGCATGCCTTAACATTCTTCCTAAGTAAGGCAGCAGAGAGCGCGGGAGAGGAATTTAAAGCTTCAGTAGTTTTAATGGGAATATTTCCAAAAAATGCTTCAAATTCCTGAGCTACTTCTATATCTGAATTTATGGGGCCATGTGCAGTCTCTAGATTAAATTCAGTATTACGCTGTTTTTTCCTACCTGTTTCATTATTTATTATTTGCCAAGTAGTTTTTATTTTGTCATCAGCTAATTTTATTTTATTTCTAATATAAAGGGATTTGGCTATTTTGCAGACACTTTTAAAAAGTTTTGAATATTTCGCAACATACTGATGAAAGCTTGTATTCATTACATGTTGCTTTAGACCATAAAGTTCAAATAGTTTTTCCCTGCTTTTACGAATACCTGGAGTCGCCCAATCGCTAAATAAGAACTTTGTGCAAATACTTTTAGTCTTTAGTGGAAATGTATCATTAAATTGCGTGTTTATTAGTGAAAAAAACTCAGCGTAGAACTCATTTGGGTCATCTATATTATTAAAGCAATGAACACTTAGTTTACTTTCCAATGAACTATTAAATTTATCTAAGTTTTTACATGTAATTGGCCTAAACCTTATTTGAATTTTTTGTAAAGGAATGTAGGCGCATAACGTTATTGTCTGTCCACTATGATCTGATGGTAGCTTATTTATAATTTCTTTATGTAAATAATCACAATTACAAAATATATTATCAATACAAGTGGCAGAAGAAGCTGTCACTCTGGTTGGTTCCATAAAAACATTTGACAAATTAAATGACCTAAAAAGACTCAATAATCTGATACTACTGGAGTTGTTTTCTAACAAATTAATATTAAAGTCACCACATATGATGATTGATTTACTACTAGTACTAATTTTTTTCAACACATCTTCCATTACAGAATCAAATGTAGATAAATTCTGGTAACTGGGGGGTCTGTATACACATACGTAAACGTACGTCAACTGTAAAGAAAGAAAGAAAGAAAAGGAACACACACACACACAATGGAAAACACAACACACACAACAACACACAATGGAAAACTATTTAAATGTTATACAAGCACTGATATTGTACAACGTACGTGAGCCGCCACCCTGACTCCAGAATGGCGGGTTGATTCTAAACCAATCAAACTATTTTAATCAACCAAATAACAAATAAATGTACGTCTTATGTTCTTGTCAGATAGTAAAACAAAACTCGATTAAATAATTCATAACATGATTTATTCAATTTTATAACATTTGACCATAAAGAATACAATGGGCAATCACCATTTCTGGACTTCTATTTAATCTTGGCTTCAAATCATCATAGCACATCCATATACCATCACCCCTATATGGATGCGCTTTAGAGTGCCCAATTGCATCATAATTATAAATTTCTAATTATGATGCAATTGGGCATGGGTATATGAATATAAATATGTACCTCCAAGCTTAATTAAGCTTGGAGGTACATATTCAAGGACTCCTACAATATTACAAATATTATTACCGTTGACGTTGAGTATTATTTCTAAAGGAATATTCCAAATTTGAAAAAGTTAATTGAATTAAAATGCTACCGGCGACCTTATATCAGGATAGCGGCTCACTTTAAAATGATGTTTGCTACGCATACAGACACGTGCATTTATTCTTATTTAAGTACAAAAACGTACATTTTTCAAACATTTATATAGCTTATTTTTGTTTTATTTGGAAGTCATACACCCGCCATTCTGACGGATACCACAATTCCACCATATATCATAAAGGGTTTAGGTAGCGTTTTCATTGAAAGCTCCCAGACAGCGCATTTTTTTCCGACACCTCCAACAAATATCATTTTATTTTAGCCAATGCATACAAAAACTTGACAAATTATATACTAAAACCTTCCTCGAGAACCACTCTGTCCATTCGTGAAAACAGTATGAAAATCGGTGCAGTAGTTTTTGAGTTTATAGCGTGACAGACAGACAGACGCAGCGGAGGACTTTGTTTTATAATATGTATTACCTTTCAAACATCTGCATATATTTGTTCTTCTTTCCATCAGGCTTCACGAACAATCGTCTGCAAGTATTCTGCAAGCACAACTTGCAGAGCAACGTGTCACCGGAGAACGTCCTCGCGATACTACAGGCTGCAGATCGCATGCGGGCTACCGACATCAAGGAGTATGCGCTCAAAATGATCGTGCATCACTTTGGCCTTGTAAGTTGACTTATTTATTTACATCTACCTTACAAATATTATTACAGTTTTGCTCTATTGAGGTCTCTTTATAATATTATATATTTACTAGCTTCTGCCCGCGGCTTCGCCCGCGTAAAAAGAGCGATTATCCCAAGGCAACATATTACCGGGATAAAAAGTATCCTATATGTTAATCCAGGAAATGGTCTATCTATGTGCCAATTTTCATGCAAATCTGTTCAACGGTTTACGCGTGATTGAGTAACAAACATCCAAACATCTTCACAAACTTTCGCATTTATAATATTAGTAGGATTTACAATTACACTATCAATGAATATTCCTCATCATCTACCTAGCCTTTTCCCAACTATATTGGGGTCGGCTTCCAGTCTAACCGGATGCAGCTGAATACCAGTGGTTTACATGGAGCGACTGCCTATCCGACCACCACAACCCAGTTGATGGGTAACACCATACCCCTTGGTACCCTAATTTAATCCTATTATTTAATTAAATCTAATTATACCCATTTTGTTGTAAATAGCAAGTTGCCGCTGCATATGGATGTGACCGTAAACAAGAATAGTGCCCAATAACAATTAACATACTTTTATGTACATGAATGTGCATCAAAATCTACTTTTGCAACAGAAAATCACAATATTCTACTGCCCAATAATTGGAAATAATTTATTTCATTTACAGCCAATTATTACAGTAAATAAGAAGTTACAAACGATATTCAAAAAATTCGAACTGCGCCTTGTCCATTTTTTTAATAAACTGCGCAATTTATTAATTTCATATGAATATGAAATTAATAAACTGCGCAATTTATTAATTTCATATGAATATGAAATTAATAAATTACCTTATCGGATGTAAATAAGATTCATATTCTTTTAACCATGCCCTGTCTGTCCTGTAGTCGTGCGTGACTGTGGCGTGCTGAGCATTTTTTGGTTTGTCATCTGTATATGACTGTGGCAGTCAAAAGATTAAGCGAATGTGATCAAGCATGTCATACAAATATGAACATTAACTTTACAATTTTCTCAAATAATAACCATCTACAATTACACAGGGTTACATTTCGCAGGTGGCGAGGCAAGACGCTATCAAGAACTTGGCACAACCTCTTCTAGTCGACATCATATGGGCGCTAGCAGAGGAACCTCACTTCGACTGTCCCCTCCCAGTACAACCGAGGTCATTGCCCTCGTCGTCATCAGCTGATACCCTTACAGATGACCCCGAGTATGTTCGACATAGATGCGGGAAATCGTAGACAGGAATTGTAGGGTTTGACTTGAAAGTGCCAATGTGAGTACTAGGACAGCATAAGTGGAGACTGATTTTAGATATAGGACTAGAAAACATGTTATAGATACAGCTTAGAAAAATAGTGTGTCCACCTTTCTCATGTTGTGGTGATTGTACACAGGACACAAAATTCCGCGTAGGTATGCCAGGACATCAAGCTACAACAATCTGTCAAAAAATCATGGCAGGATAAAAATGAAGATGTTTAGAGAAGTTGAAATTCTAATTCTTATATATACTTGGGTACCTAAAGAGTATCTTCAGGCATTTACAATATTTTTAAAACCCCGTCAAAAAAAAATGAATACTTTAACGAAAAACTTATTATTTCAGAACGAAACGGCGACTGACAGTAACAGTGACACTGACAGCCACTGTTTTGCAGTTCTTACACTGAAATTGCATCGTTTTATGGGAAATAATGATAAAAAAAAACCACACACTTGTCTAGCACATCACTAGTCTCCCAATTTAATAGATCCGTCAAAGTCGCTTGTAACTTTCTTTTTTATATAAACATAAAATGGGCATCAAGATGAAACGAAAAAGTTATAATTTCGTTTCGTAATATTTTAATTATGGGGGGTTTAAAAATATTGTAAGTATATCAATCTACTCCTAGTAATGTATTCTTCACATTGGAAAATATTTTAAGGCCACAATTTTTTGTTTTTTCCTTTAATGAATGTATGGATGTCGTGTCGCCATGATTCTTTCTTTGATTGATTTTCAACTTTATTACAAAAGTATAAGGTTCATATTCAATTGGGAAAATTTTACATTTTGGTATGGCTTTAAGTGCTGGTGTCTGTACCTACTAAATTCTAGGCTCACATAGGCAGACTGCGGTATAATAAGTGTCGCAAGTTTATCTGGCTTGGTGGCTTTAATTGGAACTAATGAAATTACAATGAAGTTGACAAGAACACTTTTTGTGCAAGAACTGCAGTGCTATTCTGTTACAATCTCCCTCGGTGAACACCTAGGTGAAGTGAGCTGTCGATTCGACAGCTGTTCACCTGGTGTGGACAGGTTAGGACTGAAGTCCTTGATAAAATGATTTTGCAACCAATATGATGATGTGTTTTTCCTAGTACTGTATAAGCCTGTGGTGTAAAATAAGTAATACCTAAATGAGAGAGAACCAATGAGTTCAGTAACTGATAAATAATATTCTCTAAAGCTTACTTTTCTTACTTAATTCAAATTTGACTGTCAATTAAATTATTAAATCTTTACTTTAAATTCCTAGAACCTATTAAATTTCTTATTTCTTAAGGCAGATTAAAAACTGTACATACTTTTTAAGATATCATAATTATTGCACATTGTATTATATTGAGGCTGTGCATTTAATATGTATACAAAATTGTTTATGCAACTACTACTATTGACAATATATTTTATTAAAGTAAATAAGAGAGCTAATTTTTGAATAGTCACCTAGCTTTTATGTAAAAAATATTGACATTTTGACAATTATTATCTATTCAAAACATGTCAAACTGTGATATTTTAAGGTTATTTGAAAATTTAAAAATCGACCCCAAATAAATTTGATTTGGAATTATGTTTTAGAATAAGTACTAGGTAGTGGTGTAGAGTAATTTATTGATTCTCTTTTCAAAATTATTAATGAAAAAAAAATAAAAATGTAGGTTATTCAAATATTTATTTAATGTTATCTAGTCATTACTATCTTTGTTCATGATGTAAATAGAATTAAACATTTTGTAACTTGACATAGTTTAATCAAGCAAAAATTAACAAATATTACTAATAAATTAAATCATTTTAATGGATCTGCTGTTTCACTTCATTGCTCGTATTTGTGTTTGATGTCCTTCCATAGTTTCTGGAAATAAAATAAAATTGTAAAAATAACATGCACTTGTGCTTGTGCACTGTGCACCACTTTGCATGGGGTTGTACGACATCGGTCAAGTCCGATATTCGTCAAATCGGCAATTCGTCAAATTTAATATTTGTCAAAGCTGTAGTTCGTCAAATCGTCTGTTTGTCCAATTATAAAATTTGACAAATATGCTATTGGTCAAGTAATTTAAGTATAATCAACTGTAAAAATAAAAGTACCGCATGATATTTTTTTACTCATTTATTCAATTCATATATTTTATTTACTTAGAATTCAAACCCAACTAACTTATGATATGGAGTTTGCCGGTTCACTCGTGCCTGACTAGTAGACTGACCTAACTCATAAAACCTTTTTGGAAATCACAAAAAAAAAAACATTTTTACAATCATGACTTAGGAGAAAGAAAAGAAAGATATTTTCTACTTCCCTCATTATCAAGCAGGAGGCAGAACAGACCTAGGCCAATAGGCACAAAGGGACGTTTACAAGTGGGCTTCTCTACATAATGGTTTATAATGGTTGTCATTTATATAGAATAATGGATAGCAATAAAAAGGTATCTCTTTGTTTGGCTAAGTCATTATCTACCTTATTAACGTATTGACGGCCACATCAAATAAACTAAAACATGGCCTCGTCGCAAAGCTGCAAATTACAACTCTATGAAAGTAAGTTTCTAAATGTAATTTCATAGAGAAGTTATTCGTCTGTCATGCCTGTCATGTAGTCGTGACTGTGGTGAGCTAGGCAAATTTTGGTTTGTCATCTATACATGACCGTGGTGGTCAAGAGGTTAACCATAATCAGTCAATTTATTATTGAGTGTTTGACTTGTGCCAAAACCTAACTCTAGAGTAACACAAGATTAATGATTAAATATCATACATGATGGGCCCCTATGAGCAAAGATAACCCTGACTGGTGCAAGCGTGCCTTATGATTAGAAACAAAACCATATTTCTGAAAACTTTAAGCTTTATGCCATATCAAAACTTATCCATATTGCATGGGATTCATATTGACACAACCATAATTCGGGTCAGAGGGTTGTCCTATCCAGTCCTATGGGCTTGGTTAGCATTGGATTGGCATTTACAGTGACAAGCTAACAAGAAACAGTAGCAAAACTAACAACCAATCATAATAGCCAAGAATTAACCTATCAAGAGTCGACTTACAAGGCAGTTATCTATATATGTTAGCGGGACCTGTGGAAGCCAAACTACAATGGATTAGGAAGCACTCAACAATGAGTAAGGCGGGAACTTGATGAAATTTTCAAGTACAGGCACTCCACAGGACCATAACAAGAAATTGCAGCCTAAGTTCTACATAGTCAAACTTAAGAAAATACAGAGTTGGTTTACCCTGAAGTAGCTGTCATCACTATAATAATAGACAAAGCCGTAAATATATGTTTTTAGTGATTGATTAAGTAAGTAATAGACTTTACAGGCTAAGTTTGCCTAATAAACTTGAAACAGTAAACTGCAGAGGCACAGGAGAAACCTAAATCATAAGGATGATGGAAGATTGCGAGGTTATTTTTAATCTTCGGATTCCTTCTAACGTAAGTGAATTCTGATGTAGTCGCAGATATAAGTGCATGTTAACATACACAAGAGTAAAATTGTCCAATTTAAAGCACCAAAAGAAAATTACATAACATTACTCACTCCCTTGTTTATGCTCTCAAAGAGGCCTACAGAGGCGACATCAAAGGCCCTTTCGAAGAAGAAAGTGCCAAGCGCTCCCGCTAGGAAGAAGGTGGAGGTTCTCTTGAACACAGTACGGTTTAACGTAGTCCACGCAGACATTGTGGATACAAATTCAAGAAAATCGCTTTTCTCGTCGAACTTGGTCTAGGAACGCACCACAGACTAAAATGTATTTTTTTTTTTGGTTGCTGACCCTGTTTTGTCAAAATATTTTAATGCTAAACCACCAGCTTTTTAGCTAAGGTTGGCCAGAGACAAATTAGGTATGTAATTTGGTCGTACGGTTTAGGATATAATGTGTAAAATATTCAGCAGTAAGAAGCAAGTACGTTTTTTAGCTAGTTCCGGTGCGGAAAGGACATCATTTTCATGTGTCAAAGGTAAGTTACAAGGTAGAGCATCATCATAGTACTCTTACTAAAAATACTATTTTTATCGAACTTTCACGCGGACAAAGTCACGAGCACTGCCAATCATCTCTGTTTATTTAAATAGATTTAAAATAAACAGATGATTGGCACTGATCCCCAAACTAGATAGGTATCTGACTCTTTGGGATCGCAGGCAATGAGGCAATGCTTATCGACAGTGGAAAGAATCATGTCAGGATTTGTAAAAAAAATAGATTTTAAGGTTTAGAGAAGTTGACATTCTAATTCTTATATTCTTGGTACCTAAAGAGTATCTTCAAGCATTTACAATATATTTAACCCCGCAAAAAAAGAAGTGAATAGTTCAGAACACTTCACATGGCGTATTTGTGCAAATATTCGCCTTACTTGGATAATACAAAATAGACTTTATTCCAATAATTATCGGTTGTACTTTGTATTATCCAAGTAAGGCGAATATTTGTACAAATACGCCATGTGAAGTGCCAGCATAACGAAAAGCTCATTATTTCAGAACGAAACGGCGACTGACAGAAATAGCGACACTGACAGCCGCCGTTTCGCAGTTCTTACACTGAAATTGCATCGTTGTATGGGAAATAATATCACAAATAATGATTATTTTTTTCCAGACATTTGTCTGCCAATTTTATAGATCCGTTAACGTCGCTTGTCACTTTCTATTTTTATAAACACATAATGGGCATCGAGACGAAACGAAAAAGTGTTACTTTTCATTTCGTAATATTTTAATTATGCGGGGTTTTAAAAATATGTTAAGTATATCAATCTACTCCTGGTAATATATTCTCCACATTAGAAAATGAAAATGAAAATTTTGAACCGTCTAAATTATTATTTTTTTCGCACAAATGAATGTAGGTATGGATCTCGCCATGATTCTTTTAAGTGTCGAGGGATAAGATTCGAAATAATAATTCCACTTATGATATGCAACGACGCTAGAGATCTTCAGTAGGCCCAACCTAGAACCCGAGAAGCGCATAACTCCCGAACGGTTCGACCAAATTATAATAGGAAACCCATTTTTGAAAAGTATCTCAATGAAATTCTGTAGTGCTAATATGCCACCAAAAAAAACACAAAATTTTTATTCAATCGATAAGTGCCATAAAAATGCATTTAAATTTTAAATTTTTAAATTTCGCGCGTAGTTTGACGAAAACGCCTCAGACGTCCGGCGTCCAGTAAGAGTCTTACTGGACGCCATATTGCTCAGCGTAAATGACGTCAGTTCGTTTTGTATCAAATGAGCTCATATTAAATACGTTAATTGTTTACCATTTAAAAATAATTAAAAACATATTTTGTAATAGGTTTAATAATGAAAAATACGTTGTTTACGAAAATAATAAAAGTACAAAGCCTTTATTACGCCAATCGGTTGACTGACAGTTGACAATTTTTTGGTTACACAGCCGTATGGCGTAATAACATGGCCGCTACTATTTCACGGTGTTTTATAACAGTTTAAAAAACCTGAAAACTTTGAATGGAATTTAAAAAATTTGTTTTGCTATTTTATGAACTAAAACTTACATTTTCCGACTTCTTTATGCCTAAACTGTCTCAATAACATATTTATAGATTTTATCTCCTACAGAGTAAAATATCCTATTATAACTGTTTTTTGTGTTCGTTATTGTCAGGTTTGTATAAAAGAAAATTTTAGGTACAGTCGACTACAAAGAGATGTATACCCCCTAAAGTTACAAATACATGTACCCATTTAAATAAGTGTACATACTTTGTTACAAATTATTGTACACATGAAACATGACGCATACATGTATTCACTTAATGTGCCTAATTAATGTATACAGCAAGATGGACACTGTAATGTGTACGCTCTGAAACAAATTAATGTATTCACACTTAGTTACAAAAATATGTACAAGATATGTTCTAATTTTAGATTTCTGAATTTCTGTCAAAACCATTGAAAACTCTTTGGATGGTATAATATTTGCAATAATCTTTTTCTGTTATGATGACACTTATAAATCAATATTCATTTCATAACGAGGTATAATTTGTTTGTATGTAGGGGGGTAATCTCTGGAACTAATTCCACTTTGGACAGAAAAAACTTAGGTTAATTTAGGTCGACGTCAAACCCTGCAGACAGATATAGGAGCCACGCGCAAGATTTATAATTTCTTGCCAAAATGTGAAGTAGATCTACTATTGTTATAAGTAAAAGAATATTAAGTATAGATAAGTTATATTATTAAAAGCAAGACATCAATTAAAGTTTAAATAAATTTGTTTTATGATTCAATAGTTTAAATTTTATCTTGTCCAAATAATATTACTTAAGTTTAGTTACTGTTTGGAAAAACAAAAACAGGTTGAATAGAAAACACCTTCTTTTTATGTGTCGAGTGAGAGAAAAATAATGTAAATAAGTGGCGAAAATAATTTGTAATTTTGTAAGTCATCTTCGATAAACAAATGACACGCCAATGACGTCATGCACGAAATGAAAGAGAAAACAAGTATTCCCGCACTATTCTAAAATTTAAAAATAGAATATTAGACCTGTATACATATTATTGTATCCAAATATGAACATATTAATTCGTTTCAGAGCGTACACATTACAGTGTAATTTTAGCTGTGTACATTTGATAGGAACATAAATCTGGCATACAGGATGTATGCTAGTACTAGTCTACTAGTATACAATGACGACATCATGAATGGATACATATTTTTATAACTTTTAAATGTATACATATTTTTGTAGTCGACTGTACCTATACCCTGTTCACAATAAGATTAGACATAAAGACAAACCTTTTTTACAGTCCCTTCAACCGATTTTGACTTCTATTCCGTAGACTTAAGGATGACATTAGAGGCAAAAAAGTGGTTACAATAACAACTGTTTACTGCAGTTGCCATTTGTCATGCTACTAACGCAATATGAGTCAAAATCGGTTGAACGGACTGTAAAAAAGGTTTTTTTAAATGTCTAATCGTCGTAAATGTCAATAAACGTTTTTTCTTTCTTCTTTCTTTCTAATCTTATTGTGAACAGGGTTATAGGTATGTAAGTTGGTTGGGTAGGTTTAGATAAGTAGGGTAGGGTAGGTAGTTAGGTAGGGTAGGGTAGGGTAGGGTAGGTAGGTAGGAAGGGTAGGGTAGGGTGATGGATAGGAAAAGTATGAATTTTAAATACCTACAGTCAAAGGCACATGAAGCTTTTGGAATCTCAAGGGGGGGGCGGGGCAACTGCCCCTACCTACCCCCCCCCCCTTGGCGACGCCCTTGCCAACAATTCTAAAAAAAAGAACTAGCTCGCAAACCTATTTCAAATCATAATAGATATCATTACGCATTGTTTATGAAGATAGAGGAAGAAATGTCAGTGGGTCGTCTACACAAGTATTGAATAGAGAACAAACAGGGCTAGGTAGGCCTAAATCATGATTCAAAGGTAGACCAACCTCAACCTCAACTCTTGCTGCAGATGCCAACCGACTGCTTGAAGTATTAACACGTATCGTGCAGGATCCACTTCTTGTTCGTCTTTTTCTTTGACACAAATACTTGGCGGCACTAGAATAAACTTAATGAGCTTTTTCAGCAACACTCTACTTTGATAACTCGACATAAATCTGATATTATTACCTCACTTCGTAAAACCAACATCTACAAAACAATAGAATGAAGCTGAGGATAGAGTAACTGAAGATACGTTTGTCAAAGGCAGTAGTCAAACTTTCTAAGTGGCCAGTGTTATACTTAAGCAAAGAGGTAAGAGTATCTAACTCGTTTGATATTGCTCTCTCTAGTGTTTCATCATCATCATTTCAACCAATGCCCACTGCTGGGCATGGGTCTCCCCCAAGGGGGGGTTCAACCGTAATCGCCAACTTGGCCGATGCATGTTATCCGACCACTAGTGCTTTAGTGGTCGGATAACTGCGGTTGCAACTTTGGGGCCCTGGCCGTGGCCGCATCCATCAAGTCCTAAAGTTGCTTTTGTAGGACTGCAATGCTCAACATCACCCCGACACGTGGCACACTGACGTTCTACGCTCCTTTAAAGGACAACCAACGTATAGTCCGTAAGGCTATATGTAATCATGCACGATACCTACCCATACACGGACTAGAAAAAAAAGGACTCCGCGCCACGAATTCGAAAGTAAAGCACCCTAAGTAAGCCGGACCGTTTGTACAAACATGCCTCACGCACACATTTACATCATAGTCACGGACTAGAAAAAAAAGGATTCCACGTCATGCATATCGAAAGTACCGATCTATGTGTGCGTCGGTCCGGCGTAGGTATAATACTATTAAGTATTCTGTGGTAAAACTAATATTATAAATGCGAAAGTACAGTACCTTGTCCGTATATGGTGTCGGACGTAAAGAATAGCACCATCCCATACATATCTTCCCGTGGATGTCGTAAGAGGCGACTAAGGGACGTACCAGAGAATGGACAGCAGCGTTCTCTGTGCATTTGAAACAACCATACTACGTGCGTGGAGATTATGACAAAACCCCCCCTTGGGGGAGGCCTATGTCCAGCAGTGAACGTCTTTCAGCTGAAATGCGAAAGTAAGAGCTACTTTCGCATTTATAATATCTCTCCGTCTGTTACGTTTTCACGACGAAACAGCTGAATCGATTTTGATCAAATTTGGTATGAACATAGCTTGTACCCTGAGGAACGACATAGGCTACTTTTTAGGTATAATAATACTCTTTGATTCACGCGGATAAAGTTGCGTGCGAAAGCTAGATTCTAATGTGTAGTGATATGCACTATACATAAATTAACGCATGCCAGCACTGTCGCTGCTCCGCGTAGGGTCAGCTCACACCTAAATGTGACGAGACGCGACGATGCTTGAAAAAGGTCACGAGAATAGTCCTCGAGGTGCAGCGCGACACCGCGAGGCGTATTGGAAATTTCTTATTAAAAAATGTGTACCTTTTTGTATTGTAAATAAGGTTCTACGGCTATCACGGCTGCCACTAGGGACAACTGTCCCTTCATTTTGTCATTTCCTTCCCGATATGCGCATGAAGCTTTATTTTTATTTATTATTTTATTTATTTATTTTCAGCCTGTATTGTCCCACTGCAGGGCAAAGGCCTCTCCCTTTCTTCTTTCCAACCCTCTCCGTACAGAGCTAGTGTTGACCAATCCCTCCTGTAAGCGTCAAGCTCATCCCACCAGCTTTACCAAATGTAAATTAGATTATTAAGGACAATAAAACACTTAATTATTATGATGAAAATAGGGGATATATTTACAACTATGTATTAAAATAATATGATGACTCATGAACAATACTTTCCATAAATAATAAATGAGTAATGGCGTCTTACAGATCACGCATAATTAAATAAAACCGCCATAAATGATTGTACAAACCTTGTGTACGGAATGATTGTCAGCAAACTTTATTTTTTGTAGTCTACACTTTTGTTTTTAGATTCTATCAAATTAGACTTTGGGTCGCATATTGAGCAGCAAAATGCGTGAACTAAGTAACTATGGAGTCAAAAAGTGCAGGAAATAATTTCCTCTGGCATGAGTTGCCGTATATTTTCACACAAAACTTGACTGTAAAGAACATTTTCGATTATTTTGCTGATCATTGCGTGTTGACCAAAAAAGTACCTGACAACTTGTTTGATGTTGACAATCAATAAAATTGATCTAACTATAGAATCGTGCAAGACTTTCGGCAACTTTTCTGGGCAAAAGTAGCCTAACTGCACACTGCCTAATTTTATTTTAATTTGAAACTGTAACCTTTACTTAGTACAACGAGTAACTTGTAATGTTTTCTGAAAGGGGCTTCAGTTGGAAAATGTGTCTTACGAACGTGGATTAAGCTACTTCTGCTTGGCAGCCTCAAATTTTACTTAAGAATATTGTTTATTAGCGCACAAACGAAAGGGTATTCATAATGTAAAATCTTAAAGTAATGAAATGCCATAAGATATACTGCAGTAAAATAAAGTTCAGTCCAAAGCTAAAACTATGTTTTGCGTTACACAGGCTTACACAAGTGTTCATAAGAAAAAAAAAACGAGATAATTATTAACACAGGTATTGGCATAAAATACGAGGAAGAAATTACATATTGTTTATTTTAAAAATACAGACACAATCCGACGCATTTTAGTAAGCGGTACATTTTCAGCGTATTTAAAAAATATATTGTTGATACATTTATATTTTTCGTTTTATTCGAAACATAACTTAGGAACCGATAAACATTACTTATTAGTGTTTGTACACTATCTTTATGAACAAATCAAGAACACAATTTGCTGTCTACCATTGAATTATTTGAACCTGGGAGTGGACTGGCAGCTTATACCAAAAAAGTCTTTAAAGATTTTGCATTGGACATCAATTAAAATGTATACAAAACTGTACCTGAAAGCTATCCATAAACTAGGCAACACCATTTCAAAAATACTTCGTACTTATGTCCTTTATATTGGAAATACAACAGAAATATGGACGTACAAGGGTGTATAATACATAATAATATAATTATGAATGCTCGCTGTACGCGTGCCGTAAAGCTGTGTACGCACGAACGGGGGCAGCGATCTATTTGCACGCATTCAAACGTAATTGAAATCATTGTTCATGTTCGTTCATAGGTACAGTACGGTCAACGTAACTTGTCGCGTCTGAAGTTAGCCGATTAGCTGCGCAGTAGACAATTTCGTTCCTAAAAGTTCCATTGCGCAGCCAAACAGCTAACTTCAGACGCGCCAAGTTACGTTGACCGTATTGTACCCGGTTGTATATTCCACTTCACCTTTTGACCGCCACAGTCATGTATAAATGACAAACTAAAATGTGCCCAGCGCGCCACGGTCACGACTACATGACAGGCATGACAGACGAATTACTACTCTATGGTATTACGTTTAGAAACGTACTTCCATAGAGTATTAATTCGTAGCTTGGCACCGAGGGCACGCTTTTGTTTTTTTTTGCCGTGGCGGTCAATAGGTTAAAGCATTCTTCAAAAGTATACGCACCCTTACGCTGTAACGGACATTTTTTGAACTTGTTTATGTTTTTCTTCTAATTTCTATTGGACTTTGAATATTGTTCCGTTGTGTTTAGGCTCTAACTATTGTCACTTACACATTGTTTACTAAAATTTAAACGTAATTGTAACTTATTACCAATCCTTTTCCAACATTCTGATATGTATAGATAGTTTAGGGATAACTTTAAACTTACTATACTATACGCCAACGTTTGCGGCAGTTGCGGTCATAAAAGGTGGGAGAGAGACCACACGACATCCAGTATAGCTTTTAGAAATCCCGGACTGTTCTGCTAGCACGTTTTATGGCCGCAACCTCAGATTATGAAACAAAAGGTAGATAGATAGTCCACGCAGAACATGAGTGTACAATCTCGTGATTGTATTTGCTTTTGAATTTATATTTTATGGCTTTTTTTAACGATGCGGCGTTTCGTGCTATACTGATTCGTATCAATACCACACAAATCGCGTTGTAGATATTCGCTTTTCAATTTGTATTTGCTTTTTTGGCTTCACTCTCAGTGTTCCGCGCGGTCTATCTGCCTTTTTTACAATCTGAGGCGATCCTAACAAAGATGTTTAGTATAGTTATTAAATTCTATTGTTAGCAAAATCTTATAATTCAACACAAATTGTACAAAGCATAACCTTAGGAATTATAATATTAATATAGATAGTGATATAACTGACGCACTAAATTGCCTGACCTTTAAAAATTTGTTTGCATGTTTAAAAATACTAACTTCCTGGCCTGTTGCAATCGGCTCTTTGATACTGAACATGGTTTTAATTAATAGAATCTATGGTCTTGTACGTGAACTGCAACAATCTATCTAAATTAATGAATATGTTATGCTGATTTAATTATTAAGCCAGAGATTATTCGTTTTAATCGTAAATAATAAATTAATTTAAAGGAAAATAAATTAATTTGGAATTTCAATACAGAATACTGTACTATGCCAATATCAAAATAAAAAAATATATAAATATCTCACTGAAAAATACACTGGATTCAACGTCTATACGATAAAAGTTGGTCAGTTTTATCAGAATATGCGCTTGCAAGGTGCCGCCGGCAATCTTTCATAAGAAATAATAATAATACTTTTGTGTTTTCAAATATCATATTTTCGGCCATTTTGTGAACTTATTTGCCAAGTATTTCTATATTCAAGTCTTTGCTATGTGTAGTCGCAAATGGCTCTGATCTACCAACGTTGGCAAGTCGGTTAAATGACTTGCGACATCGTCGGATATCCCTTCACAAATGTTGGCACTAACATTTGCTACTTGTAACATGACGCGTGAGTATTATTACCAACGCCAAACATTTGGCCACGAAGGGCCACAGAAATGGAATCACGCATTGCCATTGACAATACTCATCTAGCTACAAAACTACAACAAAAAAAAAGTAATATTTAATACCTCTGCCGCGTGTAGTCTTTTCTAGAATATTCCGACTTTTTAATTACAGCTTCTTCAATGTTTTATGCGTGAATCACGGCCGTTATAAGCGTTCAATGACCCACTAAAAGTTTGTAACTATTCAATGATTATCATTTATTAAAAAATAACATTAATGGTATACTTCCTTACGCTAACATTCGTCGAACCATCACATAAATTTTGATAATTAGATTACACTCATTCATTAACTAGGCATTCGTTATATTCTAATAATTTTTGGAGTAAATAAATCCATAGTATGTACATGCTCTTGAGATTGTTCAACCTAGCAAGTTGTTTACAAATTATCTAGTATTTGGGTAAACTACGCAATACAATAATTGTTTGGTCAGTTTCGAGTTAAAAATACAAACGGTTTGTTCTGCTTGGGTTAGCGGTGAGCACAATTACAAATATATTTGGCTATTTGACACTGATCAACTTATTTAAATAGCAGCGCAGATCAGCGCTTAAAATTAGGATATGTACTTATAATTTACGACAAACAAAATGCATCATGTTTCTTATGCTACAGCTAACAACATTGTCGCGATATGGCGAAGATTTGCGTTATTGCTACCACGGAATAGACAACGTGGCGCGTGCCACAATTACGCGGAAAATATTTAAAATAATAACACCTTCGACAGGTGCATTAAGTCTTAATTTTGTATGAATTTCAACTTTGACGAAAAGCATATTTTCGTTGTTCATATTAAGTTGCGTGCACACTCCCACTTGTTTTTTATATTTCTGGAATTTGTCACATCATGATCATTCAGGCAAACTCTCTTATGGTCAACTGTCGTTAAATTGCTACAGATCAAAGGGTTTTATCCCAACAAAGTTCATGCCGTTGGCCATACTTCGGGCGTTGTTAGTTGTTGCGTTTGGTTTACCTGAATTATCGCGACGTTTTTAACAATGGTCCTATACATTTCTTCAAAAATCGGACAAGAGATTTATTACGAGAATGTGTGTCGCCGCAGCATCAGAAGAATTTCAGTAAACTAAGCAATCATTTCCATTACAGATTTCACTTTGTAAAACTGAAGTAATATCAATATTAAATTAGCACCATCTATTAGTGAAAACAATAGCAAAATGTGCATTAACTTAATGGCAAGGAGACAGACAAAACGACTTTTACAACATAGAAAATAAAATCAGTAGATGAAATATTAGACAATAGAAAGTTCAATTGTAACATTATGGAGGGTAAGGAGCACAATATCTGTTTGAAAGTGTCCATTATTAAGTGCCACATAAGAGTGGCGCTACAATCGCGACTGGGTAAAATTTTTCTAACTCTGCATACTTCAATCCGTCGACAACTGCTAACTGCTAAATTCACGAATCTGTGGCTACATTCATACCATACCCTGTGCCTACGCCAGCGCCATTTTGGCGGGTTTCGAAACTGTTACCTTGCTGCGTACACACTGGACACTTTTTCAACTTTTCTCTACCCTCCATATAAGTCATACAGATACAGAAAGCGTCAAATTTTTTGGCAGCTCTGAAGTGACTCGCTTCGTATTCACTGCCATAAAGTTTGCAGTATCATCACCAATTGCAGCACCAACTTCACACTTAATTACATAATGCACATTTTGTAGGTGAAAAAGTCTTTTGTCTGCAGCCTTCCTTAACAGGGTATCAAGTGAATCTTCACCATGTTACAAAACAAAAGCATATGTACTTCATAACGGATTGTTGGTAACCTGCTAGGTCATATAACTAATCTCTCCATATTTGAGCATTGAGAACATTGTCCGTGGCACAAGGCGGTGCGTATACCACTAGCAACATCTCTTTTTGACCTTTTTGTCACTCTTTAGGTGTACCGTGTCTTTTGTTACGTTTTGCCTCTCTTTCATTTCGAGCTTTGATCTTAGTACCTGGAATTTAAGCATAGTTTCATTAGTATTTTAATTTTTAAAGGTACCATAATGTGGTGTAGTTACAGCACCACCTCTGGAGTATAATTATTATTTGTAGCAGTCTCGAAAGAACGTAAGCTAGTGAGCCATATTTCAAAATACATTTGTTTATTTTTATTAAATTCTGTATTGTTTGTGCATTAAACATATAAACTGACATACACAAACAACTGGACCCCGTACGTAAACATGCAGAACCGAACAAATTAACAAAATTTACAGGTTTTCTTTGTTTACAAGGGCATCTAAAGTATGCAAGAACAAAAGAGACATTCCATAAAGGAAGTTAGCATCAATAGTAGGAAGGTTCATGACTAAACAATCTCTAATTAGGTAATTCCTTTACCTAAATTGGTTAAACAGTAGTAACAGTACAGGTATTTCAAATGTGACTCATGATTTCTGAAGCTTAAATAATAAGCTTAGGAATTACCTGCTTTGAAGTATTAGTGGTAGATTCCAAATGGATATTAGTGACTAGTGAGATACTGTGAACCACTTATTTCTAGAATACTATGCCTACATATGGCTCTCATCAAACCAAATGTATATTGGTCTGGTTTTAATGGCTTTTATAGTAGGACTAGCGACCCGCCCTGGCTTCGCACGGGTGCAATGTAGATCAAACTATATGTATAAACATTCCTCGTAAATCACTCTTATCTATTGCTGAAAACCACATTAAAATCCGTTGCGTAGTTTCAAACATCACACAGACAGTGGGAGCAACTTTGTTTTAAACCATATAAAGATGACATGAGGGTAAACTTCACTTTAATTTTTGACCACAACTTCCTGGTTTTTACTCATTCTTCCAGCTAATTGCTTTTTCCTTTTTTTGAGTATTACTCAGAAAATAAAAGCCATAAACTCCTTAAGGCATCACCTATTTAGTATTAAGGTGACAGCATTAGAGTGGCCCACAAAATTCAAATATTCTTATATCATCAATATAAATCTCCAAGTTAGAGTAATCCCTAAATGTAATCCCTAATAATATTTATATTTAATGCAAACATGACATTTACGAATTATTCTGGCCACTGTACTTTCACCTAAAAACAAGTATATTTGTTAAAAAATAGTGACATAATTACCATTTTTGTGATAGTGAGAAACATTTCCTCTACATTAATGTTCTCCTTTGCGCTTGTCTCAAAGAGCGGTATGTTCATCTGATTGGCAAACCTCTGTGCATCTTCTGTCACTACTACTTTTCTTGATGGACAATCATTCTTGTTACCAACTGAAAACATATTTTATAACATATATAAAGAAAAACAACTTCTATTGTGTATGACTTTTTAAGTATAATAAAAAAACACACACCCATGTAAAACCATCAAAATTGATACAGTAAGTTGCAAGATAACAAATAAATACATACATACAGGAAGTAGAGAACTTCCTTTTTAATCATTTAATATTCCTACAATTTTCAGTAGTAGTAGGTATTAGTAATAATCTCAAATTTACACTGTGATCATAGAGAATTAGTCACTGATGCTGGAATACAAACTCTGACTGCAAACTTAAAATAGCATCCTAAAGCTTTAGGGACAGTAGAAACTTCATTCATACATTAACTTGGCTGTTAATTCAACTTATTTGAGTAAATCAAACGTTTTTGCTTTGATCTTCAGTGGACTGATTTTAACAGTTTCACAACCCAAAACCAAAGCCCTATTGTAAATGGACATGAGTCCTTGAGTGAGAGGTCAACACACACGTACAATGGTCCATTTTAAGGACTAAGTGCGGAAACCGAACCCCCCTAACATAGAACATAGAGAGGTCAACAAATAATGCTTGTGATTAAATTAATACCAGATTATACATATTACTAGCTTTTGCCCATGACTTTGCCCGCTTAGACCTCAGAATTAAGTGAAATCCTGGATCGTCCCACAGGAGAGCAAAAAAATATCCTATCTTAGATCAATACATATATACAAATTTAGCTAACTCTATTCAACCTTTTAAGCAAGTAACAACATAAAACCATCCACACAAACTTTCGTATTTACAATATTAGTAGAATATTGTATAAAAAAAACCTATGACTACACAAAATCAAATTACCCGTATGAATCATATTTGCTGATTATAAAATATTTCAACAAAAAAGTTTAAGCACAATAAAAGCCATGGATTAGAAAAAAAAATAGATTAACAAGATTGTATTACAAACATGTTTTTTTAATATCATGGTCAACTTTATAGTGCCTTTAGAAAGCCGTTTGTTATATAATGATTACTTAAAACAAATTAACTGTCTGCTCACAATAATTAGACTGTGACAGGATTCTTTTTGTTGTTGTTGAATATTTAGCCAGCATTCTGCCCAAATGTATGGTACAGTTGAGAAATAGCGACAATAGGGATGTTTCACCAATTTATTACACATCATAACTTGAAATTAAATGTGTAAGACCTTGTCTCTCTGTCTTTTAGGACATCATGTTGGTATGTGTTCAGGTAATTACAAAGTTAATAGATTATTTTGGTTGTAAGGCGTGTCATTAGATAATATTCCACTCACCTAAAACTTTATTAACAACATCACAATTCTGTTCGATCTCGTGCAGCCACCTCTTGACATTGGCGAAGGACTCCCCATTCGTGACATCGTACACCACGATGACGCCGTGCGTACCTCTGTAGTATGTGCTAGTAATCGTCCTGAACCTCTCCTGACCCGCCGTATCCCATATCTGAAGCTTCACTCGCTCACCGTTAATTTCTAAAGTCCTTATTTTGAAATCGACCCCTATCGTAGTAATGTAACTACCGGAGAATGTGTTGTCGGCGAATCGCAGGAGAAGACAGCTTTTACCCACACCTAAAACATATCAACATTACACCGTTGACTAAGCTGCACAGACACGATTATCGGTTGTGAAGTTATAACATCACGATCACAGGCCTCGCCCACTCACCACTGTCACCGATAATCAGCAGTTTGAAAAGGTGGTCAAACTCACGCGCCATGATTTCAGATAGATATAACTATTCAACTAATTGGTCATATGTTCACTATTATCGTTAAAAATGTAATTGGTACAACTTTAACTACGGAAATGCTAATAAAACTCATGCCGTTAACGTTACACTTCCATCACTTTACAATCGGTCGCCATCATTGTTTTCATCAATTGCCAGTTGTAAAAAAAAATGACAAAGGAAAATTGTGATCCAGGTTTATGGTTAGTAAAAACCTTGGAAAATCATTATAATTTATTCATACAGGAAAACATACTACTATTTCTAATTTCCGTTATTAACTATGTAGACCATGGAAACTGCATGATATCCGACATTGACTACGCATCGAGTTTATTACTTTTCAAAACAATTTATAATTCGCGATCAAAATAGATGGATGCGGGGACGCCTAAGACCGGGTTGGTTGGCGAACTCTGATCCATCACAGATCGCCTACGTTCTACAGTGGCCGGCATTAGGCTGATTTGATGATGATGATTTTTTGACTGCTTTAGACATTTTCAGTCAGCCTAAGATTGCATTCTATCTACAGACTTCTTTCCAGTCCCAATAACAGAGTTGTAGACTAGGGTAGGTAATGCCTATAATGATTCTTGGGAAGCGATTTACGTTCATAGAAAACGCGATGAAATTTAAGAACAACACTATGGTATCAAACGCCCTACTGCCGCAGGGAAGACTGTGCAAGCTGGCAAACTGCAATCACGCGAGTTGACTGTCTGCAGCGAAGGTTGGACTAATCAAATGACCACAAATGAGGCGGTGAGCGCCAGAGTGGCCTATTTTTCCACACAAAACATTTTAAATTGTGTCTGGAGAAGGTAGGCCACTCTGGCGCTCACCGCCTCAAATATATATACTGTTCTGAAAGCTGTTCTTTGGTTTTTAGTATGTTTTATTTCTAGCATCTGGCAACACAATGACGGCGACGATTCACCTAGTTATGGAACATTAGGTTATGGGAAACTCGGCGCATAGGGCGCCACTAGCACATACAGTAATGAGTAAACAAACCGCCGTAGAGCATATGTAACGTATTCTTGTTATATTATTATTCGTAATAATTTAGTATTTTGTGAAAATATATCAAAATTTTAATTAATCTTACTTACCTAACTGTACTTTAACTATATCATGGCATCGGTTACCTATCATGAGGTCGAAAAATATTTGACCGAATTTCATTTCACCTCAAACTTTTCAACTATTATCGTTTCGTTTTTTTTTACTTCATCGAAGTCACGTCTGCCACTGTATCAGTTGACCTATTATCAAATCGATTTTTTTCGTTATTCCGACGTTTCATTTGGTCGATAAACTTTTTACCGAAGTTGGACTTAGCCGAATAACATTTGATCGAAGTATTATGATTCCAAACATTCATTACGCCACTGTTTTTAATTACCATATTTTCATTTCATCAAACGCCTAGAAAGTTTGTGCACACTATTTCATATCTGCTTCATTCTGCTATCTGCTTGCTTGCATGCAGCATGCAAGCAAGCAAGCAGCATGCAAGCAAGCATGCAGCGTGCAATCAAGCATGAAACATGCAAGCAGGCATGCAACATGCACAAGCATTGTTTCTGTCACGGCTCCGGCGCTGCGGGGTCTGAGCGGCCCCACGCGAGCTAATCGTCGCAGATGGTTTTAATGCTCACCACCGCAGCTTCGCCTGCTCCTCAGCTCGCGGGCCGCCCCACCCCTCCGCGCCTTCGCGGGCTTAAATTACACTCTAGGGGTAGGGCAGACAAGACTACGTGAAGTCGGTTTTGCAGCGATTCGTTTCTGTCACTAAAATTTTGTAGCCTATTGATTTTTTATGACACTATTTTATTTTATATTGATAATGCTACCAGGTAGGTAATCATATATATAAAAATCTTCTGTGCGTGTGTATGAAAACATTTGCATCCTACGGCATCCTACGGCCATTTCAAAGTGAATCCATCTAGCCTAGCATGAATGTGGCTAGGTCATAAACTACATTAAAAACGCACATTTAAAATTGAAATCAAAATAATTATTATCATTATTATTATAAAAAGGTAAAATATATTTGAAGTTATGTTAAAATTATTATTATGTTAAAATGATGTTGCAATTATTATTATGTTAAAATTATTACTACCCCAAAATTATTATTACGTTAAAATTATTATTATGGTAAAATTATTGTTAACTATTAATATGTTGACGTGTCCTAACCGGCGGGCTTATTACGTATGAAATAGCAATCAGCAAAAATTGCGCAACTATCGCGCAGTCATCGCGCGATCAATCGCTAAACGTCAAAAAAAATCGTATTATGTAAAAATCGTTTGCTAATCGTTCGCTGTTTGTTTCAATGCATTTATCGCTACGACACTAGCGCCAAAAACAATTTAGTGGCCACCGCTGGTACTAAATTCAAATTAAAATTAATTTATTTGCTAGAATGTAGGTACAAATGAAGAACTTATACCTGCTACCTGCCTGCTTACTTTTATCTGCTAATATAAACAAACAAAAAAACTGGTAGATTGTGTGTGATTGTCAATGTTTTGTCCGCGTCAGACACAACTTCACGTGTTAATTAAACTATATAATATGAATATTATTAAAAATATTCACTTACTAAATGATTAAGAGAATGTTCTAGTTTAACATATATTTTTTTCAAATCATTTACACTGCACATTTTGACGTGATTGTCAGTTTAAAATCTGTAAAAGTCGTTAAATACTTTAGATAGTCGGTAGTGAGCTGCTTTAAACTCAGCATCAGACAAGTTCAAAGCTTTGGCTTGATCTCGAAGGCTACGTCGCAACTGTGCTGTGGTATGGCTTTCAGTCCTACTGGCTTCTTCTTCAAGTGCTCCAAGCAAGAGAATAGCACGAGACATCTTTGATAATCGAAGCGTCACTAGATTTTTTTAGGCGGATAATAATAAAGTTTTTACTAACCACATAGTTTAATTTAAATTAACACACGACGAAGATTTAAAATACAGTTTTTTGGTACAATACTCGAAATAATGGACTGAATTAAACTAATATATATGTGTACAGCAAAGAAAGAAAGAGAAGACAGCGATTAACAATCGACCAGCAACTAGGGAAAAGGTTATCGCAATTTGACAGCAAAATTTGCTTATTGATGGCTATTGCTTTGCTGTCAAAACTCATACGTAATACGAAATAAACGTGGTACAATAGCGGACAATGCACTATTTAGTTCATTGATTGTTCCATAGAGGCTTGCTATGGTTTGGTTATAGCTGATACATAATACGAATTTGCAATTGAAGAGCAAATATTGCGCAATTTTTGCTATCGCTTGGCTTCTGCAAGATACGTAATAAGCCCGCGGGTTTCATGATGGAATTTAAACTTTAGATCATAATTAATCACATTTAAAATTGAAAATGAACATAAATAGTATGTTAAAATTATTATTATGTTGCCGTACCGTAACCGGGTTTCATGTTGAAACTTACCTTATTATAACAACTAAATTGTAAACACATGAAGACAATAAAGAGATTTGATTTGATTTGATTCTAGGTTATGCTCAGAATAAAATCATATTTGGTTGTCTTACATAATAAATGTGAACGTTATTCTGTAAATGCGACTATCTCACCTGAATACTTAACCTGAACCAATGATATTATATCATTGACCTGAACATATTTTAGAGTGATTTGTAGCTGCTTCCCATAGTTTTCAAACATTTTCTTCTTTTGGAAATGAATGATTTCCTTCATTCCTACATCGAAATACACAGCACTTGTGCATTATTAATATAATACACTTCCCAATTTTGAACTCTCAATTATAGGCAGAATTTCACGATTTTCATCACGCTTTGAATGACTCGTCGAAAAACTGTTTACTGTTTATGCTAGTGCTGCACTCTGGTGCCAGAACATTGCAGTATTATCCCCTATTCACATAATTTATTTTGTGTACTCCTAAAGCGGCCCATTAACCTTCCTGCACGGCAGCCCGTCGTGCAGGATTATGAACCTGCTTCACAACTGCTCACACACTGTACTGCTTAGGCGTCCATTGCTCGCTGTTTTTTTATTTTTAGTTGTGCGGTGTGGCTCCGAAATGCAGTCTGTGGTTTTCATTCGTTTGTAATTTGTATTGTATGAGTAATCAAATTCACCTGTCAAACAGTGATGCCAATTTAGCATATTTTATGCTAAATTTAGCATATTTTCATGTGGTTTAGCAAATTTATTTGTTGTTTAGCATATAGCACATTTTTTTAGCATATAAAATTATTATAAAATTAAAGTATAACCATGAAAATTACGTAAATGCGTGCGTAATTATTTCCATTTAAATTAAATCTCTTTGCTATATTGTTGGCACCAGGAGAGCCAACAATATAGCAAAGGGATTTAATTTTTAATTAAATTAAATAATTTATTTTAATTAGTTAATTTATTTTTAATTTAAAATCTTGACGTCAAATGCTCTCTATCGTCTTGTGGGGATTCCCTACCAGTCTCATTCAATATACCATAGACAAGCAGCATTTTTTCACTCCCTCCTTCTTGTATGAAGGAAGTGAGATATAAATAGGATATACAGTAAATCTTGGTTAAGTGGGACCTGTATAAGTGTGAAACCTCCATAGCTGGAACTAGGGTTAACAACTCTTCAGGTTTGAGAAAGAAAATCAAGAGTTTTTTTATAAAATGAACAGTGCTTTATTTTGTTCGTACAGTACGTTCTGAAACGAGGGAGGCCTGCGCTGCATCATGCAACTGTGTGGTGTGGTGCGCCTATAAATGTTAGTTGGGAACCCTAGCTGGCACCGATGGTGACACGACACTTTAGCCCTGAATTACCTCTGTTTGTGGAACAATACAAACCTCTATATCTGGGATTACTTCTTTCGATTTTATATCACAAATTGCCTTTATAATTGAGACAGCGAGTATATTTTAGCTCTATTACCGAGTTTATATTTAAAAAAATACTTTTAATAAGTTATTTTCTTTGAATATAATAATAAAAAATATAAACATTTTAAATATTACGTTTTATTAGACATTAAAAAATGTTAGCATAATTTTTAGCATTTTTATAAAGCAATTGGCATATTTTTGGCATATTTTACACACCATTTTAGCATATTCTCCATTGGTCTTGTTGGCAACACTGCTGTCAAAATCAAAACTGTCAAATAAAGTGTCAAACGCTCTAGGTGTGGTACGGATAATCTAAATTTTATTTAATTTCGAATAATTTCGATAATGTCGGCAACGTTAAAGCCTTATTTAACAGCGGTGCGCCATACGTTAACTGCGGCGATGTGTTTAGAACATTTTTCGTCACAAGTAGTTGAGCGATACAACAAACCAGAGGTCGAGGTTAGAACAAGCAAAGAGCTCCTACTGAATCCAGTGGTTATTTCTCGTAATGCCAACGAGAAAGTGTTGATCGAGTCATCAATAAACTCTATTAGAGTGAGCATTATGATCAAGCAGGCTGACGAGATCGAAAAGATTCTGTGCAAAAAGTTTATGCGATTCATGATGATGCGAGCGGAAAACTTTATCGTGTTGAGGCGGAAACCGGTGGACGGATATCATATCAGTTTCTTAATAACAAATTTCCATACCGAGCAAATGTTTAAACATAAACTGGTCGATTTCGTGATATATTTCATGGAGGAAATTGATAAGGAAATTAGCGAAATGAAACTTGCAGTGAACGCGCGTGCCAGGATCTGCTCAGAAGAGTTTTTGAAGAGATTCTAAACTAATAATCTACCCACATGAGTATGACTAATAGGAGCATAAAGTTATATTATTTAGTACTTTATTATGGTGAATTTAGTGTGATTTTCCTTATGACTGTTAAACATTGTTAATGTAGACATAAATATTAATAGTCCCTAATTCCTTATTTAAAAACAGTCCCCAACTTACTTATCCCACACACTGACCTGTGTCTGTACGCTGAGGGCCTTAGCCTACCTATTAATACAGTTAGGTTTGAAAGAGCAAATGTATATTCATGAACAATTACTCAATATATTACATAACTTTGTGCTGAATACTTATCCAAACTGCATGTATAAGGAATTATGTTTTTTAATTTATAAGCAGTATTGTATTAAGTATGTAAAGATATCAGAATTATGATAGCTTAATATTGTAAACATTCATTTTTAATAATAAGTTATAGAGAATAATATAAAAAATAATTCCAAAAACTTAAAGGCATTTAAACATTTCTTTTTGACTTGTAAATGATTGATTGTATTATACATTTTAATAAACTATTTTTAATAATATTGTCTTTAAAAATTAAATGATGATAACTGTATTGAATAAAAGGCATCCATTGGTTTTTGATAGGATGTTTATTTAAATAATATCAATTACTTATAGGTATCTCTTAATATAACAAATAATTTTACATAAAACAATAATAGTACATATTTGATGAATTTACAGTTAGCTATTATCATCAAACTATAAAAAAGCTGCAGGATCACAAATCATAGTTTATGATGCAGTTTTGCTAACTATACTGTGGGGGGTTTTATCGTAGCTCTTGGATGCTAAAATGACTGGTCACAGTAAAAGGCTAACTATTACTCATATTAAGGCCCCTGAATTGGATGTGGACCTCACATAGTTAAGAGTACAGGCTCCACTGGAGACTCGATCTTCAGATGAATGATTCTGATTTAGAGCAGATTTTTTAATATAATCTGAAGAATAAAATATAACAAACTGCCTTATTTATTCCACCATTAAATGTTATCTGACAATTGAAAAATACAAATTCAATCCAATCAAAAAATGCACAACGTTAATAAACAATGCAAAGGACTTTGGTGTGTGTAAATGACTGGAAACAGTTTTATGGTGTTGTTCTGAAAGCCGAAGCTCTCCTCCCTCCCACCCGTCGGGGTGTTCTTCACCCCCGCTGTTAATATATGACCCTAACAAGACATTTTAAACTCAAAACATGAGTCACAAAAAGCGTTAAGAGCATTTAGCTTCAATATTCCTCATACGCCCCAAAGTATAACGACCCGTTCAAACGCGGCGTGGAATCCGCGAGGTTAAGAACCGATGGGTAACCGCGCGGATTCCGTAATTTTTCAACAGGCGATAAATTTATTTACTAATAACTATTGTTGGAAAACAAACAAAAAAATAATCATTTCATGAATGATTGAAATTCAAAAACGGAATAAGTTACAGATATTAATGAGGTACATTTTTGGGACTTTTACAAAGAAAGAAAAGTGTTTTGAAAATATTGTAAAAGGTTTAATGTATTCAGGAGTGTGCTCATAAGATGATTTCGGTCCTTCCATTAATTAATATTTCTTGTCTCAACCTTGAGGCATTATAACTATTATCCGTCAATAGCACATCTTAAGTATATCCCATACAAACTCTTGGAGATTTATAAACTGACTTTAAGCAAACTTGACTTAAATCATGCAAGATATACAAATATACATATTAATAAGTCTAAAGACTTGGTTGAGAATATTTTTTGTCAAGATTATGGATTTGAAAGCTTGTTTAAGATACCGTACGGCGTAAACGCTCTTTTCGGTGTCTTTATAGCTTGGCAAATTCGTACGTGACGCTCCCTTAGTCCGCGCGAGTGGCCGGGGACGTTACTGATTACTGCAACAACGACGGCGACCGACTGTGACCGACGCACCTTTTACCACCCCCGCTACCTTATGTCCCCCGTTGCCCGCGGACTATGGAAGTGTCACGTACGAATTTCCCAAACTATAGCTGTTCCGACAGTTTTGTCCAACATGACGGATTTCCGCAGTCATATCAAACTATTTAAATTAAAAACATGACATACTACAATGAGGTACATTCGAACGTCAAGCTTCAATGCTCATTAATTTGACAATCACAACATTATAAAACGTTCTAGATATTTTTTTTTCTCGTTATACTGTAGATGAAGCAATAATATCATATCTTGTTTGATAACAATGATAGGTGAAGTCAAGCCCTAAGAAATGTCATTTTTTAAAATAAGTAGTGTCTGATAGACAAGTTAATGTTTTGTTGGTTATTAAAATCAATACAAAAAGGCTAAATAAATTAAAAACAATAGCCAAATACCTTCCTAGTTTGTATGGAGGCGACAAGATATGGTGTGGTATGGTTGTGTATGAACTCAAAAGTTGATCCCAGTATAATTTTTCATACATGGAATAGAATAGATGGTCTCATACTAAGGGATTTGATTGTCTGTCTCATTTCTAATCAATGAAACAGCTAACAAGAGATTTGGCAGCACGGCCACTGATCAGGCTCTCAAAAACCAGGGTCACAAACCACACACAAACACTACAAATATAAATGACACAAAATTAAAATTCAAAAGTTGCCATACCACAAAATAAAACTGCTCCATCTACAGACAACATTATGAGTAAAAAATCTAACATTTATCTACATATACTCAGTTCTTGGGCTTGTTAGTGTTAGTTCTTAGAGTGAAACCCTCGCCCTTGAAAGCGGTGAAGGGTTCCAAGGGTGTCTCTTCCTTGGCGCTGGGCGGCCGGGAGTTCCTGATGAACCTCAAGGTTCCTATGACGTAGTCGTAGTCTGGAATGCCTCGGACGTAGGGCTAGAAAAGAGTACATATTTATAAGTGTTGTTACCAAGAAGCTTGTCATAAAAGTGGAAAGTACATAAGTATAGCACACTAGCTAACCCGACAGACGTTGTCCTGTCCCTATCCACTTTACCTACCTACCTACCCTACCAACCCTTTTTTTTTTTTTTTTTTTTATCGTGGGGAAATCCTCATGGACTATCCCCCGTCCGGGGAAGACGGGGGGGGGTGTGCCGGACTCGTACCGGCTAAAACCACCACGGTGTTTCTCGACTGACCTATGGGCGGGGGTACGGGATTCGCTCGCGCATGCACCGCGCCCCCACCAGGCTATGACCCGCCAATAACGTAGGCGGGTCCTGTCGACCTCGGCGGTCTAATTGCCGCCGAATCCTCTAGTATGGCGCGCGCGGAACACGGCGCGCCGCCTACACGGACCTGCTTCTGGACGGGTGGTGGATTGCCCCTAAGTCGACCACCCGCAGGCCGGCAACTCATGGAGGGCGGAGGTCATTAAGCGCCCTCCGGCGCCCGGTGCGTCTTCTCCTAGAGGGAAGCGAGGCAGTTGCTTCCTTCACCCTCTCTGCCGCCACTTTTGCGTGCATGACATGCTCGCAAAAAGAGGCAACAGCCTCCCACTACCCTACCAACCCTACCGTGCCTACCCAACGCTACCTACCACCGAATATTTTCTCACCGTATAAACCTTCCCTGGACTTCCACAAATATTTCAAGACCAGAATTAGCCAAATCGGTCCAGCCGTTCTCGAGTTTTAGCGAGACTAACAAACAACGATTAATTTTTTTCATCATATAGAAGATAGATTACAGGTCATAATACATTACACCAACTCAACGTCGACTCCACTCCAATTCACAGTATGGCATTGAAATGTAAGCTTTTTTTTGTTACATTTACGAGTGAATTTTTCAATACATCAATAGGTGAACAACCCGTGGACCACACGCGTCGTAGACTTTCAACTCGTATGTTACACGAAATAAAGCTTGCATTTCAATGCCATACTATGAGTTGAGTTGGAGTGGAGTCGACGTTGAGTTGGTGTAATGTGTGAACCTGAATGCTGTTTCGAGAACAGATAAGACGCAATATTCCTTGGTTTTCATGAAAAAGGAGGCAAGCTTTCAGAAGGTAGCGCCAAGGTAACCCGCGAAACTCAAATTTTGTTCTATTTGCAGCTCAGTACCAGGTTGTATCTACCTATGGTGTTATATAAGATATAGTTCAGACAATTATAAAAATTAAAAAATCATTAACATGAAAATAGGATGTTTACGAGTTGTGTAAACTTGGGAAGTTGTGTTGATGATTTTAATTATAACATTTCAGTAAATGCATTTTTCTTACTCCCACGAATAAGTCACCTTAAGAGCGCCCATCCCGTCCTATTTCCCATACAAAAGCTCGTACGCGATTAAGGCGTTATAGAAAATATTATTTTCCAAATATTTTTAACACACAGGTATCTTGTGGTTTAAATCTAGGTTTGTATGAAGCCAAAAATTAACTTTTTTGAGAAACAAATTCAGTAAACACGTCCGAAAATCAGTTTTTTGCACAATTTTATCTGAACTTTGGCCGTTCATAATGCACTCATACATTGAAAAAGTAAAAAAACAGCTTCATAGAAACCTTGCACATGTAATCGTGATTCTAAATTACAAACATTTGTACTAAAAACTTGTAAGGCTTTTTTAATAACACGTATGTCCTGGAACAAGCTTTGAGAAATTTTCGCGCGCCAATTTCGCGCGCCAAAAACAAACAGAACAAAGCCACCGACTACAGAAACTAAAGTCATGTGTGTTCTGTGCTAAAGTTATTTATCACTTTTTAGTTTTTCTTGAAGGCGGTTCTCTTTTTTCAAAAATGTTTTTTTGTAGTTTTTTTTTTGCAATTCGCAGCTCAGTTTCAGGTTGTATAGTAATAAAAAATATATTCGCGGGCATAAGCTAGTAGTCTATAAAAGACGAGTATTTTACTACGTACCTACCTATACTTATTACAAGACATTCCAACAGGGGGCCAAGTTTGATATTTTTATAATGGCACGATCCCATTGTCATTTTGATCATTGGTCAGTCGAATTTAAAGCAATGACTGCACAATGACGTTGGTAGGTCACTGATCAAAGGAGCTGTCAAAATTTTAGCAGATTACCATATAAGTCAGTAGTAGTAAGTATATTCAGTTGTCATTTTGTACAAGATTACCATTCAATATCATAGGTATCTTTCAATGGCGTGTCAGTGGTTCACCATTGGAAAGTCATAATGACGCCATTATATTAGTAGATTACCAAACTTGTCAAAATCAACAATTATGAAATCAATGTTAGACTATTCTGACACTGTAATAGCAGACTTGAGGCCCTGGGCTTCAGGCATGACAACTGGAACACCGAAACCTAAAAAAAACTGGACTACCACTACACTATACATGTCTACGCGCATCGCGTGCGCATTCCAAGCTAATATATTGCCAATCATGTCAGCACCTCAACTTTTTCTTTCGCATTTTTCATAACATCCAATGGACTGACGTGAGCGCGCAGTACGATTTTTTTCGCAGGAATGTAACATTTTAATTTATAATTAAGGTAACTAGCATTTGCCCGCAACTTCGTCTACGTGAATTTTCTTAGGGTGTTACCAGACCAATCGATCGATCGTCGATCGTCGGTATCGATCGATGTTAGAATGGATTAGTCGATGTCGATCATAGTTTCTACCAGACCAATCGATCGAGCGTCGATCAACGGCATCAATCGATGGTAGAATGGATTAGTCGACGTCGATCGATAGTCTCTACCAGACCAATCGATCGATGGTAGAATGGATTAGTCGACGTCAATCGATAGTTTCTACCAGACCAATCGATCGATCGTCGATCGATAGTTTCTACCAGACCAATCGATCGATCGTCGATCGATGGTAGAATTAATTAGTCAACGTCGATCGAGCTGCTTGATTATTATTACTGATGGATTATAGCTGGGGTTAATCGATCAACATCGACCGATGCCATCGACCGGCAATCGATCGATTAGTTAGTGGAACGGTATCCGTCGATCAGCCAAAGCTACCACCCCAATCGATCAACGTCGATCGATGTCGATTGACGGCATCGATCGACGATCGATCGATTCGTGTAATAACACCCTTACAGACCCCTTATATTTTGATAATAAATTATAGCTTATAGCCTTCATAGATAATTTCTCCTTTTATTGGTAGAATCATACGAACATCCGTACAGTAGTTTCTGAGATTAGCTCCGAACGAACAAATATGTATTAAGCGCCAAGTGCCCTGCCGCGCTTAATACATATTTGTTCGTTCGGTAAATTGTAATATGTAAGGCGATAAAAAAACGCAAGCAAAAAGCAACGAAATTGTATCTACAGACGCCAGCACATCAAGCCATACCAAACCCAATTTTACCCAATTGAATATGAACCTTATTCTTTTGAGATAAAGTTCTAGAGAGTTACATTTTTATCAAAGAAATTTAACAGATTGTTCTAGGTTGATTTGCTGGCCTCTGTACAAAAAATCTAATTTAAAATCGTGCTGTACAAAACCGCATCGCAGTTGCACTCGCCCTTTTAACGTATTATCAAAAATTACATCACAGTTGGATGATTGTGTGTAATGACTAATGAGAATACGATGAATGTTGTCTATCTGTTTGTTACTTCATCACGGTAAAACCACTTAACCGATGGTCATGAAATTTGACAAATGGGTAGATCGGGACGGAATATTATGTAGGTTGGCCCACCACTGCATCTACGATAACTGACATTCGCGTGAATGAAGTCGCGGGCAAAAGTTAATACGCAACACACTAGCTTTTACCCACGACTGTACAATGTGATACCCTAATAGTACCTACTCAGGGATAGCGTAGCTTCCTATTGATGAAATATTTAAAAAAAACGGACCAGTACCTAGTTCCGGAGCTTAGCGCGTTCAAACAAACAGATTGTCTGATTTTGAATTTGAAACTCTTGAATATCTCAGTGTCTCAGTCACTGAATATTTACAGGAAATGAAGAATGAAGGAATTTAAACTTAAATATTGTTACTCCATTATAAATGACAATGCCAGATCCTGCCCCACCCATTTATAGAAAATGTTAATTAATAAAATAATTGTAATGTTTAAAGATTCCTATTATAATAAATTGTTTTTCTTTCGAACTTGCCTGCGTTTTTGGCTTGTTTCCACGAGACAGGCTCGAGTGTGGAGTTGTGTGGAGTGCATTAGCAAAATGCTTCCTTTGTGTCTTATATTAGTTTTTTTTTTGAGAACCTAATTGATAATGTAGGCTATAAGGAATGTAAAGAACTTTTTTTGTTGGCAAATAAACAACATTATTATTATTATTACTTGCAGATTACAAATCAATGCTAAAAGAAATTCAAATACAGTTTTTTGATTTAAACAGAAACGGCAAGTTATGCAGTCATTAGGACTAATGTTTAGTTATCAGCAATTAATAAGCAGTGCGATGCTACATATTGCAAGCTTGTACATGACTTTTATTGAGTGGAGCAAAGCTCTATAGACTTTCTGGCATTGTCCTTTATAAGTTTAGTTTGTTTGTTTTTGGCATTGTTATTTTATTGTTAAATTCTAGTTTCGCAGATACCAGCTGTATATTTGAATGCTTTATGGTAGAATATGGCTAATGAACTCTATTGTTTATTTAAAACCTTTTCTTTCGTACCAATATTCGCAAATGAATAAATTATTATGATGATACAAAATGTCAATCTACCCACCTGTTTAGACTGCGATGCCGACGGCTCAGACTCGCTTTCGCTGACCAACTTCTTCTTCTTCCCGTCCAGCCGGTTGCCTTCTCCGCTGAAAGCGATGAAGCCGCTAGGTTCCGGCATCATGTTCGAGGGGTCTTCGTCCATGCCAGACACGGCACCGCCATCGTCGCGGGGTATACGCTCTTCCTCTTTGTAGCCTACCGGTGGCGCGAATTCTACCTATCGGGTGAGATTGGTTTGATGAAGTGTTGAGGTCATCACTTAGGTACATACAGTGAAACCTGGTTAAGTGAATCCTGGATATGTGAGAAACCTCTGTTATTGATAATTACTTTTGCATTGAAATACCTTATGTTACGTAGAATTTTCAAACCTTGTTAACTGAAATTAGATTTCAAAGGTTTTTCGATGTTTACTACCTCTCAAATTTGGACTTCGTAGCTCAATAACCCGTATAAGTGAGACTATTTCTCAGGTTTAGACAAGTTATGACACGCTTGTTTACAAACAGTCTAATTTCTTCCATTTATATTATAGGTATAATAAATGGTACATTTTGACCTCTCATAGAGTGACCTTCTATAAATGATACCTGTCATGTTAACCTGCCTGTTTGGGAAACTGGGTAAATGAAAAGTCTAAGTATATGTGATAAAAAATTCTAGGTCCCTTGAGATCCCAATTAAACAAGTTTCATTGCATTAGCAGCAGGTGTCCGACATAGTAAATAACTTGCCATGCAAGTTAGAGCTTTAAATCTTCTGCGTTAAATGATGTTTTAAGATGACGAGAGGAAGTCGACGGCCCGCGAGCGGCGAGTTGGCGGCTAACGGTTGCAATTTTCAAGGCGATTTCGGCCGGACCGTTGACGTGTTTGAGCGGTACCATAAAAATGAACGATGACCATTATTTGGTGGTAACTTTTCACTCTTAGGGCTTGTTTCACCACCTCCTAATAAGTTCCAGTTAAGTTCCTTGGTAAAAAATTCTAATCCATTTCTTATTATGTCTGGTCCATAGTGTATTGTTTGTTATGTAATTGGGATTGTAAATCATATTTTAAAAGAGTAAGCCTGGATTTTCTTGCTCATTCTTCTCTATACAAAACTAGGTACCTGTTGGAAGGGGCAACTAGCTTATTTTTCTTGTGAATTTTAATGTTCTAATGTGCAGTAAAATGATTAATTTGACTTTAACTTTGGATCATTTAAGAAGAACCCAATGAGGTTGTATGGGCTACACTTTTTCTACTAAGCAAGTAGTAGGTACTTTTGGGTCTCCAGATTATTACATAAGAGGGTAGTTCCATGGTTCCAGTATGACAAGCTAAGAAAATATGTTTATTGCTTGCCTGAAAAACCAAAGTATTGTAATATACCTACATTCATATCACACTCTATGATGATAACAGCATTCCCTGGTTTGGTCTCCAGCACACACAACTCATACACCTTGGAGTTGTACTTAATAGCAATCACGTCACCATTGGTCAGGCAGGAGAAATTACGGAGACAGTTCTCTAACACTGAAACAAGGGTTATAAGAGTTATGCATGTTTTACTTAGAGGCAGCTTAGCAATGAAACAAAGTCAGTGCAACAAATATATTCCATTTGTTATATCATTTGCCAAAAAGCAGCCGAATAACTAATACTATCTAATATGTATATGTATTGCACTCTGTCCACTGGTTTAATCGTTTTCTGACAGCTGCAACTAGTGAACAATATTTATGTTTTTTGTAAAAACTGATACACATACCTGTATTATAATGTCTGTAAGAGGTCATAAATAAGATAATCCAACAAGATTAGGCAGTTTATATATTTATTTTATAACACATTTTAAAGTTAACTTAAGGTAATCGGGAATAATTACATTATAAGGCAGCTGTCAAAAACCAATAACCCAATGGACAGGGTATAATATCTTTATTTAAAAAAAACAAGGCATATATTAGTATGTTTTACTTATGAGCTTAACTGTCTGATAAGCAGACAATTGCAAGTGATCTATTAAGATCATTGAACACTTGGGGGGTTAATGAAATGAGTTGGGGGATGAATGGCCATTATTAGGTTATATTGGTGATATAACTGCTTAGTGTTTTTTTTTTTTAATTTAAATAACAAAAACTTCATTGTAAAATAACAGAGCTTATAACATGCAAGCATTTAAATAACGATAGTATAACGCTTTTTGTTTAGTGGTACTCTTTTTTGACATAGCATAGTCAAACTGATGCATAGTCACATTGTCAAATAACTCAGATATTCAATACTCAGATCAGCACTAAGAATTAAATATTAAACAGTGAAAATAACAAAGAAAATAATGTTTTAAGGAATTCTGGTAGCAATTCTGCTGGCTGTTGATGTGGTTAGTATGTATGCCTTTTAGGGGTGTATATTTACATATAGCAAAATTAGTACAAAATTAAACAGTCAGAAATAGTCCAAATATACTGAATAAACACTTAACAGTGTGTTTACAATTATTCGAAGTACAAATGATACGTCAAGGTTGTGATAACTTACCTGCTTTAGGATTAGATATATCTAGAAAGTCTTCAGATAAAGGCTGGAACTTGGAGAATGTAGCGACAGGCAGTGATACACTCTCTATTTGAAGTAAAGCTCCTTCCTCAACCACTAAGTTGGTCATCATCTAAAACCATTAACATGTTTAACAGGTATTCAAAAGGTAACAATGTTCCTAAAGTTATTAATTGTTTATTTGTCTGTTTTGCACTCGGAGCAGGCAAATAACAACTCATCATTGATAAAGTACCACATGAACCTCTGGAGTATGTAATATTAATGTCTATATCTCAAAACGTATGTAGTACTTTGCCTGTAATCTATCAATGAGCCAGCTAAGTTTGCAATCTGTAAGGAGAGGGAAGATCATTCAAAGAAGGCGGGCCGTTACGAAGTTTGATGTTTGTTTAAATTTATTTCAGGCATTAGTCTATTCAGTCATATCTATTATATCATATCACAAGAAATTTAATAACAGATTTTCTAAATCACAACTTCTAACATGAGAATTGATGGCTGGTTGAGAATATTTTTTTCCTAATTATCATGGAAGGCCATAGTAGAGTTTATTCATGACATGGATTTCATAACAGATAATAATATTATTTGTTCAAATGCCTTAACCCTCCCCCCCCCCCCGCCTCATGCTTGCCTGCTTGTGCGATCATACACATTTGTATACAAACAAAACAAAAGTACAGTAGTCATACAAAAGCCCTCTTCCTCTCTATGTTGACTTTTACTTTTGCTGTGCCTGACAGGGTTCCCAATACTTATTCTTATAAAACCTATGATCTAAGTTCATATGTGGAAGCAATAAATATATTGAGTATACACAATGGATACCTGTCATAAGACATGTGTATGTTTCCAAATAAAGATTTTGATTCTGATACCTTGTATACTAATAAAATGTGATTTGGCTATTGAAACTAGAGGTTGTGGTTTGATACATTACCCAATGTGGCAAATAAACTCTTCCTTCATCTGCTACAAACTCCAATACACCACAATGTGTGACTCTTTTTGTCTTTTTATTTGTCAACTTGAATATCATGGGGTACTCAATGTTCAGCCTTGTCAGTTGTTCTAATGCTGATGGTGGCATTATGACTGGAAAAAATAAGTGAGTGTTATTATTTTTAATGACCTTAACAAAAGTTTGACAACATAATAAAGGTGCAACATTTGTCTTATCATGAATCTGAGAAATTCATATTTCTTGCATTAATAATGTATATTTTCTTATTACATTATAGTGTGAGGGAATGGGCCACCTCAAAAGGCAGACCTTGGTAAGTGATTAACTATTGAATTAAGTCAGAGTAAAATACCCACTGACCAATAGTTGGCACTTATGCCCAATTGTTACAGTTTTGAGGTATACAAAGAAGGCTCTTACTTTTCCCTCCTCTTTCCACATCTTGTCTTTCATTTCCAGGCAACATAGAGACAGAATAACACTTGTAGGTCATGTTAAAGGGCCTGCTGATTTCGTGAAACATGTTGAATCCAAACTGAAACTACAGAAGTGTACGTTAAGCAAATCATTAATTGTATTCGATCCACCATTATGAATACCAACTATATTTACCATTTTTGTAGATTTTAAATATTTGTCTGATTGAAAAATAAATGCAAATCATGCAACCACACTCAAAACAATATTCAAGTCAACCTTTTTGTTGTGATTTGACACATCTTAATCTGTCAATAGAACTATATTTTTATTCTTCGGTGATAGTGGAATAAGCGAGACAGCTTGATTCAAGCTATGTACGAGTAACAGAAACACCAGATAAACAATGCTTATAAATCCTCACAGCTGACACCTGACAGCTTACTGGAAATAACTGGAACGTCAGATATAAAAGTTAAGTTAACCAAGTTAACAGATAATAAATAGTTACGTTTTGTTGTTGAACAGAGTCGGAAAACTTTAGAAAATGTTCCAGATCACAAGACTTACAAATCAAAAAATAAACCATTTACAGACCAATAGTTTTATTTGTGATATTTTTTTATAATTTTGAGTCTAACTGAAAAATAAAACTTATATGATTAAAAAACAGTTGTATTTTCTTCAAAGTGTTAATTAGTGGATGGGGAATGAAAGGATATTTTTTAATGAATTTTACCACAATGACTCGCAGTAGTAAAGTAAATAAAAAAGGAAAGTATTCTGAAAGCAAAATTAAATAGGAACGCGACCAAAAACTTAAAGCTCATGCTTTCTTTTTCTTACATTATCTGCTATTTCATTCATTTGTATATGTGGCAGCCGCGGGTGTAGATTGTTCGTCATATTTCTCCGAAATAGCAAAACTTAATATTACCTATTTTTTCTTAATGTAGTATTTAAAAAATTGTGAGTAAAATAGGGATTCATACTTTCCCCTTACTAAATAATATTATCGCGTTTCGGCCGTTGTCATTTTCTTTACGATCACGAACGCCATGTTGATTGTCAAAAGTGTTTTCGGATGAGACAGCAGTGAATTGATTTGTGAATATTTTTCAGAGTTGGTGAATTCAAAGGGTCGTTAGTTGTCCGGTTCGGTTAATTTAGGGCGTGGGGATACGCAACGATGGCGCAAGTATTACCAATACGTTTTCAGGAGCATTTACAGGTGAGTACGCCCATCGGTTTATTGGATTTGCCGATAGCGTTTCCTCTGAGGAAGCAATTTATCAGTTCACGTCAGGGGGATGTGTTGGGGTGTTTATGGTGCATTACTTTTTATCGTGCGGTGGTTATGTGGCGGTTATAATGGCATTGCGCAATTATCGCAGTGACAGTTGCCACCCCCTATCCGCTGAGGCGCCGAGCCCACGGGATGAGCGGCCGGTATTGATTTGTTCTACATTCCCTTTGGATCATATGGTTTAAAATCCAAATATCCAATGCCAAAATTTCATTCATTCAGGTCAAAGTTAGTATAGTTTACACATCTTCCATGTACCTACATTTTCGTAAAGTAATTGTAAGATAAAATAAGATGTTTTGTCTCGTCTTTGTATTATTCAGGCTAAGAATAACTGCTGTTTTTTGGGAACATACATGACACGAATATCATAACAAATGTTAATCCAATTAGAATCTAAAGGAAACCTAACAAGAATTGGACATTTAGAAGAAAACATTTGAATCTAAGGATTTAGCTGGATCTTGTAGCAAACATCGTCAGTTTTAATCTTTTATTAGTCACCACTGACTTGCTACAATACTAAAACAATTGATAACAACAACCATTTAACATACCCCACTATTATTTTCTTTAAGTAATTTAAAATAGTTGAAATCTGAAAACGATTCAATTAGTCATAATAATGACTTCGATAAACATGCATTTTCTTATCTTATTATCACATCTACAAGTCAAAGGACTAGATTATTTTCTAGGTGATTCAAAGACATTGAATTTCACAGATTGTACACCACATGAAATTTTAAACCTTAGAATTATAGAAGCAATGTTTCACTACAATTGCACTATCTTCTAGCCAGCAACATTTGATGTTGGTTGATGTTTTCATTTACCATGAATATTCCAGGATGATGGGAATCCCTTCTAGATATTATATAATTTAAAATTATCTTAACTTAGACATCAAAGAAAATCTTAATAAACATTAGTGTCTTTATAGATATATCTTTTTTACTACAGGACAATAAGTTTTAAATCATAAAATCTATGCTTTTACAACACATAAGAAATTGAATTATTACACTTGTGAAACCTACCAAAATGTCAAAAAATGTGATACAGAAAGATCAAATTTTAAAGGAATCCCCAGTAATAATATGCATGAGCAATCATTCTACTGATTATAATTAGCATATCTTAAATCTAAATACTTCTATGACTAAGTATGTTAATCAAAACAACAATTATTTGTAACATTGAGAATGTCAAAAACTATTATTGGCCATTCAATGAATTGTTCATTCATTAAAATGGTAATAGTAACTCATAGCAAATTATGAATGCAGATGCTGACCAAAGTCAGTCACAAATGCTTGAAATTTCTAAGTTTAATTTTAATTTTCTGAATGTCCTGAATATCACAATTAAGACTGGAAGTGAGGATAATAAACTAAGTTTTACCAGCCGAAAGCTTATACACCTATGCCATGGGACTAATGTTTCCTGAAAGTTCTCAGTACCATAGACTAAACTGTCAGGGTTAGGAGCACATTGATGAAGTCTACCTTAAATTATAAAAGTTTAGGTTGTGGCCAATACAAGGCAAAGGGAATAAATAAAAATGCCTGTTTAATGTTGTCTTTGTCACTTGTGTAACAATCTTATTCTAAAAGTCCATTTGCTTTATTAACCACCACATATTGTAATTTTACTATAAAATGCCAAATTCTCAAAGTCAAATCCATAAAACACGCTCAGTGAGCACAGATTTGTCACCTCTACCAATATTGTAATGTACTTCAATTCCTCTTGCAGCTCACAAATGTGGGCATCAATCCAGCCTCCATATCCTTCAACACACTCACCATGGAGTCGGACAAGTTTATCTGTGTCCGAGAGAAAGTTGGTGAGACGGCAGAGGTGGTGATCATCGATATGGCTGACCCCACCAATCCTATCCGTCGGCCAATCAGTGCGGACTCTGCCATCATGAATCCGGCCAGCAAGGTTATTGCACTGAAGGGGAAGGCAGGGGTTGAAGGTATGTCAGTTTTAGTTTATTGGTCATCTTGTGCATCTCAGAATTCATCATCAACATCATCATCATCATGTCAACCTTTAGACGCCCAGTGCTGGGCATAGGTCTCCCCCAAAGGAGTGGGGTTACAGCCGTAATCGCCATGCTTGGCGGATGCATGTTGGCGATCGCAGTAGGTGCAATGCTACTCAGAAGGACGCTGCTGCCCATCCTCTGGTCAATATCCCTCGCCTTCTACAACACCCACGGGTAGGCACGTCTATCTCAGAATTATTAGTGTTAAATTATTATGTTATTTTTTCCATTATTTCTACGGTTGAATATTTCGAAATACTCAATACTAATTTTTGTGTATTTGCAAACAGTCATAGACTATAAGCAAATTGGTTGTGTGCATTGTGTCATGTCTAGTGTGCCTCCCATTGAAGGCGGCTCCTCATCGTGAATGGCTAAACCTGGGCTGGTGTCAGGATCACACGCCATTTCAAACGGGGTTAATGCTTAGTTTGTTCTTACTAGGCTGCTAGATCATTAGGATGGTTTGTTGTACTTTTTTTGTAGATTTCAGTATTGCATTATTGAAATTCTTATAAATTATGAATTACCACAAAAAAAAATACATATTAGGTATTATATTTTAAGTAATAAAATGTTTACATTGTGTTTTATACTGCACATAAAAATATCATTAAGAGAACCGCCCCCTTCGGTGCGCCCGATATTACAACAAAATGTATTGACGCCTACCAGTACACTTAGTACGTCATTTATGCGGCGTTTACCCGACTCTGGAAAGGACCGTTTCTTCTTCATGAATATTAATGAGCGATTTTAATTTAGAAAGGGATGGAAGACAGGTCCGTTGCTACGCTTTGTGATATACTGGCTGTAATTGTTTTTAATGTTTTCGAGCTAAGCATAACACGCTCGGCTCTTTTGATGGGGGTACGGGAGAAGATTATATTAAAGAAATGTGCTGTGGAAGTCGTCTTGCCGGTATGCTTCAATGCGCCGAAAAACCATTAGACATCGGGGACATACAGTCGAGAGTTCGAGACCTAAGGAAATTAAAATCTTCTTAACGATTTTCAGTTTTCGTAATCGTTATTCTACAATTTAAATAAAAACTTGTAAAAATAATTGTCAGCCAGTCTCTCTAGTCTCAGTATTCTGATAAATCTCCCACACTCATGTGAGTTAGAGGTGACCTGTCTATCCCTAGCATTAGATGTGATAACAGCTCACCTTAAATGTACAGATGCCAGCACATGAAGCCATGCCAAACGGCAAACTTTCAAATTTTCCCAATTGAATATTAACCTTATTCTTTTGCGATATAGTTGAAAATCTATCAAAGACACAGACAGATTGTTTTAGCTTGATGTGCTGGCCTCTGTACTTCACAGAGGGGGATTTCTACACAATAACACTCCTGGTCGACTTCAGAGTAAAGATTACATCGTGAGTTCGCGGTTTACAATGTGGCTATGAAACCATTGTCATTTAAATACCAACGTTATTCCCACACTATGCGGTGTATTTTCATGTCATGTCGATAGCTCAAATACAAGAGAAGCATAAGATACCTATTAGACGAATGTATTGACTACACTTATCGCCACAGCATGAACCCCTAAAAATGTCTATAGTAAAATAATGAGACTGCTGCAAAAAAAGTTCTGCCCAAAATGGTTACTTGAATTTCTAAGACGTGCTTTAGGCGAGTCGGCGAAACAACAAGGCTTAACATTTGAATCGGCACTCTCAATACAATATTACCAAAGGTTGTAACACTTTACACTCTTTGATGACGTTGTATTGAAAAAACTGAACCGAATGGGCCGACCAGCTTATGTGTATACCGACCCTTAGGGACTGACTACACTTATTCAGCTCAATTCAGCATTTGTCGATAGAAAATACCAGTTTATTATGGAGATGCGTACGCATCCGCTCAGCTTTTCGCATATGAACGGCTGCGATACAAAACAGATCTTTTCTATAGACAAAAGCTGAATGAAGCTGACCAAGTGTAGTTAGTCCCTTACCCGTCTAATATCGGACTGAAATAAAATACATACATTCAAAGCATGCGATAAACTGTGATGAAATGGGATGAACGGTATTGATCTCTGTCTAGACTTCGAACTATTAATAGTTCAATAATGATGATTATTAATAATGAAACACTACTTATCACTTTCTACGTTGCGTCGTTTTGTAAGCACAATGGACAAATGTGCGTCTTTCCGTATTTTTGAATTCGTTCACACAAAGAACGAACTTTATTGCGATATTCTCTTTGTTTTCAGTCGGCAATTAAAGATAGCATTGTCAGTGTTAAATGATCACGTCATACAGAATCCTATCGGTTTACAGCAAACGTAAAAAGTAAAATCACACGAATAAACAATTAACACGAAAAAAGTCGTAAAAGGTCGATTGTACACAAAAATCTATTGTTTTATCAGTACTGTTGGCACAATAATAAACACTGCTTTGGACGCTTTTATTTAGTAAAGATAACATTTTTATTATTATCATGTCATGTTGGACACTGTCGAATGTTACAAGTATTTCATACTAATTCGTTTTGTTTTGTCAGCTGGTTTTTGTCATTACTGTATTTGGTGTGGCATTTCGTCACAATTGGATTCTTCGATAAGGTTATGACTCAAGTTTTAGGGAAGCAAGCCCTGAATTATTCGGATTTTGAAATTAAAAAATGAACAACAATATCTGTTGGTCAATAATAGCTAGGCAATTCCTGTAAAAATATTAACAACACACGTGTATCCAATAGGTCAATTGTACCGTTGATGGAGCTTATCAATTTAAAATGTACCTATTTGGATTATGTAAAGACGTACGATTTCAGTTAAAGAGTGCGAACCCAGGATCCCGGTAACCTTGGGCATTTTGCCATTTTTGTCTCACAAAAAGGACAAATTTAACCTCACTACAAAACTGCTTATACTGCCCTACTTTTTCTCGAAATATCGATTTTAAAACCTGGTTTTATTGACGTATAGTAGATGACCATTTAATTTTTACCGAGACCCTTGCGTGCCTCGGAAACCACGTATAGGCGAGGTAGTTCGAGGTGCTAGTATTGATAATGCTTGGTCTGCGCCCTCCATATGTAGGCGTCTAAATTCGTTCCATATTTAGTATTTTAATAAAACAGACCATTTCACGCAGATATTTAAATGACTGCGCTGTTTTCGTTTATTGATTGCATCACGCATAGAGACGACCATTGCGGTCGGTTCTATTCTGGCAATGAGTCACATGTTTGTATGTATACGGCTTTTATATTCTTGGCACTAAATGCGACGGCAAACGGAAGTGACAATAACATTATATATATGTATAATATTATAAAGTTGGAGTCGATGCACTTGTGTGAGGTTGTATAATGAGATGGGTGATGTGCTCTCACGTTTATGTGTCGTAGTTATTAAGTCATAAAAACCATATTACTTTGATTAGACTTCTTTTCTTGTCTGCCACTGCGACGTCGTTCCCGTTTCTATACTATGAAAGTCTTCAGCTGTATGTTATGTATAATAGTAAAAAAGCAGTATATTTTAATGACACCCAACTAAAGGTTTGCGCGTCTTGCAGTAGATTAACTAAAGATCTGTGTACCAGCTTTTGACCGAGACTTCTTGCGCATAGAAATCAAAATAGAATCCTTTCTTAGTGACGTCCCCTCCTTACATGCCAAATTTTACCTTCGTCGTAGGTAATAGACGTAGCTTCGAGATTTCGTGTTTAGTCAGTGACTGTGAATAATCTTTCGATTTTATAATACCTTTAGAAAACGGGAAATGATTTACACTTTTCCTCACTTCATATAAGCGACTTCCGATTCGACTCCTACTTGGTAGCTCAAAAAACAGATTCTGTACAACCCCTGGATTCCACATGATGCAAGACCTTTAGAAAACGGGAAATTATTAACACCTTTCCTCACTTGTATTCAAACTCCTACGTAGTAGCTCGATAAAACAGATTCGGAACCCCTGGATTCCTCATAATGCAAGTACCAGGCTAAGCAAATAACCGCTAAGTTTTATACAGCAGCTTATGTAAGCTAGCTTATAGACAAAATGGACGCCTCTTTCGATCTTAACTGTAACGCCCACCCACTCATTCCCAATATAATTTTAACATCATGTAGGTAGTTTGTGAAAATTTGATGTGCAAGTAGTGACGTACATAACAGTGGTACAGCCTCTCTTCCAATAAGGCACAAAAGTTAAAGGTCACGGTGGAGGTAGGTTTGGCACATTACCATTGCGCATCACCGCTCTGCTGCCTTAGTTGGTTACGGTTGAGTTCGAGAAGTAAGCATTCACTTGTATAATGTAAACTGAGGTACTTTGCAAGAATGTGCGTGTTGATTTTGAGTCACGTTTCGGGACCAGTTAGTATTTTTAAGAAAAAATATCCTTATTGCGTAAAGCGTAGGCGAGCCTCTGTCGGTTTGGTATGTTTCCTTGAAGTTTACCTGGGTCCAGCATAATATGTAAAGTTTTTAGCGGAAAATTCACACACAGGCCGAACCTTAGAAAGTAGTAAAATTAATCTTTATGTATGAACCTTATGTATATTGAAATAAAGCTTAGATCTATTTATAATATAATCTAATTGGCCCTCTTATTTCACTTTTAGATTAGGTGAAAATGAAGCTCCCAGTATCAAATTAAACCAACTTAAGGGCTCTTACGTCATGGATTCTCTGACGTGATCATTGTTATTACGTCATCAGCAGTGGCCTCAGAAGTTTGATTGGTTTCTCAAATGTTTGGCAAACAATCGAGATTTATACAGCCTATGACACAAATGAGGTAGCAATCAAAAGTGAAAGTGTCTATTAAATTACGATTTGTTTCCAATAAGCCTTTGGTTGCTCTTAAAATAACGTGCAAAATGGCTTTGCGTGTCAGTGAGTCGTCAGTGTTGTCCAATTTTAGCGACATTTTTCGTTGTTTACTCAATTCTTATATTTAGGTACTGACGAAAAATGCACGCATAAAAGTTTCGTCCACTAGCTTCTGTCCGCGACTTCCTATCTGCGTAGATTTCAGAATAATAATTAAGGCAGAATTAAGTCCTAAATTATCCTACGGGAACACAAACGCAGGATAATATCTTGTGTTAAATAAGAGCTATCTTCTTCGTCCGTGTCACTCTTGACAGAGTGGTCGTGGTCGTCATATCAGGTGTTGGTGGCACGCTTTACAACACGTCGCCATTCCTCCCTTACAGCTGCCTTCCTTCGTGCATTCGTGCAAGGTGTCATCAAACTAGAGCTATATCTACATAGTAGTAGTAGTATCACGGGCTGGTGTCCGCAACTCCACGTCTAAGCGCTTGCGTACTGTATATCTACATAATATAAGTATGTTTGTGTGTCGTGTGTGTAATTCCGTTCAACCGTTAAAACGTAAAAGACTAATAAACGTCCATCCATCCGTCTTCACAAACTTTCACGTTTATAATAGTAGGTAGGACAGGAAGGATTCGAGACACGAGAGAACCGTTTCATCCTAGGCAAGCGTGTTCCACTTTAGGCCGCATCATCACTTAAGATCAGGTGAAACGCAAGCCTATTAGTAGTGTTATTCTGTTACAATCTCCCTCGGTGAACACCTAGGTGAAGTGAGCTGTCATCTCTCCCGATGCTAGGATTTACAAAGCACTACAATCGGATGACAGCTCACTTCACCTAGGTGTTCTCCGAGGGAGATCGTAACAGAATAGACATACAGAATATATAAAAAAAATGTATACCTAAAATTTAAGAAAGGAAACAACTATCCTATGCCACATCATGCATAACCAGAGATGATAGCGTAAAACTAGACCAAATAGGACTAGAACAAGCATGGGTCTTCATAAAAATATAGGCCAGTCGTTGAAAACCGGGGTATGACATCAGTGCATAACGCCGTTAAAGTTCAGAAGTCAGAAATGCATTTGTGCTAGATTGTAAGGCTGTGTTCGCATTGGCAAGGCACCATCAAACCCTTTTGACTTATGGTTCTGACCTCATTGTTAATGCGGCGTTCGGAATTTGTTTGTGCCGTCGTCGCCTTACCAGTCCAGTCGCGACCTTAATTTGTTGTCTATAGATACATTATATTACTTTCTTTCCATATCTATACTTTTATACAGCTAATCTTCGGAACTAATGGTGTGATTTCGTAAATTCTTCATCAACTAGCTGATCCCCGCGGCTTCGCCCGCTTGACAAATTATAAACTAAAACCTTCTTGAATCACCTCTATCTATTACAAAATCCTGCATCAAAATTCGTTGCGTAGTTTATGTGATAGTCAAGGAATTAGGGATCGATTAGAAAATTCACTCTGATGAAATCGCGGGCAAAACCTAGTATTTTATATCTTTAAGAAAGTTACTCAGAACATATTTATTATGATCATTAATTGATCTATAATCATACAAATCATTCTAACTCTAAAAGTAACTCTTTCTTAACCCAAAATGAGAAATATTAACATTAAAGTCCTGCCATAAAACAAAGAAATCGCTCCTTATATATTATATACCTGTTCCAAATATAGAAATCTCACAATACAACACGCATAATATTCCCACGACCTTTAGTCAATCAATGGAGGTTGTTGACCTTTTGACAGCTTTGTACACTGAACTAGTTTATTATTTTCGGGAACTTATATACAAGGGTAGATTGTAGAAAATACATAATGCAGTATATTATTTTAGTGTTAAAATTTAACTTTGGCATTTGACGAACAAGAGTTGGGTATACCAATATCAAAGTTTCGATAGTTGGGTATACCAATATTGGTTTGGAAATTGTTTTCATAAATTATTGTTACTGGGCAGTGTTTTGGTACCAGTAAATTTTGCAAAAGCTGTATAGGTAATAAGCTTGATGGTCCTTTCCAAGTTTAAATGCAGCATTATTGTTTTTTTTTATGTCGTCTGCGGGATATTTACTTTTCCAGCTTGCTTGATTCTCAGGTTTTTCTTCAATTTCTGGTTCTAGAACCTAAATTGTGTTTTCGTTTTCTCGTGTCATGTCAACCGCTGCTATCCTATTCAATGTTGTAGGTGCCTGCCCATTTTCGGCCGACCAACTTTTAACTTTCAAACTTTTGTACCAACATTTTTTTGTTCTCATTCGTATTTTTGATTAATACGTTACAAAGCGTTGCAACAACTCATTGTCTTTGTGTTACGTAAACGCCATACGGAACTCGCGTGCACAATTTACTGGCTCAGACCCGTAACACGATATTATCTGGAGCGTTTACTGTCAAAATGCAACCAGCATGCCGCTTAATGGATAGATGCAGAAGACCCATTCATAAACTGATAACAAGATCATTCACCGTTTTATAAATTGGTGATCTTGTAAGGCAATCTTACTATCTTCTATGGTTGATGTGAATGTTTATGAGGATGGTTGGATGTTGGGTTCTCTTTCACGCTTTAACGGCTGCACGGAGTTACCTGAAATTTGGTACACATTTAAATATTGATCTAATTTATGGAATTACTAGCTTTTGCCCCAGACTTCGTCCGCGTCAATGTCGTTTGTCGCGGTGGAAAACTAAGTTGCGGATTAAAAGTCGCCTATGTCCTTTCTTGGGAATCAAGCTTGCTCTGTACAAAATTTCATTAAATTCGGTTCAGTGGTTTAGCCGTGAAAGCGTAACAGACAGATAGACAGAGTTACTTTCGCATTTATAATATTAATAATAGATTTAGGCCTAATTTTGAAGTCTACGCAGACGAAATCACGGTAGGTAAGTCTTGAATAATGCCAAATCCCATTTTAAAATTTTAAGTTATACTATGGGTTCTTGATATTTTGGTCATCAAAACGATCTACTGAAACTTGGCCTTTTGGTGTTTAAAACCCTGACCGGATTTTAAACACCAAAAGGCGTATTTTCGGTAACTAAAAACTTTCCAAATGTTATAATGGGAACGTTTCTAATAGTTACCAGAACTGTCCTCCTGATAGCTCGCTTTACAAACGAAACGCTATAAGCTCGCTTCCGGGAGCAAATCATCTTTTCATTTACCGTGGCGACGCATTACTGACGGAAGATGCGTCTGACGTATCGTAGTTACTATCCTCGACGTACTAACACATCGTCGGTTGTGTAAGGTTGGACATTTTTTTTTATCTATTTGACTGTTTTAGTCTTACGCAACCTACGACGCGCAGCGCATTTTCGTCAGATAATCGTCCACCCTTAGTACCAATACTGAATTCAGTACCAGATACGGGTACCTCATTTTCATAAAAGCTTCGACCTGCGACCTGTTTGCGTCTGATCGCATATTCAGTCACCATTGACAGCGCAAAATGAGAAATTATTCGACATTACTGAGTAAACTTGCTATATTATGTACTATCGTACGTTTTAATAAAGTGATCCTTCTACGCTATCTTTTTTTTTTTGATCTTCTGGCGTACAGAGAAAGGATCGCGAGATAATATCGCACTGTGTAACTTGGTAGGGGTGTCCGGACCGTGACTCATGAAGTGACCGAATCGACTTGTATTTAACGACCGTATTATGTGTGAGCCATGAATATTTTTGTCTGACGCCTAACTCGACTTTGTATGCATAGAATTTCAGCGTCGTAAAGTTTAACTTCAGAGTATTTTTTTTACATGAATACATAGTGCTGAAGCAAAAACCGGACAAGTGCCAGTCGGACTCGCCTACCGAGGGTTCCGTTCAAATTCCGGGATTTAGTCATCCATACCATCACATACCTCGGTGATTGATTACGTACTTTAAATAAAGACTAAATTTTTTATGATGTAATTACGAATGTATAGTTTTCAGACTTTTCCCTGTACTTGTAGTATAAGACGACATTACTTGCCAAATTTCATAGTTCTAGGTCGACGGGAAGTACCCTATAAATTTTTATTCCCTTGATAGTGTCGAAATATACTTCTTTTGTGGCATAAAGGCCGTATCTTTTGTTCACGTTAATAATGAAGATTGATTTTTTCACAGCTTCAAGTGACTGTAGACTTGAGTATATGGTTTTATCATGATGGTTAAGCTACGCTTGCTGCGGTCGGTCCTTGGATGGATGACCATCCATTTCATACCGAGTCTCCTCCGTGCCTCGGAAAGCACTGCACAGCGGCTGTCATTTGTAGATCTTTGACAGTCGTTATAGGTAGTCGGAAGCCAGATAATCTGACAACCAGTATTACCAAGGGGTATCGTGTTACCCCCATGGTAACACTGGTATTCAGCTGCATCCGGTTAATCCAGAACCCGACCCCAACATATTTGGGAAAAGTCTAGGCAGATGATGAATTTTTTCCCACGAATTTTGTTCATTGAGGTGAATACTTCTTTAGACGCGTTCTTTCGGAACATTAAACGAAAGTGAACCGTCACACTCGTATCGGTGACTCTGAATCGGGTTTACTCAGCTCCACTCGACATAAAGCGCGCTTGGGTCGCCGGTCGGTGACGCACTGGATCGTGTATCCTCGGCTCCAGGCGTCATCAGACACGTTTACTGTTTAGCAAGGAGTGCATCGTTCCAATTACGTACTATGCTGGCACTTGGCGTATTTGTGCAAATATTCACCTTATTTGGATAATACAAAATCGACTCTATTTCAATAAGCATAGGGTATATTTACATATAGTTTCAACTAGTTACTAAAACTATTTAAATGATAAAAAGACAACGAAGCCCTTAATTAGTCATCAAATACATAATTATTTTATTACTCTGTTACTATACATCACTTTTTATCAGATAACGTAAATTCAGTGTTAACAACATTGTAAACATTTATAATATACTAGCTGACCCGACAGACGTTGTCCTGTCCCTATCTACCTACTTACCTGCCTATTTACACCTACCCTGCACCTACCCTACACCTACCCTACACCTACCCTACACCTACCCTACACCTACCCTACACCTACCCTACACTACACCTACCCTACACCTACCCTACAAAAGTTTTTTTTTAATTTTTCTCTCCGTAAGAACAATCCTCGTACTTCAAGGAATATTATAAAAAAAGAATTATCCAATTTGGTCCAGCCGTTCGCAAGTTATGCGCTTACCAACACATTTAGCGATTCATTTTTATATATAAGATGACTAAACTTATTTCTCGTTGAAGTTCCAAAATGACAATATTAACAATTTTACACAAAGTAAGGGCAAATCGAATAACGGGTCTCAAAGTGCTTTGACGCAAGCACCAAAATATTCGACAGATGTTAGTAAAATCGTTACGTACGGTGATGGGAGTTGAGAGCGCTTTTCTAAAGGTGTTCCTATACTACACGCCCACACGACGCCCGACACTCTAGTACTTGACACGTACGTGGTGAAACACTTAGGATATTGAACTGTACGGAAAAATAAAAGGAAGATATAGTATACTAGCATGTTGCCCGCGACTTCGGCCGTGTGAATGTCGGTTATCGCGGATGCAGATGAAGTCACGGAATAAAAAGTAGCCTATGTCCTTCCCCAGGGTGCAAGCTATCTTCATGCCAAATTTCATTTATTTATTAGTATGGAAGTATGGATTGGATGGACACCAGACATGTGCGGATGCGGGTGATAGTGACCAATGAAATCGCTTCATTGTCATAACTTGTACTAAGCTAGCGCTGTAATTGGCTAGTTTCACACACATCCCTCGCAATGCAGCCTTAATAAGATGCGGGAGGATGCTGCTGCTGATCATGATCTAAGATAAAAAAACCTACTTTAAATCTGCAATATGCTAGCAGTACCGTTAGTACTTAGTACCTAGTGCATGACTTCGTGTACGTATTGACCAGAGTAACCTGAAACTATCTAATGGGTACTAATTAATGTAGGTCAGTGCTTCAGCTAATGCTCCCACAGCGCTGCTTAGAGACTAATACTAATCTTCGTCCTCACACTAAAATGTAAACAGAATCGGGTGTCTTTAGGGTTAATTTATCATAGTCGGGTATCTTATCCGTGGAAGAAAGTTGACTTCTGACCATTTTTCCAAATTTAATTCGTCCTGTGAATCTAGCCTTTTAAATAACAGGACATTTTTATGACTAGTCTTCTTACAATTTTCTTTGTTTACTTCTTTCAAATAAGAAGTCCAACCGTGTCCATCTTTTCATACAAGACTGTTGAAAATGAGAAATCTACACGAGGGTTTCCCAATAAAGGTATTATACTCCCAATTTGCGAGAATTTACAAAGGAGAACTATTATTACTGTGTAAATATATCTTTGTCAATTGCTCCGTCCTTTGAATACCTTTCATGTCTCAAACCCCCGTAATTACAAACGGTTGAACTCTCCACTCAATTATTGAGACTACAAAATGTGTCCCTTCATCCAAAAGGTATACGATCCGCTCAACATCAATTAAATCTTGTCAAGTAGTTTAAGGGTACAATCAACTATTAGTGGTCTACCAAAAATATTTGTTGGTTTTCAAACATACATATTTCTCAAATATTTTTGGCTTCGTTGTAATCGAATAAAATGGCGTTACTGTATCGGGATCATTTTTAGGTCAAAAACCCTACGAAATGTATATTCATTAAAAAAAGTCTGGCGTTATCGTAAGATCATCCACTCATTGCCACTTCATACAATTTTCGCCCTCAACAACTTCACCGAAAGATTAAAACTATAGAAAATCCTTTACCATTGCCAGCAGCTCAAAAGACCCTCCAAATCTTCAACATCGAGATGAAGTCTAAGATGAAAGCTCACACAATGACTGAAGACATTGTGTTCTGGAAGTGGATATCTTTAAACACCCTCGCGCTAGTGACCAAGATGTCGGTGTACCACTGGTCCATGGAGGGTGACTCGACGCCTGTCAAGATGTTTGATAGGCATTCGTCGCTCGCCGACTGCCAGATCATAAACTATAGGACGGATCCGAAACAACAGTGGTTACTGCTTGTTGGTAAGTTGATTTTGTTCATCTTTCGAATAGGGTATTTTACTCTATACGAAAAAAAATCTATAAATATGTTATTGAGACAGTTTAGGCATAAAGCAGTAAGAAAATGTAAGTTTTAGTTCATAAAATAACAAAACAAATTTTTAAATTCAATTCAAAGTTTTCAGTATTTTTAATCTGTTATAAAACTCCGTAAAATAGTAGCGGCCATGTTATTGCGCCATACGGCTGTGTAAACAAAAAATTGTCAACTGTCAGTCAACCGATTGGCGTAATATAGGCTTTGTACTTTTATTATTTTCGTAACCAACGTAATTTTTTTATTATTACACCTATTACAAAATATGCTTTTAATTATTTTTAAAAGATATACAATTATCATATTTAATATGAGCTCATTTGATATAAAACGAACTGACGTCATTTACGCTGAGCAATATGGCGTCCAGTAAGCGGCGTTTTCGACAAAATACGCGCGAAATTTGAAAAATTAAAATTTAGATGCATTTTTATGGCACTTATCGATTGAATAAAAATTTTGTGTTTTTTTTGGTGGCATATTAGCACTACAGAATTTCATTGAGACACTTTTCAAAAATGGGTGTAATACCCTATTTCAAACACGTTAGGTATTGTGTGCTTACAAATGAAACAAAGGAGGTTTAATAACAATGTCCAGCTATATTTTCAAAATGCAAGGGATGCTCTTAAAAATAAAACAGTTTTTGACTGCTTCTGTGGACCTAAACATTTGGAGGTCTATACTAAATGTATCTGTTATAAATAAGCTAGTTTGACATACTCTGTCCCCGAGACCATCCCAACTCAATAGGGTATTACACTAATTTTTGAAAAGTGCCTTAATGAAATTCTGTAGTGCTGATATGCCACCAAAAAAAACACAAAATTTTTATTCAATCGATAAGTGCCATAAAAATGCATCTAAATTTTCAAATTTCGCGCGTAGTTTGACGAAAACGCCTCTTACTGGACGCCATATTGCTCAGCGTAAATGACGTCAGTTCGTTTTGTATCAAATGAGCTCATATTAAATATGACAATTGTAAATCATTTAAAAATAATTAAAAGCATATTTTGTAATAGGTATAATAATGAAAAAATTACATTGGTTACGAAAATAATAAAAGTACAAAGCTTGTATTACGCTAATCGGTTGACTGACAGTTGACAATTTTTTGTTTACACAGCCGTACGGCGTAATAACATGGCCGCTATTTCACGGTGTTTTATAACAGATTAAAAATACTGAAAACTATGAATTGAATTTAAAAAATTGTTTTGTTATTTTATAAACTAAAACTTACATTTTCCGACTGCTTAATGCCTAAACTGTCTCAATAACATATTAATTGATTTTTTCTTGTATAGAGTAAAATACCCTATTACACACAGATCCAAATGCCAAATCTCTTTTCTCTCTGGCTTGTCGAGTGAGACGGATATGCTTTCGTTTCACTCTCTTTATTATAAACATGCATTCTTCTCTTTTAGGTATCTCAGCGCAACAAAACCGTGTAGTAGGCGCGATGCAGCTGTATTCAGTAGAGCGCAAGTGCTCGCAGCCCATCGAGGGCCATGCTGCCTCCTTCGCGACCTTCAAGGCCGAGGGCAACGCGGAACCGTCCACGCTGTTCTGTTTTGCCGTCAGGACTGCCCAGGGAGGGAAACTGCATATTATTGGTAAGTTGGAAATGTGTTCTTTTAGTTTTGTGCTATCTCGTGTAGATTTTTTGACAGAGTCAATTTGTATCAGTGGCAGATCATCTTCTTAACTTGTCTATGGCAAGAAAATAGTTAAGAATTTGACGCTTTGAATAGCATCCATCAGTTACTGTAGCGTGCAGGCATTAAGACACGCGGGACACGAGATGCAGATCACCTACTGATCATAACTTTGTAAAAAGTCATGATTTATGTAGCAGTAATTTTGTTCGACCTCAGACCGCAGCATTCAAAATGAAAAGGGTGTAAAGCGCATAATATGAGCCTCGTTTTTACAAGACCCTACCGAACCAACCGTGTCCGGACCATACCACTGGCCATACCCCTGGTGATATGGCGGGTCTAAAAGTATACCACTGAGAAAATCGTTTGGGTTAGGTTAGAACTGTGACCATTAAAGCTCAAAGGCGAGTAAGCGAAGCGAGTGGTGCCGCGGCAGCGGCCGTCGAACGCCAGATCCCCTCTATTGTTTGGGTTCTGGTTCTGGTAAAGTGGTATGGTGGTTCTGCAATGAACCAACCTCTCGGTTAGATGCCATACCCAATCTACTTGAATGTTTTTAAAACAATTAACATATCACCCTCTTTTCTTACACAGAGGTCGGCCAAACACCAGCAGGCAACCAACCGTTCCTCAAGAAAGCTGTCGACGTATTCTTCCCCGCTGAAGCACAGAACGACTTCCCCGTTGCCATGCAAGTCTCCCCTAAATATGACGTCATCTACCTGATCACCAAATACGGTTACATACACATGTATGATATTGAAACCGGAACCTGTATCTACATGAACCGGATCTCGTCGGATACGATTTTCGTGACTGCACCCCATGAAACTACTGGGGGGATTATCGGTGAGTTTTTGTTTATTAATAGAGCTTTGCTTTTTCTTTTTGCTGTTTTGTCAGAAGGCAAAGTATTTTCTTTAGTCTCTAACCACACTACACGCCAGAGAAGTCCTCATATAAATAATTTTATCTATAAGAACAAACAAAGAATACAAGCAACCAAACTTTGTAGTCAACAGTATTATGCACGGCATACAAATAAATAACAATTACGCGATTCAAAGAAAACATAATAATTATAACACTAAGTAATGAGAACTTCAAACATAAATAATACTACGATATACAAAAGTTGTAACCGTAGGGTCCGAAAGCCCATATTCTTTTTAGTACAAATCTTTGTTAGTTGACACTTGCCATGCCAATGTGTGTCTTTTGGGCACATAAACAGTCAACAGCGGAATAAATTTTCCATACCATACTTTTTTAATGCTTTCATTGAGGAATTGAGGATGTTATTGTTTTTGTCATATTAATATAATAATAATAATATGTGGGGACGTTTCAAACACGGCTATCTGACCCCAAACTAGGGAGACCCTGTACTGTGGGTGTCAGACAGCTGATATACATACACAAACATATTTTAAATACATACATATATAGATAAACAACACCCAGACACAAGGCAAACACAAGTGCTCATCACACAAATATGATATAATTATGTTGATGGTTTAAATCGAGTTTTAGTAATGATATTTCGCTGTTGTCTTGCAGTGCAGAAATAAATAAAAATCTTCATTTCTAGTCATAGAACTTTAGTGCGTTATTTAAAGTATTTACTTAAGCCAAGCTTAAATTACTGTACTTATTATAATCAACTCAGACACAAAAGGGGGCATTTAAAATGAGGTTAAATGGCATTAGGTTATCAATACATGTTCCTACGTCTGGCGTCTAGGATAACATTAAAACAAAACGAGAAAGTACAGGTCAATGATGTTTTAATAATCATTATGTATTGTTATTTATAAATGTAGATATTTTTAATGTGTAATCAATGATTCATGATAGTATACTTCCTGCATCACCCTAAAGTAGACTGGTAGAAAATGCCCAAGGCATTAAGTCCGCCTTTGTACAATGTTTTTTTTACATTATGTGCATAAAGTTTAATAAATAAATAAGTCATAATCGGCACAGTACGTAAGGATGCGGCGCGCCCGAGCAGAGAGACCACTCAGAACAAACCGCCATTTTTCACAGGCACACATTGACATTACGTGTTAGGCATTCTCAAGCAGACTTCAGTCTCGACTGTCACGTGTTGTCAAAATGAATAAATGATGTAATTGACATTTCATGACAAACAAGAAAATTTTATTATAAAAAAAATGCAAAGAGTTCCAACCAGTGTCAATAAAATGTCATATTGTCAATAAAAATATTGTCAATAAAATGTCGCTTGTCTGTTCCCTGATAAGTATGATCTGGGTATTATCAAGGCACAAGTGAACCGATTTATCCTAGGCAAGCGTGCTCCACCTTAGGCCGCGTCATCACTTAAGATCAGGTGACTTGCGGCCAAGCGCAACCCTATCTGTAAATACAACAATGAATCCCTATTTCCCTTGGTCACAGCATCACGCGTGAACGGCGACAGATTTTCCACACAACGATATCTTTAATACCTAGGCAACGAAAATACCACTTAGGGCGCTTTTCCGCCATACACGTCAAAAATAGTTATTCCTAGTTTTACCATTATCAGCAGTACTTTCGCGTTGATTATGTTGATAAGTTGATTTTGTCTTTGAAGATGACTTTTGAAGTACGGAGCGAAAACACTTTGGTGCTGTGGTATGTATGCGAATACATTCGAAAGATTGTTCCGCGGGGAAAAAATGTTCACGCGCCTATCAGAATGGTGAAGTTTTTGAAAGGGGGACGTATTTTCAGACGTTATGGGGTGTGTGTGTGCCCTAAAGTTATAAATTTCTCACAGAAAATCCATGCATTTTCTAGACTAGAGACTTCACTTGAGTATCGCATAGCAATCCAAACCAACACCGACTAGGTAATAAACATCGGGCTTTTATAATATTCAAGGCGTTCAAGACGAGTCATGCTGCATTAATTAGTACCACTAATACGTGTACAAATATAATATTATACTGCATATGATATACAACTAACCATTTATAGCGAGAATGACACAGAGGTTAGACGTGACCTATGGATGGAATGAACTCGGAAAGTGTATCAATATATGGTACTTTTTGTGGTCGTGATTTCAAATTTGGAACAATGATGATACCAAAATGATGGCCAGCCAGCATGTTGATTTCAAAATTACCTAAAAACTTTTTATTTGACTAATTTTGTGTTTTAGGCCTCATTAAACAACACACAAAATGCAGTATGACTCGATTTAGGAGGTGTATTATAATGTACGCAACTGTTATTGTTTACAAAAGCACCAACACTAAGTGGGTCAGACTTTGAAAGAGTCTGTGTACTTGATCGTAGCCTCATATGCTACATGCTACGCCGCAGCACACTGCTGGGTTATAGACCCCTTATAATTGCGACATCGCTTTAAATGTGTCGCTTGTGTTTTTACAAATCTATACTAAATAAAAAAAAAACAATACAACAACAGCAAACAAAGCTAATAATATTGTTACGAGCTGGGGTTCGGGATAAATAATTAACACCAATTTACACTAAACAAAACACAAACAGTTTATTTAAAACAATCGCAAACTCAATAATCAATCACTTACAAAATCACTTGTTTATCACTTAGATCGCTAAGATCGCAGTATTCGCAATAGTCGCAGTTTTCAGTTTCGCTTCCAAAAACTAACTAACTCCACCGCATCGCAGTCCGCTATTAATATGTGACTTAGGTCATACTCTCGAATATTCTAACAAAGACGAGAATGCTCGAGAATGTTACAATACGACACTTAACCGTCTCTAATAAGTAGAAAATTCTCGAAAGTCCTAGACCCTGTAGTTCTGCTAGTCGACAATAGATAGCGCCAGCTTGTGACGTAGTTCCACTATTCGACAATAAATGTCGCTATCTAGGGTAGTTCCGCTACTAGATAATAGGTGACGCTAGCATGACGTTTTTGGTTGTACCGACCTACGTAACAATATTATAAAGAGATAACATTTGTTGGTTTTGTTTTATCTTTTTTTGTTTGTGTAAGGGCTCTTACACACCTCCTCCTTTTTAAAGTCGGTTAAAAAATACTCTATGACACTGCAATAGTAGCTTTCTATGAGTGAAAGAATTTTTGTAATCGGGCCAATACTTCGACAGATTACCACTTAGGGCTCTTACACACGAGCGGCATGTTGCCAACGGCAGAGATAATAAAATTGCAGCCGTCGACATGCAAACTTCAAAGATCAGCGGCAACCGTCGTCATCATCGTCGTCGCCGTTTGAAGTTGGCATGTCGACGGCTGCAGTTACCTCTGCCGTTGGCAACATGCCGCTCGTGTGTAAGAGCCCTAAGTGGTAATCTGTCGAAGTATTGGCCCGATTACAAAAATTCTTTCACTCATAGAAAGCTACTATTGCAGTGTCATAGAGTATTTTTTAACCGACTTTAAAAAGGAGGAGGTTTCAATTCGAATGTTCATATATATACTACTCAAAACAAAATAAGGGCCACAAGGTATTTTGTATATAGGGTAAAAGCACCACCAATTATTGACAGTAAGGGTTACCATTTAAATTGACAAAGACTGGTAAATTTCCTGAGTCACCAAAGAAAATATTTATCTTTGGTATGATAGATTAGACATCGGTGAATGTTACAAACGTAAAACAATGGTGTCAAACCACCATTGAACACCACTTTTCGGATTTAAATATACAGTACGCGATTTACCCAATTATTGACATTCTTTTCCTAATTATGGACATAGCAGATATCCCAATTATTGACACCTCAGACAGTTATTGAATATTGTTGGAGAACAACAAAATATTAACAAAATCAGGTCTACTATCGCTTTTATACCCCGTGGGGTGTCAGGGCTAGAATAACACCCACCCATTTTATCCCGAGGGTGTCGTAGAAGGCGACTAAGGGAAAAACTGGAAGTCGGGCAGCAGCGGCTTCCGTCTACTCAACTTCACTGCGATCCCCAAGACGGCTGCCCAGCGTGGGGATTATGGCAAACCCCTTATGGCGGCGGCCTTTGTTCAACAGTGGACGTTTTCCGTTTTCTCTTTAATCTATACTAATATTATAAAGCTGAAGAGTTTGTTTGTTTGTTTGGTTGAACGCGCTAATCTCAGAATCTACTGAAAAATTATTTTTGTGTTGGATAGTCCATTTATCGAGGAAGGCTATAGGCCCATGCGAAGCCGGGTCGGGTTGCTAGTTAATATTAAAATTTGAAGTAGGTAGGTTGGTAGGTATAACAATCTCAAAATAACAGCTACAGCACTTAATAAGGACTGCAGGTGGGTTACATAAAAGTATTATTCACCTAAACTTAAGATTAGAAACCTATTAAAATCATTATTTTGCAGTCAGTCTTCAAATTCAGTCAAAAAGCGTTCAATTTCTTCTGTTCATCATCGTCAATCATCCTTATTTTTCAGACCACTTGATTTTTCTTGAAGCTTCTTATGTCTTTCCTCTTTGCTCTTCTAATGCCTTCTGCCTTTTTTTTAATCCTGATTTTTTTTTCGTTTTCCTGTGCACCCTTCGTATTAACATCTGCTGATCTGCCGTTTTGTATTTTTCACTTCGTAAACCCCTTTTTGCAGCACACATTGATCCAATTTACTAAAGCTCTTTCCTATTCTTTTATCGATATAGTAGCAGAACCTGGCCGAGAATATTGATCAGGGTTTTTGATTTGATAAATTAATGCAGTTCATGGCACTTGGAAAGTTTTACTAATAATATTAATCATTTAATTTGGTATGTAATTTGGTTTATTGACATAGCCTGTAAGGCTTATAATAGAGATTCACTTTTCTATTTCTTTATCTTTTCTTTAGTTTTTCTCTCTTTGGTCTATTGCACTTTAGTTTCATTTTGGAAAATTTTCGTAAACGCGTAAGATTACCTAAAACACGACTAAGGGACGTACCAGAGAATGGGCAGCAGCGTTCTCTGTGCCTTTGTAACAACCATACTGCGATCGCATTTATTGACACCGTGTTAACATTTGGAAGCGCAACGCATAGAAGCTTTGTTTAATATTTAATCACATAATAAACCTTATCTGAAGCGAAAATTATGTAAAAAATCATTATAAACAAAAACCATGAAAATGCTAATTATTGACATGTATGTCGATAATTTGGTATTTCTCATTTTGTGCATACCAAATATTAACATCATCCATTAATTCAGGGAAATTAATAAAATTGCAAATATAATAGTAAAAATATGTTCTGTAATGTCATGATAATTTAGTACAACATCGAAATCAACACAATGCCGACTCGAACCTGTAAAAATAAACTTCATTAAAATAACACTCACCTTAGCAAAAAATCAAACTTTTAGCAGTTATTTTTCTTTTCATCAGCACGCTCTGGTCATAACAGCTATTTTAGCGCCAAATTGAATGTTTTGCCAGTTCTGTGTTACCAGTATGATTTATAAAAAATTATCAACTGGTATTTTGCCACTGATAAACCCCTACATCGTGGTTTTTTCTTATTTTTAGGAAAAAACTACTAAGGTGTCAATAAATTAGGGGGGTGTCAACTATTGGTGCTTTCACGGTACCATGAAAATAATAAAACCAATATAAATATTTTTTGTCTCCATAACGAAAACTAATGTTGTTTTTACCATGTAGACCAATAAATTTATTCAAATAATAATGATTTGAAAAGTTTATTTGCTTTTGAAAGAAAAAACACATTTTAGGTTAAAAATAAAAACAACGTAAAGTTACTGAAAACAAAAGAAAATACTCCATGCTCATCTTTTAGTAACGGGTATGCCCCCCTCGTTTAGCTACGCACTCCTGAAGCCTGGAGTGCATGCTCTCAATCAAATGCCTGACATTTTCCATTGGAATCTCTTCCCAGGTCCTTTTCACAGCGTTGATGAGTTGCTGTTGGTTGTGGATTTCCTGATCACCGTCTCTAACTCTTCGTTTCAACTGATCCCACATGTGCTCTATTGGATTTAAGTCCGGACTGTTCGCCGACCACGGCAAGACTTGAATTTGAGAGTCTTCCAGTACAAACCGAGTCGCTTGAGCCGTGTGTGCACTTGCATCAAGATGAATCCAGGACCCGCTCGCTGTGCAAATAGGATCACATGTGGTCTGACAACTTCCTCAATATACCGCTGAGCAGTAACAGTACCCTCATTTAAAATAGCGAGCTCAGATTTGCCGTGTAAGCTTATCCCGCCCCAAATCATTACATTTGAACCACCAAAACGATCGATCTCATGGATGCAGGCTTTTGAAAATCTCTCGCCGCGTCTTCTCCATACACTAATACGCCGATCGTCGTTAAAAAATTTAACTTTGCATTCGTCTGTGAAGAGCACCATGCCCCAATAAATTACACCAAAATGAAAAAATACCTTGTGGCCCTTATTTTGTTTTGAGTAGTATATATATATTTTTTATGTATGTTCGGGCATAACTCTGTCATATATAGACAGATTTGCAAAATTCTTTTTTTGTTCGAAAGGGGTTTATTCCGAAATGGTCCCATATAAATTTTACCAAAATTGATACAGCCCTTTTTGAGAAATTCAACAAATTCCCAAAAAAATTACTTAGACGACGTTTTAGTTTCTTCAATCTTTGGAGGATTTTCAATCTCTTAACTGTGTCGCCGTTTCGTAATGGATTTGTATGTTAAAGCAACACTAAAAAGTGAAAAATAAAAAGTAAAAAAAAAACCGCCTTCACAAACTAAAAAGTGATAAATAACTTTAGCACAGAACACACATTACTTTACTTTCGGAAGTCGGTGGCAATACAAAACAACAAACACAAAGCCGCCGCCACCGACTTCCGAAAGTAAAGTCATGTGTGTTCTGTGCTAAAGTTATTTATCACTTTTTAGTATTTGAAGGCGGTTTTCTTTTATTTTGAAAAAACTTTTTTTTATGGCAAACTTGGCTTCCAAGAAGACGAGGCCGCGGACAAAACCTAGTATTTAATAAAATAATGATGTTAATCATAGCGTGATGCAAAAAATATCTTTGATAAAAATAAAAACAATTACATCACTTCAACAGCCACCACTAAAAACTAAGACCTAAAACATGGTCCTCTTTCAGGCGTAAACCGCAAAGGCCAGGTGTTGTCTGTAACCGTGGAAGAAGATTCGATAGTTCCCTACATCAACACGGTTCTCCAGAACCCTGAGCTGGCTCTACGGCTGGCTGTTCGTAACAACCTCGCCGGTGCTGAAGAGCTATTCGTCAGGAAGTTTAACATGCTCTTCACTAATGGACAATATGGAGAGGCGGCTAAGGTAATGTACTAAAACATAGTCATACACAAGTTTTGTTTATTTTTACAAAAAGAGGTAGGTCACCAACATAGCTCTCAGAATATGCAAGTTGAAGTGGCAATGGGCAGGCCACATCGCTCTAAGATCCGTTAACTGATGGGGAAGAAACGTCCTCGAGTTGGTTGGCTCGTTGGTAGGCCTCCCACCAGATGGACCGACGACATTGTCAAGGTCGCGGGTAACCGGTGGAAGCGGCAGGTTGCCGCGAGTTGTGGCGTTCTATGGAGAAGGCCTATGTTCAACAGTGGACGTCTTTCGGCTGATGATGATGAATATTTTAATGTGAAAAGGATAATTCTGAGGAGTGCCTGCATTATGAGATTCCAAAGCATGGGTATCACAAGATAGTATTTTTTTTGAATGGCTGGTGTTTTACACTAACTTTACTACAAGCAAAAAGAAAATAGACAATTCGTACCTTAAACCACTGATATTTAAATACCACCAAAAAAAGGTACCTACTCATTCATTCATGCTACTAGCATAAATTCTACAAGAAGGATGACTAATATAATAAATAGAACCACCGCGGTTTGTGGGCGGTGCGGTCGATAAAATGACGTCAGCGACCAATAATGAGGTTGGTTGGCGGTAATAAGCCCCATAATTGTTAGCATATATTATATGTATAGGATGGGTGGATTTTTCTAATGACAATTTCGAGGCGGTTAATTTTAGAAACATATGAAGAAAACTTTTTAAAATTGAAGAATACCCTCTTTAAACATTTCTTTCATATTTGCGGGGCAGAGATCGCACAAGATCGGGAAGTTTGGAACGAGAAAGGGGAGGCCTTTGCCCAGCAGTGGGACATAATATAGGCTATTTAAAAAAAACATTTTAATATATATATTTTGGTTTCTTTGAATATTGCACTAAGGTAAACTAAAAAAAACGAACCTTTAAATCTATAAATACTATGATACGGAACGGTTGGCGCAGTGGTTGAGACATTAGTTGCTACGCTGCTGGTCTCGGGTTCAATTCCCGCACGCAAAGAATATTTGTATGACATATAGGTAGTTGTTCCAGGTCTGGTTTTTTGTGTATGTGAGTTTATAAGTTTGTAAAAGCACCCACGATATACGAGACATTTCTAGAGTGGGGCAACGTTTTTTTTTTATTTACTTGGGAACAAAGTTACTCACAAGTTTCTTGATGGTTCCGAACCCACAACCTCGAGCATGAGAGACGGGCGCCTTAACCACTACCACCACTGGGCCATCACAACAAAACAATGCATAATAAACGTACCCCATCGTTACGCACATTCACAGCCCGATCGATAGCGTGACGTCACCGCCACCTGTCCATTGTCTCGCCGGCCATTGCCATCGGTTCCGCATCAAAGCATTCCCATACCCACTATGATCATAAGAGCTTAGAAATTTTCACCATGCGTGACTTAGGGGCTTTTGTTGATTACAAAATAAGTTTTTTAAATATTTGCTGGAAAATGAGGTTCAGGTAATTAATAAAAAATCGTGTTTCATTCCAACTAAAATTAAGTTCTAACTTAGTTTTTTGTTTACCATAAACCTGAGAACAAGTCATTGTACTCATCACGACCAACCATGGAATTGCGAAAAAAATACCATCAATTTCTTTTTAGGCCAAATTTATGTTCGGGCGGAACATAAATAAAATTATTAGTGAAAAGAGAAGTTCACTTTATTAAACGATATGGTTTTACAATTTTTATAATATTTGCCATTTGGCGTTTTGGATCAAAGTCCTTAATATCTAATTGATGTAAATTATCAGGGATGTCCTTTAGTAGACTATCATTTGAACACCATTTATGTAATACGAAACTACCCATGTTTAATAATTTGCAAAGCTCATTCTTGGCCTGGTTTAGCTCATAGAGATCATCACTGCCTAATTGTATATCATCGACATAACTAGAATTATGCAAACAAAACGCAGCTAAAGGATACTGATCTTTAAATCTATGCGCTAGTTCAATCAAGCAGCGAGTGGCAAGGAAAGCTGAACTTTTTAAGCCGTATGTTACCGTTTGTAATTGAACACACTGAATAGAACTGTCCGAGTATTCGCGCCATAGAATATTTTGTAAAACGCAGTGCTTTTCATCGAGAAATATTTGTGTATACATAGCTTTAATGTCACAAAGCAACACATACTTGTATGTTCTGAACAACGTCAATATGTCAAACAAATCACTTTGAACAACGGGTCCATTCAATAAAATGTCATTTAATGCTAAACCATTTTTTGTTTTTGCGCTTCCATCAAACACAGCTCTTACTGGTGTTGTTTACCTCGGCGAAATGTCGGTCGCTACCACCTAACATTGTAATTCCGAACCATCATATCTAACTAGGACCAGTAATAAAAATATTTTAGTTTTTGTTTATTTTCAACCGACTTCAAAAAAGGAGTAGATTCCCAATGCGACTGTGTTTTTTTTTGTATGTTTGTTACGCTATTTCTCCGGTAAATGTAAATCGATTTCGATTTTTTTTTAATACATAGGGTATACCTCAGGGTTGGTCCCATATAAATATTATCGAAATTGAATCAGCGCTTTTTGAAAAAAAAAATGCAACAAATACCAAAAAAATATACATTAAGTAATAACATTTTGGTTTCTTCAATCTTTGAAGGACTTTCAATCTCGTTGGCAATACAAAACAACAAACAGAACTTACAGAACAAAACAACCGACTTCCGAAACTAAAGTCATATGTGTGTTCTGTGCTAAAGTTATTTATCACTTTGTAGTATTTAAAGCCAGTTGTTGTGTTTTTAGTAAAATAGGTTTTTGAGGCACTGTATTTGAATGGGTAAAAATGGAATTAGAAGTCTCACTCATTGAGTACCAGCTGCTTTGTGACGTTTTAATGCAAAAACTCAACCTCTATTCCTCCACCAGGTAGCAGCCATGGCTCCTCGCGGCATTCTCCGCACGCCGCAGACCATTCAGCGCTTCCAGCAAGTGCCCACCCAGCCCGGACAGACATCCCCGCTGCTGCAGTACTTCGGCATACTGCTCGACCAGGCTCAACTTAACAAGTTTGAATCGCTGGAGCTCTGCAGGCCTGTGTTGCTACAAGGTATGATTACAGATGTAAAGCTGGTTGAAAACTTTTTTACCGAGCGAATAAAAACGCTTCTCGCTAACAAGCATTTTTATCCATATTAGCCAGAGGCCCAATGGAAACACCTTTTTATGGTTTTATGATTATTTTATTTTCTATGGCATAAAAATGATTTTGATATTTATTTATTTTGTGTGCTATAAAGAATATGCATCTTATCTTAAAAGTTTCTATAAAAGTATTATATTATTAGTAAAGGGCTGTTTTCAAACCAAAAATGCCTTAAGATGCGGTTTCAGTAGGTGTCAGAAGTTGATAGAGAGGATAAAACTCCGCCATTTTTAATTATTTTCATTATTGACACAGATTATTTCTGTAAAATAAAATTACTTTATCTGCGTTATCCTCTACAGGTCGTAAGCAGCTCCTAGAAAAATGGTTAAAAGAAGAGAAACTGGAATGCTCTGAAGAGCTCGGAGATCTGGTCAAACAGGTGGACCCGACCCTCGCCCTGTCAGTGTACCTGCGCGCTAATGTGGCCAGCAAGGTCATACAGTGCTTTGCTGAGACCGGGCAGTTCCAGAAGATTGTGCTTTATGCTAAGAAGGTGGGTTATCAGCCTAACTAGATAATTCCTCTTACCAATGTTGTTAGGAACAGTCGAATTGTTGATGGGTAATCATGTTAGGTATCGTGACAACCAATCGATAAGAGATTAGACTCTCAATAACTGGGGATAGTTATTTTAACTGTGACTTCTATTTGAGCTACTCAGCTGTGACATGTAATAATCAAGTATTAAATCATCAGGGATCCGAGGACTTCAGACTATGGATTGGGGATTGAAGGTCACTCTTCAGTATTTCGTAACACGCAGTTCTTATTTGTGCAATTACTATACACAGTCTTGTCTCCTCTTTAGATCTTCTACCCAAAGGTAGATATTCATGTTTACGGCTATTATATTTATGGACGGCTCTATTCTTCCCCAGGTCGGCTACACCCCCGATTACATCTACCTCTTACGCTCCGTAATGCGTACCAACCCTGAACAAGGCGCCGGCTTCGCGGGCATGTTGGTCGCGGAAGAACCACCCCTGGCTGACATCAACCAGATCGTGGATGTGTTCATGGAACAGAACATGGTGCAGCAGTGTACTGCCTTCTTGTTGGACGCGCTCAAGAACAACCGGCCGGAGGAAGGACCGCTGCAGACCAGGTGAAGATGTGTGGGAGTTAAATAAGTTCTCTCTCCTTTCTCTTTCTCTCTCTCCTCCGTCTCTATCTTCTCTTAGATTCTATTGAGAAAATGTCTAGCAAATCGAACGAAGGTCTTTCCTTCCTTCGACATATTCAGGGATATTTACTAACCGGTAGAAATAAAATTGTTCTTGATATAGTTGGACACCAATGTCATGCGTGGATGGTATATGGAATCTAAAATGTTATATTTGTAACAATAAGGGTGTAAAAACCACCTTTCTAATAATTAACTGACATACTTTATATGAGCTCATAAAAAGCAGACATGACATCCTCATGACAGCTGTCAAAACGCGATTTCTCCATAGATTTTGTATAGCATTAGGGTACTCTGACGTCATTTATATGGCAACTCAATTGACTCTACTGATTTCAAAGCATGAAAAAAATTAATTTTACAGTTAATTATAAAATAAGCCGGTTTTCAAGGCTAACAGAAAGTGGCTTTAGAAGTTGTGTCTTGGAATTGGCTACACCCGTATTATTGCTAATTTGACGGCTCAATAGCATTGTTTTTTGCTTAATGATTCACCGGCTCCACTTGCTTGGTGACTCAAGCTGGTGAGCTAGGTGATTGATTGCGCATCGTATGATTTTTTTCATCGTCGTTCCACATCCAATGGACGTCTCATTCTGTCTGGATTTTTTTTACTACTTTTTATTGTTGTTGATAACCCAGAGCCAGTGGTTAACTCAACGACTGTCGGGCGAAAAATGTGAAGGTCAAACCTCGACTACTTATGCACCTATGCGGTACATTTGACATTCGAAACGTGCACAAGATTACGGGCAACCAATGCGACTTTTTCAATGTACTTTCTAAGTTGATCTTGAACATGTTTGACCTCGTTGTAAGAGAACATCGTGAGGAAACCTGGACAATGAACATAAGTCTGAAATCTTTCGTCTTTCACCAGGTTATTGGAAATGAACTTAATGTCAGCACCCCAAGTGGCAGACGCGATCCTCGGCAACGCGATGTTCACCCACTACGACCGCGCGCACGTGGCCCAGCTCTGCGAGAAGGCTGGTCTGCTGCAGCGAGCGCTGGAGCATTACACCGACCTCTACGATATTAAGAGGGCTGTGGTTAGTATCGTATTCAGTACCTGCCTGCGCGCAAGTGCTAGTCACCATGGTGACGTGATACGAGAGCTCACTGATACGTCAACTTGTGACAACTGTCACTCGTCCCGCACCGCTCACATACTTCAGGCGGTGACTAGCACTTGTCCGAGCACTATAGCACCTTTCCCGCGACTTCTTCCGCGTAAATTTAATACGGATCTCTAATTCTTTTATAGTAAAAAATAGTCTATAGCACTCGGGGATAACATAGCTTCATATTGGTTGGGCCTGTTGGTCTAGTGGTCACTGAAACTGACTGCTAAGCCGGAGGTCGTGGGTTCGATTCCCACCCAGGACAAACTTTGTGTGATGAGCATGATTGTTTGTTCTGTGTCTGGGTGTTTATCTATAATATGTATGTATTTATAAATTAAATAAGTATGTATATCAGTTGTCTGGTTACCATAACACAAGCTCTGCTTAGCTTGGGACCAGATGACCGTGTGTGAGTTGTCCCAAGATATTTATTTATTTATTTATTGGTGAAAGAATTTTTAAAAACGGTTTCACTACTAGCAAACAGATATAAAATAAAATCTTTTCTCTTTATTATATTAATTTAGACGACTAATGATAACCGAAGTTATGTTATGTAATTTTGAAACACATTTCACCTCTGCTTTCTTAGTTGGATTGAGTTTCTAGTGAATCTATAACCGAAAATCTAAAGTGTACCTGTTGTCCGAAAATACAGAAAAATCTATCAAGAATCATTTTGTAGACAAATTACCAATAAATATTAAAATAATAGTGTATACATCTAAAAGTCTGGGTCGATCTTGGCATTTTGATCCATTGATTAGTTGCGGACAGGGATCGAACTACAGATACAACTAGGTTCTATACGGGTACGAAAGAGCGTCAGCGAAATAGCGTTTTACTACGAACATTCAATCAAAACCCGATCAAAATTACGTTGAAGCCTTTAATACACACAACCCTTGTTGCAATCTGTCTGTTATACTAACCAAAAAGTTTTCATTCACAGGTCCACACACACCTCCTGCCCGCTGATTGGTTAGTCACTTATTTCGGGAGCCTCTCCGTGGAAGACTCCCTCGAATGCCTAAAGGCAATGCTTCAAGCCAACATTCGTCAGAATCTCCAGATTTGTGTGCAAATAGCAACCAAGTACCATGAACAACTGACAACCAAGTCTCTGATTGAGTTGTTTGAGAGCTTCAAGACTTACGAGGGACTGTTCTACTTCTTGGGCTCGATTGTCAACTTTAGCCAGGACCCTGAAGTTCATTTCAAGTATATTCAGGTTGGTTTGTCATTTTATTTTGCTTTGTGCCAAAATTAAGTGGAGTTTTGTATAGAAACGTTTGTTTTGTTAGTTTATATTAGACTAAAAACTTGTAAGGACTAGATATGTTATTTTATGCATTTGATGCTCTGACCGTGAAATCAAGAAAATACAAAATTTGTACTTAATGTACAAACAGTAAAATAATTTTAATTTCTCTGTAAATGGTAACTTTTGGAGGTCAATAGCTATAAGATGGGTCCTAAAACTGGGAAGAAGAAATGATGCATCAAACCTTATAGACAATTTCACTTGAAATTATTACACAAACTGAAGGCTAGTAACAATACTCGAATCTAAATCAGTTAAAACCAGTGAGGTGCTTCCCGTACTTTTAAGAACGTTGGAATCCTAATGTCACTTTTGATTGGTCAAAAAAACCTACATTTCGAACAGTTTTTTTTTACATTGATTGTCGTTGAGATAATTTTGAACTCTTTTAAACATTGGAATTTGGCTTCAATTTTCCATTACCAACGAGAACCTAAAAAACTAACCTGTATAATTCCCCACAGGCGGCTTGCAAGACAGGACAAATTAAGGAAGTCGAACGCATCTGTCGCGAATCAAACTGCTACAACGCTGAGCGCGTGAAGAACTTCCTCAAGGAAGCCAAGCTGCCTGACCAGCTGCCTCTCATCATCGTGTGCGACCGGTTTGACTTCGTGCACGACCTCGTCCTGTACCTCTACAGGAACAGTCTGCAGAAGTATATTGAGATTTACGTGCAGAAGGTCAGTGTGTATTTTATTTATTTCGTAATTTAAGGGAAATTGAATCTAATATTGATTAGTGAGAATAGCACCCATCCATTTCATCCCGAGGGTGTCGTAGAAGACGACTAAGGGACAACTAAAATCCGGAAGTCGGGCAGCAGCGGCTTCCGTGTACTGAACAACTTCACTGCGATCCTCAAAACGACTGGTGATGATGATTGATTTATGAAGGTCTTTAAACATTTGCGATATCGCACTTTGAATTAATTAATTTGTCTATTTAAACTTTATGCAACAAAAGGTACAAAGGATTTAATGCTTTAATGCCTAAGTCGTTCTCTACCATTCAACCAAAGATGATAAATAAATTACATGGCAGGTGCAAATTATTATGCGAGCATAGAATATCAAAATTAGAAATAAGAAAATCAAAATAATGATATACACTGAAATAAAGCGAAATATAAAGTTCATGGAAGTTGTTTACACTCATAGAGTTGTCCAGTTATAATACAGGTGTTGCAATTATGGACATTCATTGTCTACTGAAAAGCAAGCAATTGCGCTTCCTGTACCACAGCCCACATGTTGCCATTTTAATTTAGAGTTGCATGTTTCGTACGGCCTTTACATTATCATCTGCATAAGTGTCAGTTTCCAGTGTAACCGGTATTTTACTTGGGGCGGCTGCCTAAGTAGGCTGTCGCCCCAAGTAGTCCGTGTTACTAGGTAACACGATACCCCTTAAGACCGGTCGTCAGACTTTTGGGCTTCTACTACCCGTATATACCATTTGTCTCGTATCGCCTTCTATGTATCAGCAAATTCATTTCTTTTTTCTTCTCCCCAGGTGAACCCATCCCGTCTGCCAGTGGTAGTAGGAGGTCTATTGGACGTAGACTGCGCTGAGGACATCATCAAGAACCTCATCCTTGTGGTGCGAGGACAGTTCTCCACAGATGAGCTGGTTGCTGAGGTTGAGAAGAGGAATAGGTAAGATAAGTTATTAAAACAATAGGGTATTTTACCAAAAAAAAATAATTAGTCCGTCAGTTAGATCATCGAAAAATATTGGATACGTATTTTTTGTTTGATCAAATCAATAAAAACTGACGAAGATAAAACGCATCAAAGATCATGAGTGGGGGGTTTGTGACGTTACTTCGCCAGTAAAAGTGTACTGACGTAGTGATGTCACACTAGTTTTAGACTCACTATATCGTCTTAATTTTTTGTTTACGTGAGAAAAGAAAAAACACGTGTCCAATATTTTTTGGAAATCTATCTGATGGACTAATTAGTTTTTTTTTTTTTGTAAAATACCCTGTTACATTAAGAGAGAGTTTACATTGTGTTATTTCATTAGCATGCTAAAACTATCATCATCTGCCTAGCCATTTCTCAACTATGTTGGGGTCGGTTTCCAGTCTAACCGAAAGCAGCTGAATACTAGCGTTTTATATAGCGGTCTGTGGATGGGTGCCCATCCATTTCATACCAGGTTCTCTCCGTGCCTCTGAAAGCATGTAAAGTCGTTGGTCCCGGCTGTCATTCGTAGATCTTTGGCAGCCGGAAAGTCTGGCAACTTGCCACCAACGACTTTACATGCTTACAGAGGCACAGAGAGTACCTGGTATGAAACGAATGGTCACCCATCTACAAACAGACCGCGGCAAGCGCAGCTTAACCTTTGACTGATCGATCTGTACGGCTTTTACTGAGCCACTCGCTCCTCCAGCATTCTAAAACTATAAGTTTTCTAAATTCAAATGCACCATCGGGTAATAAATATCAAGGTCGTCAATGAGGTTGTCTTATTCTAGTTATCTTTCCCCAGGCTGAAGCTACTCCTTCCGTGGTTGGAGACTCGCGTGCACGAAGGTAGCGTGGAGCCCGCCACACACAACGCTCTCGCTAAAATTTACATCGATTCCAACAACAACCCTGAAAGGTTCCTCAAGGAGAACCAATGGTAAGTCGGATGGATGCTGTGGCATGATAGATTTCGGAGTCTCACTAGGCCCAGTTGAATCGGAGTGATCTGAATTCAAGAAGAAGTAGTTATGTCTAAAGTAGTCAGAAGTAGTTGGGTATAGATTCCGCACCGTATCCGCGGGATGGATAACGGTTCACCCAGTAAATGAAACGGTAATCGGATCTTTCCCTTTAAGAGATAAGAAATAAGAGTTTTAATATGCCTAAAAGTATTCTATACATTTATTAATATATTAAATGGAAAACAGTTATACACGAACTGAATAAAAACATTTGAATATCTTGAGATCCTAAGAAGTACTAGTTGCAAGTATAACGATTAGAAAATCAGAAGATTGAATACTGAAGCTAACTGGCATTACTATTCACTACACTACATTTTCAGTTCCTTTTCTTTTTTTTAACCAACCTTTACTGTCCCATTCCTGGGCAAAGGCCTCCCCCATATCCCGCTAATTCATGTGGTAGACATCCAAGGCGTCCCGCCATCTTCTTCTCGGTCTACTGCGACCCCGCTTGACCGAGGCAGGGTGTCAATCTTGCGATATGTGGCAGTTTTAGGCGACGATATACGCCGGCGACCTTGAGCGACCAGAAAATCGTATGCGCTGCGTCCAAAACTCTCAAAGTTTAATCGAAAAAATGAAATAAAAGATAGTATTCTTTAACTTAAAAAAAGGCGTATACTAAAAGATAGATAATAACATTGCCTGTAAGGTAGTGAAAGTTTCGTTTAAATATACTTAATAGATTTTGTGTAATTATCAATGTTTTGTCCGCTTCAGACACAACTTCACGATTTAATTAAACTATTTAATATGAACTAAATCAAAAATATTCACGTACTAAATGATTAACAATGTTCTAGTTTAACATAATTCTTTTTCAAATCATTTACACAACACATTTTGACGTGATGGTCAGTTTAAAATCTGCAAAAGTGGCTTGTTAGTGCCTTAACCGGCATTCGGCACACATGACCCGCCCAGTTCAATTCTAGTTACGTCGACAATAGGGTATTTTACTCTATACGAGAAAAAATCTATAAATATGTTATTGAGACAGTTTAGGCATAAAGCAGTCGGAAAATGCAAGTTTTAGTTCATAAAATAACAAAACAAATTTTTAAATTCAATTTAAAGTTTTCAGTATTTTTAATCTGTTATAAAACACCGTGAAATAGTAGCGGCCATGTTATTACGTCATACGGCTGTGTAAACAAAAAAATTTCAACTTTCAGTGAACCGATTGGCGTAATAAAGGCTTTGTACTTTTATTATTTTCGTAACCAACGTAATTTTTTCATTATTACACCCATTACAAAATATACTTTTAATTATTTTTAAATGATATCCAATTATCATATTTAATATGAGCTCATTTGATACAAAACGAACTGACGTCATTTACGCTGAGCAATATGGCGTCCAGTAAGAGGCGTTTTCGTCAAACTACGCGCGAAATTTGAAAATTAAAAATTTAGATGCCGTTGTATGGCACTTATCGATTGAATAAAAATTTTGTGTTTTTTTTGGTGGCATATTAGCACTACAGAATTTCATTGAGACACTTTTCAAAAATGGGTGTAATACCCTATTTGCGTTTTGGAGTGCAGTGTTTCAGTAATCAGCTATCTTATCGATGACGACAACTCCGTAGGTACGACTCGCGCGTGGTGGGGCGCTACTGCGAGAAGCGCGACCCGCACCTGGCGTGCGTGGCGTACGAGCGCGGCCAGTGCGACCGCGAGCTCATCGCCGTCTGCAACGACAACTCGCTGTTCAAGACGCAGGCGCGCTACCTCGTGCGCCGGCGCGACGCCGAGCTGTGGCTCGAGGTGCTGTCTGAAGCCAACCCCTTCAAGAGACAGCTCATAGACCAGGTCAGTAGTGTGAAGATAGATGCGTTGACAGTGAGAGGAAGGTCAAAGGATGGCCTTCCTCTCGATGGATTGTGTGAAGAACAATAAGATAGAAAAGGGAGCCAGTGATAGCATGACTGTTATATACCACTGGCACGCTAAACCATGTTTCTCCATCCAAGCCCAAGTATCATGGGATAAGGACAGGGAGATGATGAAATAATACGGGTAAAATTGAAAACCTGAACAACTTTCATTATGAAGCCAACTCAAACAGCGCGAAAAAAAAACAGCTGTTCCATACATTTTGGCCGAGTAGCTATTGCACTTCTGTATGGAACAGTTGACTTTTTTTCGCGCTGTTTGAATTGGCTCCATAATGAAAGTTGTTCAGGTTCGTGGTCTAAGTCACTCCTTAAAAATGTGCTCATGAATTCATTTTCACCCTGTGTAAAGAAAAAAATGGACTGGTAATCGCTAAATAAATGTTATTTCTGGTTTTGTGATAAACCACCCGGTTTACCATAAAACCAGTAGGGTGGGAGCTAGAAATTCTATCATTCTTTTAATGAAAAAGAGGAAGTCTAAAACGCGGTCAGCAATGTAAAATCGGTTGATAAACCGCATGTTCCAACAGCAAATTTTTTTATTTTTCGCCTCACCAACAATTCTTATGTTTTAGTCCAGTGTTTAGTTCATACCAAACCAGTACTTTCAGAGATTGCCTCCTACATCCTCATACATTAGTATAGATAAGAGGTTATTTTGTGGAACATGCCAAACAAATCAAAATGCACGACTTTGAAACGACTATTACGGCGTTAATTTGACTGTCACTGATTCAAAGCATGATAAAAATTAACAAGAATATTCTTAAAGAAAAACTAATTCACCTATTAAATCCATTCCAGGTGGTCCAAACAGCTCTCTCAGAAACCCAAGACCCTGAAGACATCTCCGTCACAGTGAAGGCGTTCATGACAGCCGACCTGCCCAACGAACTTATCGAGTTATTAGAGAAGATTGTACTGGACAACTCCGTGTTCTCTGACCATAGGAACCTGCAGAACTTGCTTATACTTACTGGTAAGACAACAAAATTTAGCTTACATAGTTCTGCTAAATGTTAAGCCTTGTGTGGCCGGTCGTGAATAGCACCACCTCACTTCTACCCGTCGGTTTCTTAGAACGCAACAGCGAGATATTGAGATGGACAGTAGCGTCCTTTTGAGTACCATACTATAGGATGTTTCGAAATTGCCACTCAACCTCCCACCTTATTCTTACAGCAATAAAGGCGGACCGCAGCCGCGTAATGGAGTACATCAACCGCCTGGACAACTACGACGCGCCTGACATCGCCAACATTGCTATCAACAACGAACTGTATGAGGAAGCCTTCGCTATCTTCAAAAAGTTTGATGTCAACACCTCTGCTATTCAGGTAAAGGGGATTTTTTGTCTCATCCTCCTATTGTAATGTAATGCCAAGTTCTTAAGGAAGCTATCCAAGTCGTCACGTCGCGCCATCTCGTTCTGGTCTATGGCGACGCCGCCGTCTCGCTATTTCGGGGCACCAAACTAGGATTTTCTAGCCCATAGGTCATTCGGCATGCGGCAGATACCCAGCCCAGTCTCATTTAAGATGGGCAGCCTTTTGAGCTACATCAACGATCTGTGTTTTGGAGCGCAGTATGGTGTTTCGAACGCGGTCGGTCAAAAGCGCTCCAAAGCATGTTGACAAACCTTGAGTTTGGACTTTTGGATGTTAGTCAAAGACCAAGTATGGGCTCATTGGGTACACACGGCTACACATCAAGCTTTACATTTCCAGTTAATGCTGATCTCGCATTGTATAGGATTACCGTACAACGCAAGGTCAGCTTATATTGGTAACTAGCGATCCGACCCAGCTTCGCATGGGCCTATAGCCTTCCTCGGTAAATGGACTATCCAACACAAAAATAATTTTTCAATTCGAACCAGTAGATCCTGAGATTTGCGCGTTCAACCAAACAAACAAACAAACTCTTCAGCTTCATAATATTAGTATAGATGTATAGCTTGATGTGTAGCCGTGTGTATACGTTCATTAGCTTGCACTTCAGTGACATTTCATACATATTTTAAATATGAATAAGTACAAAAACAATAAAAATACCAAACATTGTAGGTATCGGAAACAGAGTTCAGGATTAAAAGCTACCATATTTATCTTCCAGGTGTTAATCGAACAAGTGAAGGACCTAGAGCGCGCCTACGAGTTTGCAGAGCGCTGCAACGAGCCCGGCGTGTGGTCACAGCTGGCGAAGGCTCAGCTGCAGCAGGGACTCGTGAAGGAAGCCATCGATTCCTACATCAAGGCGGACGACCCCTCGGCTTACATGGACGTAGTCGCCACGGCTACTGCTAGGGAGTCCTGGGATGATCTCGTGCGGTATTTGCAGGTTAGTCTATCGAATTATCTTTAAAATTTAAAACCCAATTTTGATTCGGAAGTGATTATGTGGTAAGCTAACAATATTTGGGTAAACCAATTGGAGACGAGCGTGCTGTCTCGTAGTATTTCCGATTCACGCGGGTGTCTTAGCCGACTTAATACTAGGCGACTCGGTTACGTGATGACTAGCTGAAAAAATTCAAATACACACTGACACGACATTCTATAACTCCTACGATTATCATTGAATTTTCAACCATATTGGACTAGTGTTAAGGTAGAATACTATTCTTCACCTAAATATCTCCATTGCAACGGGCCTAAGAATTCTCTTTTCAAAACATTTTACTATTGACAATATACAAACAGAAAACAAAACTCCTAACATTGCTTATTTTTCAACAGATGGCTCGCAAGAAGGCACGCGAGTCCTACATAGAATCAGAACTCATCTACGCGTACGCACGCACGGGCCGCCTCGCCGACCTCGAGGAGTTCATATCGGGCCCCAACCACGCCGACATCCAGAAGATCGGCGACCGATGCTTCGACGACAAGATGTACAACGCTGCTAAATTGTTGTACAACAATGTCAGCAACTTTGCGCGCTTGGCAATCACGCTGGTGCATTTGAAGGAGTTCCAGGGTGAGTTACTAAAATTTTGAAAATTCTTGAGACCTCAAAAAGTACATCTAACAAATAAATTAAAATAAAAAAATAGCAGAGTTGGTATTGTAAATGTTTGAAAGTATATGCTACACAGAGACAGTGCTACGATCACAAGATGCGCCGTAGTAATTTTTGTCCAGTATGATATTACGAGTATGTTAGTTGTAAAAACTGCAGTTCGACTAGATTCAGAATCCAACATGCTCAAGCTGCAAAAATAGTCATAATTTTATAGATATATGTACACATGGGTTTTATTCCCATTTCTCTTTTATCCTATTATTTCCGGTTTTGCTTCAATATTCGTCATGGTCCTTAATTTTAATTTACATTTTATTATTTTTTAATTGGTTATTTTCATACAGTTTCTGCATACATTTAATCATTAATAAATAATGTTAAATATTCTCGTCAGGTGCCGTCGACAGCGCTCGCAAGGCGAACTCTACGCGCACATGGAAGGAGGTTTGCTTCGCGTGCGTCGACGCGGGAGAGTTCCGTCTCGCGCAGATGTGCGGACTACACATCGTCGTGCATGCCGACGAACTGGAAGACCTTATCAATTACTACCAGGTGAGGAAGTCAATACTCAACATCATTATCATCATATCAGCATATTGCCGTCCACTGCTGAACGTAGGCCTCCCCCAGGGATCGCCAACCGTCTTGCCAGCCCGCATCCTTACGCTGCCAGCCACCTTCCTCAAATCGTCGGTCCATCGTGCCGCAGGGCGTCCCACGATACGCTTGCCCAAACGCGGTCTCCACTCTAAAGCGTATCTGCTCCATCTACCGTCTGTTCGTCTGCAGACGTGGCCGGCCCATTTCCACTTTAGCGTGCTAATTCGACGCGCAATGTCGATTCTCTGGCAAATGACTTCATTGCGAATTCTATCCACCAGAGAAACCCCGAGCATCGCTCTCTGCATAGTACGCTGAGCAACCTTGAATTTGTGGACCAGGTCCACTAAACCTCTCAACATCATCCAAAGACAATAATAATATAAATAAAAAAAAAAACGGAAACCAATAATTTTCTGAAGTCTATGATATTTTTAACAATTATTAGAGAGTTTATGAGAAATGCTTCAAGTCAAGGACGCTGTCAAGAACAATGGAATGTACAAGCTTATTTGTGTATGTTTATCCACCCATAGTGCAGCTAGTTGGCCATGTGTGAAATGTCCCCACATATTATTATTATTGTTAATAATAAGGTTTTATATATGGGTTTTAGAAGAACACTCTAGGTAAACCTCTTTCAGTAGAATTTGAAGCTCATAACACCCGCACACAAATTCCATGCTCTCAGTCTCCCAAACCATCCCTGTTACTACGACTATCTTGCGCAAGGGCTGCGGGATTCAAGACATTTATTTGTAAAAACAAGTTTATTCGGCCAGCATCCTTATCTTTAATTTTGTTTTCCCAGGACCGCGGCCACTTCGACGAGCTCATCAGCTTGCTGGAGGCGGCGCTGGGGCTGGAGCGCGCGCACATGGGCATGTTCACGGAGCTCGCCATCCTGTACTCCAAGTACAAGCCCGCCAAGATGAGGGAGCATCTCGAACTGTTCTGGTCACGAGTTAATATTCCTAAGGTGAGATATTCTTTGACTTCTATTCCGTAGGCTTAAGGATGACATTAGAGGCAATAAAGTGGTTACAATAACAACTGTTTACTGCAGCTGCCATTTATCATGCCACCAACGCAATATAAGTCAAAATCGGTTGAACGGATGGTAAAAAAGGTTTGTGTAAATATGTCTAATCTTATTGTAAACGAAGGTGGACTATACTCTTTGAGCTAATTAAATAGGGTGAACAAGAATTATGACTGTTTGATGTTTATAATAATTTATTAGCTGTTAAATAATTTGTTTGTTACACTATATTCAACCTTTCGGTTATAATATTTAAAATTTAAGATAACAATTCTTGACAAACTCGAGTGACAATAACTTGGTAGGTATCATTAAAATTATTTGGATCACTCATGGCCAAATACTGAAATGCTGCACAATGTTAAAAAGACGTTAAGTCTCTTGATGTCTCTGTCACTTTATGTCAAAGTGACTGTGATAGTACGAGACTTAACGTCATGTTAAAATTGAGTAGCATTTGAGTATTTGGCAAATAGTCATAACTCAATTACTAATAATAGAAAACGATTGCAATTATTAAATTAATTAAAAAGCTCATAATATTTACATAAACACAAGCTTTATCTAATATAATTCTGTGAATATGTTATAGGTCCTACGCGCAGCCGAACAAGCCCACCTATGGTCTGAGCTGGTGTTCCTGTACGACAAGTACGAGGAATACGACAACGCAGCCCTCACTATGATGCAGCATCCCACCGAGGCCTGGCGCGAGGGACACTTCAAGGATATTGTCACTAAGGTAACCACTAAGTCCCCGCCACGAGAAGCTATAAATTTTGTAAATAAAGAACTTCTACTAAGTTACGTAGCGACAATTCAATCAACGAAAAATGTTATGTATTTAAAGTAACATACGTATAACGAGCAATTTCACTTGGTCCGGTTATATTTTAGCGATATATAGCGCTGTTGTCTGATGTTTTGTGGTATTGGAACGCGTCTGACTCATAGAATGTAAACATTTGGCGAAAGGATAAATAGCACGGTTGCCCGCTTGTTATCCATGTAACTTATTCTGATACACAATACTCGCAATCATCTGAAGTCAGTTATTAGATATAACATAACTATATCCCTATATAAAAATAAAAATCATTACGAAACGGTTATTTTTTATTTGACCCAAAGGTTGCGAACCGCTGAATGTGTGTTTACAAAATTTATAGCTTCTATGACGAGGACTATAATACACCCCTTACTAATGGTTTCAATAGATCACGTCTTTGTAACTGAAACACAGCGTCTGAACGCTAACTCGACGTCACTCGGCGCCCTTCCCGACCGAACTATCGCCAACGAGAGCGTGATTGAAAAATTGATTGTTTCATCTAACGCTATAAACATAGTGAGTGAGAACGCGATAACATCGCACAAAAATTGGCACGCGGAGGTTTTACAAAACTTGTACTAGGAAATACGTGTTTTTGAAAAAGCCTTACAAGTCTATGCTGAAAATGTTTGTAATTTAGATGTCTATTACATGTACCTATGCCGATGATGATTTTCAATGTATGAATACATTGCGAACGGCCAGTTTAGATAAAATTTGTGCAAAAAACTCATGTTCAAACGTTTTTGCTGAAGTCATTTCTCGAAAAGTTTTTTTTTTACTTCATAGATACCTAGATATAATTGCACATGTAATGGAGATTCTAAATTACAAATATTATTACCAAAAACTTGTAAGGCTTTTTCGAAAACACGTATTTCCTGGAACAAGTTTTGTGAAATCTTTGCGCGCCAATTTTCCTGCGATGTTATCGCGTTATCACTCACTCGTTTGATTTCGAGCTTTGCGTTGATTGAAACAAGTTTTTTTCAATCACGCTCGCGTCGAAGTTCCGCAGATGGGAATGGGCGCTCTTAAGAGCGCGTATTCGATTCGTGACGAAAACTTCATGTTTTTGCGTTTTGCCTATATGACAATTTACAGTTTTAGAAAGATTAAGTCTTGATTTAGACAGCTACAGAGTAAAAGTATAATTTTTAATTATGGTTTTTTAAAGCGAAGACAATTCTTTCATATCGTTTTACGAAAATAGACGTCAGAGTTAACTTTCAGGACGAATACAACCATTACAATATGCCAAAATATTTTGTTTTATGCGTTTTTCCAACAGTATATACAGTCATAAAGACAGTAACAGAGCCTAAATTACGAAAATATTACTATTATGTATTAAAAAACAATGTTGAAAAAGTAGAAAATCGGTTCACTTTGTCAATTTTTTTTTCACCAGTATTTGAATAATAACATAACTGATATATTTATTTTATGAAAGTAAATGTTATGCTTAATATACAGAATATTTTTCAGTCCGTTATACGAGCTCATTTATTTTAGACAATTATTTTAAAAAGCACTGTAAAACATCGCGCGCTTTCGTTTGCCGATCTATTTCAATGATTCGTGCTTATTTTGTGCATATATTTTCTTCTGATGCACACAAACAGACCATTGTATTGTACTAGTGTGTGTCAATGCTGCTACGCCGTTCTAGCAATCGTTTAGATTTTGAGTTGCGCTAAATCGAATACGCGCCCTTAAGTCAACATCAAGGCAGGCACCCTTAGACGTGTCGCCGAGTGGAAATAGATCAACTGCTGAGCATCATCATGTGGATTTTCTTTTGACCCTTTTAAAACTTTTGTTTTGTAATGATTCTTTTAACTAGGTAGTTCCGTATTTTTGTTTTAGTAACGCAAATGCGTTTTATCTTAATAAGGGTTTTGACTGAAGCCAATCAAAAGTAGTTTTGCTTGGTTAAAAGTTATGACTGTAACAAATATATGTATATTCTTCTTGTTTGGCCCAGTATTTAGTTACAGCAACGCCGTCCGATGACGCAGTCATTAGGTCCACCCATGTGCAGGGGACTAAGCAGGCGGCGCAAGATGGAATAGTAGTACTTAAAGTAATGTATTACTCCTAATGTTATCATCTGCCTAGCCATTTCCCAACATAGTTGGGTCGGCTATCAATATAACTAGATTCAGCTGAATACCAGTATTTTACATGGAGTGACTGCCGGTCTGATCTCTATAAGTCCATCAACAAGGGAACCCGCGTGATCATGCTGAACATGTTATGTGATTGAAATATAACCTTTCGTTTTGTGGTTTCTGCAGGACTGTCTCAAGTTGCTTAGCATCAAAAGTTAACAAATGTTGACATTTGAAATTGTAACTGTACCAAACTCCATTTTTCAAAAAACCGGCCAAGGGCGAGTTGGACACGTGTGGAGAGGGTTCTGTACAATGCCAAAGTGAAATGTTTTTTATTCAATTTTTTTTTTCAATTGATAGAATTCTTATACGTTTTCCTGTAATCTACTTTTTCAAAATCTTAGGCTCAGTAGTTTCGGAGATCAGGGCGGAGGGAATGGTTAATTTTCGTCTTGTTTCATGGACATAACTAATCAAAACTATTTATTCCATCCTACCAAATTTTACTTGCTTTGATCCAGTAGATTCGGAGCAAATTGGCTGTGACGGACGGACAGACAGACAGACGCACGAGTGATCCTATAAGGGTTCCATTTTTTTGTATGTAACACTAAAAAAAACTGAAATCATTTACTCACCTTACAACATCTCGCCCACAGGTCGCAAACATGGAACTCTACTACAAAGCCATCCAGTTCTACCTGGACTTCAAGCCGCTCCTCCTCAACGACTTGCTGCTGGTGCTGGCCCCGCGCATGGACCACACGCGCGCCGTCACGTTCTTCACAAAGGTCGGACACCTGCAACTCGTGAAGGCCTACCTCCGGTCGGTGCAGAGCTTGAATAACAAGGCTGTCAATGAGGCACTCAACTCGTTGCTTATTGATGAGGAGGATTACCAGGTATCGTATTGTGATTTTTTTTTAAATATTTGAAATAAGATTATAAGGCTGTTGCTAGGCATCTTAATCTTTTTTGTCATTGGAATAACCTGGCTCGTTTTTTTATGATCATAAACAATAAATTCCGCTAAGATTTTTATTGCTTCGTATGCCTATAATAGGTGTATACTAACTTCATAATACTACTGGCCGATATTAGATGTATATGCTGTTGGTGTACTTTTTTTAAATATAAGTTCTTAGGATAATTTTTGTAAACACAACTCTTTGAGTATTACATAGTTTGATAATGCTCTAAATGATACGTGGTACGGTATACCACCTATCATTTACTGGAGTTACGTGTATACCAACTTCATGATTTAGCTAAAAGAGATATTAACTATATTTATTCCCGGCCATTTTAATAAGAATGAAACTAATGAATGCATGCATTGTTTTATTAAGACTGCCATTTCTATGTCTCTTACATGTCTATTAATGTGTTCAGGGTCTACGAACATCGATAGACGCGTTCGACAACTTCGACACGATCGCGCTCGCACAACAGCTAGAGAAACATGAACTTACAGAGTTCAGAAGGATCGCCGCTTACTTATACAAAGGTAAGCTCAGTTTATCATGTCAGTGCGAACGAGACGGCACGAAATACTGTGCTAAATATTCACTTATCTGTTCGCACGTTTTGAGACCGATGATACGGGGGTAATTCTACTAACTTTAGAAGTATTCGCATTTTAAAGTCCCAACCTCAAAAAAAAACAAAAATTTTTTTTTGGACTTTTAGTAATTCAAAACGTTTAAAATTTAGTCACAATTTCATGTCGGCAACAATTGATGTCAGGAATTTGTCAAAAGTGTAGGTTCATTTCGGGCATTTTTGACAGATTCGTACTCGGTTTAGAATGAGAATGTTCATAAATACGAGAATTACTTCAACTTTACTTTACTGACGAGTAATAGTCAAAAATGGCGCTAACTATCGTCAAACCAAAAAAGCGGGTGGTTTCACAAAATTGTACGTCTTAAAGTTACTATTCCCATAACCGACCAGTCAAAGTAATTTTGTGTTGTGAAACAGCTACAAGTAGGATCAGTGAATTAAGTGTCAAACATCAAAATATTCAGACTCTCTTTTTGAATAACTTTGACTGACGGATTTTTATGTCATGAAACAACCCGTTACATTTATCTCACGTCATACTCATTTTTAACCGTCCGTATGTAACGTTAATCGACTGTTTGAAACAACCCGCCCTTAGTCCTCAGTGCAAAACAATTTGCATATTTCAAAGCAAAGCCGCTCAAGAACTTATAAATGTTTTGTGTCACGCAGGCAACAACAGATGGAAACAGAGCGTGGAGCTGTGCAAGAAGGACGCCCTCTACGCGGACGCCATGGAGTACGCGTCCGAGTCGCGCTCCGCCGACGTGGCCGAGGAGCTGCTCAACTGGTTCCTCGAGCGAGACAACTACGAGTGCTTCTCCGCGTGTTTGTACCAGGTAAGGAGTTACACGGCTTATGACGCCTGCAGTGATGATATTACGTAAATATCTCTATCAAAAAGCGGCCAAATAACGATAGTTATTAGGGTATATTGTTAAAATACCGGTTTGTTCCGTGTGGTGACGGCCGCGAATTGCACTACCCCATTTTTACCTGTGGGTGTCGTAGAAAAGGATATTGACCAGAGGATGGGCAGCAGCGTCCTTTTGAGTACCATAACGCCTGAATATTTGTAGTAAATTTTTGTGTAATATGTATGGTAAATAGGTTTACATAGATCTGTATTTATCGTGAAATAGCGAAGCTTATATCATAGTAACATTCAAATATCGATAGCATTATAACGACATTTGCCTAATGCTTATAGCACCCATGGAGTACCTGGGGTAGTAAGCTCATGAGTCATATATATCATAGACCGCCAGTATTTCAATTCTGTTACAATCTCTCTCGGTGAAAACCCAGGTGAAGTGAGCTGTCATCAGTCGCGCTGCTAGGGATAGACAAAGCACAGAGGACAGCTCACTTCACCTAGGTGTTCACCGAGGGAGATTTTAACAGAATAGCACTGCTGCTTTGTCAATCCTTAGCTTCGGAACGGATGACAGCTCTATTCACCTAGGAGTTTACCAAGGGAGATTGTAACAGCATAGCTCTATTGATCAGATTCAGGTTCCTTTATTTGCTCAAACACGAATGTAATAATGCATGCATGGTGATAACACCACACACATGTTAGCACAACTCCATGTACTATCGTGGACACACTCGCCTGACCACCACTAAGTTCATTTTTGCTGGCACTCAAAAGATGGAAACGCTCTCTAGCCCGCCCCGTTGACTTCGCAGGCGCCGAGGGAAAATTTTTTTAACTGAGCAGGCGGAAAGGTCCGCTATAGTACCTATAAAGGTACATGGAGTTGTGCTAACATGTTTACCTTATTGTCATGGTGTGCAAATGTGAATATTTCATACAAGTTTAGAATAAAGAAAAAATAATAACAAAATTTTCATAAATTGACAATGCTCACATAACAAAATCAATTAAATTCGTTAAGCGATTACATAATTCATCAAGTAGGATCAGTGAATTAAGTGTGAAAATGTCGTGATATTGAAATAGTTTAAGCTAAATAATCACACGCGCGTCATTTAATTCTTTGCTATTTGGGGTATAATCAAATCCTGTATTTGCGGTTAAAATGGGAAAACGATAATTAATGAAATCTTTGTTTTTTTCAGTGTTATGACCTGCTGAAACCCGACGTCGTCATTGAACTGGCGTGGAGACATAACATCATGGACTTTGCCATGCCTTTCCTTATTCAGGTAACCTGAACCTTTGATATTTTCGTTCTTGGAAGGAAAATGCATTAGCTAATTAAGCCTATAAATACCTATAATTTTGCTGGAAAGTGAAGTAAGTCTGGCAATGCCTACAACAATAAATTTTAGAAATTATCTTCTACAATGTGCGTAAATATTAAAATAACTACACCAGAGTTCTCGTTTCTTTTTTATAAGTCTCTTCGGGAATCAAAAAACAAAAAAAAAACTTATTTTCTTCCAGACTGTCCGCGAACTAACAACAAAGGTAGAAAAGCTAGAAGAAGCAGACGCTAAACGCAGCACGGAGAGCGCAGAGCACGAAGCTAAACCCGCCATGATCATGGAGCCGCAGCTTATGCTCACTGCCGGTATGTCCTCACCCGGTAAACCTTGTTCTTATTACTGTACTAGAGCACAAGCTTTGATAGAGCGTTCTGTGCACAAGATGTCCCGAAATCAGTATGCTTATTATCACAATATAATGGATAAGATCAACGCAACTTTAATAGCGCACGGCTCCGACACAGCATATACTTTGCACACGACTTGAAGCCCTAAATGTAATGCATTTAGGGCTTCAAGTCGTGTGCATTAAAATGCTTTGCAAGTTCATACGTGATACTCTCATGGTCGACGCGGGGGACGTTACTTAACAGCGAAGGCGTCCGATCCTCGTCCCGTGGGATCATGGGTGTATCACGTATGAATTTGCCAAGCTATACTACAATCAAACATCTACGCGACATCATACCGGCACCAGATGTGAAGTCATCCTTCGTAGCAATTGCTTGTTATATTTTTGTACTAACCAAAAGCGTTACCTTAAACATACCCCTTGTTCCACAGGTCCGTCGATGCCCTACGCGGGGGTGGGAGCGCAGGCGTCTCCGTACGCGTATGCGGCGCAAGCGCCCTCTCCCGCGCCCTACCACGGGTACGGCATGTAGGCGTGGGGGGACCCAGTGCGAGCCCAGCCTACCCGCGCACAGAGATACTGATCTACTGCTGTGGCAAACAGACGCCATAGCGAGCAAATGGACTGATAACATGACCTACATTTCGGAATAAATTGAATCGTTTGACGCGACGGAGAATCGTCCAATGACAAACGGTTCTCATTCCGTTCACCTATTTGGGTAATTGAAGATGCGTGTTATCACTTCATTTGTTCATCGCAAGTGTCTGCGAGTCGTCGAGGTCACATCGGGAGCGCGGCCCGCTCGTCCTGTCGTATGTAAGACGCATCCTCTATGCGCTCGCGACCGCCCCCTGCCGGCTTCGCGTAGGACTTATGAACTAGCCTAAGTTTTCTACTCAAAGTGCGGGTTATTTTTCTAAACGCCGAGGCCTAACGTTATAGTGTTTCCTTTGCGTTCCCTGTAAAAAAAAAAGTATTACGACAGACGGTCGAAAGTGCATAGAGTATAAAATAATAAAAAGTTACGCGTAGTTTAGCAGTCGGGCCGATACGTCAAATAAAATATTGTTAGCCTGTACAAATTATATTAATATATTTGATTGCTAAATAGCTCTCATTACAACAAAGTGCTTTATTTTTTAATCGTGTATGAGAGTTATATAGATATCATGGAAATTGTCGCTTGCGATTAATATTAACTTTGTTTAGAGCGGTCACTTAAACATTAATATGTTAACGCGATTAATAATCGAATATTAAATGTTCAGCAATCATGTACCTATTGTGTAGGGCTGTAACGAGTTGCGAGCAGCATGTCATTCATTTCATATATGCGACAATTTCTATCATCCATTAGCTAGTTATTTATAAAGACATTTAATTTTATCGTCGTTATCAAAAAAAAAGTTTGTAGTCTGTATAATGTCAAGAAGTTAATTCGCTTTACTCGTTACATCCCTATGTGTATCTAAAATTAGACAAAGTAATATTGTAAAATACTTGATGTACTACGGAATAGTCGCTATTGTCACTGAATTAGAGCGACCAAAAGTAGGGTGTCATAAGGTGCTTACAAACGTCCAAATATCACACCCGACCGGGCCCAACCTCGTAGGAACTGGTCTCACCGGTCAGCCTTGCAAGTATTCATAAAGATTCGATAGTGGGTGTGAAATTAAGACGTCTATAGGTATCTGTACCGCCATTAGGTGCATACGACATGTTATATACGTATATGTACGTAGACGAACCTTTGCAGTCGAACACTTTAGCCTTATTACTCTAATGGCAATAAGGTGAAACGTGGTCTAACGCCAACGTTCGCGGTTGTACATAGTGAAATACGACGACACCACAGATTATAAAATTTATTAAAATTAATATTCGAGAAATTACATTTGAAATTAGCAATTAGTATAAAATCTTTATCATTATTTTTTTTAAATTATGTTTTAATCAATAATAAATGAAAATCACAATATTTTTGTTTGCAAAAAAACATTGTGGGATATAGAATCTATGCATGTCGACTGAGCAGATTTTGTTTTACCCAACCCAGTTATAAATATGTCGTGCAATAATTCGGTTAAACCAATTCTTTAATGATTCTAACATCAATAATATTGTTATATGTATATAATGATTTTGATTAAATATGAGCCAGTTGAAATTACTGTAATATTATAGAGACCGGTTTCTGAGTTACTCTGCGATAAATGAAATATTTTCTAGATACGTTTAGGTTTAGTTTAGGCGGAATTAGCGGTACGGAGTTATTTTGTGTAATGTTTGAACGTGTGAGTTTCAAGTACACGCGTGATGCTTCACTTTGCGTTGTCGTTGAGACATGATTGATGCCTTCACTAGATAGTTAAGTCGTGTCACCGGCTACAGGCACCGGCCACACATTCACACATTTTGTAGAGAATATTTTTATGTAATGAGCGGTGCCCGAGTACATAATTGTTACTACAGTGTAACCTAACGGTTGCGAGTTGCAAATAAAATATAATCATTGATGTTAAATGATTCATTCAAATCATTCCTATCATTAACAATTTACAAACGGTATGGTCACGTATCGGTAATAACATTGTTATAGTTCGTTTTCACTTTCTTTCGTAATGAAACAAATTTTATTAACTTAAAATACAGAAAGAAAGTTCATTGTTTATTATTAGCATTGTATTTATTCATGTATGATACTGTTTCCCTGAATTTTATTATTGTAAGATTATATTATATGAATAAACTGAATTTGATTGTTTTTCTCCCTGTTCCTAAAAACACAGCAATAGTTTCTCAGCTTGAATACATAGCACGAAGTAAGTATAACAGACTTACTTCGTGATACAAGTACATAGGTAATATCGTAACACGGCAATGGAATGAAATAATCATCATCATGTGAACGGAAAAATACGTCGACAGTTCACTGCTACCATACATATCGCACAGTGCTGTAGCTCTAAAGCTGGCTCTACACTCGCCCGTGAACCACGTCGTCATGCGCTCGCGCCTCGCGGCGTACCCTACTTCGAGCGTGTGCGTTACCCCAGCAAAATAATGTCGAAAATAGTAATTTAAATGTTACAGGCAATTAGTTCTCCAGCTTCTGTAATTGTTGCGCACATTTTTAAATTTGTTGCACATATAGATTTTGAGTTATTCCACAAAAACATTTCCTGCTGGGGTAACGTTACCGCAGCCAGACATTTTCTTTTATAATGGGAATATTGAAATAAATATTAGCCATATAATTAGTAGTCTAGACGAGGTAAATGTTGCAACTTATTTTGTATTTGTTCTTCCTTCGACTGCGATGTTATTCAAGATTTTGCTGGAGTAACGTTTGTGGTTTTGTTGGATCTCTGAAACGGATTAGCAGATTCTTATCATCTTTTTTACATGATTTCTTAAGAATTAGTTTGAATTAGTTGGGTAATAAAAAAACAAAATTAATGCACCATTCAAAGGTTATTTAATTAAATATAAAAACACTTCAATAGGTCCTAACACTTTGAATAAGAGCTCGAAAGACTTACTTTAAACGTTGTTTTGTAGCTTGTATCTGTCTTCAAATGTATGTGAAGTTTCATTAGTATCCTGTTAGTAATAAACAAATTATGATGAAATTCAGTTCTCCACTTTGACGGTCATAATGCGCGCTTAGTTATTTGACCTCCGATAACCCTGTATGTGAATATATAAACTAAATGATATATCAATAATTAGTTACTTAGTTCAGTTATATTCCTGTAAAAGTTCAGCGCAGTACATACAATAATTAACGAGATAATAAAATAAAAGCCATTAGGAAGGTAGCATAATGTACTGCGCGGTCGCTTTTTTGTAACCACCTTAATATGGTCGGGTTATCACGGTGTTGCGCTTCCTAATGGCTTTTATTTTATTATCTCGTTAATTATTGTATGTACTGCGCTGAACTTTTACAGGAATATAACTGAACTAAGTAACTAATTATTGATATATCATTTAGTTTATATATTCACATACAGGGTTATCGGAGGTCAAATAACTAAGCGCGCATTATGACCGTCAAAGTGGAGAACTGAATTTCATCATAATTTGTTTATTACTAACAGGATACTAATGAAACTTCACATACATTTGAAGACAGATACAAGCTACAAAACAACGTTTAAAGTAAGTCTTTCGAGCTCTTATTCAAAGTGTTAGGACCTATTGAAGTGTTTTTATATTTAATTAAATAACCTTTGAATGGTGCATTAATTTTGTTTTTTTATTACCCAACTAATTCAAACTAATTCTTAAGAAATCATGTAAAAAAGATGATAAGAATCTGCTAATCCGTTTCAGAGATCCAACAAAACCACAAACGTTACTCCAGCAAAATCTTGAATAACATCGCAGTCGAAGGAAGAACAAATACAAAATAAGTTGCAACATTTACCTCGTCTAGACTACTAATTATATGGCTAATATTTATTTCAATATTCCCATTATAAAAGAAAATGTCTGGCTGCGGTAACGTTACCCCAGCAGGAAATGTTTTTGTGGAATAACTCAAAATCTATATGTGCAACAAATTTAAAAATGTGCGCAACAATTACAGAAGCTGGACAACTAATTGCCTGTAACATTTAAATTACTATTTTCGACATTATTTTGCTGGGGTAACGCACACACTTCGAGCGGGGTACGCCACGAGGTGCAAGCGCGAAGCCGCGTAACCGTCTACACACTTGCGGTTCATGCCAGTTCACGGAGTTTCGCGCCGGCTTTAGGGTCAGTCTACTACGATACCTTCGAGCACATAATCTAATGCTCTAAGACCGATACGGGACGAGGCCCGCTGTGCTGCATTTTGCAAAGTCGCGTAAGGCATTGGTTTCACTCTCAGTGTTCCGCGGGGTCTATCTGCCTATTGTTTCATAGTCTGAGATCTTATCTTGCACTAGCTCTTCACACCACCATTCTTCATCTTCTATTTATTATAGCATTAGAAAAAAGAGGCTCGTAGAAGCAGGAATGCAAAACATTTTATTTCAAAGATTTAAAGTTAAAACAATTTTAAGTATGTAGGTATAATTATTTTAACATAACTATGATAACATAATAACACTACAATAATGTGATAACTGTGGCAATAAGTATTGAATTTACTAGATTTAGGAGTTCTAAATTATGGACGTAACAGGACGTACAGACAGCGTCATCAACTACTAACCCCCTATGCGAAGAAATTTCAACGCGCGGGGGGTTAGCAGTTGATGACGCTGTCTGTACCTATAATAATATAAACAAAGTAATAATAGATTAGGTAACATTTTTAATTGATAGAATTATAGTGAAACGAATAACGATCCGGTTCATCACTGTTTAGGCGCTTACTTGCGCCGTTCTCCAAATAAAAGTCATGTACATTTTATCATCACTTTAATAGCTGTAGGCTATGCCTCTTGATATTCAACACCAAACACAATACAAATATAACCGTTTACTGTGTAGCAGTTAAGAATGGTCAAGTCTTATTATTTTCTCCCGGAAAACTTATCACTCGTCATAGACAACTCTCGTATATCAAAACTACTGTCAACTCCGTAGTGGGAACCATAGATAATAATACAGATACTATGATTCGCCACACCACCCCCCTACGGAGAAAACAAAGGTGTCACAAAAAATATGCTATAAACGCAGAACGTAAAAACAGGGCACTTAGGTATAATGTAAAACATTTTAAAATATAATACAGAACTAATAGAATAAAAAACTAATTAACCAATAAAACAATGAATAAACTATAAATCTAGGATGTCCCTAAACTTGACCCGTCTGCCAGTTCTGGTGGTGACAGCAGTTGGAGGCGGTGGAGTAGTCGGAGTGGGAGTAGGTGGATTAGTTAAGGTAGAAGCAGTTGGGTGTAATTGTAATGAAGATTGCGGTGCAGGTGTCAGTGTGGAAGGAGAAATAGGAACTGTAAACGGTTCAGAATCCAGATACGCTGGCTTAACGCGGTCTATGCTGACCGTTACCTCTCTTCCATGAATCTCCAAGGTAAGGGTTTTGTCTCTTCTCCTCAGGATGCGGTATGGGCCAGTATAAGGAGGTTGCAAGGGCCGCCGAACGGTGTCGTCACGAAGCAGGACATGAGTTGATGTCGCCAACTCTTTGAATACAAAGGTTGACGGTCGAGCGTGTCGTGAGGCTGGTATGGGACGTAAAACTTCCATCCGGCTTCTTAGCTCCGTGACGAAATCCGTAATGTCGTGTGGACTCCTGGGTTCTTCCGCCGGCATGATTAGTTCTCCAGGGAGGCGGAGGGGTTCGCCATAGACCAGCTCAGCAGACGAGGAGTTTAAGTCCTCCTTGAGCGCAGTCCTCATGCCAAGGAGTACTAATGGAAGTGCCTTGCTCCATGTTTGGGAATGGCACATTAATGAAGCTTTTAGCTGGCGGTGCATACGTTCTACCATGCCATTTGCGCACGGGTGGTAACTGGTTGTGCGAATCCGCTTTGTTGCGCACACGTTCATGAGGCGCCGAAACAAATCAGATTCAAATTGACGACCCTGGTCGGTTGTCAAAGTACTTGGAACCCCGAAACGGGAAATCCACCCATTTACTAGCGTGTCTGCCACTTCTTCCGCCGTAATAGATGTCATAGGCCACGCTTCGGGCCAACGCGAGAATCTGTCAACCGCGGTCAAACAATATTTGTAATTGCAAGAAAGCGGCAGTGGTCCTATGATATCAATGTGAATATGACAGAACCGGCTTGATGCGATCGGGAAGGTTGTAAGAGGTGATGATGTGTGTCTGGTCACCTTACTACGCTGGCACTGTAAACATGACTTCGCCCATTTCCGGCAGTCGGTGTTAACATTTAGCCACACGTATCGCTCAGTCACTAAACGTAAACTTGCTTTCACGCCAGGATGACTGAGATTATGCAGTCGATCGAAGGCTGCTCGACGGAATGGTAATGTTAGATAAGGGCGAGGTCTACCTGTCGACGTGTCGCAAAGAATAGAAGTGTTTGTCCCGGGAACCAAGATATTTTTTAAATTCATAGAAGTAGAAGAAATTAACTCTTTGAGTTCGTCGTCTTCCTCTTGGGACTTGGCGAGGGCTTGATAGTCTTCCTCTAATGAGATGGATTCTACCCGTGACATGGCGTCTGCGACTAAATTGTCAGTTCCCTTTATGTATTGTATGTCGGTGGTGAATTGGCTGATGAAAGTTAATTGATTGAGTTGTATTGGTGGGAGCTTGTCACGGCGCTGTGTAAAGGCATGAACCAGAGGCTTGTGATCGGTAAAAATAGTTGCGTTTTGCACTTCTAGTATGTGCCGAAAGTGTTGAACGCTCTCGTACACGGCTAGAAGTTCCCTATAATAAGCAGGCCACTGGGACTGTTTCTCGGTCAGCTTTTTGCTAAAGTACGCGAGGGGGTGCCAGTTACCATCAGCTTTCTGTTGTAAGCATGCGCCTATGTGCATGCTAGATGCGTCAGTAAAGAGACCCAAGGGAGCCTCACAGTTCGGATGCGAAAGGGTGGTAACGTTGACTAGACTTTTCTTGCAGTCATTAAAACATTGCTCGAGTATGGGTGTCCATGGAAATGGTGTTGCACCCTTACTGTTAGTAGCAGCCACTGCATCTATTAGAGGAGCCTGATATTTAGCGGCATCTGGCAAAAATCTGCGGTAATAATTAACCATGCCTAGGAATCTGCGAACACCTTGCACGGTCTTAGGGAGAGGAAACTCCACTAAAGCGCGAATACGGTCTTCGGGAGGATGTGTGCCTGTGGCATTTATGCGGTAACCCAAGAAGGTTACCTCGGCTGCACCAAGTGCGCACTTCGCAGGGTTGATGACCACGCCATATTGATGTAGTCGTTGAAACAAGAGCCTCAGGTGTTCAGCATGTTGCTGGAGGTCTCTTGAGAAAACGAGGATATCATCCACGTAAGCGAAACAGAAATTAAACCCCCGCACAACCTCATCAATGAACCTTTGAAAAGTCTGCCCCGCATTTCGCAGGCCAAAGGTCATATAGGGGAATTCAAAAAGCCCAAAAGGTGTGATTATGGCTGTTTTACAAATATCATCAGGATTAACTGGGATTTGTTGGTATGCTTTTACTAAATCTAAGGTACTGAAAACTGTGCATCCGGATAAGTTCTGGCAGAAATCCCCTATATGATGGACAGGATAGCGGTCCGGGACTGTGCGGGCGTTCAATGCTCGGTAGTCACCGCACGGGCGATAAGACTCGTCCTTTTTAAGCGCAAGATGTAATGGAGAGGACCATGAGCTGCTGGAGGGTCTGGCAGTGCCCACGCGAATCATCTCTTCAAACTCTTTTTGAGCAGCTCGAAGCTTTTGTGGAGCGAGACGACGTGGTCGTGCTTTCACCGGTGGGCCATCAGTAGTGTTAATGAAATGCACCGTTGTGTGCTTCGGATCTTCAGGCGCGCCAGGAGGACGTGAGATGCTAGGGAACTCGGCCAAGATGTGAGCGAATGGAGAATCAGGTGATTGAATTACTTTGATGCTGGGTTGGTCTATCAACGAGATTTCAGTTTCAACTGACAAACTTGTTTTATCGTCTCGTAACCTTCCATGAGCACAGTCCGGTAGAAGGTGGTAATGCGCTAGAAAGTCTGAACCAATTATTGGAATTCCTACCTCAGCAACTATGAATTTCCATGTAAAATCGCGTCTTAACCCCAAGTTTAACTTTAGTTCTATTAAACCAAAGGTATTTATTTTGGTGCCATTCGCTGCTAACAGTTCGTATGGTAGTGGCTGCTTGTTACCCGTCTAGGTAGGCAAGATAAGTCGGACCCGGTGTCGATTAAGAATCGTCGGCCAGAGTACCGATCGGTTACAAATAGACGGCGACTAGACAGGGAGCAGTCAGTGGTCGCCGCTACTGACTGCTGTTTGAGTTTCCCTGTGTTGCAGGGGCAGACCAAGTGCATGGTTGTAAGCACTTGGATGCCTTTGCAGCAAATTGCTTATGGTACCAACACAAGCCGTTAAAGGTGCGAGACCTTGAGCCTGAGCGGCTGCGGCTATTTCTGCTGTTTCCTGTGGTAATGCTGGTTACCAGCCGTGTCAAGTCTGCCACCTGTTGCTGGAGTAACTTAAGTTGTTCTTTGGTGTCATCAATAGGCACTGCTGCCCTACTGGCTGCATTAATATGCATTGGTTGCGCACTGATTTCTTGCAACTTATCAGCCAACTCACCTGAGTCTTCAAGGGATGATTGTTTTTGGGCAACCAAAATGCCTTGTATGTGATGCGGTAATCTATTTATCCAAATTGTGTGGAGGAGCTGCTCGGGAAAAGAAGGACCAGCAAGAGTCCTGAGATGACGCAAGAAGGAGGAGGGCTTCCTATCCCCGATCTCTTCTTTCTCCAGGAGCCTTCTTACTTTTTCCTCATATGATAAGGAGAAACGGGAGATGAGAGCCTTCCTCAGACATGTGTAAGGTTGTTCTTTTGGCGGCTCGGTAATTATGTCCTCCACTTCTGATGCGGATTTAGTGTCTAACTGGCTGACCGCATAGTAGTACTTAGTTAGTTCTTGTGTGATGCCGTTAATGTGGAACTGTGCCTCTAAACTGGCAAACCAGAGACCAGGCCGTTCAGGCCAGAAAGGGGGAACACGAATCGACACTCTGTTTACCGAGACAGTTTGAGGGTTAGGTGTGGAAAGGTCAACTGAAAGTCCACCCTCAGTTCCAGATTCAGGGTCAAGAAATACTTCTTTTCCTTCGGTTGACATGTTACCGGTAAATTTGCTAAAAGAAATCTAATCAGAGTGGCACAGTATAAATGATTAACAATAGTCATTGGTCAATAGTAATTTGGGAGTCATTGGACTGTCACTTCATTAACAACAGCTCCGTATTAAATAATAATTAAAAATAGTTTATGTACATGTTAAGTGCTCTGAAGTAGTTAATTAGTGAAAGTGTACTACAATACTCAAACCACATTGTTATGTAGTGATATAATTCACAAACAATAAAGTTATTGGCGACTGAAACCTAGACGCTGTAAACATAAAAAGAAGACCGTATCGTGTGTAATTGAAGCTAATTATCGTTTTGAAGTGGTAATAATTACGCTTGTGACCAATAAAAACTACTCAAAGTCAAGCAGTGAAACCAAAACAGTGAGTTATAACAAAAAAGTTTTAATAACACACACAAAACAACAAAACAACAAATTATTTTCAATTCACCTTCACTATTTAAATAAAAACTAACGGAATCATATGCTTAATAACTGAAGACCAATTTCAAACAAAAAACTAATGCCCAAATAGCTTAGCGGTAACTGCGGTTGGAGTGTGTGCGCTAGAAGGCGCGAGTTCGAAACTCGGACAGATATTCTCTTTTTCCATTTTTATCAGAAGCTAAAGATTATCCCATATTAATAAAAATGAACTTCTTTGACAACATTACGTTCAGAAAAACAAAAACACGTTCTTTAGAAATGTCCGAAGAAAATAGCCTTAACAGTTCGAAGTTAGATGGCAGCACTAGTAGCTTACCAAATATATCAAGTGACGAAAACACTATTCAAATACAGGAACTACAAAACCAAATTGCACAAATTACATTACAACTTAACTCGGCGCACGAAGAGATAAAAAACCTAAACATAGAAAACACTCAGCTCAAAAAATCTGTCAATGAATTAACAAGTCAGAATGATATACTAAAAAAGGCCACAAAAAAATTAGCGAGTGAAGTGATAACTCCTAAAAAAAGCTCACTTACATCTACTCCGCGCCGAAATTCTCAAACAAAGTCACAGAAGAAGACTAGGCAGACACAGCTATTATCTAAAAAACAGGACATGAATAATACCTCAACCTTAGAACTTGATAATACAACAACACAGAAGGAAAAAAGTGAAGACCACTCTTCGCTTTCCTTAAAAAGAAAACTGTGCATTGTTAGCGCGAATAAAAATAACAAAGTTTTGACAATAGCTCAAGAGACATTTAATAATTTTCAAATATGTCATTACCTCACGCCGAATTGTGGTACACTTCGACTTATTGAAGACTTACATAAAAAACTAATTGATTATTCTATGAATGACTATTGTGTTATTTTAATTGGACGAGAAGACTTTTTGCATACTGAAAATTATGTTAATATCATTATAAAACTAAGAGAGACATTGTTGACAATACAAAATACGAATATAATATTATGTGCTCCTACTTTTGAATTAAGTAATTACTCGACGTTGTTTAATTGGCGTATAGAGACGTTTAATAATTTATTACATCTAGACTTGCAAACATATAACTATGCAACTGCATTTGATTCTAATTTTAATCTTTTTTATGACTTTACTATGTTCTCTAAACTCAATAGAAAAATTAATGACTGCGGTATACGTAATATCTTTCACAATTTATTGTTAACCATAACAGAGATATCATCGACCCAATGTGAATCTTCTGCAGATGAAAAATGTTGTGAACATGAAAACTTTTTTCGTGTATAAAAATATTAGTATTCTGCATCAAAATATAAATGGTCTTTTGAACAAATCTCATATGTTTACTGTCGCACTTAGTGAACTATTCAATTCGGGAAAAAAAATTGATGTGCTGTGTTTTTCAGAGCACAATATGATATTACCTGATGTCGACTTGTTACATATTCCTAATTTTTCACTTGCTACACATTTCACTCGGAAATCCCGACATGGTGGTACATGCATAATGATACGTAACGGAATTAAGTATAGAGCTTTGGAGTCGGTGCAGAAGTATTGTGTTTCTAATATAATTGAATGTTGTGCAGTAGAACTCACCGAACACAACATCATTGTGATGTGTGTCTATAGGAGCCCAGTCAGTAGAGACATAAAAGGTAATCTTGGGATATTTTTCAATAACCTGAATACTCTCTTAAAGTCTTTTCTTTTACACAATAATAGAAAACTTATCCTATGCGGTGATTTCAACATTGATCTTTTAAAAAAGACCACGTATTTAGAGCAATTCAAATATCTTACAATGGGGTACAATCTCAAATTTGAAATAAAAGTTCCAACAAGATTAGGCAGCGGGACTTGCATAGATAACATAATTCACAATGTACGAGGGGCAAAAGGAGAAGTCTTAGAGCTGGCGGTTTCCGACCATACGGCACAAGTTTTACGATGTCCAGTTAGACGAACGTGCATATTAAATTACTGGTTCACAACTAAACGAGATTACTCACAAGAAAATATTAAAAAATTCATAGACAACATCAAAGCTCTCACTTTTGCTGACATATACGAGGAAACTGATCCCGCTAAGGCATTCAAATTATTCTATGACCTGTTTAAGTTGTTATATGATTTATGTTTCCCGTATATAAAAATAAGGATATCGACTAAAGAAAAGGCAAAGTGGGTTAGTCGTGGCATTAGGATTTGCAGTAAGAGAAAAAGAGAATTGCTGTGGAAATACCGATCATTACCAAATAAGCAAAATAAAGCAAATTTAAAAAACCTTTCTAATCGACTGAAAAAAGTTATAAATCTCACACAGAGAGCTCATAATAATAGTTTCATACAATCAGCTCAGAATCTATGTAAAGCAACATGGAAAATAATAAATAAAAATAAGAATAAACATAATTTGCCAAATGAAACAATAATGAAAATAGAGTCAAATGACAAACGCTTAACTAATCCTCTAGAAATAGCACAAGCTTTTAACAATTACTTTGTAGATCAAGTGAAACCAGTTACTAACTTAGACATTAATAAAAATAAACATGAAATAAGCAGTACAATGACCTCTATGTTTATGTCGCCTACAATACCACTAGAAGTTCACCAAATTATTATGTCGCTAAAGAATACATCTAGCACTGGGTATGACGATATAAGTACAAACATTGTTAAACGGGTATCCACGATAATTGCTCCTGTGTTGAGTCATCTTATTAATGTGTGCATATGTCATGGTTACTTTCCAGAAGAATTAAAAATAACAATAATAAAACCTCTCTTCAAAAAAGGCAACAGAGAAGATATGTCCTGCTACAGACCTATAGCTTTAGTACCGATTTTTTCAAAAATATTTGAGAAAGTAATATATAATCAACTAACTTCATACTTTGAGAAAAATTACCTATTCGTTGATAACCAGAAAGGTTTTAGAAAAAACAGATCTATTGACATGGCCATCTACGATTTCTTACATATGGTTACCAGCAGAGTGGATAAAAGACTACCAACTCTGGCGCTTTATATGGACATGTCAAAAGCTTTTGATCGCGTTGACCATAAAATACTGATAAGTAAACTAAACGCATACGGAATAAGAGGAAATATATCAAAATTAATAGAATCTTATCTTTGTGATAGGCAACAAATAACGACAATTAGTAGAATTTCTGAAAAAAACGAAATAAGATATAAATCTAGCCAGAGAACGGTAAATTGTGGAGTACCACAAGGTACTGTAGTCGGGCCGCCCCTATTTATTATTTATATTAATGACTTTCCGACAGCATCACCATATCCTATGACAATGTTTGCAGATGACAGCACTTTGCTTTTTAATAGTGACGATGTAAGCACATTAGAGGCTGAGATTAACTCTACCTTACTATCAGTTGTGAACTGGCTGCAAAATAATAATTTAATCATAAATCTTGATAAAACAGTATTAATGAAATTTCAACAAAGAGTAAATTACAATCTGGACTTAAATATTAAATACAACGACAAAATTATTAATGAAACAAATGTGACTAAATTTCTTGGACTAAACATAGAAAACACTTTAAAATGGAACTCACATATTGACAAAGTATGCAGTAAACTGAACCAACATTCCTATGCTTTGCACATGTTAAGTAAGACGGCCAATCGAGCAACAGTCTTAACGGCATATCATGGTCTAGTAGCCTCAACATTGAGATATGGAATTATATTTTGGGGCAATGCGACGGGTAAAGATATGGTATTTAAGTGCCAAAAAAGGTGTATAAGAGCTATATATAATTTAAAGACAACGGACAGCTGCAAACCGTTTTTTAAAAATAATAAAATATTAACTATGCCGTCGTTGTACATTTATGAAACGTCAATGTTCGTCAAAAACAATTTACATAAATTTGCTCGAGTAACTAGTCGGCGCCGTTGTGATAGGCTACAGACAATTGGATCTAGTACTGCACTATACAGAAACAGTATTTTTGTGATGGCTCCGAAGGTCTATAATAAATTACCAAAATGTATAAGAAGTGAGGATAGTGTTCACAAATTCAAAAGTAAATTGAACTCATTTCTATTAGATAAGACGTATTACTCTATTGAAGATTTTTTTAATGATAAAATATGACACCACCAACCTTTTAATTTAATTTATGACATGCATGTAAAAATAAATTATACTTAATTGATTATTTATTAATTAATAATACATTTAGTTGACATTATTTACAATTTCATTCTTCTTTTAATGATAAAATATGACATTGATTACTAGCCCTTTAATTTATTTTACCATTGGCATGCATTTTAAAAATAAATTATAATTGATTATTTATTAAAAATATACATTTTAATCGACATTATTTATTTATTCGAATCGGACTTTGTATTGTATAGATCTAGACTCATTACTGAAAAATAATATATTTGTACACCAATTTCATTGGTAGGACATAGAGCTCTGAAAAAAATGTATACCTACATAAGACCTTTTGTAACACCTGTGTTCACAAATAAAGATTGATTGATTGATTGATTGATTGATTGAATAGTATGACAGTGAGATCAGATGATTTGCATGAGAAAACAGATTAAAATAACTTTTAACACATACTACAATTTAAAACTGTAAATAGTGTAGTAGTATAATAAAATAAAAAATTAATTGCATGTAATGCTACACAAGTTCAATATTTTGCATACAAACAATAATATTCTAGCTAGCAACACTAGTTTAATTAGAGTATTAAGTTTTTTTACATTAATGCCATACAAAACCTATAACATAGAATTAGTTGAATAAGTTGATACTGCTATAATTATATTGTAACAGGTAGCCGGTGAAAGATTAATCACTTATTGTTCATGTAGGTACGCTGCTGTGTACACTGAGTAAGTTGTATTGTCCAAGCAGGGTTTAAAGAAAAAATAAAAAAAACTTACAGTCTTTTGATATCACTCTTTTGAATACTTATTTCGGTGCAAGATGTAATCTCTGGCAACTGGAACACAGCAGATGGCGTTTGATATTTACTATTTAGCAGATGACGGTTTTGACAGTTGACAGGGTAGCTTTTCGCGCTCTAACTTCAAGTTGTTTGAAAAAATCGCACAAGAAAAACTGGCTCTGTTGTCGCGGAATTTGAGGATTTTTCTAGTTTTGAGTAAAATGTTCGAAACAGTATAATTTGACACAGGAATTCAAGTCAGCTCACTATAAACACGGATTCACGCACTATAGTAGGACGACTGGGCGATTTTTTTTTTTTTTAACAAAAATCCTTCGATGTTAGCCGGCAAACTCGCGTGATGGCTGGCGAGTAGGTACCAACTTCAACTGGATCCGTCTGTTCCGAAGGAACCTGCTGCCCGGAGTGAATGTGAATTCGATACTCGTGCTCGGACTGGATCCCAATTGTTCTTCTATAGTCGGGGTCACCAATTTAGGCGCTTACTTGCGCCGTTCTCCAAATAAAAGTCATGTACATTTTATCATCACTTTAATAGCTGTAGGCTATGCCTCTTGATATTCAACACCAAACACAATACAAATATAACCGTTTACTGTGTAGCAGTTAAGAATGGTCAAGTCTTATTATTTTCTCCCGGAAAACTTATCACTCGTCATAGACAACTCTCGTATATCAAAACTACTGTCAACTCCGTAGTGGGAACCATAGATAATAATACAGATACTATGATTCGCCACAACTGCTTTTTATGTTTTTTTCAATGTTGTTGACACTGTAAGAAGGGCCATGGAAATATGAATGTAAGTACATATATATCGATGGTAAGGACCCCTTCAATTTATGCGTTTGGTACTGGACTGCTGCGACGCCGGAGCAGTCCGAGTGTCGTACTGCACACGGACAGATGACAGATGTCTTTTTCCATACAGCTGACACGTTACGTTTGTCGTCCTGCCCACAGAGTACATTGTATGGTCCTGCCGTCCGGCTGACGTGCGTGCGCGGCACGGTGTCGCACGGCGCTTTCGACGAACTGTATGAAATCAGACATCCGTCCGTGTGCAGTCCGACATCCGCACTACCCCAGCATCGCAGCAGTCCGGCACCAAACGCATAAATTAAAAGAGCCCTAATGGAAATAAAAATGAAATAATGACGAGCGTCAAATTCTTGCTAACTTGTCTATAGGTTGTCAACTTGTTTTATCTACAGCTTCATGGTTATGTCAAACCTTTAATATGTTCTGTGATTATATGCTTCTTGTGTCAAACAGACAGACTTCAGCAGTTCAGCTGTCACTGTCTATCACGTCATATTATTCCCTCTCGGCGACGACTCGCTCGCAATTTTCATTGACAGTTTGACACAAAAATATTCGGAACGTATCCGATATTGTCACTGAAATAAAATGACATACAAACGAAAAAAGTACCACTACGGTGACACCCATCTGAAGAAAAGGTGGAGAGTGAGGAACAGGAAGAAGGATCTTGACCAAATTGATGAAGATATAAAAGAAGGTACGTTTTGTTTACGAATGGGAATTCGTCACATGGTTTGTGTCAAATTTTGAGGTTAACATTTCTATTGACTTTGAGCTCCCGAGGTTGGCCGCTTATAACATATTGATTATTAAATTCACAGGGCTTTTGACGACATAAGGTTATACCACAATCTGTGAAGAACCTAATGTTTATAGTTTATAATACCTATATAGAATTCCTTCTCTAATAGTAAGAAGTCAGGCGGTTCATATAACCAACAATAATTTGTTTTCAGAAAACGCCGATAAATTATTGAACCAAAGTGTTGATTTGGACCTGCCTGGCGCAGCGCAGCATTATTGTTTACATTGTGCAAGATATTTTATCAATGAGCAATCACTAAACGAGCACTTCAAAACAAAAGTCCACAAGAGAAGATTGAAGGCACTAGAATTAGAGCCATACAGCATCGAGGAGTCGGAACGTGCGGCAGGCCACGGTAACTTCAAACAGGCCAGTAAAAGAAAAATTGTCTCACAAAACACTGAAAAAACTGATGTTGATGGCGATGCAATTATAGATGACATTAGTCCAAGTAAAAAGAAGAAAGTAAATGAAAATGATATGTAAAGGTTTTAGTAACATAATTAAGCTAGCGGATTGTAAAATCCTGCCAACAAGACATTCTTCTCTGTTCATAAATGGTGCTAAAGCAACTGAAAATTTTGTTTATATAACTCCACATATAGATTTCCCTGAAAAAATAAAGCAAAAAGAAGTTTTAGTGAAAGATCTACAAAAAAGGAAAGCTGATATTGACTTGGTCAAGTTAGAAAACCTTTGGCAAGTCTATGAAGACCTCAATGGCAAAAAAGCAGAATATGCAAAGCAAAAAGAAGAAATATCTAGAAAACTAGGAAAGCTTATTAAAAATGAACCAGACAGTGATACCACAAAAAAACTTAAAATGCAAAGTGATCTCATTAAAGAAAATATAAAGAAATTAAAAGTGCCGCTATGGTCAGCTGAAGAAGCTGCTAAGGTGGAAGCCTTGAAACTACCAAACAGTTTACATAAACGCACACCGGATGGAAAAAATGAAATTCTGTACACACATCTTTCACCACCAAAGCAAAATAAAAACCATCTGTATATAGGCAAAAAAATGAATATTATTAACTTCAAGAAGAATGAAAACTACTATCTACTTGGTCAAGGTGCTATGTTTGAACTTGGAGCAAAATTTTATTTCAGCAAGATATTGAAAGACAAAAACTTTGTACAGTTCTCAAACCCAGATTTTGTCAAAAGTTTAATCATTGAAGGCAGTGGAAAAGACCACACTAATCCTGATACAAGCTTTATTCTACATCATACGGACGATTCTAAGGTTAATATTGACAGCCGTCTGCACCTCACGGGTGGTGGGTCCCTATGTTCGTTTCTTGCATACCACGCTAAGAATGTGTTGTATGCTAAAGTCTTGCCTCTGAAGTACTTCACAATGGGCAGACAGTACATACCAGCACCATCGGAAGAAGACAGTCTATTTCATGTCAGCCAATCATCTGTAGTAGAAATCTTTGGAGCTACAAAAACTGAGGAAGACCAGGATAAGTTTCTTGAAGAACTAACAGAGACCTTGAAACTTGCATATAGCAAACTTGGATACCATTTTCGCTTGAGCTTACTTTCCGCTGACAAGTTATCTATGTGGGAGTCGCTACGGCTTTCCGTTGAAATGTATTCAACATCTTTAAAAGATTATGTAGAAGTAGCAAATGTATCTCTGAGTGGAGACTTCATCAGTAAAAGGTTGATGTTTACATATGTTGAAAATAAAGAAAATAAATTCCCTCTTCTAGTTTCTGGTACTATGGTAAATGTACCAAAGCTGTTGGCCTGTGCTTTGGAGCAAGACGGTATGTTTACCGTGCCAGAATTTGTTAAAATTGAAAGATATTTATATACTAATATGAATTATGAAAGAATACCACCAAGATGGGAGAAACCATACTTTTGAACCCTACTTTTGGTCTGTACCAACCATTGGGTAAGACAATAGATGGACAAGGGTCCACCTATTATCTTACCTTTTCATAATTATGTGTTTGCATTGTATATATTTTCTTCACTGTGGACTTAGTAAAGTGTATTTTTGCTTTAGGTCAAATATTATTATAATATAAATAAAAACTTCAACTTATATATTATGCTGTTTTTTTTATTATTTATAATTCTTAAATATTCTTATATATCATTTATTGTTTTAGTTCAGTTCCATATCGAAGTCATATTCACTTTTAATCCATGATGGCTTAAACAGACCGTCTGTGTGTGTGGCCAGTGTGAGCTCAATTACCTTCATATGTCCAGTTTTAGTTACGAGAATTATGGTGTGGGTTCTGAAAGAATAATAATAAGTTAAATTGGTCAACTTCAATTACCTACTGTGATAGCATGATCGTTTGGCAGAATATGTCCTAATAAGGGTCGCCATCAAAGAGTATAATAACTATAAAGGATGTCACCATACACAAATGCGGTTCGGCATATAGGTATGGCTCGGCATTTTTAAGAGGGCCCTTCTCGGTCAGTCCATAGAAAACGCGAGCATGATTAAAAAAAAATTGTTTCATCCAACGCAATGTTCGAAAACAAACGACTGAGTGAGAACGCGATAACATCGCACGAAAATTGTAGCGGGATTTCACAAATCTTGTTCCAGGAAATACGTGTTTTTGAAAAAGCCTCATTAGCTTATTGGTAAAAATGTTCGTAATTTAGAATCTTCATTACACGTGCAAGGTTTCTACATATAACGATGTTCTCTTCACTTTTTAATGTACGAGTACATTATGAACGGCCAATGTTTAGATACAATTTGTGCAAAAAAGAACCATTTACTAAATTCGTTTCACGAAAATGTTTTCTTTTTTTTAAATGCCCAACCAAATGTGCCGGCCCGCTTGTGTATGGCGACCCTAATAGTAGTAGGTATCTTGCATTATCAGCCTAGGGAGTGCGGGTTGGAGGCAATCACATGTCAAGATATCTTTGAATTTCTTCACCAGTTTAGAGCAGAGGTGATTAGATAAATTACACAATTCTCCGAAAGTCATACGTTTTCGCTCATTAGGCTAAGTTCGCCCGTATACGGGTTCGTGCCTATCAGACTTTCCGGCGCTTTTTGCACGCTTAAATCTCCGAAACTACAGGTCCAATAAATTCTTATAATTATTTCACTAATTATAAGAAGCTAACGTAGCTTCTAATAATTAGTAAAAGAATTTGACATGAGTTTATTTTGTTAATTAGGTATCTGTAAGAAAATCCACGCGAACGAAGTTGCGGGCAAAAGGTGGCTTATAAATAAGAAAATCCTTCAGTTTTGGTTGCGGAAAAACATACCTGGTTCCATAATTTCCTTTCGGAATGGACACAAATATGGAGCTTAGCTCCTTATACAAAGCAGGACGCTTTGTTTGTAACTCGTCATCCGGTAAGTGCCTGAAAAAATCGGTTATAATGTTGTAGTTGTACTAATATTATCAAGAGGTAGTTTATTCGTTTTTGTTGGACGTAAATTCCTTAGTCACTGGTCCAATTACCAAAAATCTATTACTGGTTGAAAGTTACGCAATTGCCAAGTGCCATAAGCTTTTTCTAATGGTTTACTTGACTTCCACGCGGGCTGTAGCTAGTTAACGAATATGAGTCAGTGGTGCCAATTCTGTTGTCTGAGAGTTATTCTGAGCTAAACTGATTTGAAGCTATTTATATACAGATATTAATAAGAGCTGTTAATTTAAGTGGATTTAAAATGTTCATACAATATTAATAGTATTTAGTTGTCTTTCAGAACGAATTGATATAAAAATACGGCGAAGTTAAAGGTAAAAACTAATATGACATCTCTAACTTGGTACTTATCTGTCGCCGTCCATTTCTTCAGCTGCCTGATAGTAAGAGATGCCAATTGTCTTATTTTAATTTTGTTTGTGAACAAGGGAATCGGCACCAGTATCGAATCGACAGTCTTAAGATAGTAGGTAGATGTACGAGGCATGTATCGTAAAAACATGCGAATATTGCACATACTTATCAGCACATTTCCGTCGTCTTGTACGGATTATATTGTAACGCGACAGTACACAATCAGCGTTCATAGTCAGCTGTACTCAACACACATACTTATAGGCATCAGTTACTTTGTAGTTAAGATTCTTCATCTGTATCAGCCCGAAGACGTCCACTACTGAACAAAGGCCTCCCCCAAAAAAGGGGGGGGGGGGAATCGCAGTGAACTTGTTAAGTACACAGAAGCCACTGCTGCCCGACTTCCGGATTAGTAGTTAAGATTATTACTCAATAAATCAGATTTTCTTTTGCTATCAGTGACTATCATTTCAAGCAAATATACAACGGCCCTTGGAACCGGATTGCGAGATAAACATTAGCACCTACTTCTCTTCTGATTTCAACAATTCGATCAACTTTTCAATAAGCTCCTCTTGCATGCTAAGTTTATTGTATGTGTTAACGATTTGTATTAGTTTGTTCTTGCCAGCATCCACTTTCTTCAGAGGTTTGTCCGGCAGGCTGTTACCGAACCCGACGATAGCTTCCTTGTGAACGCTTAGCTCGTCGGTACAGTTGCTGTATGATGATATTGTTGGGCCAGGCATCCTGAAATATAATATTTTATTGTCATATTTTGGTCATGGTTTCCAGCAGCCATTTTCTATAAATGTACACACGGCTACACATCAAGCTATGCATTTTCAGTATGAGCTGATCTCGCATTGTTTAGAATTTCCATACAATGAGAGGTCAGCTTATACTGGAAATGTATAGATTGATGTGTAGCCGTGTGTACCAATCTGTGGATTCTGTACAGGCAAAGATCGATTCTTTGCGTGTAGATTATCGGTGGCCGAGTTTGCAAAATCCAACGTCATTTTACAATTTGCACCTCAGCATCTGGTCGTATAGGCATATAAACTATAATCATTAAGTAAAAATAACTCTCTAAATTATAATTGCCGCAGTCGTCATGTTTTTATTTTAATAGACACATTTACGGGTAAATGTAACCTATGTTGATGATGTAAAAGCGTAAGAAACTTTTAATTTTGCGGGCAACTTTAGTACTTTCTCCTTTGAATGTGGTAATACAAAACTTGCATGGTCCATAAAAAATTTGTGCAGTCATATTTCGTCACAAATTGACATGCAAATATTAGAAACTAGCGACCCGGCCCGGCTTCGCATGGGCATATAGCCTTCTTCGATAAATGGACTATCCAACACAAAAATAATTATTCAATTCGAACCAGTAGATCCTGAGATTAGCGCGTTCAACTAAACAAACAAACTATTCAGCTTTATAATATTAGTATAGATGTTAATTAGCTAGAGATACAAAAGACTTAATGTAGTTTCAAATCAAACTGGATTACAAATTCAAGAGTTCTATAGTACTGTCCAATTACGGTTTTTGTACCTACAAAAAATGCAGCCTCCGTTTACAAAGACGGAGACCTATACTCCATACGTTATAACATTAGACCAGTGTCTATCATCGTGTTGGACGCGACCCGCTGGGACTCGCAGTTATTTTAAAATCATCGTTTTTCAGTGACGATACGGTTGGCGCAGTTGTTGAGCGAGTGGCTGCTACGCTGCGTGTCGCAGATTCGATTCCCGGACGGAACAAATATTTGTATGGTCTATAGATAGTTGTTCCGGGTCTGGCTATTAGTGTATGTGAGTCTATGTTAGTTAACCCACCCACGATATATATAGGAGAAATTAATAGAGGAGGGCAAAAAAAATTGGCAATAGACTCCATTGACTGACTGTGGGGCACTAAGCCCAACTGCGGACCGATAAGGCAAAACTAAACAAGGCTGTATTTCTCAGAATTTTTCGTACTACATATTTGTAATTTGTATCTATATAATGGCTGATAACTAACCACAGATCGGAGCTACACTGCAAGTTCAAGCTCCTCCTAAAACCAGAATATACCTAGTTAATATTGTGGTGGGTAAGACGTAAGAGCTCTTACACATCTGCGACACTGTGCCGCGACAGCTGTCTCCAACACCAATCGGCAGCGGTCGCTAACTGTCGGCAACGGTCGCCGACGCGCGATCGCGGCACCCATCTGCCGATCGTGGGCTGTCGTAGGCGGTCGGCGACTTTCGCCGACCGCAGTTGACGACCACTCGCGACAGCTGTCGCGTCTCTGTGTCGCAGATCTGTAAGGGCTCTAAGCGCAATTTTAGTTAAAACGAGCACTACTTGTGTACCTTTTGGGTTTGATACGGTTTGCATAAGTACTCACAGGGCCTTCTAACGGTTACCTATCATAAGGTCGAAAAATATTTGACCGAATTTCATTTCACCTAAAACTTTTCAACTATTATCGTTTCGTTTTTTTTTACTTCATCGAAGTCACGTCTGCCACTGTATCAGTTGACCTATTATCAATTCGATTTTTTTCGTTATTCCGACGTTTCATTTGGTCGATAAACTTTTTACCGAAGTTAGACTTAGCCGAATAACATTTGTTCGAAGTATTTTGATTCCAAACATTCATTATGCCACTGTTTTAATTACCATATTTTCATTTCATCAAACGCCTAGAAAGTTTGTGCACACTATTTCATATCTGCTTCATTCTGCTATCTGCTTGCTTGCATGCAGCATACAAGCAAGCATGCAGCATGCAAGCAAGCAAGCATGCAGCGTGCAAAGAAGCATGAAACATGCAAACAGGCATGCAACATGCACAAGCATTGTTTCTGTCACGGCTCCGGCGCTGCGGGGTCTGAGCGGCCCCACGCGAGCTTATCGTCGCAGATGGTTTTAATGCTCACCACCGCAGCTACGGCTTGCTGGCCGGCTCCGCCGGCCAGCGTCAGCCGCGGCGGCGGTATCTCATAAACCGTGACAGCTAGAGAGTTGAAATTTCCACAGATTATGTATTTCTGTTGCCGCTATAACAACAAATACTAGACACAGAATAAAATAAATCATACAACAAACGTGATTTTTTGCCGTTTTTTTGCTTGATGTCTATTGTTGTATAGATAGTGGTACGGAACCCTTCGTGCGCGAGTCCGACTCGCACTTGACCAGTCTTTTTTCTTTTTGACGTAGCGGTCAATAGAAAAATAAACAATATAAAAAAAAACTAATTTACGTACTTGAACTCTACTGATATGAAAACAAAATCATTGCAGTCCATTGCATATTTCCTTACTAATTGAATATACGTTCCAACGGGTTTTTCGCACTTAACGTAGTCTGCTACTATTTTTCCTCTACCTGTAAAACAATTCGATACCATTAATTTTATCAACGCAACCCTTGCCCAGGTTCTTACCAAATTCAATAATTTGTAAATATTGGTAATTGGTCATAAGACAAGGAAAACAGCAATATTTTGAACCAATACTATAACATTAAGGTCACTATACACTCAAGATGGTCGGAATTTTCAATATAACCGTTAACAATGTTGTATCGAAAATGCCGAACCGAACGCGCCGACCCGCTTCTGTGTATTGCGTGCGACCTTTATGACACCACTAATCAATTGTCTTTTTTTATCAGCTGACAAAACACGATTACCCCAAAGATTTTGTATGGCAATTTATACTTATGACCTCACTTGTAGGTAGTTATTTGTCAACTCAATTGGCCATTTGATACCAAAGCAACTAAAAATCAAATTTTACAGTAAATTGAAAATTAATCGGGTATTCAGGGGCGGGGTAACATTAAGTGTTTTTTTTAGAGGAGTTCTGTCTTGGAATTATGGCAGCGGTCGGCAGTAGTCCGGCCACCAATCGCGCGACGTCGCTTAGATGTGGCCGTAGAGTCAAGTGATAATAATATATCGGAGATGCGGCGGTCATCGGCTCGCGGATCCGCGCGGCGCCGCTCGACTCATGCGAACCTTTAAGCGATACTATGACTTTAGATCTAGAGATAAAGTTAAAAATGGTTTGGCAGCAAAACTGCCTGCCGCTGCGCTGCCATTTCGGTGTGAATTTATGTATTTATTTATTCACAAGGCAACTACAACAGGTATCAAACACAACAAGGACAATTATTGAGCCTAACTATAAGGAGGATGGAGTCACTCGCGTCCGCAGGAGATACCTTCAACAACCCTGCACGTGTCCTCCGGGTGGTGCTAAACGAGTTGACAACGCCGAGCATCGGGCGGCGGATAAGATATCCCGACCCTGACTAGGGCAACCCAGTCAGGAGAGGTTACGGGGACCTTGAGGGACCAAAAAACCTCTAAACATCCTGGCGTAGAAGGCAAGGGGAAACCACTACGACGAATTCTCCCTTGAGAATGTCCCGACCTCATAATGACTAGTACGATACATGGATTTGCGAGGTCGGATGATCCGATTGACACCCGGCGCTCGATGATATCCGGGTCATCGAGTGTGAAGTGGGCTACCGAAGGCTCCGTCAGGGTGCGGTATCAGGCCCAGGCGACAGCAAATGCTTCTGATACCCAACAACAGAGATTTGCAACCCGCCTTCTACATCGTATTGCACACTGGAACGTGAGAGGCCTCCTAGATAACGGGAAACTGAGCATTGTGGAAAGGGAAATGGAACGACATCATGTGGCTATTCTGGGAGTTTCTGAGACGCATTTGAGACATTCTGGTCACTACCAAACAACGGAAGGGAACACAATATTTTGCTCTGGAAATGAAGAGCAAAGCAGAAATGGTGTGGCAGTCATAATTCCCAAGAAATACAACAACTGTGTTCTTGGATACAAGCCAATAAATGACCGGATCATGACGATCAAAATAGATTGCAAGCCTGTTGTGCTCAATATCATCCAAGTATATGCCCCAACTGCTCAATCCTCGGAAAGTGACATAGACAGCTTTTATGAAGTCCTAGAAGACACAATTAAAGGACTTCCCCGCCGCGAGATGTTGTTGGTCCAGGGAGACTGGAATGCTAAGATCGGTGACACTACAGGCGATGATCACATTAGAAATGTAGTAGGCAAATACGGCCTTGGAGTGCGGAATGAAAGGGGGGAGAGATTTTTAGAATTCTGCATTGGAAACAGACTTACAGTCAGTAACACCTGTTTCAAAAATCACCCTCGCCGTCTGTATACATGGAAATCACCAGGAGATCGTTTTCGCAACCAAATAGATTTCATCACTATTGACCAACGGTGGCGGTCGAGCGTCATAAATTCTAAAGCGTTTCCTGGTGCAGACTGTAACACAGACCATCAACTTGTTGTCGCAGAGATAAGAATCCGCTTCAAATCACCTAAGAAGATGGAAAAACCCACACTAAGGCTCAAGAAAGTGGAATCAGAGTTATTTGCAGATATCACGGAAAGAGCATTTCTAGAATCCTCGCACTTTCAGCAAGACAGCATAGAACACCGCTGGCAAAGTTTTAAAGTGGAAATGGTGAAAGCTGTCGAAAGCATCGCTAAACAACGGAAGCCACAACAAAAAAAGAAGAAGTGGATAAGTGAGGAAACGTGGGAAGTTATTGAGCGCAGAAAACAACTTAATGCGTGCAGCCTAGTATCCGATGCCAACAAGGATACGTACAGAAGCCTCAGCGTTGAGATACAGAGACTATGCAGACGAGACAAAAACCGCCATTTGAGTGAGATCTGCGCTGAAGTAGAAAAACATGCGCAAAAGTACCAGACTGCAGATCTGTTCAAAAAAGTGAAACAGATAACGAAACAGTTTAAGACCCAGTCCTGGATGGTTGAAGACAAAAATGGTGCGCTAGTCTATGAGATCAAAAAAGTTGCAGAACGGTGGAAAGAGTACTGTGGAAATTTATATAGCTCAGATAAAACAGCAACAGCAAGTACTCTAGGTGACCTGGACTTCAGAGATATGGAGCTCGAACCAGATATACTGCAATCTGAAGTGATCAATGCAATCCGCCACCTAAAATGTGACAAGGCTCCTGGCACGGATCTTTGCACAGCCGAATCCTTAAAGGCGTTGGGTGATAGAGGAATACAAAGATTGACGGATTTGTGCAACTGTATTTGGAGATCTATGACTTGGCCAATAGATTGGACCCATTCTTCCATCCTGCCTTTACACAAAAAAGGATCGACGAAAAAATGTGAGAACTACAGAACGATTGCTCTAATCTCACACACAAGCAAAGTTCTACTGCACGTTATTAACACCAGACTGCGGCATTTTCTGGATTGGCAAATACCACAAGTACAAGCTGGTTTTGTCAGGGGAAAAGGGACGCGAGAGCAAATCCTCAATGTCAGACTCATTGTCGAAAAATGTTACGAATTCAATACTCCAGCTGTTTTGTGTTTCGTCGACTATCAAAAAGCCTTCGACTGTGTAAACTGGCAGCATCTTTGGCATATACTAGCAGAAATGGGGGTACCTCTGCACCTCATCGCGCTTATTAAAAATCTTTACGATACAGGCTATGGCACGGTCAAGGTCAACACTGAAAGATCCACCACGTTTAGATTTGAGAAAGGGGTCCGACAAGGTTGCATCATCTCTCCAATACTGTTCAACATTTACGGAGAACACATCATGCGTAAAGCACTCGAGGGTTGGGGAGGTGGTATCACAGTAGGCGGTCTTAAAATCTCAAATTTACGCTATGCCGATGACACCACCTTACTGGCTAAGACCGGATCGGAAATGGTTGACCTACTAAACCGCCTTGACTCGGTCAGTCGCGAAATGGGTCTTAACATAAATCAAACCAAAATCAAGATAATGGTCGTTGATAGATCTAGCGTACTGCAGGATGTTCACCTGCTCTCTCAGTACGACATGGTCGAAGATTTTGTGTACTTGGGATCGAGTATATCAAATAAAGGTGGAACAGAAGGAGAAATCAGGCGACGCATTGGAATGGCAAAATCGGCTATGACACAACTCGAAAAGGTGTGGAAAGATCGAAACATTCTCAGAAGAACCAAAATGTACATCGTTCGGACCTTGGTCTTTCCCATCTTCTTGTATGGAGCAGAGTCATGGACCGTCAAAATGGCAGACCGACGACGTATCGATGCGTTTGAAATGTGGTGCTGGAGACGAATGTTACGCATACCGTGGACAGCCCATAAGACGAATAGCTCGATCCTGAACGAGCTCAAGATAACGCAAAGGCTCTCGAGCATCTGCCTTAGGAAAGTGCTGCAATACTTCGGCCACATAGCCCGTAAGCCTTCCGACAATCTGGAGAAACTTATTGTCACGGGGAAGTTAGAAGGAAAACGACCTAGGGGACGCAGCCCAACTAGATGGTCCGACCAAATAAGCAAAAACCTAAACACAACGATCACAGATGCTCTAAACCACGCCATGGATCGAGGAAAGTGGAAGCAGCTCTGTCGTGGAGAGTCTGGTGGACGGGAGCATCACGACGCTCAGCAGTGAGCTTACGACTCGAGGAGGAGGAGGAGGATAAGGATTCAGTGATCGATGCTGACTGCCCAAGTGCCCATGGTACATTTGAGTATTTAGTAACCCATGGAGAATATTCACATACAAAAAATAGCAGAAGCGAATTTAGGTATTTTAAACAGAAGACTTACTCTTGGCTTCAGCCTTGTTGGTTCCTGCTAAATTCAACAGAACTCCTAGCTTCTTACGCGTGGGTGAAACAGCCAACCAAGTCCCGCGTTCAGCGGCTTCTAAATCACGACCTACAAACAAAAACGTCCCTTGTAGATATTGGTGCAGATTCCCTGGTTCACAAACTAAAGTAAAATTAGAAATTTGGCATCTCTTACTACCAGGCAGCTGAAGAAAAGGACGGCGACAGACAAGGACTATGTTAGAGTCAGACAATACCTTCTGAAATGACAACTATAATTGTATGAACATTTTAGATAAACTTAAATTGACAGCTCTTATTAATATCTGTCTCTTTCTTGTTTTATTAGAGAGAAAGAGAAATAAATAGCTTAAAATAAGTTTAAGAAAATAATAGCTTAATCTGTGGGTTCAGGTGACACAGAACTGAAGCCCTGAAACAGTAAGACGGGGTCGTGGCAGGTCACACCCCAGATGAAGCCCAGGATCCGGATAAATGGAAGGCATGGAGGGAGGCCTTTGCCCAGGAGTGGGACAGAATAGGATAACAAAAAAAAAGTTTAGTTCGTGCACAACAGATTACAGCTGCCTACACTGTCGCGGGTGGAATTGCGGACTGTGTGGAGCTAGGCCGAGTTCACGCGATGAGTAATCCGGGCGGACGGCGAGATTCCACTTCCCGGTTTTGTATGAATTTTTAATATAGTTCAAATAGGGTATTTTACTCTATACGAGAAAAAAACTATAAATATGTTATCGAGACAGTTTAGGCATTAAGCAGTCGGAAAATGTAAGTTTCAGTTCATAAAATAACAAAACAAATTTTTAAATTCAATTCAAAGTTTTCAGTATTTTTAATCTGTTATAAAACACCGTGAAATAGTAGCGGCCATGTTATTACGCCGTACGGCTGTGTAAACAAAAAATTTACAACTGTCAGTCAACCGATTGGCGAAATATAGGCTTTGTAATTTTATTATTTTCGTTACCAACGTAATTTTTTCATTTTTACACCTATTACTAAATATGCTTTAATTATTTTTAAGTGATATACGATTATCATTATCATATTTAATATGAGCTCATTTGATACAAAACGAACTGACGTCATTTACGATTGAATAAAAATTTTGTGTTTTTTTTGGTGGCATATTAGCACTACAGAATTAGAAGAACACTACAAAATAAAAATAGGTGTAATACCCTAATCCTGTCTACTCAAGCAGAGTGGAGATTTTATGCAATTCTATTGGTTAATATTAGCACAGCTTCGCTCCGGTCCTCTCCTCTATGCTCCAGTAGACAGTTAGAAGGACACAACACAATGTACAGACGCCAGCACATAAAACTACAGATAACTTATAGCTCATAGATTGTCAGCTTTATTACAAAAAAACTAAGGTTCATATTCAATTGAGAAAATTGTACAGTTTGGTATGTGCTGGCCTCTGTAGACTGTACATTACAACTTTTTATGTTTTATGTTTTGTGATCGAAAATGAGCTGTTGATTGAAATATTTACCTACGTGTGAAATAAAATTAACATGATGAATTAGTCCAAGATGAATTCATGATTGTATTATAAAATGTGTGGCACCTCCATATACTTTCGGATCGTCCGCCCATGGACCCATATTTTGAGTCGGCCTGGTATAGTATTCATCTCTGTTGGATACCAGGACTAGACTGTACTCGCACTTAGCATCATGGGTGCCATTAAACATAAATAGGATACACATTTTTCGTACCTAAAAAAAAAACAGATTATAAATCAACTGTAATCTATTTGTCTATTATGACTGTTAATAGAAAAATAATATTATTTGATAAGAGCAACTGGATCTACAGACAATATAAACACTAATATTTGAAATTTCCACAGTCAATGTGTATTTTATCAATTGTTGGTCTTACAGCCAGTGCAAACAAAGTGGCAAAGATTGTGGTTCATCACAGAATTAATACTCTACAATATTCCTTGGTGATCAAAATACCCAATGTTGCATAGCACCAAGTATAGACAGAAGGGACAATTTAACCTTTTACCAAAGGTACAGTGTATGATTGTCATCCCTCCAGTGATAACATTTATCATTAGTTTTAAAATTGTGTGGTCTGGGAACCCCGTTCCCCAGGGGAGTATGTTCAACCCAATAATCTTATGTGGCGTTGCATTTTTTCTTCCAAATACCACCACTGTTCTATCAATACCATTCCACATAATATTATTAATAGTACATTAATATCTATTCACCCACCAAGTGCCGAGTCCAATTTATGTATTTATGCAATGCACTGCTATGAGATGTTGCAGGTTCTCCGATGCCTGTAGAGTGTAGACAGTGGCATTTTGTGAAATTCATGTGAAAAACCAGTTCAGAAATTTTCTTATAGAAGGTCGACATTGTAGTATAGTATATTAACACTTCATAATTATAAATCCAACCTATCTTTTGAAATTTTTTATGGTGTTTTATGCAGATATGTTTTGGGTCAGTGGGTCATCTTAGGGGCGAATATATGTTAACCACCTTTATATCACATTTAATGTAAATAAATATTTACTTACTTTAAATAAACAGGGTAATATTATAATTATTGTATATGCATGGTACAACAAAAAAAATATTGAGATTGACTAGTGACTACTCATCAGCTGTAAAAACGAATGTTTGCTATCTACCTACATTATTACTGTAAATTGGAGATTGGACAATATCTGCAAACTGGAGTTTGTTTACGTACACTGACAAGAAATCTTATCAGTGATTATTTGGAAATATTTACAATGCGTGTATGATATCAATGTTACCTTCAGGTACAAGGTTCAATCACAATATTTTTGACAAAAAACATTTAGGTAGTACAATAATTTGATAGGTAATATTGTAATCTTAATTCCAAATAATAAATTACAATGCCAAAGCATTACTTAAATTTTACAAATTGTAATTAATTTTCTTTTAACAGGGACAAGGAGCTAGTATTAACGTCACGTACACTTTTTTTAATAGTTGGTGGTAGTTGGGTGTAGTAAATAAATAAATAAATAAATATACATACTCAGATTTTAAAACTGTATTGCCATTTCGGAATCAGCTGGTGTATGACTGTTCTCTGTGTGTTGACCAGTCATACACAATACACACAGAACAGTCATACACCAGCTGATTCCGAAATGGCAATACAGTTTTAAAATCTGAGTATGTATATTATATACAGTCTCTGTGTCATAGACAGAGTACATTATATATAGTGTATGACTAATGACTAACATTGACATTTATTTCCAAAACAAAAACGAACTGACAGTAAACAGTAATGCCAACTGTATGAAGCAAAGAATATAGAGAATATAAAGAATATAGCAAATAATATAATATAGAGGGGAAAGTATCTAATTTAGCTTTGACTTATTTGTGTTATTGGTACTACAGACAAAACGATAAACCTCAACTTTTCACAAGAAGTTCGGGCAGGGCAAACAGTCTCTTTCTGGTAATCTATCGAATGGTTGTGAACAAGGGGCCTGCGCCTTGTTCACAACCATTTGATACGGTTCCGTGTCGGTAAGGAACCGTATTCGACAATCTCATTTCCGACTTCAGTCTTCGTAATCGTTTCGAATTTGAACTGTCAAAATTATTCGGTTTCGGATTTGTGAATAGGGTATTTTACTCTACACGAGAAAAAATCTATAAATATGTTATTGAGACAGTTTAGGCATAAAGCAGTCGGAAAAGGCAAGTTTTAGTTCATAAAATAACAAAACAATTTTTTTAATTCAATTCTAAGTTTTCAGTATTTTTAATCTGTTATAAAACATCGTGAAATAGTAGCGGCCATGTTAATACGCCGTACAGCTGTGTAAACAAAAAAATGTCAACTGTCAGTCAACCGATTGGCGTAATATAGGCTTTGTACTTTTATTATTTTCGTAACCAACGTAATTTTTTCATTATTACACCTATTACAAAATATGCTTTTAATTATTTTAAAATGATATACAATTATCATATTTAATATGAGCTCATTTGATACTAAACGAACTGACGTCATTTACGCTGAGCAATATGGCGTTCAGTAAGAGGCGTTTTCGTCAAACTACGCGCGAAATTTGAAAATTTAAAATTTAGATGCATTTTTATGGCACTTATCGTTGGAGTAAAAATTTGGTGTTTTTTTTTGGTGGCATATTAGCACTACAGAATATCATTGAGACACTTTTCAAAAATGGGTGTAATACCCTATTGCGTTTGAAGGACATCTTCGATATCTTTTGACTTTCGATTCGGTACAGAATCGGATCAAATGATTGTGATTAAAGGACCTGAAGGAGACCGCATTTCTTTTTGCGAAAGAGGCACATATATAGCGTCAAGGTCTTCAAAAAGGGTTTCACTGGACTTCGGCTCAAGTAAAGCATCTTGACCTGAAATCAAAATATTTGAATTTGAAGAAATAGACACAAAGTTACAATACTTCTACTAATATCATATCAATCTAATGTTAGAGTAAATGAAAAATCGTCTAAATTTTATTACGTTGGTATGAGGTTCAGTTTTCAGATACACTGACTGACACGACGTAGCACCACTAGCACAAACTCGATCAAACAAAAAAAAAAGTAGAAATGGCAGATAATCATGTCAAATGGAACGAGTGTTTATCCAAGTATTTATTAATAAATTCGTCATAATATTATCAAGTTTGCTCTATCTATCACATGCATATCGAAAATGGATTCGAATTTACCATTTTTTAGTCTCCCAGTGAGTTTCATTCAAAATTAATATGACATGACGACAGCTGTTTTTAAAAGTTCGAAAAATTCCAAATCCTTGTTGTTTTATTAAAATCTTTATTTTAGTTCGTGGATTCGGAGACATCAGACTTTTTCGCGAGGATCAAACCACAGGAGTGTGCGTACGATGAATTACACTCGACGTTACCACCCCATGGATCTTTGTTGGGGCCTGACGATGTCTTGGCCCAGTTTCTTTCTGGAGACGAACCGTTGGAGGAGCCAGACTTAAACGGGCCTACTACATTACATTGTGAGATATGTAAGAAGCAGTTTGATAACGCTAAGAAGTATTATGGACATTTGAGGGTCCATTCCAAGGATAACCTGTGGATTTGTGGTGAGTGATACGTTTTTTAGTTAGGGCATTTGTATAATTGTATGTATTAATATATGGCCACATAAATTAATTGGGAAACAAAATAGAGCATCAGTTATCATTGTTTTTTCTCATCAAATATATCTGAGATAATATGTGTTTACTTTTACTCAAGTAACTTCAAATGTAGTTTATAACATTCTGTTATTTCTATAAATTGTTATGTCCCAATTATATGACTTTGCTGGTGTAGCTTTTCTTCCAATTTTTTTGATGATAAAATGTATTAGCAAAGTAACTTTCGGAATCATACCAGTCATTTTGAAGTTTGCCATTTAAACAAAGAAACTCTTCAGCAATATATCAATCAAAGTGTCTTTCCATTAATTCTCCATGTGAGCCTGAAATCTAAATTAAGCAGCATAATTAGCCATTTTCTGTTTTCAGATGAATGTCCCAACCAGAAGTTCTCGACCAAGCAACAGCTGATGAAACACAGTTTGACACACAAACCTCTGCAAAGGGAGTGGAAGTGTCTGCAGTGCACCATGGCCTTTGAGGCTCTGTACAAACTGCAGCAGCACCTGTTTGCTAAACATTTGGACTACAAGTATGAGATGGCAATATTATTTTGCAAAATATATGACCAACTTTTATTTAGTAAAACTTTCGCAACACTTCGGTAACCCAGGTAACCTACGGGAGATCGCCAGCGACGTCAAGGCTTTGCTGGCCTTTCTTAGGGAGCTCGGGTGGATCAAATGATTTATTTCCCACCTGTACGCAAAATACGCGCTGAGATGTGGAGTTGCGGACACCAGCCCGTCATACTACTACTACTACATTTATTTAATCTTTGTGCCAAACAGACTTAGCCTTTTGACAGCCACATCAAAAAAGCAAAAACGTGGCCTCGATGCCAAGCTACAATTGACTACTCTCTGGAATTACGTTTCTGTACATAATCCATCCATTGAGTATTAATTCGTCTGTCATGTGACTGTGTTGTGCTGGGCACATTTGGGTTTGTCATCTATTCATGACGGTGGCAAAAGGTTAATGCCTTAGACATTCTCAACCATTCTCTACATGGCAGATGTAAATTATCATGCAATTGTAAAGTAACAAAATTAGAAATTATGAAAAACAAAACAGCACAAGTACACAATAATTAAAATACTTTTATTCAAATTCACTAATTAGACTCAGAGCAGAACATGTCCATGTTTATCCACAAAAGATAATATATCTACTGAATACATACATAATGAAATTTGATGAAGAGGTAGCTTGGGTGCTGCATAAGGATATAGGCATTCATCTGTGTCATCATGGTCAAAGGAAAATTCTCTGCCAACACCATCCAAAAAATTTATAAGTACAGCCTGTTGCAACAAGGCTCTATTATTTCCAAATTAAGTAGTGCTTACTGATAATAATTGCATATTTCTAACTATTTGTCGCCCTCGACTCCGTTCGCGTAATTGCCAGTTATCATGAACGCATACAATGTTACGGATTAAAAAGTGGCTTATATCTTCATCCAGTTGCCAAGCTACCTCTGTCAAATTTCATTTTGATTTGTTCAGTGGGTTTCTAGTGATGAGGTAACAAACATACAGAGAAACAGAGTTAGAGCTGTATTTATAATATTAGTGTCGATTCTTTCTAATTTGCAGGCCCCACAAGTGTGATCAATGTGAGAAGTCTTTCACGAAACCTTCTGACTTGGAAAAACATAAACATTCTCATAGTGGTAAGTTAACATAAAATACATTGTAATATGTAGTAGAAGAGTTCAAAAGAAGTCTTATGCAGCCCTTTTAAACGGCGGACTTTTGGTCTGCAGAAATCAAAATTTCAAACCTTTTTTTGCAATTAGCAACTCAGTCTCAGGATGTCAAAGACGTCATTATCTGCCTAGCCTTTTTAATATTATGTTGGGGTTGCAGCTTTTAGCTGAATACCAGTGTTTTACATGGAGAGACTGCCTATCTGACTTCCCAGCTACTAACCACAGTTATTGGGCAACCCAGTTATTGGGTTACACAATACACTTTGGTAAGACTGGTTGTCAGACTTTTTGGCTTCTGACGACCCTTAATCACTGTCAATCTACGATTGACAGCCGGGACCAACGAATAGTGAAACCTATTTGGTATGTCAAAAGGTCCCTTACCCGGGTTCCGTAAAGATACCTTTTTCACATTCCAAATAGGTTTTCTGATTGCAAAGTCCTTCTTTGTAGGTATTATACAATTTTTCTCTCACCAGATGAAAAGCGCCATGCATGTCCCGAATGCGATATGCAATTCAAGGACAAGTCTAACCTGAAGCGCCACATGCTCCGCCACAATGGAATCAAACCTTACTGTTGTCCAGGATGCGGGAATAGGTTCAAACAGGTACTAATTTTCTATTATTAATTAACCAAAGGTAAATTTTATCAATATACCTATACCCTGTTCACAATAAGATTAGACATAAACACAAACCTTTTGACTTCTATTCCGTAGGCGTAAGGATGACAGTAGAGGCAAAAAAGTGGTTACAATAACAACTGTTTACTGCAGTTGCCATTTGTCATGCTACCAACGCAATATAAGTCAAAGTCGGTTGAACGGACTGTAAAAAAGGTTTGGGTAAATGTCTAATCTTATTGTGAACAGGGTATAGTGTAAATCTTAACTTTCTAATAAAGAATCATGGCGAGATTCATACATTTATTTGTACGAAATAAAAATCATCAATCAGGGTTTAAAATACTTTCCTATGTGGAGAATTAATACATTACCAGGACTAGATTGATATACTTACCATATTTTTAAACCCCCGCATAATTGAAATATTTTAAAATGAAAATAACAGTTTTTTTTTGTTTCAACTTGTTGCCCATTATGTATTTATAAAAAAAAAAAAAGTGACAAGTGACATTAACGGATCTATCAAATTGACAGACAAGTGATGTGAATCGTTGTTTATTAGCGGAGTAGAAAAAGTACATTGATTAATCATTATTTGTGACTAGAGATGGGCGGGTGGGTAAAAATTAGGAAGGTAAAAATGGGAAGGAAAGGGTAAAATAGGAAAAAATACCCATTTTTACCGGGTGTTCGTATAAAATACCGGGTAAAAAATGAAAACTGTCATTATATTATTTAATTGGCTTCGTCATTAATACTACTGTAGTATAGCTTTGCGAGATAACTATACTAACGCTACACGGAAATTTAACCCGGAATTTAACACGGAAAAGTAAGACAGTTAAGAGTTATTTTAGCGAGCGAAGCGTAGCGGGAAGAATAAAGGTGAAAGACGTAGAAATGAAATAAATATGTTCTGCCACACTACGATCTACCATGTTATTTTCACATTGACCATTGAAGATAAAATATTGATTTCAAATAAAATTAAGTTTAATCTCTCTTTTAAATCTTTAATCAACATTAATTTTCAAATAAAATAAACTATTTAGAACTAAAACCAATATTAAGTACTGTACTGATTGCACTACCTTAAAATTATACAGATAAGTAATATATACCTACATATAACGTGAAACCATTTCAAAACAAGTACCTAAGTAAATGATTAACAATTAGGTAGGTACGTACTAAATACAATAATTACAATGCAACCTACACAGTAGTAATATACTCAAAGTCAAAGTCAAAGTCAAAGCATTTATTTCAATTAAACCATTTGCAGGCACTTTTGAATAGTCAAAGAGTCAGTTAGTTAGTCAGAAAGTTGAAGCTAGTTGCTCGTTCCAAAACGTAGGGTAGGTCTCTATGGAGAAGAACGAGCAAGAAACTCCACGGACACTCTTTTCAATCAAGCTTTTACAAAATCCAGGCTACATTATTCTTGTTGCTTCTATATGTGAAAACAATGTAAGTGAAGAGAAATCCAAAACATTCTAATTAAAAATAAATTAATATAAAAGCCATGGCAGTTAAGAGATGACCAATCTCAACTGACAGCGCCCGTTCACGAACATGACGCGCGGATCAGCACCACTTAGCTCAACCATTTTGAAGGGAACCGAATGATCTAACCCACACGCCACCATCAGTGAGACATTTGAGCGAGCATGACAATGCTCTCAACTGCCATGGTCATTTATGTCAAACACATTGAATAAATAAATGGCTCCATAGTTCTCACATTTACATAATAATTGAAATAGTGCTATTAATTTACACAAAGTCAAAATTTCCAATGTATGTAAGTATTTCATTCGACAGATAAAATATAATAAGTAAATAATAATAACGGTACACGTTATTCATGTCAATAATAAGGGGTGAGCAACATAATCTTCTTGCAATTAAGAAATTCCCTAAAGCGGCTGTGGAGCAGGACCAGCATTATGCCAAGCATTTTTATCATTGATATAATCTTCCAACTTATAATATGCTTGCCTACATAGCGTGCGTTTAATGCATGTTTTAAATTGTCTTTCATTTAATTGCAAAATATCGAGCGGTATTTTATTATAACATTTATATTTACACATATTTTACATTTATACATATTTATAATAAAATATGTAAGTAATAATCATCAAAAAATATTAAAATTGCATAATTGGTTTTGATCCTAATATAGCGTATTTAACCTGTCTTCATAATTCCTTGAATTTTAGTAACATCAACAGATTAAAGTAACATTGTCTAAAGTATTATTATAGTATACATTATTACCTAACATATCACAATTACCTACTTTAGTCATTTTGTAGGGATTAGTATAGTCATCATCATTAAATTACCAAACATCACTAAATTATAATCAAAACAACAATACCAAAATTACATTTACATTTTCACTTATAATCACATTTGACTAAATGACCTCCCCTTTTGTTGACGGTTACTATTTAATATTTATGATCACAATACTTGCAAAATACAGATTTTGCAGGACCCACACGATAGTTTTTTTAAATTTCATCTTGTTTCTTTTTGCCTTTTGCCATTACCTAAACAAAAAATAATGGATTCAAGGTAACATTATGTTTAGTAAATATGAGTAAATATGATTTCTTGACGGTTGTTAATTCGATCCCGAATCCCGATATGAAAAATTGAAATGAAAATAAATGTTAGAAAATAACACGTGGGCCAAGTTCATCTAGACTTATAAGTCCAAAAATGATTATATTGTTAAAAGTACAGTAATATACACTATAAATCGTGAAGGTCCAAATGTGATTTTATTTGAATGCTTTAGCGGGCAGTGTGCATTCTAAATTATTTACAATATATTATGAATTAAAATTGACTTACCTTATTTAATAGTATAATATGAACAAAACTTCGCACAATTCCGTTGAAAAAAACTGAATGTAAATCGTAAAACTATGACTAAACGTAGATGCGTACGGATTAGAGGCAGCCTCGCCTGAGGCACGCACGGCTCGCCCTGTTGCCTCAAGTGCGTACGCCCCTCCGACCGACAACTGATGGCACGCGCCGCGGCAGCCTCGCGCGAGGCACGCCTCAGGCTGAGGCGCGTACGCAGGCAACTAGCGCAGCAACAGGCGTGAGGCAACTATTGAAAATTACTACAAGTAGAGTAAATCAAATTGATTTTAATTTTTACCCGGTATAAATTAAAAATGGGTAGGTAAAAAATGGGTATAAATGGGTATTTTCCCGAAGCTTGGGTTTTTACCGGGTTGCCCATCTCTATTTGTGACATTAATTCCCATAAAACGATGCAATTTGTCACTGTTACTGTCAGCCGCCGTTTCATTCTGAAATAATGATCCTTTCGCTAAACTATTCACTTTTAACATCCATTTTTATTGCGGGGTTATAAAAATATTGTAAATGTCTGAAGATACTTTTTAGGTAGGTAGGTAAGAATTAAAATTTCAACTTCTCTAAACATCTTTATTTTTTTTGTACAAATACTGCCATGAGCCTTTGACTTACTCGTACAAAAACTGTCAGATGACAATTTTATTTTATTGTTATAAGACTTAAATTACTCTGCGTATGTCTAGCGTAGGCGTATTCGTCACTTGGACGCCGCGTAAACGTTGCTAAAACATTAAGCTGCGCTTGCATTGTGTAGATGGGTTATATTATTGGGTCGAATGCTTACGCGGTTCCAACGCATGATACCAGCCTATAATTATCCCACTGCACGGCAAAGGCCTCATCTCATACAGAGAAAGCACGAGCATTGATCTCTGGGCTAATTCACGTAATTAAAGAAGTGCTGTTGCAGTGCAATTGCAGTTAAGTTTCGATCAAAACAACGTTTTTCGTATTCTCTACCGCTGTCAGACACGCTCGCGTCAAGTTCGCGTCACGCGACCGCATTATCGGCATTCTACTGTACGCGTCTTTGGTTCGTGCTTCGGAACGCAACATGATCGGTATTCTACTATTCGTTTGGCGTCTCAAAATGACTGTTAAAAAGCACTAAAAGCTGCACTGGGGTATTATTTTAATATTGTAGTCATTGAAATGTAATCGATTCTATTCGATTATTGAATGAGTAATATTTTCTCTCTCATGTGGCTACACCATAAGTAAGTTTCGTAGAGTTTAGTTGTCGTACAGTCGACGTGCAGTTCACGCGCAGTTCAAAGATTACAAAAATACCGTTTATCATTCAAACTTGAACTTAATTGCAACTGCACTACAACTTCATTGGCGCGTCATAAAATTACGTGAATTAGCCTTCTGATCAATGCTCGTCCGCCTTGAGCTTTGCTACAATCAAACGCTTGCTCAAGGCTTGCTTATATTTATTACTAGCACTTTGCCCGCGACTACGTCCACGTGAATTTTCTCAAGGATCCCGAATTTTGTGATTATGCAATATAGCCTATAGCACTCAGGGATAACGAAGCTTCCTATTGGTGAAAGAATTTTTGAAATCGAATGAGTAGTTTCGGAGATTACCCCGTACATACAAACTTACAAACAAATGACATTGCCAGATCCTGCCCCACCCATGTACAGAAAAAGTAACCCATGTACAGAAAAGTAAATTAATGAAAATAATTGTAATGATTTATAGAACCTTTCTATAGTGAATTGTTTTTCTTTAGAACTTGCGGATTACGAAATACCTACCCACAAAATACAAACTCATTTTACCTAAAATACAATTTAACCTCAATTAATGTAATTATTGTTTTTAGATTTAAACGGAAACCGCAAGTTCTACAGTCCCTAAGACTAATGTTTAGTTATAATAATTAATAAATAAACAGTAAGATGCTACATGTTGCACATGACTTTTATTGAGTGGAGCAAAGTTCTATAGAGTTTCTGGCATTGTCCTTTTACCTCTTTATAATATTAGTATAGATAAGTCCAGGTTTCCGCACGATGTTTTCCTTCACCAGCGTCACTGATGTCTAACATAATTTAGAAAGTACACATATAGAAAAAGTCACTTTGGTATTTGTCCGTGCGAAAGCGAACCCACAACCATCGACACATAAACGAATTGAAATTTAACGAATAATTTGCCTTTAATAATGAACCGTTATCTTTCAGCTGGCTTCAATGAAACGTCACGCACAAAACTGCCCTTTAAACAAGCAACTAAACGAGCCAGCTGGCAGGTCTACCCGTAAGAACCACTGCAGGGTGTGTGGCATGAGCTTCCAATATAAGAGCGCTTTATTGGAGCACTGTGTCAGGTAAGGATCTAACCAAGCTTATACAAGGTGTAACGTTAAACACGCAAAACCTCAGACACCCCAAATGATTTTTATTTCAATTAACCTAATTCTGGAAGAAAAAAAATCATAAAAAAAAAATTTAATGTTTTATGTGCTGTTTCAGTTTTACTAAGACTCGTATTTGCATTGAAATAAGAACTATTATTATCACGCGTATGAGAAAATTTAAATTGGACTACAACCATTTGTGTTTGTTTACCTATTTTGGCAGGTTTGCGCACGTGATGGCTTGACTTATTAATAAATAGACAGGGCAACATGTATAATGAAGATTTTTTGAAAAATGTGACCTATATTAAAAAGTGGTTCAATTGATTCTGCTCGTTACTCTAATCAAACTATTTTCAGGTTTTGCGTATTTGACGTTACACCTTATATATGCGAAAAAATATGTTCTATCTGAAGTCATGATCTGAATTCATTGTAAAAGTTAACACATCCCTTCCACTCTGTATTATCTAACATTATCTTGATGGTAATTCCTCCATTGTCCACCAGACAACACACAAACACCGCTACAAAACCGCCTGAACCAGAAAAAGAAGACAAAAGTCATCTAAACGACACGAACCGCATAGTAGACAACATAGTCGACGATATTCTATCCGCCGAAGATGACTACCTAACTATGTCGACGCAAAACGAAATCCTAAACGTTTACAACCCAAATGATATCGACAACAATCCAGACAACTTGATGCAAATAGAACTGTTAAAAGAAATGAACCAATTGCATATTCTAGACGGAGAACTATTCTACAATGACATAGATTTCGATAGCATTCAACCCAGTCACATGTTCAATACGAACACAAATGACATGGATTATGGAACAGATAAAAATGCAGAAATACTCTTCGATTTTACCGATGGTAACAAGAGCATGGATCAGGATATTATGAACACGTTATTTCACGTCAAAGCTGAATATTTACCTGACGAATTACTAAATCCACCTGAAATTTTAAATGCTCCAGAAAAGACTAACGAATTAAACAATCATAATCATGTATCTGTAAATGAATGTGCAACTATTTTTGAAAGTGACGTCGATTTAGAAGCTAGCTCAAATCTTGCTGCAAATTTAAACCAACTAATTGGTGAGAATAGTGTCCAATACATTTCTACAGAAGATGACGATACATTTATCATAAGTTTAAATAGCGAAATAGATGCTGAACAGTTAACTGATATGTTAAATATAGGAGTAGAGTTAGTCAATGATAAGACTAAGGAGCAAAGTATTCCTGAAACGAAACAAGAGCCTATAAATATGCTTGATAATATACAGCTCTATGTGAAAATTGAAGAGCCTTTGTCAGTAAAAGTGCCTCAAAATGAGCAAGTGGAAGAGCGATTACACTGGCCGATGGTGATCAAGATGGAAGAGTCAAAGAGTGCTCCACCGATGAGCATCATGCCTTCTGAAGAAAAGAAAGAAAAGAAAAAGATAAAGCCTAAGAAGAGAGTGCTGTATGTTTGTAGAACATGCAATAAAGTGTTCAATAAAAATGATAATTATAGATCTCATTTAGGTAAGAAATATACATAAAATATTATAATGGTACCCTAGTTGTCTGTCCGAAATTTCTTACATATTCCCAATTTGTTTTATAATAAATTATACCCTTTAACACTCAGGGATAATGTAGCTAGCTTCCTATTCATGGAAGGATTTTCAAAATCCGACTAGTTATTCTGGGGATTAGCCGAAGAAAATAAAAGTTAAAGTTTATTTGGCACAGTGAAAGAACACAGTTTAGCAAGACAAACTTACATGATTTAAAAAATTACAAAACAACCTTATCAGCTTTATATTATTAGTGTAGAAGAACATTATTTAATAGCCTATGCTGTACCACTGTTGGGCAAAGGCTGGGCCAAGTCCTGCCAGGAAATTATGTCCAGCGCCACCTCGAACTAGCCCTTGTGGTACGGGTCCAAATCATCTCACCATCCATCACCTCTTTCTGGACCGTCCTCGGCGACGTTGCCCATCTGATCATTCATTCTACATTATGCTAATAACATTAAGGTTCATATTCATATTTCAAAAACAATTTCTTCTCAGATTTCTAATAGTCTCTCTTTCTCAGCCACGCACGAGCCGTCTCTCCGCCGACACAAGTGTAAAGTGTGCGGAGAACGCTTCAGTTACCGCTCGACTCTCAACAAGCATACACGCAGTAACCACACGCCTTACGTTCAGATGGAACATTGCTGTCAAATATGTGATCGGAATTTTAAATTCGCGTGGATGGTGAGTTTAAGTTAATATAATTAATAAATAATAATAAAAAGTTTATTGATTGATTGACAAGTGTTACAATATTTATGACACTGGATATACAGGATGTTTGGTAGATCGATGCAAAGCCGTGAAGCGGAGCTAGTATAGACCATTTACAACCATTTGAACCAAACTTGTCTTACCCGAAGTGTGACTAATTTTTTTTTAGCAAAGTTGAATGATTTTTGATGACAAAACCCAAAATATTGCAGTTAGTTGCAAATAATGGCCAATTTGAAAGATAAGTCATTTATTTTTTATTTTGTTTGGTTAACATAATGCGTAAACAATCTAATAAAACATAATTAGGGGATCTGTGTGATAAGACAGTTTTTTTACAAACATTTAAGTCAAATACATTTTTAAAGATTTCAGAAATCTGTTTTTAGGCGGCATGAAAAAAAATTCACGGATGGTGCTTTTTTTGTTCAAACATTTTTAAAAACATCTCTGGTTATTGTACTTTCTTTCGAGGTATCAACTACGCGGATAGCTCACCAATTATTGAAATTAGGACTTGCAGACCAAATTGAGGGAGAAAATTAATTTTTTTAGACGAATTATTTAAAAGAAAATTATAATTTAAATCATTTATTATTCGTGTTCAAAATGTTCGCCGCGGTCTCTAACACTAACATGGGCTTGTCTTCACACTTCTGTTGTTGTTATTTTTAACTTCATCTCCAGTTTCATCGTTTCAAACGCTGAATTAATTCTCTTAATCAATTCTTCTTTCCTGTGTATTTCCACATTCGTATAAACTTCCATGGCCCGACCCCACACGTAAAAGTCAAGCGGACTCAGATCGGGTGACCGGGCGGGCCAAGGAATTGCCCCGTTTCTGCCGATCCAGCTGTTAAGGAAGCAATTCTTTAAGTGCTCCCGATCCTTTAATGTCCATTGCGCTGAACAACAATCTTGTTGAAAGATGACTTCTCGGTCTCTAGCGAATATCGGGGCCTTGAATTCAGACGACTTGTCGGTCTCTAGTGAATATCGGGGCCCGGAATACTCTACAAGCTCTGGAAGATCATTTTGTAGGAATTCCAAATAATTGTTGCCATCCAAATTATCCGGGAAGAAATGGGGCCCAATCAGTGAAAATAAGTATCTAGTATACTTATTTAACTTTTTTAAATTTATTTGATTGAATTTCTCGAACGAGGAATATGCAGACATCGTTTTTAATGTATGGCAGAGCAGACAGCAATGGATCGTTAGCACGACGGATGTACCAAGAACGCTGTCCTAATCCTAGAGTACCGAATGTGAGGGTAACTCCCCGTCAATCCAGGTAGATGATACTAACATCAAGGAAGATATCTTGGCGGCATTTCAAGCTGATCCACATACCAGAACTAGAAAAATAGCTCGAAATTGAAACATAGGATTGGGCCCAACAAGTCGTCTGAATTCGCGGCCCCGATAATCGCTAGAGAGACCGAGAAGTCATCTTTCAACAAGATGGTTGTTCAGCGCATTGGATATTTAAGGTACGGGAGCACTATAATTGCTTCCTTAACAGCTGGATCGGCAAAGACGGGGCAAACCCTTGGCCCGCCCGGTCACCCGACCTGACTCCGCTTGACTTTTACGTGTGTGGTCGGGCCATGGAAGTTTATACCAATGTGGAAATAAACAGGAAAGAAGAATTGATTGAGAGAATTAATTCAGCGTTTGAAACGATGAAACTGGAGATGAAGTTAAAAATAATAACAACAGAAGTGTGAAGACGAGCCCATGTTGGTGTTAGAGACCGCGGCGAACATTTTGAACACGAATAATAAATGATTTAAGTTATAATTTTCTTTTAAATAATTCGTCTAAAAAAAATATTTTTCTCCCTCATTGGTTTGTAGGTCCTAATTTCAATAATTGGTGAGTTATCCGCGTAGTTGATACCACGAAAGAAAGAACAATAACCAGACATGTTTAAAAAAATGTTTGAACAAAAAAAGCACCATCAGTGAATTTTTTTACATGCCGTCTAAAAACAGATTTCTGAAATCTTTAAAAATGTCTTTAATTTTAAATGTCTGTAAAAAAATTGTCTTATCACACAGATCCCCTAATTATGTTTTATTAGATTGTTTGCGCATTATGTTAACCAAACAAAATAAAAAATAAATGACTTATCTTTCAAATTGGCCATTATTTGCAACTAACTGCAATATTTTGGGTTTTGTCATCAAAAATCATTTAAACTTTGCTAAAAAAAAAATTGTCACACTTCGGTAAGACAAGTTTGGTTCAAATGGTTGTAAATGGTCTATACTAGCTCCGCTTTACGGCTTTGCATCGATCTACCAAACATTCTGTATTTATACCAAAACTATAAATGCGAAAGTTACTCTGTCTGGCTGTTGATTATGTTTTCCCGATGAAACGGCTGAACCGATTATGATGAAATTTTGAATGAAAATAGCTTAAACCTTGTTCAAGCTGGAAACTGGAATTGAATACGATCAATTTGATAAGAAACAAATAAAGTGTTACCTAAGAAGAAAAAAAAAATTGTTGCTGCCTTATACAAAAAGTATTAAGAAGTATTTTCTAAAATACTACAAAATAACAAAGTATTGGGTACTTGTATAAAGCCGCAACATTATTTTTATAATAAAGAATCTAAATATACTAAAGGTTTTCAAAACATAGTAATATTTATTTTTGTCAGAAGAAAAAAAAATTGATACTAACAAATAATAAAATCGCGCTTCCCATAAGGCCTATCCGTATTAACAAAACGTTTAACGTACGTTTAAATGCATAAGGCGACACAGGCCATAATAACCTGCAACCCCTTTTTATAATACCCAGTACAGTCACGAGCATAAATATGTATACAGATTGCAAAATTCAAAAGCAATTTTCTCGTGAAATAACATTTCAACGTATAGATAAAACCTATTTTATAATAGTTGAGGATCAAAAATACCCTATTCGTAATCCCATAACATTTCAATCAATAGTTTAGGAGAAAATCAGTTTAGAATGAGACCACCTGTTTACATGTTTTTGCACGTGACTGTACACCACCTGCTGTCGACTGCGCTAGACATAATAGAGGTTGCTTTTTCAGTTGAGGGATCACCTGGATCGTGATCACGAGGGCCTGACGCCGCATACGTGTGACTACAAAGACTGTCGCAAGAGCTTCTTCAAGAAATCTGACCTCGCCGTGCATAAGAGGTATGTGTTACTGTTTAATCCATACTGATATTAAAAATTCAAAAGTAACTTTGTGTTCGCTTTCCCTTTGACAAAGAAACCAATGAAACGATTTTGATTAAATATGGTATGAAGATAGCTTAGCTAGTGATAGAGACATCACGAGACGCGATTTGCGTTTGAAACGTCATCTTAACATTGAGTTGCGTTTGAAAGGGCATCTTAACATTGAGTTGCGTTTGAAACGGCATCTTAACATATTGAGTTGCGTTTGAAATGGCATCTTAACATTGAGTTGCGTTTGAAACGGCATCTTAACATTGAGTTGCGTTTGAAACGGCATCTTAACATTGAGTTGCGTTTGAAACGGCATCTTAACATTGAGTTGCGTTTGAAATGGCATCTTAACATTGAGTTGCGTTTGAAATGGCATCTTAACATTGAGTTGCGTTTGAAATGTCATCTTAACATTGAGTTGCGTTTGAAACGGCATCTTAACATTGAGTTGCGTTTGAAACGGCATCTTAACATTGAGTTGCATTTGAAACGGCATCTTATAATATTAATGGTCAAATACTCATTGGCCATTAATATTATAAAATGCGAAAGTAACTGTCTGTTACGTTTTCACGACGAAACGGTTCAACCGATTTTGTTGAAATGTTGTATGAAGTTAGCTTGAACCCTGGGGAAGGACATAGGCTACTTTTTAATCCGCGATTTCGTCTGAATCCGCTATAACCGACATTCACGCGGACGAAGTCGCGGGTAGAAACTAGTATCCTATATTGCTGTATATTGCGGGGTCTTCGGTTTGATTCTCATATCGGGCAAAGTGTGTCTGAAGTACACGGCACGGCGGTGTGTGTCGGGCGAAGTGTGTGTGTGTGTGGGTGGGTTTTCCATTAAGAATTTCTCAAAATAAGCCTAAAAATTTGGAAGTTGGTGGTGATACCCCAGTCCGAAGTCGCGGACAAAAGCTAGTAGATAATATTGTCGCTTTTAATGAAAACAGACGGACATGAATAACGTCATATTTTCATTTGTATATGTTACGGCTAATAGCCGAAGTTTTACCCGGCTACAACTAGGTGCAGCCAGCCGCATGCGGTTAATTAAACTTGATGTATCCTACTTGTCTTCGGTTAGAACTAGTTTTAGCCTTCATCATAGCGGCTAGAATTAGGTGCATTCGCACACCGACGTCAGAAGCACGCCGAGGTTCGGTTTGGTTAGGTTCCTTTAAGGCGCTAACAAGCGACTTTTGCAGATTTTAAACTGACAATCACGTCAAAATGTGTAATGATTTGAAAAAAATATATGTTAAACTAGAACATTCTCTTAATCATTTAGTATGTGAATGAATATTTTTGATTAAGTTCATATTAAATCGTGAAGTTGTGTCTGACGCGGACAAAACATTGATAATCACACAAAATCTACCAGGAATTTTATTGATATTAAACGAAACGTTTACTATCTCTTACAGACAATAAAATTTTAGTATCTATCTTTTAGTATACGCCTTTTTAAAGTTAAAGAATATTATATTTTACTAGCAACCCGGCCCGGCTTCGCATGGGCCTATAGCCTTCCTCGATAAATGGACTATCCAACACAAAAAGATTTTTTCAATTCGAACCAGTAGGTCCTGAGATTAGCGCGTTCAACCAAACAAACAAACTCTTCAGCTTTATAATATTAGTATAGATTTAATTTTTTCGACTAAATTTTTAGAGTTTTGGACGCAGCGCATACGATTGTCTGGTCGCTCAAGGTCGCCGGCGTATATCGTCGCCTTAAACCCTACAAATAGGAGACCGTCGACAGTCTTCTTCTGCTCAATGGTTCGTGTGTATCAGAATGGCTGGTTGCCTGTGGTTTTGGTATATGAGAGTTGATTAGAAAATTGCTACATAATTGCTAATATTTGCTACATTTAATAAATAATTGCTACATACTATTTATATTTAGAAATAACATTTTTTTTTTGTACAGCCATCCTGATGTTTGGTTGGCTGGTCGCCTCCTAGTTTAAAGCCAAGCATGCAGAGTTTCCCGAAATGTATTGCGTCAATAATTGCTACATATTTGCTTCATTTATCTAATTTAGTTGTATATTCAAACATTGTTAAATAAAGGATGTGGCAATTATTTTAATTATCCCAAGGAAAAGTGCCTGATAAAACAGTACAGTACTGAAGACACACTGCAACTATTTGCCTTTATTGTTTTAAATTAGATAAATGAAGCAAATATGTAGCAATTATTGACGCAATACATTTCGGGAAACTCTGCATGCTTGGCTTTAAACTAGGAGGCGACCAGCCAACCAAACGTTAGGATGGTTGTACAAAAAAAATATGTTATTTCTAAATATATATAGTATGTAGCAATTATTTATTAAATGTAGCAAATATAAGCAATTATGTAGCAATTTTCTAATCAATTCTCATAGACCAAAGCCACAGGCAACCAGCCATTCTGATACACACAATGGTTCGAGTTCACCTATCCCAAGGTCGCAGGCTACACCTGATTAACCAACTGCTACCGGCTCCACCTAGTTCTAGCGGGTTAAAACTAGGTGTAGCCGCACTTCGAATTTTAGCTGTAACATATAGATAGTTTCAAAATATATTTTTTTTTCCATAACAGATACCACACTGGTGAGCGTCCATATTCCTGCGATATCTGCAAGAGGGCCTTCCCTCAAGCGAGCCATCTCAAGCGCCACGAGAGGTCCGTCGACTGTACTAAGACGTAAGTATAATGAATTGTCATTTTTTTTAAATTGTCAAAACGACGTTCCTCTATAGATTTTGTATGGCCATTGGCAAAGTTTCAGTGTTGGCCCTATTATAGTAAAAGATGTTAATTTTCATGAGTAACACTTTCACTCCCTTAAGAGCGCCCATCCCGTTATATTTCCCATACAAACGCTCGTACGCGATTACGGCGTTATAACAAATTATTTCCCAAATATTTTTTACACACAGGTATCTTGTGGTTTAAATCTAGGTTTGTATGAAGCCAAAAATAAACTTTTTTGAGAAACAAATTCAGTAAACACTTCCGAAATTTGCTTTTTTGCACAATTTTATCTGAACTTTGACCGTTCATAATGCACTCATACATTAAAAAGTTAAAAAAAGAGCTTCATACAGACCTTGCAATGTAATGGTGATTCTAAATTACAAACATTTTTACTAAAAACTTGTAAGGCTTTTTCAAAAACACGTCTGTCCTGGAACAAGTTTTGTGAAATTTCCGCGCGCCAATTTTCCTGTGATGTTATCGCGTTCTCACTCACTCGTTTGTTTTTGAGCTTTGCGTTGGTTGAAACAAAAAATTATTCAATCACGCTCGCGTTGAAGTTCGTTCGATGGGGATGGGCGCTCTTAAAGTACGCCATTCGTTTAACGTTTTACGCTACGCTAGAGCATAAACGCGCAATCAAGCCCTCCACGCCAATCACAAATTCACAAGTACCTCCTAACCCTAAACCTCCTATTTTGAATTCGATTAAAAAATAATAAATGAGGGTACTTACCTGGTCTACTGTGAACAGCATTGTGATCACCGCGTGGGGACTGAGGTTTCAGTACCACGACACAACACTTCACTTAAAACTAACACTTTGTCGTTGATTGGCTACGCGCAATCGAAAACTTCACGTGAAAAAATATAGTCGGCGCGGGCGCTGTAACCATAACCAAGAAAAAAAAAAAAACACTAAAACGATGCACTAAGCACACGACGCACGGGTATGCGACCTAACCCGGTGAACTTTCATGATCGACTAAACACGATAGTACTATCGTTTTGGTTTTATTACTATCGTGTTGCTTTATAATGTACTTATTAAATAAATTAAAGTAAATGAACGTAAAATTTATAATACTCAAGTCCAACTCAGAAGTATGAAAAAAAGCAGGACGAAATTCATAATCCATTGCTTCATGTTTGAAACATTTGTCTGCGCGACAACGTAAATAATGTACAATGGACAGCGTTACCAACTTATCTATGAAATGGCAGTTTTTAGAATACTTTATAAAAGACACAAGGTCGTCTTTTCTTTGAACTTTTAAGTTTGTTGCCGAACAACGCCACCACTCCACAGATAATTTAGTTGGACTTAATCGTAGAAAAGTTTAAATAATGGCAGATGTATTCTTCTCCTAAATATATTAAATAATTGCCCTATAAGCTCCCCCCCCCCCAATAAATTATTATTATTTATATCTTTTGAAGTGAAATTTCTATATAGACGGGGGGTATTAGGATCTTTCTGTTACGAAAAAGCGTTACAGCCGCGTGGAGGGGGTAGACGATATATCGCGTAACTTTCCACTTGTTTTATAAATTTAATAATTTTATTAATTGTTTCAGTTTACGCAAACCGGAGCCTCGCGCATCGTCTCAAAAGGAAAACGAGCTTCCAACTAAGAGCACAAACTGTGATACTAAAATTAATCGTAAATAAACAAATCCCATAAATACAAAAATACATTTTTTATTTATTTACAACAAAAACGTTACATGATTACTGAACTTGTGTTACAGTGTAACTCAAACAATGAAATGACAGATCCAACAACATTCACATATTTAAAACTAGCGACCCGCTCTGCTTCGCATGAGTATAGCCATCTATATTACATTGATTTAGGTAGTTAAAAGGTAAACAATCTTGAGATATCTATTTATTATAATGTGCTTGTTAAAATAGTTATATTTCTTGCGAACATAGGTACTAAATTTGTTTTGCATTTGTAATATACAAGTAATACATACTACATGTTTGAAAACTTTAACATACAGTTATCAATAAAAACTGGCTAAGTACGAGTCGGACTCGCGCACGAAAGGTTCCGTACAAAAACGGCAAAAAAAAAAATGTATGCGAGCCCCCCTTAAATATTTATTTTATTTTGTTTTGAGTATTTGTTGTTATAGTGGCAACAGAAATATATAATTTGCGAAAATTTCAACAGAGCTATCGCGGTTTTTGAGATATAGCCTGGTGACAGACAGACAGACGGACGGACAGACAGCGAAGTCTTAGTAATAGGGCCCCGTTTTTACCCTTTGGGTACGGAACCCTAAAAAAAGACAAATAAAGAAAGAAAAATGTTTATTTGACACAGACCATGTGCATACAAAAATAATAATATTAAAGTTTTCATTATATAACAGAAACAAATAAAAAGCATTATTTGTGTGCCCCACGGCTGCGCCAAACAGGCCCAGTTCAGCATAAATGCCAGACCACTTGTGCCTGACGCTGGTTTTCAACTGGACCTTTGTCTAAAAAAAAGAAAAGAAAAATCAAGATTGTTTACCTTTAATTAACTACAGACCTTTCTAGTATGCTTAGCTCCCAGTCGCCATGATTTTTACCGCCATCTTTAACAATTATCGACATATTTCAGTCAATTAACACAAAACCTTAACAAATTTTACACCTATACAGTACGGTCAACGTAACTTGGCGCGTCTGAAGTTAGCCGATTAGCTGCGCAGTAGACAATTTCGTTCCTAAAAGTTCCATTGCGCAGCCAAACAGCTAACTTCAGACGCGCCAAGTTACGTTGACCGTATTGTACCTTCCTCATGAATTATTACACGGTGACCGCATAATCCGTTTACGACGTACGAAAAAATCGTTCTACGTTTCATTTCGCTATATCCGACCCCTCCGTGTATATTTAAGCTTATTTATAGGTTTCTATAATTAACAAAACAGTATCACAATATGATAATCTCAATTTTGTGAGATGATTGAGTATCAGTAAGAGAGTTCATTACAATAGCCGTATGTCTACTAACCAATTCATATGTCAAAGAAAAGGGATTGTGATGGCGAGTGTGTTACGTATTTAGGACGCTGTAGTTTTTTCATGAAGGTGAAAGCGCTGGGAAGGGCCTTGAAAATCAAATATTCTTATGTTTTTTTCCAGTTTCCTATTTTCAGTTCAGTATCGTCGTTGATAGTTAAATTTAGCGTAACTAACATTTTACACTTTCGCTGATTTTATATAAAGTCGAAATTTGCGGTTTTTGACAATTTCAGTTACGCGAAATTGGTCTACCAACGATGGTATCTGGCTGTATGGTAAAAACTTAGATGCGAGAGTAACGAATATAATATTTTCAACCGACTTCAAAAAAAGAAGGTTCCCAATTCGACACGCATAGCTTTTTTCAGATTCTTTTTGTAATCGATAGTGTACCTATACCTCAAAGTTGGTCTCATATAAATTTAAAGAAAATATTCCACCCCTAAGGGTAGAAAATTAAGGAATAGGGTATTTTACTCTATACGAGTAAAAATCTATAAATATGTTATTGAGACAGTTTAGGCATAAAGCAGTCGGAAAATGTAAGTTTTAGTTCATAAAATAACAAAACAAATTTTTAAATTCAATTCAAAGTTTTCAGTATTTTTAATCTGTTATAAAACTCCGTAAAATAGTAGCGGCCATGTTATTGCGCCATACGGCTGTGTAAACAAAAAATTGTCAACTGTCAGTCAACCGATTGGCGTAATATAGGCTTTGTACTTTTATTATTTTCGTAACCAACGTAATTTTTTCATCATTACACCTATTACAAAATATGCTTTTAATTATTTTTAAATGATATACATACAATCATCATATTTAATATGAGCTCATTTGATACAAAACGAACTGACGTCATTTACGCTGAGCAATATGGCGTCCAGTAAGAGGCGTTTTCGTCAAACTACGCGCGAAATTTGAAAATTTAAAATTTAGATGCATTTTTATGGCACTTATCGATTGAATAAAAATTTTGTATATTTTTTGGTGTCATATTAGCACTACAGAAATTCATTGAGACACTTTTCTAAAATGGGTGTAATACCCTATTATTGTTTTTTTTTTGGTGACACCGTAATTAATTTGTATGATAAGAAGTAGGCACTAAAGCAAGAAAAGAAATTTTTTTTACGAAAAGACAACCGCCTTTACTTTTTGAAGGCGGTTGTCTTTTTTGTAAAAATGTTTTTTTGAAGTTATACTTCTTTAGGCGCGTTATGAAAAAATGATGAGAGTGAAATTTTACGATGCGCGCATGCGCGCTTGCAGCGTCACACAAAATTCTCACGGCGCGCTTTTGTTTTTGAAGTTATACTTCTTTAGGCAGATGGCGTTGTTTACAATTACTCCCGTGAGAATTGTAAACAACGCCATCTCTGACGTACATGCTGAACTACTTACTGCCGAAGGCAGTAAGTAGTTCAGCATGTACGGCGAGATGGCGTTGTTTACAATTCAAATTGTGCTTATATACTTTTTTAATAATGCCAAAGAAGTATAACTTTAGTCACCCATTTTTTGTTTATTAGCCATGGCCCCATCTTTCGCGATAGAAAACAAAGAAGATGTGCTGGGAAAATGTATTTAGACAATTATAATAATTAAAATCTTCAACATAACTCTCCAAGTTCACATAATCCGTACACGTCATATTTTCATTAAATACGCACATTTACGGATGCTAACTTGGCAATGTTGATGATTTTAATTTTTATGATTGTCTAAACACATTTGTTACTCCCGCGATTAAGTGTTTTATTACCAATCAACCGGATCTGAGCTAAAAATTGCAAAAAACGTAATAATATTTGTATTTCACTTTAACGCTCACGATTTAAAGTCCAAACTAGAATGGCAAATGATTTGCTGTGCGATGATGCAACTTTTAGCAAACGCGCCGGCCGGGAGCCCTCAATTTGTTTATCTTCATTGTAAAAAAAATCTTAACGCAAACGATCTTATAGTCCTAATTTGTATGGCACATAATTTGCTGTGCGATGATCATCAATCTTGATCAATTCGATGTATTTTACATCAGTCTTAATTTTAGTTATTGCTATGCATTCTTCAACCCCTCCTCTTCTTCGACGATCTTCATTCTCTGCATGAACGCTGCGAGCCCGTTGGGGCTGTCCACTAGGCTCTCGTATGTGTGGTGGTTGTTGCCCAGCTGTGGGGTAAAATATAACTATTGTAGAAACAGTACCAGTTCAGTAAAGAACAATTTAGGATATTTACAACCTTAGGTTGGCCGTGTGGTGCCGGCCGCGAATAGCACTACCCCATTCCTACCCGTGGGTGTCGTAGAAGGCGACAGAGGGATATTGACCAGAAGATGGGCAGCAGCGTCCTTCTGAGTACCATAACACCTACTGTGATCGCCTACATGCATCGGTTAAGCATGGCGATGACGGCTGAACCCCCCTTTGGGGGAGACCTATACCTAGCATTGGGCGTCTAAAGGTTGACATGATGATGATGACAGTTGTAGTTTCTCCGGGTGTATATATAATAGTGTGGCGGGCTTGATCTTTACGTCGTTGACATAAGGTTTAAATTGCAAGTAGGTACATAAGTGGCTTCCAGTCTAACCGGATGCAGTTGAATACCAGTGTTTTACATGGAGCGACTGCCTGTCCAAGCTCCACAACCCAGTTACTGGGTAACACGATACCCCTTGGTAAGACTAGTTGTCAGACTTTCCGGCTTCTCACTACCCATAAAGATTGCTAAAGATCTGCAAATGACAGCTGGGACCAACGGCTTTTCGAGGCACAGGGGGAGTTCTGTATGTAAGGGATGGTTACCCATCCACAGACCAACCGCGGTTAGCGTAGCTTAACCTTTAACCGAAAGATCTGTACGGTTTTAAGTTAGCCACGGTCTGCTCTCGTATAAGGTACATAAGTCATCATCATCATCATTTCAGCCGAAAGACGTCCACTGTTGGACATAGGCCTCCCCTAAAATGGGGGGTTTTGCCATAATCGCCACGCTTGGCAGGCGGGTTGGCGATCGCAGTATGGTTGTTACAAAGGCACAGAACGCTGCTGCCCATTCTCTGGTGAGTCCCTTAGTCGCCTCTTACGACACCCACGGGAAGATATGGGATGGTGCTATTCTTTACGTCCGACACCACACGGACACGGGTACATAAGTGTATACTCACAAATCTCTTGACCCACTTGGACAGGTGCTCAGTGAAGTAGTCCTGTTGGTATCGCGCGTCTACCAGTAGTACGGCGCCCCAGTCGCCGCGGTGACGGACGCAGCGCCCCACCGCCTGATTCAGGGCTCTGAAACAAGTATTTTTTTAGAAACTTCTTTGATAAACTGTTCTGATCTATTAGCACTAATAACAGGACCCGTGCCTCGGAAAGCGCGTAAAGCTGTTGGTCCCGGTTGTCATTGTCAAAGTTGAAGTGGAGAAGAAAGAAGAACGAGGAAGAAACTCCACGGGCACTCTTTTGACGTGGATACGTCTTACGGGGGGGGGGGGGGGGCGAGTCAAAAAACAAAAGATACAGTTTGGTGTTGCAGCTTCATAGCTATCATGTCCATCCTAAATTCAATTACAGCATTGGACATTGGACAGCTAAAAATCAAAGAATTAATTACGCCAAGTGAGGACTGTGACGCATCGCACGCAGGGGAGGGGGAAGCGCCGCCATTTCGTGGTAATTTTGCTGTGTATCGAGATTTACTCTTAGTATAACCACAGGTATAACTTTTGACTTGGAAAAGCTACGACGTTCGTTTAGGTTTCAATCGTTAGCTCTCGTCAAAATCTATCGATTCTATACAAAACATTAGTCTAAAACAGTGACTGTGAGTATAATAAGGTGTCACAATTAAAAAAATACATATATCAAAAATATGTAATGTCGGCCTACACTCGTCAAAAAGCCAAACACAGAGATCGTATATGGTTGGAAAGGGCTTCTCAAGAGCAATCGAATGGTACCAATAAAACACCATATGCCCGACTCAAGTAGTGCTGTTGCCGGGAACGTAAAATAATGAATGCGGCCCAGCAGAACAACGACGATAACGCATATTTCCGACCAAATACCACAGCTCGTTAAGTCTGTTTCTTCATTTATTTTCGCTGTTTTCTATCAAGCAGTGGCGTGCCTTCCATAGAAGCCTATAAGCCGGACTTGTATTCCATAATGCGAGACGGCAAATAATATATAGAAAGTACAAAAAGAAAATATCTCTAAGTAGGTATTGAATCTCATAAGAATTGACAACAATAAACATTTTAAATTCCGCGCGTAATCCAGCGCGCGTGATTGTCGATGCTACTCGATCGTTTATAGGCCGCAATCATTCATTCACTTCGCAACGTAATAATCTTGCCGTGTGACTGAGCGTATATTGCTATCTCGGTCGCACTCACACAATAATTAATGTTTTTTTAATAAGTGGAACGATGAATTTTGAAGAAAATCACTGGGTTTTTATTCTGAAATCTGTTGGGCTTGCCCTAACTTTGACCCCTAGGCAGGCCACTGCTATCAAGAAGATGTTTGTATTAGGTAAATAGCTAATTAACTAATCATTTACAATTTAAAACACTTTAGCCTCTTAATTAGAAGTCCTAAAAATATTGTCCGAAGTCAGATGAATTGCTTATATTATTTCTCTGTGCCGGGCGCTGGGGGTACACCAACTGATACAAGGTTGGGCGGTTAAAAGGTTAATTTTGTTGTCTATGGGACTCACCAAGCTTCATTGCCTCGGCACTATTCTGGTGGTCGCCATTGTTGATTCTGGCTTACAGAAGTTGCAGTGGTTTGAGGAAAGAGTCTTGTCCCATAAAAAATAAAAGATGTTCTACTAACCTGTAAGCCTGCACTCGTAGCCACTCGCTACCGTTGAGTAAACTCCTCTCTATAGTGTACTTATTGTTGTACTCCATCTTCGCATTGACAGCAGTGTCGAATGTGTTCGGGTATGGTACACCCACCTGAATATAGAAATTTGCTTTTAAAAACAAAGTCAAATTTTATTTATTTCGTCGATGGCAAACATATTTTTGTCTGATTTTATGTTTGGCCTAGTATTCTACGGCAACGTCACGCGGTGACGCAGTCATTGGGTCCTTAGGTGTGCAGGTAACAGGGCTTGCAGCGCTAAATGAACCACGACAGTAAATATACATCTTGGCGCTTGAGTCGCTTTAGAGGAGTGGTTTACTCAGTTAAGCATCACTGAGTAGACCACTAAAGCTACTAAAATGCCAAGATGTATATGTTACAGTCAAAACTACTTTTGACTTAAGATAAAATGCGTTTGCGTAACAAAATCACAAATACGGAACGCCTTAGTTCTAAGTATCACTACAAAATCAACGTTTTAAAAGGGTCACAAAAAAAAAACCTACCAGCCTAATAGGTTTCTAAATATTAAGGATAAATTTAAACCGTTCGAAAGTAGTTTTGACTGATTTTTGTAGTCAAAAGTAGTTTTGACTGGTTAAGAGTTTTGTCTGTGACAATACATCGATAAAGGATAACATCGTGCGAAAACCTGGACATTTAGCTTATGTTGTCCCACTGCTGTTCAAAAGCCTCCCCCAAGTCCTTCCAGAAACTTTTGTCCAGCGCCACTCGAACTAGCCCTTGTGGTACGCGTCCAGATTCTTAAGTCGCTGATTACCTAAAACGCAGTCTGCCAATTTCGCGTTATGTTTAAAATAAGCGTCGGGACTAGTATGTTTTTGTCTATGTCGCAATAAGTGTACTCCTCGTATTGCCCATTTAGCGATACGCCTATGTCGCAGTAAACCTATTCCTCACTATGGGCATTTAGCGATATGACTATGTCGCAAAAAACCTATTTCTCATTATGGGAATTTAGCGATAACACAATGTCAACATTTATTTAAATTCATTCGCGATAGTCGAATGTTCAATACAAAAGAGGGAATCTGGCGCTCTGCGGCCGCTACCGCGGCACCGTTCGCTTCGCTCACTCGCCTTCGCGCTTTAATGGTCACAGTTCTAACCTAACCTAACCCAAACGACCACGGGTATGGCCAGTGGTATGGTGGGTCCCCGCACACCACACTAAACTTAAGTCTTAATTTGCCTGCCTCATAATCTAACGCTCAATATACCTACCTCGCCCTTGAGCTTATACGCACTAAACTAAAATCTCATTTCGCCTACTTCGAAACGCCTAATACGCAATAGGTCTAAATATCGATATGTCGAGCTCTTGTTAGGTTAGGTTAGCGCGAAATTGGCAAACTGCGTTTTAGGTAATCGGCGACTAAAGCGAGACTCGCACAGCGGTCACTTTGCATGCAGCTGACGTGACCCGCCCAATCCTACTAAGGGCGGGTTGTGTCAACTATACTTTACTGACGGGTAAAGCCCGTAGCTATAATATAAATTATAGCTAGCCACCACACCACACACGGTAGCTATAATATAATAATATATTTTCGCCCTTATTACGTCTGCGATCGTTGCTTGTTTCACATTTTTGAAATTTATATTAATATGCCTTGCTATTGCTATATCACATGTTTTGGTGACGTAGTAAAAATACATATTATAGCTGATCGTAATACGTCTTGATTATAGCTACGTCTGACGTATATTACTATATATTATAGCTACGTCTGTGACGGGCTTAATAGTCAAAAATGGCGCTAACAGTCGTCAAACCAAAAAAATGGGTTGTTTCACAAAATGGTGGCCCGTTAAGGCCACGTCAAAAAGTTACTATTACCATAACCGACCAGTCAACGTAATTTTGTGTTGTAAAACAGCTACGTCAAACATCAAAATATTATGGAATCTCATTTTTTTTTAAATGTTAACAACATTTTGTAAATTTTTTATTTATTTGTTAACCACTTAAAAGAATTAAATATATATTATATACAAAGCTTAAAATAAATTAAAAAAAATCTTTTTGAATAACTTTGACTGACGGATTTTTATGTCATGAAACAACCCGTTACATTTAACGAACGTTAAACATCTCACGTCATAGTAACTTTTAACCGTCCGTATGTAACGTTAACCGACTGTTTGAAACAACCCGCCCTTAGCCTCTCAGCCTTTTTGCCTACATCATTCTGATATAACAGTTTCAGAACGCAGCATGGTGTCCCTGATAATTAATATAATGGTTACCGGCCAAACCCGATTTTAGGATGAACTAATTTCGCCTAGGAAAAACCAGTTCTCCCTACACGCGATAGGACAAACCAGTATAGCCTAGGCCAAACTCGTTCATCCTGTTAGCGATAGAATAAACCAGTTTAGCCTAGGTCGATTTGGTTTATCCTAGTTAGAATTTAGATGCTTTAGGATAAACTACTACGTCCTAGTCTGAACTAATTTTAGTCAGAACGCATGTCGCTGCCGGCGCGAACGGGGAATTAATGCTATTATAAGAAAAAAACAAAGTCGACGACACGGTTGGCGCAGTGGCAGAGCGATCGACTGCTGCGCAGCGTGTTGCGGGTTCGATTCCCACCCAGGGTTAACGTTTGTGTGATGAGCACTTGTGTTTGCCTTGTGTCTGGGTGTTGTTTATCTATATACGTATGTATTTACAAAAAAAAAAATGTATTGGTGTATGTATATCAGCTGTCTGACACCCATAGTACAGGGTCTCCCTAGTTTGGGGTCAGATAGCCGTGTGTGAAAATGTCCCCACATATAATAAAAAAAAAAAAAAGTACTCTGCAAATCTAAGTGCAACCAGAGTAAACATTGAAAAAAAAAAGATATATTGCAGATAAGGTGATTTCTGTGGATGAATATAAGTTGATCTAGTGATAGATGTGAAATTACTGATTAGTTAATAAAGGGAATAAATATAATGACCACCAAAAATAGTAAATGATCACCAAATCTTAGGACTTTTAAGTTCCCCCCTGGGGCGGATCCGACATGGTTAGGTTAGGTTAGAACTGTGACCCCCTACGGGAACAAAATCGCTTCTAACAGTCAAACTCATACATTTCTAATTTATCCTAAAGCATGTAAATTCTAACCAGTATAAACCGATTCTACCTAGGTTAAACTGGTTTATCCTATCACTAACAGGATGAACGAGTTTGGCGTAGGCTCTACTGGTTTGTCCTATCGCGTATAGGGAGAACTGGTTTGGCCTAGGCGAAACTAGTTCATCCTAAAATCGGGTTTGGCCGGTAACATATACATTTACAAAAAAGATGATCCTGCGCAAAAAAAATTAAAGCCCCGCAGATAACCGATATTTACACGGACGAAGTCGGGGGCATAAGCTGTGTATACGATAATAACAAAATACTCACACAAATAACGGCTCTCGCCTGTTGATCTTTGAAGTCCATACCCTCAGACACTTTGCCGCGGTATATCGCGAATAGCAACGCGCCTTTCTCAGTGCCCACGGTCTGGTAGAAATCCTGAAACAAGCAACGAGACCATTTAGACGGCACCATTGGCACAGTGATTGAGCGATTGACTGCTAGACTCCGTATCTCGGGCTCAATTTCCGCACAGAAAAAATATTTGTATAGCTTTCAGGTATTTGTACCGGGTCTGGTTGTTTGTGTATGTGAGTTAGTATGTTTGTATTGTAAACTCACCTACGATACAGGATACAAGGCATTCATTTTTTAAATTAAGTCATATTTCTCAGTACAAACAGGTTTTAAAATATTTTCCAATGTGGAGAATACATTACGCGCATACGCGTGCTGGAGTAGATTGATATACTTACCATATTTTTAAACCCCCGCATAATTAAAAAAAAGAAAAGAAAGTGACAAGTGACATTAACGGATATATCAAATTGGCAGATAGGTAAGTGATGTGACAAGTGTGTGGAAAAAAATAATCATTATTTGTGACATTATTTCCCATAAAACGATGCAATTTCAGTGTTAGAACTGCGAAACGGCGACTGTCAGTGTCACTGTTACTGTCAACAGCCGTTTCGTTCTAAAATAATACTTTAACATCCATTTTTATTGCGGGGGTTTAAAAATATTGTAAATGCCTGAAGATACTCTGTATAGGTACCCAAGAGTATAAGAATTAGAATTTCAACTTCTTTAAAGATCTTTATTTTTTTGTACAAATTCTGCCATGATTATTTATAATAGTGATATTCCCATTTCCCAGAGTATTGTCGATTTTTGCGGACCTCTAAATTTTGGGAAATCTATGCCATATAGGGGATAGTAGCCTAATATAAATTATGTTAATGTTAAAGGGCGATGCGCCTGGGCTTGGCGCGAAATTCAAATTTACTTACGTTTTTTGCAATTTACAGGTCAGTATCAGATTGTATAGTTAAAAAAAATTCGCGGGAGTAACAATTATGCATTTACAGAATTATAATAATTAAAATCATCAACATAATTCTCCAAGTTAAAAAAGCTTGCTTGATTATTTTAATTATTCGAATGCGCTTGCGACTACTAAACCATCGGGGCCTGTAGACAAAATCACTTTCTGTTAGCGTTAACGCTAACCGAAAAATCATATCGTATTGAGTTGACGTTTGCTTACCAAATGTAACGTGATGCAAATATGTCAACTGCGTACAATTTGATTTTGGGGACTTTGTCTACAGGACCCAGGGGTGATAAGATTGATAACTTACATCCATGGTCTCCTCATGGTCACCGCCGTGCCTCTTCTCGCAGAATACATTCTTCAGTCGGTTCATCTCGTCCCATACGCCTGTTTCCCGCCAACTGAAGATTGAAACATGAATCAGAATAATTTAATTGCTCTAAATGTTGGTGTACAGTATAGGATAATAACATTAATAAACGAGTCGAATCGTCGAATCGAGTCCAGAGCGACAGGGGGTAGTTTTAATATCACTGTTCTTTCGCATTTAAGCCCTTTATAGAAAAATAAAAAAAATAAATTGAATTTAAATTGTATTTGTCAAAATACAGTAAGTTAATTTTTTTTATATTGTTATAGGCTTGCGTTTGGCCGCAACTCACCTGAACTTAAGTGATGATGCGGCCTAAGGTGGAGTACGCTTGTCTTGGATAAACCGGTTCACTCGTGCCTTGAAGATACCCAGATTATATGTATCGGGGAATAGAGAGGCGGGCAGTGAATTCCACAGTCTAGCAGTTCGCACAATAAATAACAGAGGGTGTTTCCTTAAACCAGTGCCAACCTATTTACTGTGTTGTAACTATTGAATTGAGATTATAATTTAGTTTAGTAAACGAATCTGATTCCTTGATCCAATATTATCCACCGGCGCCCACAGTTCAGAAGTCTAACGGTGAGTAGTATTACCGGTTATAGAGAACGCCTTTCGTTAATTACCATACTGTATAATTGATACAGGTGTTCTTGAAGAGTAAAGTCTAACACATTTGCCATCTTAGTTCTATGGCATACAAATACAATTACACAAATCTAAATTTGTATAATTATGAAAAAAATACAATGTAGATGGCTTATAGAAAAATGTTTCTACAAATATAATTATACATACAAATCTAGATTTGTATAACTATATTTGTATGCCATAGAACTAAGATGGCAAACGTGTTAGACTTAACTCTTCAACAACAAGTATCTAGATACTATAGTAGCTATAATATATATTAATATACGTCAGACGTAAGGCAAATTACGATCAGCAATAATATATATTTTTAATACGTCACCAAAATATGTGGACAGATATAGCAAGGCATATTAATATAAATTCCAAAAATGTGAAACAAACAACGATCGCAGACGTATTATGGGCGAGACTTGCCCGCTACTTCGTCCGCGTGAATGTCGGTTATCGCGGGTGCAGACAAAGTCGCGGATTAAAAAGTAGCCTATGTCCTTTCTTGGAGTTCAAGCTATCTTCACAGAATTGAGACATTTTATACCTAATTATTAGTGTCTATTCAGTTTTTAAGAATATGTTTCACTTGTTATTTTATTCATATTTTATAATAAAACTGAAGTGCATTATGAGAAAAGCAAATTTTTGTCTCAAATGTTTGTATCGTTATAATTACGTAACTTGAAAATGTGATTTTTTGTGTGTGTAAATATTAAGGTAATTTTGGTTATATAGGGTAGGATTATGTATAAAAACGTCAGTATAGAAGGTTTGAAATCGATAGGACAATCCGTTCGAAAGTTATAAGAAAAATTGTAAAGGTAAAATTGTGAAATCAAAAAATTGCGGCCCGTAACGTAGCTAACTTCACGTGTAATCAAATAATCGTGGGGGCAATCCCAAATTCAATCCAATATTGTTTTAAGATTACCGGAATCACGTGACTGCATAGTTGACATTGGAATCATATTGTGATTACATTGAATTTAAAATTAATTTGAAGGGTAAGCCTCCTGCACTCCCGCAACCACGTACGTGACTGTGTCGCCACGCACCCCGCTGCGTGATGCGGGGCAGTGTATGAATCGCCTTATATGTAACTCACTCTTTGATCAGTCGGTCTAGCAGCGAGTAGGAAGGCAGGAAGCACAACACTCCATGCGGGGTGAGCGTACACACGCGCAGTATGGCCTCGCCCAGGGCTCGCCGAGCTCGGGCCGAGTCCACGCCCGCCGCGTTGTAGCGCACCTGGCCTGAGGCGTCGCCCAACAGTGTGCCGATCCATACCTGGGAAGAAATGGTTGATTACGAATCTTGTTGGGTCGGGTGGGGCGCTTTCCACTACGGTGTATAATACTTTACTTTCGGAAGTAGGTGGCAATACAAAACAACAAACACAAAGCCACCGCCACCGACTAACGAAAGTAAAGTAATGTGTGTTCGGTGGTGTGTGGTGGTGTGGTTTTAGTATTTGAAGGCGGTTTTATTTATTTTGAAAAAGCCTTTTATGGCACTTATCGATTGAATAAAATTTTATGTTTTTTTAGTAGCATATAAGTACTACAGAATTTAATTGAGCCCCATTTCAAAAATGGGTGTAATACCCTATTGTAAGTCATGAGTATAACTTTTAATTAATGGAGGACTGAAGTTGAGAAGCACAACTGAAAATTAAAAATGACAAAGAAATCCCGACCCAAAAGCACCTCTATAGGGTGAAATTGAATTCATGAGCAAATTTTTAAGGAGTGGCTCAGATCACAAACCTGAACCACTATCATTATGGAGTTATGGAGCCAACAAAAACAGCGCGAAAAAAAAACCAGCTGTTCCATACATTTTGGCCGACTACCTGATGTACTTCTGTATGGAACAGCAGATTTTTTTTTCGCGCGGTTTTAGTTGGCCCCATAATGAAAGTTGTTCAGGTTCGTGGTCTGAGTCACTCCTTAAAATTAAAATTGACTCATACATTTAATTTATATAAAAAATTACAATGTGTTTCTGCAACACTAAAGAAGTATTTTCAGTATTAGTTCATAAATATTAGCTACATATAATAAAATAAAAGAGCGAACACACACTTATTTTTTACTTTTTAGAGTTTCTTTTGGTATCAGGGCATTTTTAATTTCAAACTTTTTAAATTACGATAAGAAACGTTGCGCACTACGTAAATACTTTTAATTAAAGTAATAAGTTTAATAATATAGCTAGAATAACGACTTTTTCGTCGGAACTTCCTTTTATAATAATGGTAATATGCTGATATCTTCAGATTAGCTTATCCGATCTTCATCGTACAAAATTTCTCCCCTAAATCCAGCTTACAAATAAAAAAAACGTGTCCAAATCGGTCCATCCATTTGACAACTACGATACCACTGAGAGATGCACGTTAAACTTATTACACCTCTCTGTTTTCGTCGGGGGTTAAAAAAGAAGGATTGTCTCTTCAATTTTGATGATATTCTTTCATCATTGATGGTTGAATATAAAAATATCTTTGAATTTTATAAAAATTCAGACACAGTAAAGACTACAGATATAGATAGGCCTAGGTAACGCAAGACCAACTACTTCGCGTGCCTATTTTCGTGTCAACTTACGATAAAAAATCGTAAACATTTCCTTCCATCGGTAAGTCATTTTGTGATTATTATTATGCGTAATTAATTTAAAAAACAATTATTTTTAATCTAATACCCTTAGTAATACCTGGGGATACCAAAGGACAATGCCAGAAACTCTATAGAACTTTGCCCCACTCAATAAAAGTCATGTGCAATATGTAGCATCTTACTGTTTAATTATTGCTGATAACTAAACATTAGTCTTAGTGACTGTAGAACTTGCGGTTTCCGTTTAAATCTAAAAACAATAATGACATTGATTATAGGTTAAATTGTATTTTAGGTAAAATGAGTTTGTATTTTGTGGGTAGGTATTTCGTAATCCGCAAGTTCTAAAGAAAAACTATTTAGTATAGAAAGGTTCTATATTCATTACAATTATTTTCATTAATTTACTTTTCTGTACATGGGTTACTTTTTCTGTACATGGGTGGGGCAGGATCTGGCATTGTCATTTAGGAAAAACAAAACATTCGTATTACATCGTGACGTCCAAAAAATGGCACGCTTGGTTTTCATACAGATCGTGATCCTTGCGTTATCTAGGTCTATCTATATCTGTGGTAAAGACCGATATGTCAAGGAGGATGACTCACTCTATCCGCAGGAATAACATGGTTGGGCGACACGCGATGCGGGAACTTGGTGTCGAGCTCGGAGTGCAGGCTCACGAGCGGAGTGAGCGTGCCCGACGACAGCGCCACGCAGCGCGCCACGTGTAGGGACGACATCACGATGCCCGGGTTCATACACATCAGGGACAGGGTCAGTGTCTCCTTTGACACCCACTGGAATAACAATTAATTACAGTTTAAGGGACAGATTCATCATCTACCTAGCCTGTTGGGTCGGCTTCCAGTCTAACCGGATACAGCTGAATAAGGGCGGGTTGTTTCAAACAGTCAGTTAACGTTACATACGGACGGTTGAAAAGTTACTATGACGTGCGATGTTTAACGTACGTTAAATGTAACGGGTTGTTTCATGACATAAAAATCCGTCACTTAAAGTTATTCAAAAAGAGATTCCATCATATATTGATGTTTGAAGTAGCTGTTTGACAACACAAAATTACGATGACTCGTCGGTTATGGTAATAGTAACTTTTTGACATATGATTTTGTGAAACAACCCATTTTTTTGATTTGACAATAGTTACCGCCATTATTGACTATTACCGGTCAGTAATGGTTAGTTGAAGCAACCCGCCCTAAATAAAAAAAAAAATTTTTTCTTAAAAATTAATTTTGTATAGTAGACAAGGAGACTAGGAGAGTTAGCCGTGTGGTGCCGGCCGCGAATAGCACCACCTAATTTCCACCCGTGGGTGTCGTAGAGAGGGATATTGGCCAGAAGATGGGCAGCAACGTCCTCCAGAGCAACATAACACCTACTGCGATCGCCAACATGCATCGGCCAAGCATGGCGGTTACGGCTGAACCCCATTTGGGGGAGCAGTGGGCTTCTAAAGGTTGAAATTATGATGCTGATTGATGAGAAAGTAGAAAGTTAAAAATACCAGTATTTTTGACCTTGACTACCCAGTTACCAGGTAACACGATACCCCTTGGTAAGACTGGGTGCCAGACTTCTGACTACACATAACGACTGTCAAAGATCTGCGAATGACAGCCGTGGCAACGGCTTAACGTGATTTCCGAGACACGAAGGGGCCTCGGTATGAAATTGATGGTGACCCATCCACAGACCGTACGCGGTAAGCGTAACTTAACCTTTGACCGATCGAACCGCATGGCCTCTACTTATTCACGAGCCCCTTTCATGTTTGGAGTTTTATAAATAGATAAATAATAAAAGAAATGCTAAAAAGTGGAATGTCCGGAATGTCTGGTGCACAAGACAGCTATAGATAGAATGACCGAAGCCACGCCCACTTTGATGACGTCATTGCACCAGTGCGTGTCACGGTGCACCAGTGCTATGGGCATCTCCTCTGTTAAACGCTTCACACACGGCATCTATGTTGTAATAATATTAATGTAAAGTCATTTCATTCGAAAACATAACTATTGAAAATAACTATAATGCTATATGTATAACAGTATCAGAAGAAGACAAAAAATGTATCCAAATGAGTACTGGCGAAAAGTGGAAACATTAATTGTTAGTAAACACTTCAGAAGAATTTAAAACATTTAAAAAATTGTTACTACTTTCTGTTCTATCCACAGAAAGAGTTTTTTCTGTCATGAATGCAAAGTGAGGCGGGCCGACAGAAAAAGATCTTCCATAATGAGCTCCTTATGAAGCCTTCAAAAATGACACTAAATTGCTAAGTTGTGCGAGAAGCACCGAGAAATATGTTTTTACAATATTACAAAAATAAAGTACTGTTTATTTTATTGAAATACTGTTGAATTTCTTTCTCCAACCTGAATATACTGGTTTCTTGCAAAAAAAGTTGGCAACCCGACACCCTTGGTTGACTGGTGGAAAATGCCTAAGGCATTAAGTCCGTCTTTGTACCTTCCTGGATGGTAATAGGTATTCCCCTGCCTAATCCTTCCAGAAAAAACATGCGTATTACGGTAAATAAAACATTACTTACAGTCTCATGATCCTAAGCAGCAATAAAAATAGATTGATTATTAATAATAATTATATGTATGTATTTACAGGAATGAATTTTGGTCAACAAACCAACGTATTTTGTTTTTAATTTGTAAAAAAATATGTTAAGAGCGCCCGACCCGTCATATTTCCCATACAAACGCTCGTACGCGATTACGAAGTTATAACAAATTATTTTTAAAATATTTTTAATACACAGGTATCTTATGGTATAAATATAGGTTTGTATGAAGTCAAAAATAAACTTTTTCGAGAAACAAATTCATTAAACACGTCCGAAAATCAGTTTTTTGCACAATTTTATCTGAACTTTGATTGTTCATAATGCACTCATACATTGAAAAAGTAAAAAAAACAGCTTCATAGAAACCTTGCACATGTATTGGAGATTCTAATTTACAAACATTTTTAGCAAAAACTTGTAAGGTTTTTTTAAAAACACGTATGTCCTGGAGCAAGTTTAGCGAAATTTCCGCGCGCCGATGTTCTCGCGTTCTCACTCACTCGTTTGTTTTCGAGCTTTGCGTTGGTTGAAACAAAAAAAAAAACAATCACGCTGGCGTTGAAGTTCGTTCGATGGGGTGGGGCGCTCTTAAGGTTGTTTTACATAAAATAATAATAATACTAGCCTGTTATTGTTCCATTGCAGGGCTGAAGCCCCTTCCAAGCCAAGCCCCAAAACCATTACGACGTTTTTACACGAATTTTGAAATACACACATGACAGAAATAGATTAAGGTGTACCAAAAGTCAAGTCATGTATTTCTATTAGACCATAAAAAGGCACTTTTGAACGTCATATTATAAAATTTGAATCTAGTTGCCCATTCCAAATGGTAGTTTCGTATGGAAAAGAATGACGACATGGCTGGTGCAGTAGTTAAGCGATTGACTGCTGCGTTGCGTGTCGCGGGTTCGATTCCCGCACGGAACAAATATTTGTATGGCCTACAGAGACTTGTTTCGGGTCTGGCTGTTTGTGTATGTGAGTTTATATGTTTGTGAACGCACCCACGACCCACTGGAGAAATTCCTAGAGTGAAGAAATGTTAAAAAAAACTAAAAAATGGTTAAGAAACTCCAAACTTACTCTTTTAAAAAATCAAGTGGAACTAACCTCGTTGAACTGCGAATTCCTCCACCCAGAGTTGTTCGACAGCGAGTTGGTCTTGCCCGTGATGTGTTTGATAAGAGCCGGTTTGAAGTCGTCTATATATTTGCAGTCACAGCGGAATAGAAAACCTGAGAAGTATTAAAACAATGCATCTTTACAAAACATACTGCCTAGACTTTTGCCAATTGGGGTCGGCTTCCAGTCTAACTGGATGCAGTTGAATACCAGTGTTATACATGGAGCGACTGCCTATCGGACCTCCACAACACAGTTACTGGGTAACACGACACCCCTTGGTAAGACTAGTTGTCTGACTTTCTGGCTTTAGACTACCCGTAACAATTCTCAAAGATCTACGAATTGACAGCCGGGATCAACGGCTTTACGTGCTTTCCGAGGCACGGAGGGAACTCGGTATGAAAGGGATGGTCACCCATCCACAGACCGACTGCGGCTAGCGTAGCTTAACCTTTGATCTGTACGGCTTTAGCTTAGCCATGAACCCAAAGCCCAAACGTGGTTAACGCGGTTAATCCATACTCCATATTTTAATATTATAAATGCGAAAGTAACTCTGTCTGTTACGCTTTCACGATGAAACGGCTGAACCGATTTAAATGAAATTTGGTATGAAGATAGCTTGAACCCTGGGGAAGGACATGGGCTACTTTTTAATCCCCAACTTCGTCAGAAATCGACATTCACGCGGACGAAGTCGCGGGCAAAAGCTAGTGAATTCATAACTGGGCGACTGAGCTTTGCTCAGTATTTTAAAAAAATGAAACCTAGCTAGATCGATTTATCGCCCCCGAAACCCCCTGGATACTAAATTTCATGAAAATCGTTGAAGCCGTTTCCGAGATTTAACTTACCGAACACCATCTCCATTTCCTCCAGCAGTGTGCCGGTCGCTTGTGAAACTCCATACAAGGTTCGTGAGTCCTCCCGCAGGCGACGGCAGAAGTTCTCAGAGTTGCGCTTGAAGTCTACACAAAGATAATGTACAATCAGGAAAATGTATTGTTTAGCAGTTTGACACACAACACTAATTTGACAGAGTAATAAGAATAAGACGATATTACTTGCCAAATTTCATAGTTCTAGGTCAAAAAGAAGTACCCTATAAATTTTGATTCCCTAGAGACTGTCGAAATATACGTTTTATGCGGCATAAATGGCCGTATCTTGTTTTTACGTTAACATATACCTACCTAAGTCTGATTTTTTCACAGCTTTAAGGCACTGTAGATTTGACTATATGGTTTTAATTTCAACTCTTGACAGACGGACAGACAGACACACGGACCACAAAGTGTTCCATTTTTTCCTATTGAGGTACGGATCCCTAAAAACAGGCCAAGAGAGAGTCGGACTAGCAAATGAATTGTTTCGTACCATCGTATAATATAGGTACCTAAAATCGAACTGAAAACCCCGAAAAAAAGATGTTTCATATACGGGGACACATACATTTTTTACTTTACTTTTGTTTTAAATTTTGTCATGGCATCGCAGACTATTTTCACGTCTAGTAACAAATCTTTACCTCTATCCGTGTTTACTTGGCTGGTGATAGATGTTTTTGTGATCGCCTCCCTACATATTTTTTCTTTTTTATCGAGTAACTTTTAACGCAGGCTCTGTACGTCTCTAATAGGGTATTTTACTCTATATGAGAAAAAAACTATAAATATGTTATTGAGACAGTTTAGGCATAAAGCAGTCGGAAAATGTAAGTGTTAGTTCATAAAATAACAAAACAAATTTTTAAATTCAATTCAAAGTTTTCAGTATTTTTAATCTGTTATAAAACACCGTGAAATAGTAGCGGCCATGTTATTACGCCATACGGCTGTGTAAACAAAAAATTGTCAACTGTCAGTCAACCGATTGGCGTAATATAGGCTTTGTACTTTTATTATTTTCGTAACCAACGTATTTTTTTCATTATTACACCTATTACAAAATATGCTTTTAATTATTTTTAAATGTTAAACAATTGTCATATTTAATATAAGCTCATTTGATACAAAACGAACTGACGTCATTTACGCTGAGCAATATGGCGTCCAGTAAGAGGCGTTTTCGTAAAAGTACGCGCGAAATTTGAAAATTTAAAATTTAGATGCATTTTTATGGCACTTATCGATTGAATAAAAATTTTGAGTTTTTTTTGGTGGCATATTAGCACTACAGAATTTCATTGAGACACTTTTCAAAAATGGGTGTAATACCCTATTGCCAAATTATTAATTCTAGTTTCTCGGTACGTGAATTATTGTTACTTCTGAGAAATAAAGTTCTTAATTCTGCATTTTCAGTGCTTCAAGGGTCCACAAGTGGTTCACGGACCCTGTTTAAAAACCATTGCTGTAGGGCATAGCCCCAAATATTGGTACCAGGAATTGAGCCTGCGACACACAGCGCAGCAGCCGATCGCTCAACCACTGCGCCAACCGTATCAGTCTTATTTTTTATTCAGTTTCTTATTGGATGTGGTAATGGTAGATTTGGTAGTAGGTACTTACCGCCATACTGCTTGTACCCAATATTGTGATAGTCGAGAGTGGTCACAAATTGGTCGGTCTGCCATTTGTACACCGCTTCGTTGTTGTTTACCGGTTTCTGGTCCACTAGAGGCGTTTGATTCTCGAACCTGAAGGAGACACGCAATGGATTATACATTTGAGGTGATGTTTTAAACAGTAGGATTATTTTTGGTTTAAATTTAGTATACGGTAGCACGAGTTGGGGGGGATGGCGGTGGAGGGATGGATGGGTTGGGTCTTCTGTCTCCCCTGATACCGCTCCCATCAAAAGAAAACGCACTTTTTTGTAACCTAACCTCAAAACACAAAAGTTGCCTAAAAGGCGTCGTCTGTCTGCAACTGTTACGAAAATTGGCACAAAGACGGCCGACGCCAGGTCTACGGAGCCCCGCACTGCGAGGCTCCGTAGACCTGGCGTCGCCTCGCTGCGCGTGGCTCCTATTTCTATCTAAAGGACCTAATTAACCAAATCTCGGGTTGCCCCTGATGTCGACCTATAACCTAAGTTTTTTCTGTCCTGAGAGTTTTACACAAGACACAAATGTCATTTCATTTTTTTTTTCCGTTTTGTCAATTTTGCACGATATTTTACACCACAAACCATATATTTTGATATATATATTATTTCGCGGTATGGCCAGTGGAGACGCTGCCTTGGATCGAGGCGTGCCTCTACTTAAACCAAGTGAGCGTTCGCGGGGACGTGGCTCAAAACGAGGCTGCTAAAATGGAGTTCCAGTTTTAAACTAATTACCATTGCTCCCAATTCTTAAGCGTTTTCAGTAAGTCCTCGATGTAGGGTCCCACGTCGTGATTGGCTACGCTGTATTGCGACACGACCTCTAGTTCCTGAAAATTAATTAAGATATAAATAGTTCCTAGTTCCAGTTAAGAGCGCCCATCCCCATCGAGGGAGCTTCGACGCGAGCGTGATTGAATTTTTTTTTGTTTCAACCAACGCAAAGCTCGAAAACAAACGAGTGAGTGAGAACGCAATAACATCGCTGGAAAATTGGCGCACGCAGACTTCACTAAACTTGTTCCAGGAAAGACGTGTTTTTGTAAAAACTTTACAAGCTTTTGGTAATAATGTTTTAGTTTAGAATCTCCATTACATGTGCAAGGAAGCTATTTCTTTTTTTTTTTTAGTGCATTATGAACGGCCAAAGTTCAGATAAAAACTGTGCAAAAAAGCTGATTTTCAGACGTGGTTACTGAATTTGTTTCTCAAAAAAGTTTATTTTTGGCTTCATACAAACCTAGATTTAAAACACAAGATACCTGTGTGTGAAAAATATTTGAAGAATAACTTGTTATAACGCCGTAATCACGTACGAGCGTTTGTATGGGAAATATGTCGGGATGGACGCTCTTATTGTTATTGGCGCCACTGAGCTCTTCGAGTTCGACGGACAAGATAACACAACCGACCAAGAAATAGTGCAGAAACAATTTTTTTTTTATCGTCTCGCGTTTTTTATAGCAAGCCTGGTTTATAGGCTTTAATGGAAAGCACGTCACTGTTCCTATTAATAAGATTTTAATTTTAGTACTTAAACGATAGTCCAGCTATAAGGCTACTTTTCCACCAAAGAAGTGCGGGGATGCATAACAAGGGATCTTTTTTTATCGTCCCGCGTTTTAATAGCAAGCCTGGCTTTTCGGCATTGATGGAAGACTCAGTCACTGTTCCTATTGTTTAGGCCCTCCTGTTGAGAGCCTAATAGCAACGTGTACTAAATACTTGCATTGCCCTACGTTTTCTGTAAGGCGCTAATATCGTGGCGGTGTTAGTGAAAACTTTAAGTGTCAAAAGTGACTTATCAACTTACCAACCGCGCGAGCGGTCGAACTTTTTTACTTCCAATGTAAAATTGCAAAAACAAATGTAATTATAAAAATTCACATTTAAAAAACTAAATTCCCAGTGATTAGTCCTTTATGTCGTAATAGACACCTATTAATAAGATTTTAATTTTAGTAGTAAAGCGATAGTCCGATGGCTACGTTTCTACTTCCACCAAACAAGTGCGGGGAAGCATAGCGAGGGATGTGTGTGAACCAATGACATCGCTTCATTTAAAAAACTTCTTGAGCTATGCTAGCGCTGTGTCTCGGAAAGCACATAAAGCCATTGGTCCCGACTGTCATTCGTAGATCTTTGGCAGTCGTTATGGGTAGTCAGAAGCCAGAAAGTCTGACAATCAGTCTTACCAAGGGTTATACGTTACATGTAACTGGGCTGTGGAGGTCCTATAGGGAGTCGCTCAAGGCGGCCCCAACAAAATTGGGAAAAGGCTAGGAAGATGATGATGATGAATAAGCTCATCATCAGGACGTCATAGCTGATAACTTAGTAGCATGTATAAATAAATGTTTATATTCAGGTGCTTTCCCTGACAGCCTTAAGCTAGCTAAAGTTACTCCCATCTTCAAATCAGGTAGTAAGACCGAACCGGGAAATTACCGACCTGTATCAGTTTTACTCGTAATAACGAAAATTTTTGAAAAAATTATGTATGGTAGAATTAGCGAACACCTTAAAGAAGTAAATTACTTATACGAACATCAGTATGGTTTTAGGCCGAAATCAAATACTTTGTCAGCAACAATTGATCTTGTTACGAAAATTAAAAATAATATTGATGACAAAAATGTTGTTTTAGGTATTTTTATTGAATTTAAAAAAGCTTTCGACACAATTTTAGTCATGAAATTGTTTCAGTTTTGGGGCCGTTACTTTTCCTAATCTTTATTAATAACCTTAGTAAAATAGGACTTACAGGACAGATCACTTTATATGCTGATGACACTTGCCTATTTTACTTCAGACGAAATCCATTAGATTTAATCAATAGAGCTCAAGATAACCTACACAAATTTAGCATATGGTGTCAGAGCAACTTACTTACAGTTAATGCTGATAAGACCTCATATATGCTATTTTCGGCAAAAAACAAAAAGATTCCACAGCTCCCTCCACTGATCATAAATAACACGATCATTCATCGCTCGCACCAAGAAAAGTAAGTATTTGGGTCTGCGGTTGGACGATAAACTTTCTTGGAAGGCCCATATTGCTTATATTAGGTCAAAACTTTCGTCACTCACCGGGATTCTAAAGAGAGCGGCAGGATGTATTCCTTATAGGGTACGAATGACTATTTACAACACTCTGGTAAAGTCACACCTGGAGTATTTAATTGAAATATGGGGGTGTGCTGCAAAGTCGAATCTTAAAGACTTACAAGTTTCTCAAAATAAAGTAATAAAAGCTTTATTTAAGTATCACCGTTTGACTGAGACACGTACACTATACCGTAAAACAAAAATATTTAACCTAACACAATTAAACACTTACTCAACGTGCATACTGGTAAGAAAGATAATGACTGGTGACTTAAAATCTGACATAAAACTTGTTAAAAAGGTATTTTATTACGGCTTAAGAAATACTAACCAAATTGAATTACGAAGAAATAGAACTAACTACGGCAAAAAGACTATTACCTATGAGGGAGCACAACTACACAATAATTTACCAAATAATATAAAGGATTCCAAATCACTTGCAGTGTTTAAAACCAGATTAAGACATTACATTTACGATAACATTTACTAGAATGGCTTGATCGCTGAATGTTACAAAATTAGTTATTTAAGCTCATTATTACGTGAACTATGTATTGTTCTTTATGAGTAATAAATTCGTTAAACCTAAACCTATCAGCTCGTGCTGTAATTGGTTGATTTCACGCATATACCACGCTACATATTCTCAGTGGCCCACTATCTCTCAGTAATTGGGTACTTGACACCACCAATCAATTGACATACTTTTTATGAGCTGTCAAAACGAGATTCCTCCATAGATTTTGTGCGACGTCACTTATTTACCAACTCAATTGACTAACTATTAATTGTATTTTTTAACTATTATTTGATTTCAAAGCAACTTAAAATCGAATTTTACAGTGAATTGAAAATTAATCGGGTTTTCTGGGCTAAAATAAAATGTATTTTAAGATAAGTTGTATTTTGGAATTATTGGTTAATGGTGTCAACAACCCAATTATATTAAATTACTATTCAGCAATAACATTTCAATGTACAGATGCCAGCACATCAAGCTATCCCAAATGAACAAGAACCTTAATCTTTTGTAATAAAGTTCAAAACTATCAAATACATTTGACATTGACAGATTGGGGTAGGGGTAGCTTTATGTCCTGGCCTCCGTGCATCCCAAATTATGCTAAGAATAGATTTAAAATGAATCAACGTTCATGATATGACTAGCCTTTCTCCCAACTATATTGGGGTCGGCTTCCAGTCTAACCGGATGCAGCTGAATACCAGTGTTTTACATGGAGCGACTGCCTGTCTGACCTATACAACCCAGTTACTGGGTAAGACCCCCCCTTGGTAACACTGGTTGTAAGATTTTCTGGCTTCTGACTACCAGCTTTAAATGCTTTCCGAGGCACGGAGCGGTCTTGGTAAGAAATGGATGGTCACCCATACGCAGACCGACCGCGGCAGGCGTAGCTTAACCATGACCGATCGATCCGTACGGATTTTACTTAGCCTCCACAAAACGAAAACCAAAAAAAAAAAATAACAAACCAAATTAATCAACGTTTAATATTTAAAATAATAACAATTAAGTACAGACGCCAGCACATCAACCCATACCAAACTGTCAAATTATCCCAATTGAATATGAACTTTATTCTTTTGTAATAAAGTTAAAAATCTATCAGAGAAATTTGACAGATTGTCGTAGCTTGATGTGCTGGCCTCTGTATATCGAAAAACGGGAGTAATTAAGATGAGGCTTTGTTCGCTTTGACAGAATTAACCCCACATGATAAGTAAAGAATTCTCACCTTTATAGAACTTTGTATCTGATGTTTGGTGATGTTGACAGATGCGACGTCCCGGCAGATACCTTCGATATTGTGAGCTTCATCTACTATTACCACAGCGCCATTTAATTCAATAGACAACTGTAAATTAAAATAATTTGTTGTTATAGTTTTTGCTAAAATGTCGTGATGGTCGATTGGTTAAAAGGGGCCCGCCTCTTATACACGAGGTTGTGCGTTCGCAACCGATCCCGAGCACGTACCAATGTGACTTTCAATTTCATAAAAGTACTTTCTAAGTTTATCTTGGACATTACTGACATCGGTGAAGGAAAACATCGATATTTACTACAGTCAAAAATATCGAACAAATAATTCGTCTTAAATGTTGCATTGCAAATAAAATTTCGTGTGCAGAAGCACTGAGATGTTACATAAGGCTTTTAGTAAATCGACTTTATCAAAAACACGTGCGTATGAGTGGTATGATGCATTTAAATGTGGTCGAGATGTAGTGTAAGATTTGCCTCGTTCTGGTCGGCCATCAACGTCTTTCACTAAACTAACATCGCCATAATAAAGGAAATGGTGACTGAAAATCGTCGTTTTAGTCTGGGAGTGATAGCTGCTGAAATTTCTGTATCTCAAGAATCAATTCGTACCGATTTAACCACTGTTTTGGAATGAAATGCGTTGCCGCTCGACTAGTACCGAAAGATATGAATCGTCTGCAAAATCTCAATCGCGTAAAGGTTGCTGAAGACGTGTTAGAAAGAGTCAATTCCGACCCCACAACCACATTCATAAAACACACTGTTACTGGTGACGAGACATGGGTTTACGAGTTTGACATGCAAACCAGCCAACAAGAATCGGAATGGCGCCTTCTAACTGAAAAAAATATGTTTGTAAAAGAAAATTCGCCGCAACTACTGAAGTCGATTCCAAAAAATACGTCAAAAAAATATTTTGATTACTGGGTTATTCCTTGGCGTCAGTGTAATATTACGGAATGGACCTACTTTGAAGGCGATACAATGAATTTAGATATTTAATACATATTTTGTTTTTTATTGAACAATTCGCGGTACTTTTTTGACACAGTAGTAAGTCCGAAATTGTCAATCCGCCTTGAGCTCTCTATGAGCAGAAGCCTTTGTCCAGCAGTGGGACAGCATAGGCTAGATATAAAACAAAATAGCGGCTATAGTAATTATACACACTCTTGAAATTTTCACAGAGTGTTCACAAGATACAGCCCTGTGACAGACAGACGGAGGGATAGACAGACAGCGGAGTCTTAGTAATAGAGGTCCCGTTTGACACTCTTTTTAACCGAGTTCAAAAAAGGAGGAGGTTCTCAATTCGGTTGGTTTTTTTTTTTTGTATGTACAGACAGCGTCATCAACTGCTAACCCCCTATGCGAAGAAATTTCAACGCGCGGGGGGTTAGCAGTTGATGACGCTGTCTGTACATCGATTACTCTGAGATTTATGATCCGATTTACGTGATTCTTCTTTAGTTTGATGCGGAATAGTTGCCATTTGGTCCCATAAAATTTAACATTATTTAGCCAAGCAGTTTTTATTTTATAAACATTTTTTTTTTTATACATTTTTTTTTATGTTTGACCACGCATAACTTACTTCAGTGTAGTCCGATTTCGATGATTCTTTTTTTAATTTATAGTGTAGGTTTTTTAAATTTGGTCCCATAAAAAAATATTTATATAAGAAAAAAGTCCAGAAAATATTCCACCCCTAAGAGTTGAAAATTAAGGACAGATTTTTTGGGTGTCGCCGTTTCGTAATCAATTTCTATGATAAGAAGTAGGAACTAAAAAGCGAAAAAAATTTTTTTTTACAAAAAGATAACTCGGCGGCTTTGGTTTTTCTTGTTGTTTTGTATTGCCACCGACTTGCGAATTGAAAGTTATTTTATACTTTTCGAAGGCGGTTGTCTTTTTTGTAAAATTATTTTTCTTTTTTTATTTGAGGGAGGAGTGGGTAATCCTCATGGACGCCCAGACTGTCCCATAATTGAGTCATTCTGGGCAGTGCCGGACTCGCACGGAGCCCCTGTCGCACAAGTAATGCAGGGATCTTGTCACTGTGTTTTCTTTTCATTTTATGATTTATTTCTCTTATTTAATAATCGTTTGATACCCTTTGGGTAAAGAACCCCTTAAAATAATAATAAAATACTCACACTACTCCTGATACTCGGATCAATCAGATAATTATACGGGCAGAACACAATATGCGCAGTCTTAGCCATGGCCCTCGCTCCGTAGTACGGACAGGCCTGTGTCTCCAAGCCTATCTCCACCAGGTCTTCCAGGTCAAAGGCAGCTGGCATGCAGCCGTGGTTCAGGCTAGCTCGGTTATCATAGAACGTGCAGTTGGAGTTCTCCTTGTTTTCGCTTTTTTTTATAGGCTGTAATAAAATAAATAAAAAAATAAAAGACCCAAAAACAAACAAAACTTGTTCACACCTGTAGAAGATGCTTACGTCACGTCAAAAAAGCAAAAACGTACCCTCGGCGCCTAGCTACGAATTACTACTCTATGGAATTACGTATAGAAGTCTGTCATGTAGTCGTGACCGTGGCGTGGTGGACATATTTTGGTTTGTCATCTATACATGATTGTGGCGGTCATAAGGTTAATCAACTAGAAAAGAGCTGATTATTTTCTAACGGTTAAACAGATTTCCTTGAAACATAATTTTCACACAAAAAATCTAAATCGGTCGGAAGCTACGATGCTACACATAATATGCACACGTTAAACTTATAACAACACACTGTCGTCGTCGACGGTTAAAAAATTTAAACATTGATTTATTGGACATAGAGCATAACGCGGTTACAACCACAACCAGTCTAGGTTCTTTTTCTTTGTTGCGTGGTGGAAATCCTCATGGTCTTCCTCCATCGTGGGGATGACGGAGGGGCATGCCGAACTCTTGCCGGCTAAAACCACCGCGGTTTTCCACCTCTGCCTATGGCCAGGGTTGCGGGATTCGCAGAAGCATTCACTGCTTCCCAGTCGAGTTTCCCTGGCCAATGTCCACCAGAACATGTACCTAAGAACTAAGAACAGTTTATGGGAGATTGGCCAGAGAAGGCAAAACACGGAGAAGAGTGGGAGGCTGTGAGCGAGATCATTCCCCAGCAGTAAGACAATACAAGTCCAAAAGTTCAAAAAGAGTGCTTGAGTTAGACTAAATTGAAATTAGGTAAACAATACTTAGGGCATAACAAAGATAATAATGAATGATGGTTGGTATCTACTAATGTAAAATATTGTATCACAAATACAACCGCCTTCCACTTAAAAACCACAATTTGATGAATTTTACTATACCTATAGGTAAAAATGCTGTAACAGGAGACAATGAATTAAAAACTCACATAAATCCAAGGATTTAAAACGTAAATCTCGAGTTTCTATAAACAAAGTGGTTTTCTTGATTAAGAAGAGACGAAAAGTTGAGTTTTAAAACATGAAAGACAGAACAGCAGAAGAATTAGTAGACCTAAAGTTTCTTAATGTATAAGGTGTGACCAGACTGCGGACAATTAATCGAGCTGGACGACTGTTCATAGTAAATTTCACATCATCGAGCAGCCACAAAAGGCCGCCTAAGAACAGCGAACTACAGATTTCATACTAAAACAGAGATTGAAATTTAAGTACTCCAAAGATTGAAGAAACTAAAACGTTGTCTATGTAAAATTTTTGCGTATTTGTTGATGTTTCAAAAAGTGCTGAATCAATTTCGATAAAATTTACATGGGACCACCCCTGAGACAAAAGGCAAAAGAATTTTCAAACTCGGTTTACATTTGCCGGAGAAATCGCGTAAGAAATCACGCACATACTTAATGCAAATTTGAGACTTATATGGTTTTATCATGGATGCCATTGTCAGAACCATTGTCAGGACCAATCACAAGGGAAGCACCAACTTTCAAATAAAAAAAGAATCATCAAAATCGGTTCACCCAGTCAAAAGTTCTGAGGTAACAAACATAAAAAAAAAACTACAGACGAATTGAGAACCTCCTCCTTTTTTGAAGTCGGTTGAAAATAGCGGCCATCGACCACTTATGGATGTGGGCTGCCCAAGATCGGGTTGGTTGGCGATCTCTAAGGGAGGTCTAAGTTCAGCAGTAATATGATGATGATGATAATGAACCTACGTCATACAAAGACCACGAGTAGACGTCGCCTACTTCTGATACTTAGCTCGCTTTCAGCTACAGGTGGCGACATTTCAAGGCTATTGCACGTGACCCGTGCACCACACTAGGTATCGCTAGGTAAGGCCGCAGTCTGGCCGCACCTTATAACAGCAGGAACAAAACTTACCTTAACACAAGCCCTACACATGTCATTCCGGGAACTCCATAAATTCTTATCAAATTCCTTAATGCAGCTCTTATCCCTGCTCGACAGCAGAGTCATCTTCACCATGCCACAGTACGAGGTCCTCTTGAACTCCTTTATGACTTGCTTCAACTGTGTATGCGTGCGCGCACCGTAGTAGATGGTGGGGAGGCTGCAATCAACAAGCATTGATGTGCGGACTCGCAGGTTTTCCACCAGGCTGTATAGGTTTCTGGAACCAACCACCGCAGTCACCCCACCGTCATGCAGTACAGACACTTTCTAGATTTCTACTTATCTATACTAATATTATGACCAGGTTTTAGCCGCGACACCGCTCGCGTGAATTTTTTTACGCATCTATGTAGATGAGGTCTGTGTTTTCTAGCTGATTCGACCAAATACTCAAACGCTACTCAATTTTGAGATGCCGTTAAGTCTCGTACTGTCTCGGTCACTTTGACAAAGTAATAGACTTAACGGCATCTTAAAATAGAGTAGCGTTTCAGTATGCCATAAGTACTCTAAAAACACAAGGACAAACTTAGAGGTCATAATCTCTTTTCAAGTCCATACAGTTACTTGTATTGGTCAGATTATGTCAGAACTATGTAGTAAATGCTTACCTATTTAGTGTGTTATGCAGTATTAAGGCTAAGCTAGGCTCTCATGCAGTAAAAAGAAAACTAAAATGTCAAATACGATACCAGATACCCATTACTATCTACTTTTCTAACTACCAATATTGACTATTCTATAAATTAATCTGTTGAAAAAGTGATATGATTGGCTATTGTTATTTACGCCAGCCAATTACAGCAAATTAACATGAGATTTAGCATAAAGCCGGCTCTACACACATAGCGACGCGCAGCGTGAACCGCGATTGTAGATTGGTCACGCCGTCACGCGGCTTTGCGTTCGCGGGAGTACAGAGTCGGCTTTAGGCCTTGGACAAACCAGATGTTAGGTATAAAGAATAACTACCTTTTTCACATAAATAACTACTACAAACTAAAAAGATAAGAGATAAACTCATTTGCTCATACCAGCTGTAAAACAGTCATGCACCCCAGCACCAACAATGATTTTCCACACATTTTTCATGAGCACATGCATAAAAAACATTACACTGTTTACGTCATTCTTTGGCAAAATTCTTTCAAAACGACTGGTTCGGGGTGATTGCAAAATTAGCGACTAGTGGAGTATAAAACTAACTGCATTATCATTTGTATGGCAACAAGATGTCAGATTGAAATAACACACCTAAAATGGTGGTTATTAAGAGCTGTCATGATGAGGCTGCGGAGTGCCAAGTCTTTCGAAGGCTTAACTGTAGTTTTTATTTCTTATGTCATCATCATCACGTCAACCTTTAGACGCCACTGCTGGGCATAGATCTCCCCCAAGGCTCGGTTCAGCCGTAATCGCCATGCTTGGCCGACGCATGTTGGCGATCGCAGTAGGTGTTATGGTACTCAGAAGGATGCTGCTGCCCATCCACTGGTCAATATCACTCTGTCGCCTTCTATGACACCCACAGGTAGAAATGGGGTGGTGGACGGCAAGCATATCTAATGTCATGCGTTGACAGACAAGCCGACGGGGCCACCTGACGGTATGTAGTCACCGCTGCCTAAAGACATCTGCAATACTAAAGCCTGTAGACAGAATCCCTATTCTGTTAGCGTTAACGCCAAAGGAAAAATCAAATTGTATGCAGTTGACATATTTGCATCACGTGACATCTGGTAAGCAAACGTCAACTCCATACAATTAGATTCTTCCGTTGGCGTTAACGCTAACAGAAAGGGGTTTTGTCTACAGGCCCTGAGCCCTTATAAATGCGTTGCCATCCAAGAAACAGAGTTGAAATGTTACATGTGCCTGTAATTAAACCATAACCCTTCAAACTGGAACACAGCAACGTTGCTTTGCAGTTAAAGGTATGGTAAACATAACAGATTTGTTTGGAAAAAAAAAATTAAAAAAAAATGCTTCCATACCTCACATTTTCCGGAGTTTCAGGTTTTTCAACCTTTATAGGCTTTTCAGGTGTATGAGGGAGTGCCATTTTGCTATTGTCTTCATATTCAGCGGAATCCAGGCGAGGTCGTTTGTGAATCGTCACCTGATTCTTACACGGCGTTTCTGTTGAATGCAAAATTTAAATGTGATACTAAAGTAGAGGACAAAAATGTTTATGGTTGCAGGTAGCTGCAGCACTATTCTGTGAAAATCTTCCTTAGTGAATTTCAATGAATCGAGATTGAGGTTGGCTGAAAAAATCCATGAGAAGAAGAAGCAGTGGTTCTTGAAAAACAGACCGCAAATTAACACCACATTAAAAACAACATACTAAAAATTTGTAATAGGTACTTTTTGTTCATCCGTAACTTGGAAAAAGCCCAAAGCCCTTCTTATTAAATAATTTTTAGTACGAGACTAGATCTAGATACATCATTTTCATCATCATGTTAACCTATAGACGCCCACTGCTGGGTATAGGTCTCCCCCAAAGGGAGGGTTGGACGGTAATCGCCATGCTTGGCCGATGCATGTTGGTGATAGCAGTAGGTGTTACGGTGCTCAGAAGGACGCTGCTGTCCATACTCTGGTCAATATCCCTCTGTCGCTTTCTACGACAGCCACGGGTAGAAATGGGGTTGTGCTATTCGCGGCCGGTACCACACGGTCAGATTTAAATACATATATGATCTGTATTATACCAGTGTAATATATAAAGAAAGGATAACCAATCTCTATTTTCACATAATATGATAATTAGTCATGGCGGGTCTACGTATGTAAGTTTACAATCAGAATTCATTAGTCATCGCCTAAATAGACAATATGTGTTCATTGTTTCTACAGAATTAAATCTATGGCATGTTTAGCATACGCTACGTGACAGGAAATGTGGGAAGTAGAGAATAGGTAAGCTTTAACCTATTCAATATAACCTGAGAAAAATAACGGTTATAGCTTTTATGTTATTTCGATATAAGCATATAATGATTAACCTCGTTATGTCACGGCAAATACAAAAAATATTACTAAAATACAGTCATTTCAATAATGCAACACGAAAAAAGTAATATTGTTGATAACAGTATTGTATGAAGGGATAGGTAGTTCTTAGTTAAAATGGTCATGTTAGACATAGTAAAAGATTTCAGTTAGGATATTCAGTATTACTGAAGAAGGATTTTTAGTAAAATAATGATAGTTTGCCTACTTTCTTCACAATGTTGCAGGACAGATTTTATAATTATCGGGTCTTTTATGCAGAAGTTCTGGGTATGAGTACATTTGCAAAATGTTTATTTCTGTAACTTTTGTACTTTTTAGAAGAATAAATTATTACTATTATTTAAAAATATATACTAAAAAAAGTAACATATTTGAAAAAGTCCTGAAATGGTAGATGCAAGAAATAAATAAAACAAGCTAGGTATTGTGCCTTCTTTTTATAAACGGGAAATGCAAGAGTGATATTTTTGATACTTAAATATAAATACAAAGTTCAAGCTGCAAGACAAAGACTTGTGAAATCTCTTTATTACAGGCTATTTTGACGACACGGTTGGCGCAGTGGCTGAGCGATCGACTGCTGCGCAGCGTGTTGCGGGTTCGATTCCCGTCCAGGGTAAACATTTGTGTGATGAACACTTGTGTTTGCCTTGTGTCTGGATGTTGTTTATCTATATTATGTATGTATTTACAAAAAAAAAATGTATTTGTGTATGTATATCAGCTGTCTGGCACCCATAGTACAGGGTCTCCCTAGTTTGGGGTCAGATGGCCTTGTGTGAAAATGTCCCCACATATTATTATTATTATTATTTATTATTATTATGTAGCCTATCTAAGAGGACAGTACCTCAACCGTTTAGTGTGGTGTAATAGTGATTAGTTGATTATTTGTTTATGTATAACTGTTTACTGTATTGTACTACAGCCCCATTTACGCAATAAAAGTTCTATATATTAAAAAAAAAACAAAGGTCATAAGAAAATAATTCATTAAGTCTGTAATTCATTTGAAACAACTTTCAGTTTGCAGTTTACTGGACATAGTGGACATCTTTCTAACGAAAATCTCGGAAGGCAAACTACAATTTAACCTCCCAGGATAAATCTCTTCACAAATCCTAAGCTCTGACATTTCTATCGACGTCACATAGTACATGACCTAGCGTAGTATCAATGTGTTATACATTTATAATGCAGTACAATACAAAGGCAGACGGATCGTGGAGCTATGTGATACCGACATTACCGGAATAGTATTACAGATGCCATGACGAGACGCAATCGGGTTTAGTGTTTAGTTAATAGATAATACTGTCGGGTTTAATCTAGACGTAATAGACTGGATTGTAGGTAAGTTATGTGGGAATTACGCGATTACATAAATACTAAGATACATACGTAGAAACTTAGGGATCTTTTTTAATTCAAATCGCGTTTTAAGAGTCTGTAAAAAGTATGTCAATTGATTAGTGGTATTAGGGCTTGTACACAAAACCACAGATTAACTAATAGTTCCTTTGGACAAAACTGCTATGCGACGTCGCATAGCAGAAATCTGAGACCGAGAGAGCTCGTGGCCCGTCATAACATACTTTTACTCAGTAGATTTCTGCGATGTGATGCGACGTCGCATCGCAGTACCTAAGACTTCTTTAAAATAAAATAAATAAATAATTGCGAGAAATAGTTGAAGGAAATTTGCTAGAAACTGTAAACACGGATAATATTCTTAAGTATCTATTTTAAAGTTGCAAAATAAATGAAGCAATTAAATTAAGAAAAGAACAATAAAAGTACGTTAAAAATAAAATTTATTCCATTCCAAGATGGCGGCGCATCATCATGGCATTTCGACACCGCTATTAGATGAAAATATCGAGATTCGAGACCCCTTGTGACGTCAGGAGACCACTTCAATATGAAGGGGTGATGAATGCTTGTGTTACATCTGTTACGATTTGCTAAATAATTGTTGTACGAAGGGATTACTTTTGAACACGGGTGTTTATTGTTGTCTCGCTAAACGTTCTACAAATCACAAATCGATATGAAAAATAAAACTTCTCAAACAAAAGTTTCATTTTATAACGACTTGTGTTAAAAAGGGGCTATTCAAGTATTACGTAGTATGCAGAATTAATTATATGTAGTAATTTAGAACCCACTTGTCAGCGAAAATATGCAAAGCTCTTACGTCCTATGCGTATGTAAACATTGGTATATAATATATTTGTTTAAATCTCTTCAGGCTTCTACACATTGTTACATTGTTATTCATAAGCAGCAGTTACCAAGTCTGAATAAAGATGAATTTATAGGCTGTAAAGGAAATCCAGATTTTTGATAATTACATTCAAAAGTAACTATCAAAAATCTAAAAAAGTTAATACAAAATCAATATTGCTGACGTCATCACGATCAAAACCCGACCGTACCCCATGTCATCAAAAATAAGCAAAGCAGAGCCCGGGTGGGGGTTCTCTGCTTGACTTTTCTTGACTTGCCTCTGGTGCTGACGTAATACATGAATGGTCCCTTAAACCATTAACCCTATCTTAAAAACGAGAATTATCTTTAGGTGGCCAGTATGATCAGATTTATGAAACATACCTTCTTCGGAGTTTCCTCTATACGGAGTCTTCTCTTGCCGCGTGATTGCTGAACTACACGCACCATTCTGTTCCGGTTTGTTATAGATACTTTTCTCACCTGTAGACAACGAATGACGTTTTAGTTTAGAGATAATCTGGCGATCAACTAGAGCTATTACGACGGCTTATGTTAAGATCATAATGATAATAAATATAATATTTTAGTAGGTATGGAATATTATCAGTACCTATATTACGGAAAAACAATGTCATTGTTTCTTGTAAGTGCCGATGCACACTAGGCGACTGGCAACAGTTCGTGGAAAAGCTGCAGTCGAAATTGTTTCTTACGTGTTCGAGTCTGTGTTGGATAAGTTACAAGCACACTTGACTACATCGCTGGCCACTGATTTGATCTAAAATCTATTAAAATATATTGGTGGTGTACTCACAACCGTGGTGGTAACTAAGCCTTAAGAAACCAATAGGTTTATCGAAACTAATATTATCTCTTTTTTTTGTGTGGTTTCATTTTGTGTTTCCGTTTATTTTATTGAGCCAAAGGACTAATTTAAGGAGAAAAATATCGTAATGGCCCAGTGGTTAAGGCGCCCGCATCTCATGCACGGGGTTGTGGGTTCGCAACTGGGCACGACTGCACGAGCAAGTGCCAATGTGACTTTTTTTCTTTTATATATGTAATTTCTAAGTTTATCTTCAAAAATCTATTTAAACTATCAAGGAAAACATCGTGAGGAAACCTGCACTTGTATAATTAACTAGCGACCCGACCCGGCTTCGCATGGGCCTATAGCCTTTCACGATAAATGGACTATCCAACACAAAAATAATTTTTCAATTCGAACCAGTGGATCCTGAGATTAGCGCATTCAACCAAACAAACAAACTCTTCAGCTTTATAATACTAGTATAGATATGTCTGAAATCGACAATTCGCCTTGAAGAAGCGGGATGATCAACGCTTGAGCCTTTTCTGTATAGAAAGAAAGAAAGAAAAAGCATTTATTCGCCCCCAGGACAAAAACACACAAATATAACATAATTAAAAAAAATAAACAAAGATTGGTCCTGCACGAGACCAAAAGGCTCCTATCTCAGCATAGTGCTGTAACATTATCTATACTAATATTATAGCTAGCTGAAGAGTTTGTTTGTTTGTTTGGTTGAACGCGCTAATCTTAGGATCTACTGGTTCGAATTGAAAAAATATTTTTGTGTTGGATAGTCCATTTATCGAGGAAGGCTATAGGCCCATGCGAAGCCGGGTTGGGTCGCCAGTATAGTATAAGAAGCGGCGTTTTCCCTTCAGTGGTATAAGTAATAATAGACTGGTTTTATTACGAGGCAAAGGATTTCATCAAATTCAGTTAGGTACCAAACCGCCAGTGTCCGTTTTAGAGAAAAAAATATTATTCTATTCTTTCCGACCTTGATTTTAAAGAAATGGATTTTCTATCCCGGTTTTTGAAACGTTAGGTTAAACCTTTTCCCTCGGCACCAAGCTAAGTAACATATTCTATGGAATTACGTATCTGTCTCTCTCTGTTACGTAGTCGTGATCGTGGCGTACTGGGCACATTTTGGTTTGTAATCTATACATGACTGTGGCTGTCAAAAGGTCAAAGTTGGTGGTTACGTTGCGCCGGCGCTTAAAGTACTTGAACATTGTGCACCGAGCAACATAATGTCCTTAACAAATTACCCTTACGTAGTAGATATGATACTAACAGAAACTGATAAGCTATCAACGACTGATAACGTTGTTTCGTGTATCATACGTGTTTCTGTCGCGTACGAAATGGACGAGTTTTTGGGTAAAAGATATGCTTTAGTGGACTCTGAGAACTTCGAAGAATATTTGACTTTTATTGGTAAGTTTTCTTTGTTACTTTAGTGTTGTAATTCTTCTTTGTTCTTCTTCAGTTGTAAAGTATATAAGTAGGATGTGAAAGTGTGATTTTATTGTGGAGTTGATGACAAAAGAAAAATATCACTACTCTTGGACGAATAAGTTGTTTGTTGTTTGTCCCTTCTTTTTTTTGTTGCGCGGTAGAAATCCTCATGGACTTCCTACATCATGGGGGTGACGGAGATGCCCCTCCGTCTGGTGTCTTACCAGCTTAAAAGTCCGCGGTGTTCCACGTCTGCCTATAGCCAGGGTTGCGGGATACTTTTAGAATTGGTGATTTAAATACTGTATCGAGTTGTTCCATGATCGCGTTCTATTTATTTCGTTTAGGGGCCCTAAGTAAAAGTCGTACAGATTGATCGGTTTTGGTTAAGCTACGCTTGCCGCGGTCGGTCCGATCAGGATGGGTGACTATCTATTTCACATTGAGACCCTCCGTATCTCGTAAAGCACATAAAGCTGTTGGTCGCGGCGGTCGTTTGTAGATCATTGGCAGTCGTTATGGGTAGTTAAGTCAAAAAGTCTGAAGAAAGACTGTTTGTTCGTTTGTTTATCTGGGGGTACGGCAATGCCCTCGCCAAGACGAGCAAAGCGAAGCGCAATTAAGGGCACTGCCTACCTTTTCTCGAAGCGTTTTGTCGTTTTTTCGAACCCTCATAACTTGGGTTTGAATTATGCCACACCTTACCACACCTTAGTCAAAATATGTATGTAGCTTGGTTGTTTCGTTATTACAAGAATTATTGTTTAACATAAAAGTAATGAACAGTGAATACATTTTTCACCTTACGCCCATGTAACGGTAGCGAAACGGCCAAGCTACATACATATTTTGACTAAGGTGTAGAAACTGACTGACTGACTGATCTGATAACTTTTTGACAGTGCGAGTCATTTGCTCTCGTCTTGGCAACATTTTACATGAAAATATTTTTGGTGGGTTATGCTTTCACGGATAAACTACTGAACCGCGCTTTTTATGAAATTTTGTATAAACTAAGCTTGAACCCGAAGAAAGGACATAGGATAGTTTTTAACCGACTTCAAAAAAAGGTTCTCAGGTCTCAGGCTTCCGACAAGTAACTATACTTTTTAATGTTTGACCACGCATAACTTTGCGCAGTGTAGTGCGAATACGATGTTTTTTTTTTAAATGGGAAAGTGATTATGGTTCCATACAAATTTCCCTAAAATATTCCACCTCTAAGGATGAAAAATTCAGGGAGGACTTAATTTGTCAGTGTTATTTTACCGTTATTTCATTTAACCCCTTACCGCATAGCTACCCAAATATGGATACTTATTTTCAAACGTTCAGAAATAAAAAATGACGTTATTTTACCCTTAACGGCATGTTAGGACAGATCAGGCAACTACTAAGCTTCAATAAACATTCATGTGCTGCCATCTAGTGTACCGCGTAACGAAACTATAACCTGTCAAAGTCAGTCGGTGGCAGTTGAAATTTGTCGTTGGTATTTGCAAGTTTTTAAAATTCATTTTGTGATTGTGTGTCGAGTTTTCGTTCGAGCTTCATATCGTGGTGCTAAGAAGACTTATCAAAGGTCTGAAAACACGGAAAACATGTAAGTAAAAAGTTATAGTTTAGCGAAAATCATGCCAAACCTTAGCATGACAAATGTGGAATACTATGAAGTTACGTGAAAGTTAGTTTTCCATATTTGGCATTATATGCATTAGTAGCTATTTTTGCATTCGGCCTGATTTGGGAATGTATGCAGTGAAGCATTATTTGATATTTTTTCAGAAAAATTGATCCAATGCGATTCTACGGTCTTGATATACCAAATGAAAGCGAAGATGATGATGATGAACTAGCGGGGGATGATCCGGATTATCAAGACTATGAACCCAGTGGGAATTCTACGAGACGAAGAAACGTAATTATTTACCCCTCTGATTCTGATGAGGATTCTGTGGAAAATGTGGAGTTCCTAAGTGCAACAGATCTCATTAAATTTATCTTATATTTTCATTAAATAATGACTTTTATTTTTTAAACCTTCTAATTTACGAACTGAAGATTGACTTAAAATTACCTTTATAGCATGCGATGCCAAATATGGCAATTAGTTTCAGATGCCATGCATGCAATGCATAGTATGCCATTTATGTCCAATTGGTTTTAGTTGCCTTTACTGCATAATATGCCATATATGGGAAAAATGAGTTTTTTATCATATTTCGAAAAGTAATAGGATTTTGGAAAACTGCTTGAACTAACTTAATAGTACATGTCAAGAACTATCAAATATATTTTGTCCAGAAAAAAATAAAAACTCATGCGGTAAGGGGTTAAAGCTAAAAATAAACTTTTACTTTTTACAAAATTTCGGTTATTGCGGATATAGAACAAGTCGCGGATTCGATAGAATAACTGAAATTCAGGTGACGAAGTTGCGCGGAATTGCTAATATACAGGGTAATTGAAACAATACCCAAAACCTCTTAATCTGGACTTCGTATCATCACCCTGAATAACATATTTTGTTCTACGACTTTGACCTCAACTAAATAACACGTAGTCAAAAACAATTTGTTTTCGTTTATTTGAAGTCTGTAAAATGTACGTATACTACGCGCGCGCGCACCCATAATAATATGATAGCGAATATGATGTAGGTAGTAGGTAGGCTAATGTACAGGCACACCTGATTGTAGGCCTTTCGTAGGCCGTGTCAGAAAAAATATATTATGCAAAATTTAAAGTGTGTTTATATTTTTTGTATGGAAAATAAATGTTTCAAATGACAATGCCAGATCCTGCCCCACCCATGTACAGAAAAGTAAATTAATGAAAATAATTGTAATGAATATAGAACCTTTCTAAAGTAAATTGTTTTTCTTTAGAACTTGCGGATTACGAAATACCTACCCACAAAATACAAACTTATTTTACCTAAAATACAATTTAACCTATAATCAATGTCATTATTGTTTTTAGATTTAAACGGAAACCGCAAGTTCTACAGTCACTAAGACTAATGTTTAGTTATCAGCAATAAATAAACAGTAAGATGCTACATATTGCACATGATTTTTATTGAGTGGGGCAAAGTTCTATAGAGTTTCTGGCATTGTCCTTTCGAAAAGTTGTAGAACAAATGTTGTTCAGGGTGATGATACGAAGTGAGGAATAAATGGTTTTGGGTATTTTTTCAATTACCCTGTACTGTAGACTACATGCAACATAAACAAACAAACAGGATGAATTGCTAGCACCATTTAAGTATAGCTAAGTGTTAAGTGTGCGGTGTGCGTGAGTGTGTAGGAGTGTGAGGAGTTGCTAACGAGTATATTTGTATTGAGATTGTCCGTGTTTGCCTTCTATTCTATTTAGATTTATTAGTCAGTTTGTCATATACCTACAAAAGTTACCTAATCATAATTTAAGTACTTTACATACTTTTTTAGGAATTAAATAGTCGTACCTATATCAAGATGAGAGAATTTCTTGTTAAAAACTTCATAGTGTTCTACCGGCTTGCTGATAATTCAGACACAATATATTATGTTCGGACTTCGGACGACACATAGTCCGAATTTATTTAAGTTTTTTGTCTGACCGTACAAAACAGATTTTTTATTGATGTCCGAATCATCAGTCAAAATAATATATAATATACATATTTGGACACTGTGTCCAAATACCTATATTGTTTCCTAATCGTCAGAAAGCAGCTCCACCGATGACTGATTTTTCATAGTAACTTGACCCACTGTGTGGTTCAGTCCACGTGCAAAAACATGTAAACAGCTGGTCCCATTCTAAACTATTGATGGAAATGTTATGGGGTTACGAATAGGGTATTTTTGATACCAAACTACTATAAAACTTCACGAGAAAATTGCTTTAGAATTATACAATCTGTATAGGTAGATACATATTTATGCTCATGACAGTACATCCAATCACTGCGTATGTCAATCGTGTGTGTGGCAATCGCTTTTTGACAAAAGCTTCCGAAAATCGCTGGTCGCTGATACCGTACCCGCTTGCGCTAGCCAGGGGTATCTTATTTACTCAGACTTCGTTGTTATCACTGGCCGATTAAGTATGACATATTTTTTGATCTAACCGCGTTTTAGCAACTGTGAATCAGAGTTTAATTTTGGCGCAAATGGGCCTTAGTGGTTTATAGTCTGCATCATCATCTGCCCAGCCTTTTCCCAAACTATGTAGGATCGGCTTCCTGTCTAACCGGATGCAGCTGAATACCACCAGTGTTTTACATGCAGCGACTGCCTATACCGGGTTACACGATACCCCTTGGTACAAAAAAAAAAGTAAGACTGTAAGACTGGTTGTCAGTTTCTGGCTTCTGACTGCCAAAAACCTATGAATGACAGCCGGGACCCACATACGGTAGTACTAATACTTATACTGTGCCCAAGGTTTTACGAGCTTTCTGAGGCACGGAGGGAACTCAGTATGAAATGGATGGTCACCCATCCACAGACCGACCGCGGCAAGCGTAGCTTGACCTTTGACTGAACGATCTGTATGGCTTTTACTTAGCCACGAGCTCATTGTCTGCATCGCTATTACTATAATCATCACTTCATATTATTAAGTTGAGTTTGTATTCGTTCGGGTTTTAAGTTTTATTTACCTTTTAACACAATAGGGTATTACACCCATTTTTGAAAAGTGTCTCAATTAAATTCTGTAGTGCTAATATGCCACAAAAAAAACCACAAAAATTTTATTCAATCGATAAGTAATATCCATAAAAATGCATCTGAATTTTAAATTTTCAAATTTCCCGCGTAATTTGACGAAAACGCCTCTTACTAGACGCCATATTGCTCAGCGTAAATGACGTCAGTTCGTTTAGTATCAAATGAGCTCATATTAAGTATGATAATTGTATATCATTTTAAAATAATTAAAAGTATATTTTGTAATAGGTAATAATGAAAAAATTACGTTGGTTACGAAAATAATAAAAGTACAAAGCCTTTAATACGCCAATTGGTTGACTGACAGTTGACAATTTTTTGTTTACACAGCCGTACGGCGTAATAACATGGCCGCTACTATTTCACAGTGTTTTATAACAGATTAAAAATACTGAAAACTTTGAATTGAATTTAAAAATTTGTTTTGTTGTTTTATGAACTAAAACTTACATTTTCCGACTGCTTTATGCCTAAACTGTCTCAATAACATATTTATAGATTTTTTCTCGTATATAGTAAAATACCCTATTGTTATATTGTAATATGTATACTTAAGTTAAGGTATTTTTCTATGGGTCTTTGTTACCTGAAAATAAACGGTTTTATTATTCTTATTAATCTTCGAAACTACAAGTCAGATTTTGTAAATTCTTACGCCAATACGTTATTTCTGAGGGCTATATAGACTATACTTTAGTATCCAAAAGTTTGGATTCCCGTATAAAAACTCCCGCGGACGAAGTCGCGGACAAAAGCTTAAATTACAAAGGTAATTAAAGAGAACAGCTTTAGAGCTGTTCTCTTTAATTACCTTTGTAATTTAAGCTTTTGTCCGTCCGTGTTTCCGTCCTAAACTTAGGTTTAGGACGGAAACACGGAATATCTAAGTCTTGCTTGAATATAAATATTAATGAGAGAAACTGCCCTAACGGACACATCCATCGGTTTCTAAGTAAACTTCAACTATTTCCGACGACCAGGGGGCCAAGTCTGCTATTTTTATAATTTCGTCATTCCAACACGATCCCATTGTCATTTTGCTAAAATCTGCTAAATTCATAATGGTCGATCATTGACTGCACAATGACGTTCTAATGGTAGGTCATTGATCAAAGGAACTGTCAAAATTTTAGCAGAATACCGCCAGTCATTCTCGTACAAGTTGTCATTTTGTACGAGAGTACCATTCTATATCATTTCTTTCAATGGAGTGTCAGTGGTTAACCATTGGAAAGTCATAATGACGCCATTATACTAGTAGATTACCAAACTTGTCAAAATCAACAATTATGAAGTCAATGATAGATCATTCTGACACTATTGTAATAGCAGACTTGAGGCCCTGAATACTTATCTCTTTTGGCGACTGTGCATGTTCAACAAAAACCCAAGCCGTTATCTACTAAGTAGTTAAGTACATATCAATGTTAATTGGCATTTATCTCATCAATATTATTGCAATTGGATTTCACTATCTAATGTTTGTATGCGTTGGTACGTACAGTCGAACAAGCTAATTGGTTTACAGGCAAAAATATTCATCTTTTTACTACACTAACAATTTTTTTATTTATTTAATTTTTACATCTTTAGTACGTAAGTACCAGGGATAGCTACGTGCTCGAGTTAAGAAAATGTAATAAATTATAATATTGTAAGTATAGTAGAAAGATGAATATTTTTGCCTGTAAACCAATTAGCTTGTTCGACTGTACAAGGAGTTAGCTATTCTCCTTGCAGTGTGAATTGTAATAGGCGGTACCTAATTTGGAGGCCAACGTAATATTTCACGGGAACACAAAATTATGTAACATGTTAAGCTAGGTCAATATCTAAAAGTGTGTTAATTTCAGCTAATTCTGTTTAGACGTTTAAGCGTGAAAGAGTAACAACAATCTTCACAAACTTTTATGTTTAAAATATGTCTGGCTATTCCTAGGGCCACGTAAAAAAAAAAGAAAAGATGTCGAGAAACTGTGTATTGATTTAAAAGTAATATTTCAAAAAATGAAGATCCGCATTGCTTTCAATGGGACCAGTGCCCAAACGGCTATCTGTATTATCATTTATTTTTATATATGTATCTGTATTATCATTTATTTTTATATATCTGTCTTATCATTTATTGTATGGCAATGCTAATTGCCCAAGAAAAGGCTAGTCCTTTGGTCACATGAAGATTCGATTACTGTTATTTTTATCTTTATCTGAAATTGCTTCTCGAAAAAGATCTAGAGCTACTATATCCTGCCTAGCCTGTAAAAGCTTAGCCTAGGTTTCAGAAAGGATGGACATTGTGTTTATTAACAACAACTTGTCAAGATGTGTCCGCCATTCTACTCCAACATGAGACCGCTCATAACTGTACCGCTCATAAGTGAAAAGCCATTAACTTTAAAATTTTTCGAACTTATAAGAGGCAGTACCTAATTATTTCCTTTCCGAAATATCAAAATGCAATAACAACTATATTTTTCCACCTAATAAAAGGAAGATTTGTTTATATTTTTCGACCTATTAAAAGGCAGTACCTACTTACCTTTATTTATTTATTAATTTTAAATCAGAACATAATTCCATATAAACTTGTTAGTAGAACTTAAAACTATGTTAGTACCTCAAATAATCCATTCATCTTAAAAGGACACCACCAGAGCTGTGCTTTTCGAACTTTTTAAATAAATCTCTCTCTTTTTCAGGAGTGGGTTATTTACCTCGTAAAGTAGCCCTGAAGCTGAGTCAAACGCAGATCTTAACCCTCAATGATGACGGGACGTACACCTATCAGTTTTTATCACCAATGGCGAATACATCCATAACTTTCACATCGGGTGAGGAGTTTGAGGAAGTGAAGGCCGATGGAACAAAGGTATTGATTTGAACGTAGTACTACACCCTCGACACTCCATACAAACGAATTCGTATACACTACTAGGTACAGTCACCTAATTTCGTTTGTATGGAGTGTCGGGTGTGTGCTATGGGTCTAGGGTTGCCAACTCTTTGACGGTCAAATTTAGAAGGTCTAAATTTTTTACCCATAAAAAAATAGTAGATAACGAAAAGATGAAAAAAAAAAATAGTAGGTTCCAAAAATTAGGTAGGTTATTTCTTTGAAGAATATTTTGTGAATTATTGAACGCATAGTGTCAACTTGACATTCCAGAATCGTTAAAAATAGGTATTGACGTTTTGTTTTACGCTTACACCTTGCTTACACATTTTGAAACGAATATTATTGCTAAGAGTTTGATGCCTTTAAAATATAGTAGTTTCGCCTACTATATCTTTTTTCAAAAATATAGTAGTCGGGCCTCTAATATAGCAGGATTCTATATTATATAGGGTAAATACGCCAAACGTCGGCCACCTCCCAATCGTCGGCCGTCTGCACATTTTTAACTTGCATTCATTTACAAGGTAATTAAGTGGCAATTTTGCCACTCGAATTGCATCCTTAGTTCATATTCTATACGTATGAACCGTTACTATTCGATTTCGTCACTCGTTCTTTGCACACTGAGCGTCCGTAGCGATGCCGACGTTGAAGTGTCAAATTCGTAGTAAAAGTAGCTTACTTGCTGTGAATTGCACGAACGCTTCGGGGATTGGTATCACAACGATAAGACATTCTTTTTTATTGTTTTAAGCTTTGTTATCAATAATAAGTTAGTTTTATAATATTTTGAGATGGTTTTTTTAATGTTTTGCGTATTGGTTTAAGGGAAAAATAGGGGGCCGCCATTAGAATACCAGTTTCGGTTTAAAACCGGATTCTCGGCCGGGGCCGACTTAAAGTAAATGTAGTCTGTTTTATAAACTGCAATACTATCAATTCCTTTGGCATAATAGGAGAATTTGCAAAGGTTATCTGGTAATAAACCTATTTTACGTTTAATCGCCAAATACCGGAAGGGTGATATTAGTTGAATCTCGAGAAATAAGGTTCACAAAACAGAGGCCGACTTTAGAAATATTAAAGATCGTAATGTCGGCCAGCCTCGAATTCGAGCGCCACTATACAGGCTGAATACTTTTGTATTTTTTCACTGATTGTGCGGGTAGTCATTTATAATATATTTATCAAACTTATTTTCTCAAAATATAATATGTATTGTTATAATTTATAAATAAACTTATGAAGAGGTTAAGTTTTGGCGTAGAGTTGATATTAATTATAAAATTGAGTTAAATTAATTACAAAGTATTACAATATTGAAAACATGTTTATGATAGCTAAATATGGTTTGGGATACAAATATAAATTGCTTATTTATTAACCTGCTTGGGACAAAAAGCTGCCTTTAGATAGTAAGCTCGTTTTTACTTAATACTTTTAATTTAAAGTACTACAATGACAGAGCAGGGACATGCAGGGCCTTCACGGAAAGAAGGAAAATTATGCAGTTACAATCACACTAAAATAAAATAAGCTCTTGAGGCAATAAGAAATGGTATAAATCATATTATTAATACATTTTTCATTATCATATTTTAAAACACCCTATACCCGGCCGACATTTGGGGAAAACGCGACCGACAATGGGCCGTAAACGGCCGACTTTAGGGTTTTTTCGTTTTCGATGCATTTAAACCTTAATACTTTTTGCTTTTAGTAGAGAACACAATCCTATGCCTAAAAACATAAAATAGATTTATCAACCTATCTAAAACCGTATCACAAGGTATCCTTCGTTGCAAACTGACGGAGCCAGAGCGATCCAAAGTTAGAAAATCGGTAAGGGGGCCGACGTTTAGCGTATTTACCCTAGTAGGGTTGGCAACCCTATATGGGTCACAGGTCTCAGCACAGATCACTCGACAACTAACCTTTAAAACAAAATCTAACTGTTGGAGAGTCCTATTACAAATGGACCCGATACTCATAATGAATAAAGTAAACCTACGCCTACATACCTACACCTACCTCTTGAGTGTCGATGATACCGCATAGGTTAATAAGTGGAGGTTTGACCTTCAACACTTTTCGCCCGGCAGTCGGGGAGTTAAAACTACTCTCGATTCATTGCCACAAAATTTATCAAAAAAATCACCATTAATAAAGAAATATTTGGTTTACAGGTGAAGGCGGTAATAACAATAGTGGATAATATAATGATACATTTACAGACAGATGAAAATGGGAAGATATCTCAACATGTTCGAGAATTTTATGCTGACAAGATGACAGCGGTGAGTAACAGTGCAGACAAAATTTATTATACTAACGTAGATTTTTCCGTCCGGATTAAAGAGCATCTATTTATTTAGATAAGTATAAATAAGAAAAAATAGTTAATTATTTTTTAAATTGTTTCAAGTTTTAAAATAACAATTGAAATTATTGAAAGATAGGCCCAAATAATCATTAATCGATCAAAATGACATAGTAAAAAAAATCAGGGCTGATTATGCAATCATCAGATAAGTTAAATGTACCTAAAAATAAATATGGCGGTTTGACATCTTTTCTATACTTACAGAAGCTGACAAACAGTTACATTCACTCGTCGCATAAAAGTTATCTAGTGATTTAAAAATCAAACTCGTAACTCTTTTTTGCGTTAATTTATACAAAGTTCTTACACTTAAAGTAATTTTCAACATTAAACCCGGTAAGGGCACGGCGACAGTAATAATAGTAGGCAGGTATTATAATTATATATTAAAAATCATAATCAGCTTTCAATCAATCCTAATATTATAAAGAGGTTGAATGAAGGGGGTAATATCTGAAACTAATAATCCGATTTAAAAAATTCTTTAATTCACCAATAGGAATCTACGTTGTCCCCAAAAATTTGGCATCTTGAAGAAAATTCACGAGGACGAAATCGCAGGCATAGTGCTAGTACAAAATAAACGAATAAATCAAATTGAAGTGTCAATGAATGAATGAATGTTTACGCAGTACTTATACCAAACACCAAGTTGATTCCAGCTAATCTCCGAAACGGCTTCAGCTCCGATTTAGACGGAACTTTCACTGGCAGATAGCTGATGTTATAAGGAGTACCTACCATAGTCTACTTTTGTTTTAGAAATAGAAATAAGGTTCCACGCAAAAAAATAAAATTCCCACAGATAACGTTCACGCGAGTGAAGTCGCGGGTATAACCTAATTAAAAAATAAAAGAGGAATATAAGTGTTTTATTTTCTATTTTTCAGACGACTACAGTTGAAGGATTGAACAAAGTAGTGAAAAGGCACTACATTGTAGAACAATTAACAAAAGAAGAAAGCGACAATTCTATTCAAGAAGTCGTCAGTGGTAATGCCTATGTAGGTACTAAGTCGACGACGGGTGCACTCTGAGCGTCATGTACCACAGCCCCACTACCAGAGGGCTAATTCACGTAATTTTATGACGCGCCGATGAAGTTGTAGTGCAGTTGCAGTTAAGTTCATGTTTGAGTAATAAACTGTATTCTTGTAATCTTTGAACTGCGCGTAAGCTGCGCGTGAACTGCACGTCAGCTGTACGACAACCAAACTTTACCAAATTTACTTATAGTGTAACCACATGAGAGAAAGAATATTACTCACTAAATAATTGAATAGAATCTGAATATGACGTTATTATAATATTAAAATAAGACCCCAGTACACATTTAAGTGTTTTTAACTGTCATTTTCAGACGTCAAACGAATAGTAGAATACCGATCATGTTGCGTTCCGAAGCATGCACCAAAGACGCGCAACAGTAGAATGCCGTTATTGCGGTTGCGTGACGCGAGCTGACGCGAGCTGACGCGACCGTGTCTGACACCGGTAGAGAATACGAAAAGCGTTGTTTGAATCGAAATTTAACTGCAACAGCCCTTCTTCAGTTACGTGAATTAGCCTACTGATCGCCAAGTGTCTAATACTTTTGCCACAGCATGACTGCACGAGCTAAACGTTCTCATAAGCTCGTGCCACTAAGAAAGCTAAAGTTTGTTCTATTGGGCGATGTTATTTTTTATAAGTACTTTTATCATCAATTAAAATAATTAATAAAGAAAGGATTTACGCTTATTTGACTCATACTAAAATGCTGATTTTATTTATTTTTTAAGTACACCAACAACATAAAACATCATACAAGTACTTCTTTTAAGCGTTTCGAAGAAAATATTGATTAATGTTTAATTTTCTTGTTTGGTCCAGTATTCAGTTACAGTAACGCCATCCGCTGATGCAGTCATTAGGTCCTCACATGTGCAGGAGACAGGGAAGATGGAATAGTAGTACTTAAACTAACGTATTACTCCAAACTGCATCATCTGCCTACCCGTTTCCCAACTAAATTGGGGTCGGCTTCCAGTCTAATCGGCTGCAGTTGAATACCAGTGTTTTACATGAAGCGACTGCCTATCTGACGTCAACGACGTAGTTATAACAATGATAACCTAAAAGATATGACTGGTTCTTAGACTTTCTGACTACCCATAACGACTGTCAAAGGTAAGACAGCCGGGACCAACGGCTTTAGTGCTCTGAGGCACAGAAGAGTCTTGATATGAAATGAATAGTCACCCATCTACGGGCCGTCCACGGCAAGCGCAGCTTAACCATAGCCGATCAATCCAAACCGCTTTTATTTAGCTACTAGCTCAGTTAGCCATTACCTATAATGTAAACACGAATTATACATACGACAGGACCTGCTAATAAACAAAAAAGTGATGCTTTTAATAGTAGATAAGTACCAGATTTTAGAAGAGTATCTTATCCCAAAAGTTAAACGAAACGAAATAGCCACAGAGTTAAATATTCAAAGCGCGGCCACGTCAACTCATCAACTATAAACCGAAACGTCTATGTAATCTAATTTGGCCAAGTTAATCCCATATCGACTTTCACTTAACATGGATGGCGGCCCTTATCGTGAGTTAACAACCCAGAACATTCTCTCCGGGGCACTTTCCAAAACACGATTCCCTATTCCATTAGACCCTCTCGAAGTTATCTCGCGTTATTTACATCGCCTGACCGTGCCTTCTTATGTACCTATTCCACCCGCTTTATATGTCTGTGGTATATAAGTGAGCAATGGTTCGTATGTTGTTGTGTTAGAGGTTATTTTGGCTTGGCTGGGAGTGGGTGAGGGTGGGTGTGGTGTCGCGGTGTCGTTGCCATGGCGACGGCGCCCGGACGCGGGATCCCGACGCCCGCAGTGTCGGCGGCCGCGCCCGACCCTCCGAAGTGACACGCGCCGCGAAAAAGCACAACCACCCCGGACGTAGGGGCTGCATGCGTTCGGATTTTGTTTTAGTATTTTGAGGACTATCGATACCATGAGACTATTTATTCATCAAGTTTAAGATAAAGGTCATGGACTGCATAGTGCATACCCCTCAGGATTAAATGCATCCACCAACAATGGTATCCGTTCTTAAGCAAATTACACTAAGGCTACGAGCGCACTCAACGGCCATGTCGCGACGGCCAGGTCGCGCCGTCCAGTGAGATCTAGCTATTTGTTCATAACTTTAAATACGGCGCGCATTTAGCGACAAGCGGCTGATGGAAAAATAGCTAGATCTTACTTATTCTATAACAATGTCCCTCGGTGAACACCTAGGTGAAGTGAGTGTCATCCGACTGTAATGTTTTGTAAATCCCTAGCATTGGAATAGATGACAGCTCACTTCACCTAGGTGTTCACCCAGGGAGATTGTAACAGAATAGACATACTGGTTGCCGGCTACCTGGCCGCCGAGTGCGCTCGTAGCCAAGGTGTAGTTCCTTAAATGTTTCATTAGAGACTCATACTTTCATTCACTATGCCTTTTCTATTTGAAAACTTATAGAGAAACATCACATCTCTAGAGAATGTTGACTGGGACAGAAGAAATTATCAGAAGAAGAAGAATTGACAGAAGAAAAGAGACAATTTGCTCTTTATATTCTTGACGAAAAGAACAGAACTCAACCGTTAGCAGAGCCCTCACAACGCTTGATTATAGTGCAGTTGGTGTTGATGCTTAGAGAGAAGGTCAAGAGGCGAATCGATTCATCGATTGTGATATCACTTCACAGCTTAGAACATGCAAGTCAGCTTAGAACATGTGCACTGACGTAAAGTATTGGCTTGGACTCGATTTTTGAATAAGAAATACACTATAAATAAATAATTAGTATCTGTGTGCGAAGTGAGAATTTCCAATTTCAAAATATCGATCGAATTTAGGTTACGTTTACTCAGGGCACTCGTGCTTAAGATGAATTGGTTAAATTACGAATAAGAGCTACACAAAAAGCATAGCGGTAGCTTCTATGATGTTTGAAATCCTAGATGCTTATAGTCGACTACCTACATAAATATAATTTCTTCCTAAAGTATCAGTGGAATTAAAGTCGAAACGGTACTTGTTTTTAAGTTTTGTAAGTGAAGATATATTGCCAAGAAATGTCGTATTATGAAAGGATTGAAGGAATCCCACAGACGCGTTATTTTGGGAGAGGTCAAAACTCGATCCCTCGATCCAATACATCATCATCTGCCTAGCCTTTTCCCAACTACATTGGGGTCGGCTTCCAGTCTAACCGGATGCAGCTGAATACCAGTGTTTTACATGGAGCGACTGTCTATCGGACCTCCACAACCTAATTACTGGGTAACACGATACCCCTTGGTAAGACTGGTTGTCAGACTTTCTGGCTTCTGATTACCCATAACGACTGCCAATACATATGATATAGTTAATGAAAATTGACGAATTGTTGTGTTGTTGTTGTTGAATTGCCGTTTCGCGTGGCAGTGACGCATATTTCCGTCTCGGACATGATTATATTCTTTTCTACAATATAATATACCTACTTGTTTAAGTTTTAGGTTTTGTTATAAGTACAAAATGTGTAATAATGTGCGTCACTTTCTCGCGAATTCTTTCTTTCAAGAATATGTTTATGCATAAGCTCCTTACGAGGCGATGACACGAGCAGAACCGTTTTATTCAAGTCAAGGGTCAAAATCGGAGTCCTGGTATCCGTCCAAAAAATCTCTTAAACCATGGTCACGGTAAACACCACCCTTCGGCCCGGGTCGATGTGGCGGTGGGCAGGGGGCTCGCACCTTTTGTTTAGGACCCCCCCTCCGCCCCCCCCTCGTTCATTTACTCGCGTCCCGTTCTCAATGCTGTTTGCAAACGGTTTAGGTGCCTAAATGTAGAAGGGAAATGTCACGATTTCACTTTTTTTTGTTTGCTAACTGTTAGGGGCGATATGCTGACTGTGAATATGATGGGGTTTTGGAGCTTTATTGATGGCGTAAGTGGCTGCTGAGTTGGTTCGATTTTTGGGTAATCACTATTGCTCGTTATTGCAGTTTGGTTATTTCTGTAAGAGGATTGAGCCTTGCGTTGGGAAGACGGATTTATATTATTTGTATTTTGTATTGAGCAAGACGTTTAGTCCATAAGTTGTCAAAGCATTTTTCTGTTTTGTAGGACTCAAGTTAACGACTTTCACTGACTTTACACGTCACAAAAGCTAGATACTGCTATTTTAAGAGCAATCATAGATGTTGAACAATGTCTGTCGATATATCAGACATACGTAACTGAGAGCACGACAAGAACAATAATTTTGAGCAAACTTGCACACTACCGTTCTGTATAGGATAAATACTTGCACAGTCATGATACACACGCTCAATCATGCTCTTGTAGCAGTTTTCTGTCGCCAGTGTCAAAAACATAACAGTAGGCCCAAGCATTGTTAATAAATTGGTACTACTAACTTTCGATTATTTGTAAAGAGTAGTGTATTTGCTATTGAAATTTTAGAAGGTATTTTACTCACTATTCTTTACGAAAACTAACGAGGAAATGCAAAAAGACACCGTACGACGAAATGAAGCGCCAACAGCGTCAAATGAAACGTGTGGCTCCGAAATACGGGGATTCACTTACTTCGTTATACGGTAACAGGCAATGCAACAGAATTGGCAAGAGGTCGAACATGCCTACAAAAAATCTGGAAAGTTCTGTTGGGCAGTTGGTGTCCCGAATAGGTATCAAGTATCATAGCTATAGTTCTTTGTTTATGATATTGGTGTCCATGTTTGTGATAAACAATACGCCATATTTGGTTAGGGATTAGGAAACATCTATACTATCTATACAGGTACTAATATTATCTTGCCATGTTATCTCTTCACCACCCTTGATTGACAGGTAGAGAATGGTTAGGCATCAAGTCCGTCTTTGTGCTTACACAAAACTATGCTGGCCAGTCTTTACCTATACCTACACCTCAGACTTGATGACACCTCAGACCATGACCTGAGACCTGGTCTGAGACAAATAAATAGAATTGGGTACTTGACACCACCAATCAATTGACTTACTTTTTATGAGCTGTCAAAACGAGATTCCTCCATAGATTTTGTATGACAATAGCGGCCTGTGACGTCACTTATTTACCAACTCAATTGACTAACTATTAATTGATTTCAAAGCAACTTAAAATCGAATTTCACAGTTAATTGGAAATTAATCGGGTTTTCCGGGCTAAAATAAAGTGTATTTTAAGATAAGTTGTATTTTGGAATTATTGGTTAATGGTATCAACAACCCAATTGAAGTGTATGTTTATACTTATGTCAAAATAATAGCTTTTTACTAAATGGATATGAAAATTATATAGGGTAGGTACTTAAATCAAAAGATGAATATTTAAAATGTTTGACTGTTTGTCTGCTTGTTTCGGTTAATCTCTGAAACGGCAAAACCGATTTTAACAGGCCTTTCACTGGCTGATAGCTACTTAGGAAAATTTGACTATGTAAGAAATTTTAAGAAAAAAAAATGGGATTTCGCGCAAAAATTTAATTGTCGACAATCATGCGGACGAAGTCGCGGGCATTAACTAGTAATGTAAATAAATGTAGAAAGAAAAAGTTACGGCAAGTATGCTTTCCGAAAGTCGAGGGATAACATAAAATAAGTACCTATAACCTACCTACCCTAGCTATCGCTGTGCGCGAACTTTATAAACTTTGCAGGTTACTTACCTAACTGGTGTATTGGTTCTCAAATTATTTTAGTTGACTTTTAATTGGGTTGTGTTCAAACGACTATCAGAAATGGAGCTATTTTGCTATCAGTAAATACGAAATACCTGGCAGAATGGATAAATGCTCACCAATTGTGTTTCATTGGCTGTCTGTCAGGAGGTGAAATTATTTTGAAAAAAAAATCGCCTGGTTTTTTGTAAGTATATTGTCCATACATTTTGATTACCTATGTATTTACGAGTAGTTACCTAATGTATGTTTAAAACGACAAGCTGTTTTTTTTTCATATTTTAGAGTTAGTTCCATAGTAATATCACCGACACTAACGGTAAAACCTAATAAAAGTGCCGGAAATAAGGAAAAGTTTACATTAGTGAATGCTTGATCCTACTTAAAATATTTTACATTATTATTTACTTAAGTACCGTCACTTCACTCTTCCGGAAACCAACAGCCGGTCTATTCGGCGGTATGAGAACATCTCAAGCTCACTTCAACATAATTCACTAACCGTGCTTTTTAACAGAATAGCTTTGCAGTTTACCAAGTTTTACATCCCTACAAAAACCGTGAAAAATCAATCAAACTTACTCCAATCAAACTGACTATGACTGCTGAAAAACGCAAGTACAACAAATCCGTATACGTCTTCAATTCATCCATATCGTATACAGCGAAGAACACACACAGAAACACATTTTTTCACAGCCGTGTCTCAAATAAAATCGATCGCATGGAACCTCGAGCCGGGGTGTGAAGCCACGCCTACAATTCACGCGCAAGGTGACGATTGGACGACGCTTTACACACACACATAGACACTACGTCGTTTTAATGAACACACAGATGTGAAGTGATTTAAAATTGATGTGAAGGTAAATTAATTATTCATTTTGGTTTGGATGGCAGATGCTTATGAAGTCATTTGGGAATGAAAGAGATATATCTACATTTCCTGAGCCTATTACTAACAACAAGATAGCCTAGTGCATTCTCTACAATGTTTTAAGGTCGTACGGATCTTGTTCTGCTACTCTAAATTGTGAGAACATTTTCTATGCGTGTTGCCCCAAGTTGCCGCGACGGCAAGACAAGGGATTTTTTCTTTTTTATTTAATTTACGCCAGGAGCAACTGAGTTCACCAAAATAGGAACACTATTTTATGTTTTACGGGTCGCTACATTGGTCCAGCACTTGTCTATTCTTGCTGTCAGTATGTCTATTCTTCCGTAGACATAGCGTGGTCATGCCACGCGTGCTGGGAGGCGAAAACTTTTCGCGTAGAAGTTTTTATTATTCATTTAAACAGACGCTTAGTGTAAACTTCTGCTGAAAAATAATTATTACTTATAACAAATGGAATGGGGAGAATCTCCAATCTAATTACCCTTGCTAAGTTTTTTAAATGCATTAAACTAGAAATATTTTCGATAAGCATGCATTTCTAAGTTCTTTATTAAGTATACAAAAGTTTCGACGTTTCAAGTTTAGTAAATGGCAATTTCTTGATATATTATAATATTATTTCCGTCTTCACTTACTAATCCATATTGCTAAGCTTGCTAGTTAGTCCAAGATCCCGACAGTCGCTACACCTACGATATTTTAAGCATATCTGAAAATTTTTGAATAGATTGAAGAATATTGAGTAGGTAAAAAGAAGGACATTTTGCAGGCATCAAGTATGTACAAGGTACGGTCAGCAACAAAAGTACAGATTATTTGTTACTAGCTTTTGTCTGTTATTGCGGAAGATGAAGTTGCGGATTCAAAAGTAGCCTAGGTACCTATGTCCTTCATAACCTTGCATAACAAATTTTATCAAAATCGGTTCGGCCGTTTCGTCGTGATAGCGTAACAGACAGAGTTACTTTCGTATTATATTAATAATAAGTATGGATTATCTGTTATTGCCACTAATTGTCAGACACTTTCAGTGGCCCATAACTTCAGACACTTTAAAAACCGGCTATGTCTGTTGGTTTTTAACAGTATTTTGTAAAAAATACGTAAAAATCGGCCGTCGCACTTGAACTTAAGTTACTTACTTAAGTTCAAGTGCGACGGCCGATTTTTACGTACGGTGCTTTAAGAATGTAATACTTGAAAAATGGTCCAGAATTGAAACTAGCAAGTACGGGTTCCTCGTAATACTATTATACTTAAGTTTTCAGCCATAATAAAATGGCGTAGTTTAGGCGACGCTAGATCTCAGTCCATAGGAAGGAATACGAAAGTATGTGTTCAAGTTTGAGCAACAATTTGTAGTCTTTGTTAAACAGTCACACAATTTTACAAATTGTTGGCTTCACCTATTGTACTGAGTTTTACAAAATGATAAATAAGTCCTACTCGTATACTAGGAATAAGGAAATGACAATGCCAGATCCTGCCCCACCCATTTACAGAAAATGTAATTTAATAAAATAATTGTAATGATCATAGAATCTTATTATAATAAATTGTTTTGCTTTAGAACTTGCGATTTTGCGAACTTGCGTTCTTGGTTTGTTTCCACGAGACAGGCTCGAGTGTGGAGTTGTGTGGAGTTCATTAGCCAAATGTTTCCTTTGTGTCTTATATTTGTTTTTTTTGAGACCCTAATTGATAATGTAGACTATTGTAGATTATAAGGAAATGTAAAGAACTTTTTTGTTGGCAAATGAACTACATTATTATTATTACTTGCGGTTTACAAATCAATGCTAAAACGAATGCAAATACAGTTTTTTGATTTAAACAGAAACGGCAAGTTCTGCAGCCACTAAGACTAATGTTTAGTTATCAGCAATGAATAAGCAGTAAGATGCAACAAATTGCAAGCTTGTACATGACTTTTATTGAGTGGGGCAAAGTTCTATAAAGTTTCTGGCATTGTCCATTCTTTACGGCAATTTTTAGAAGTTTTTGACTAAAATTCTTATAATAGGACAGACTGCAAAGTCAAAGCATTTATTTTAATTTAACCACTTTTGAATTGTGATAGTGTCGGTTACTTGGTCAGAAAGTTGAAGCTAGTTGCTCGTTCCAAATCGTAGGACGGTCTCTATGGGGAACGGGTAAAAAAATCCACGGGCACTCTTTTAAATCACGTTTTTACAAAATATTTTACTACTTAACTACCTATATTATTTATTTATTAAAAAAACTAGATGTTTCATAAAATATATGCACAATTTTTTTGACGCTCTAAGCCTCAGATTATGAAACAAAAGGCAGATAGACCGCACGGAACAGAGTGAAGCCAAAAAAGCAAATACAAATTAAAAAACGAAAACCTACAACGCGCATCGTACTGTACTGACACGAGTCTGCATAGCACGAAACCACAGATATAGATAGACTAACGCTGCAGAACGCTGCATCGTTAAAAAACAAATAAAAATGCAAATACAAATTCAAAAGCGAATACAATCACGAGATTGTAGGTATTCGCTTTTGAATTTGTATATGCTTTTTTGGCTTCACTCTCAGTGTTCCGCTTGGTCTATCTGCCTTTTGTTTCATAATCTGAGCTCTAAGCGTTTAATGTAAGTATAGGTTTTATTCTTAGCCCTAAGTCTCAAATTAAACTCCCATCACCTTTCTATTGACAATCACAGAACAAAACATATAATATCCCAAACAAACGAGCTACCGTTATTCTGTGGTAGATAACATCTTACAAAAGATCACGAAACATAACCCCCCTTCTACACAATCGAGCAACGAACAGACAAACAGACAGATGCACACTTTTAACAAAAGCCGAACATTTGTAATAAGTTTTAATACGTTTAATTTTACAAGCATAAAGGCGTTTTGTTCGCGCCTTGATCGACAGATCTGATAATTTGAATATGGAAAGGCATTCGGGCAGAATGACGATGGTCTTGCGCATACGATTGCGTGTTTTTTTTTTTGTGAATCTTGTACACTACACGTGGATGCGGGAGTGAATGGCTGGTGAAGCGTGTAAAACGTGCTGTAAGGTATAAAGTTGTGATTTTGTGTGCAACATATGAATTTTAAGCGTATTAATATTATAAATACGAAAGCGAATTGGTCTGTTACGCATTTAGGGCTAAATTACTGCACCGTATTTCATGAAGCTGGAGACAGACTAAGCTTTAGGTACTACTATTACACTTATTCAACTACTACACTTACTCAGCTAAATTCAGTGTTCCATATGAAGGCGACGATATACGCGCGCGACCTTGAGCGACCAGTATGTCTATTCTGTTGCAATCTCCCTCAGTGAACACCTAGGTGAAGTGAGCTTTCATCTGTCCCGATGCTAGGGATTAATAAAGCACTACAAAGTACTGTAGATAATCGTATGCGCTGCGTCCAAAACTCTCAAAGTTTAGTCGATAAAATTAAATAAAAGATAGTATTCTTTAACTTAAAAAAAGGCGTATACTAAAAGATAGATAATACAATTGTCTGTAGGATAGTAAAAGTTTCGTTTAAATATTCCTGGTAGATTTTGTGTGATTATCAATGTTTTGTCCACGTCAGACATAACTTCACGATTTAATTAAACTATTTAATATGAACTTAATCAAAAATATTCACATAGAGAATGTTCTAGTTTAACATATATTTTTTTCAAATCATTTTCATTACACATTTTGACGTGATTGTCAGTTTAAAATCTGCAAAAGTCGCTTAATAGCGCCTGAAGCACCGGTTTAGTATGAAGATCGTACGCAACCGCTCAGCTTTCCGCATCTGAACGGATGCGATTCAAAATTGGTATTTTCTATAGACATAAGCTGAATTGAGCTGAGTAAGTGTGTCCCTTAATCACAACAAATGGCACGAAGTCGCGGATAGAAAAGTCTATTTTCTATCCGCGACTTCGTCTGCATCAGCCATAACCGACATTCACGCGAACGAGCTAACCTAGTTTTTCTGTAAATGCATGTCAAAAACTGGGCCCTATCAGAATATCAGCGCTGTGACCTTTTTTTAATGTTACAGCACCATGCTGAGATAGGAGCCTTTTAGCCTCGTACAGGCCCAATTTCGTTTTTTTTTTAAATTTTACAATTCAACCTTGTCATTTTTGTGTGTTTTGTCCTGTGCGGGCCAATAAATGCTTAAATTTTCTTTATTTCTTGGAGTAACTCTGTAATATGCAACGATAGCTATTTTCACATTTAGTTTCATGTAGATATGTTTTTACTGCTACGCGTATTTTTTTAATGCTCAGGTATATGTTTCAAATCTCAAATCGTTTATTGCAATCAATTATGTACACTTACAGGTAGTAAATAAAAAATAATAGAAACAATTATGGACCCTGTCAGGCACAGCAAATTTTTAAATAAGTAAAGATAGGAAGAGCGCTTTATTCCATCTTGCTTTAAGCTATCCTTGTTATTAAGTTTGAATTCTTTTATATTTTATTAAGTATTTTATATTTCCCATTCAGTTACTTTTTATTTAATTTAGATTACTATATTAAGATTACATCCTATGCCAGTCTATCTATTAATACTATTTATTTAATTATATTTAATATTGATAGTAGACCCATAAACTTTAAACAAATGGATACATAAATAAATTAGTTACCAATTGTTGTAACTATCAATTTAGTTTCACAACCGTTGATTTTAAGCGACTTAACAAAAGGAGGTTCTAAGCCATCTGATTCGTATGTTTGTTTTCTTAAAATGACATACAAGGTGTAATGTCAAATACGCAAAACCTGAAAATAGTGATTAGAATAACGAGCAGAATCAATTAAACTACTTTTTAATATAGGTCACATTTTTAAAAAAATCTTCATTAAACATGTTGCCCTGTCTATTTATTAATAAGTCAAGCCATCACGTGCGCAAACCTGCCAAAATAGGTAAACAAACACAAATGGTTGTCGTCCATTTTAAATTTTCTCATACGCGTGATAATAATAGTTCTTATTTCAATGCAAATACGAGTTTGGTAAAACTAAAACAGCACATAAAACCTTTAATTTATTTCTTATGATTTTTTTTCTAGCAGGATTATGTTAATTGAATTAAAAATCATTTGGGGTGTCTGAGGTTTTGCGTGTTTAACGTTACACCTTGTATAAGTAAGTCTTATTTCTCATAGAAAAAATAATTTCAGCGTGACCCTCCACTTAATGAACATCAGTGCTTTACCGCTCACCGTTCTTCATTAGCAGTATTATCTTGATTGAGTCGTACGTGAGACTATGTCTGCATGCTTATTTGTGCAAGCGCATATGCGGGTGCATCGTACATGCACGAGTGGGATACGAGAAGTAATTCTTCAATGAATTATATCGTCATCGAGTGCGATATTGATCTTTTGATATGGAGAACGGATGTCGGACTTTGAACTTTAAAGAGTGACTTATTAGCATTGGTTATTATGAAGCTACTTCTTTTGATAGAGACAGTGGAGTTTGATTATTTCGGCTATTCAATCAGATATGAAATTCAAAAGTCAAAGCATTAAGGGCGCGTATTCGATTTAGCGCAACTAAAAATCTAAACGATTGCTAGAACGGCGTAGCAGCATTAACACACACTAGTACAATACAATGGTATGTTTGTGTACATCAGAAAAAAAAAATACGCACGAAATAAGCACGAATCAATGAAATTGATCGGCAAACGACAGCGCGCGATTATTTTACAGTGCTTTTTAAAATAATTGTCTAAAATAAATGAGTTCGTATAACGGACGGAAAAATATTCTGTATATTAAGCATAACCTTTACTTTCATAAAGTAAATATGTCAGTTATGTTTTTATTCAAATACTGGTGAAAAAAATTGACAAAGTGAACCGATTTTGTACTTTTTTAACATTGTTTTTTAATGGGTACATAATAGTAATATTTTCGTAATTTTGGCTCTGTCGTAGACTTTAAGACTGTATATCCGGATGGAAAAACGCATAAAACATAATATTTTGGCATACTGTAATGGCTGTATTCGTCCTGAAAGTTAACTTTGACGTCTATTTTCGTAAAACGCTATGAAAGGATTCTCTTCGCTTTAAAAAACCATAATAAAAAATTATACTTTTACTCTGTAGTTCCCTAAATCAAGACTTAATCTTTCTAAAACTGTAATTGTCTTTAAATAATCTGCTCACATCATTACGATATTGCTCTGGGCAAAACGCGAAATCATGAAGTTTTCGTCACGAATAGAATACACGCTTAACCATTTACAGACACTTGTGAATTATCAAGGAGTCGGTCAGTTAGTCAGAAAGTTGAAGCTATTTATTTGCTCGTTCCAAAACCTAGATAGGTATTTTTATAGTAAGTTTTTTTTCTCGCTGGGGAAGAAAAGAACGAGAAAAAAATATACACGAACCCTCTTTTCAATGAAGTTTCAACAAAATCCTGGTCACATTATTCTTGTTACTTCTACAATGCCTGGAAAAATGTTGGTCCTTCAGGTGATAATGCAATATGAAATAACTTTTATTTTCCTATTACTAGATACCATAACAGTAGCTAAAGGAACCAAACCTACCGCCTAAAGAAATCTGATTACCGTCGTCTATGTAGATATTTGCAACAGTCAGAGGATTGTTCTGCCCACAGAGTACAAAAATCTGGAATACGGGGTTAGACGGCACCAATCAATTGACATACTTTTGATGTGTTGCCATAACGTGATTCCCCTATAGATTTTGCAATGCTATAGCAAACTGTGACGTCAGTTATTTGCCATATCAATCAACTGACTATTTATTGATTTTAAAGCAACTAAAAATATACTTTTACAGCTAATTGAAAATTAATTGGGTTTTCAGGGTTAAAATGAAGTTTTATTTTTAGACTAGCGACCCAACCCGGCTTCGCATGGGCCTATAGCCTCGATAAATGGACTATCCAACACAAAAATATATTTTTAATTTGGACCAGTAGATCCTGATATTAGCGCGTTGAACCAAACAAACAAACACTTTGGCTTTATAATATTAGTATAGACAGATATCATGTTGTCTTGGAGTTATTGGTAAATAGTGTTGACACTCATATTCCATTTTTAATTAGCTCGTAGTTCGGTGCTGCGAATAAGCCTCACTAGATGTTCCATCTTGTGAATCCTTCGAACAAACAGATACGAGTACTTACCGAAGTTATTCTTGCTGAAGAGCTTCTCCGGAGTTACATCTGTCTTCTGATGAACTGGGCTGCCGATATATTCTGCTACTCCTTCCTGCTTCAGCTCTGGGTGCTGAGTGAAGTACTGCTGCACTTGAACTTGTCCAATACGATCTGCAACAAATAAATATTATTTTTTAAGACGATATTTGGAAGGTTCATGATTTATGTTGGCATCAAGGTGTCAAAAAAGCAATGGACAGTAGAATCTCCCCTTATTACAATCAAGGATCGGATAATCAGATATTTACTAAAACTTCAGATGTTGGTTTAGTATGAAATATACCTTTGTATCGAAAAAATCCTTTTTTTGGGTGCTCTGTAGAAATCCTCACGGATTTCCTCCATCGTGGGGATGACGGAGGGGCATGCCGGACTCTTACCAGCTAAAACCATTGCGGTATTTCACCTCTGCCTATGGCCGGGGGTGCGGGATTCGCCTAAGCATTCCTACTCCCATCAAAAAAATCCTGCGATTCCGAGGTTGTCTTGGATTTTTTTTCTACAAATAAATATTTTTTGAAGTCTTGTGGTCGTTTGTTTTACTAATGAAAAACTGATTTTAGGTAAATATGCATCTCTCTATACATAAAATGTTTGGTACTTCCATTATAAGACTTGTAGTTTTGTGATATTTGTTTATGTAAATGACGAAGAGTGAGTTTAGAACATGAATAATGTAACCAGGATTTTGTTGTGGAGTTTCTTGCTCGTTCTTCTCCGTACTACTTACGTTTGGAAAGAGCAACTAGCTTCAACTTTTTTGACTAACTGACCGACACCTTGACAACTCTAGCGCCTGTAAATGGTTTCATTGAAATAAATGCTTTGACTTTAATTTCGAATCCTTTTGTAATTCGTGTTAGGTTCAAAATAGAAAAAATGTATTTCCTGATGATTTTGCAACCAGTGTAGTCTACCTATATCAATCTGTTATTATTGTCTGATGACGGGTTCTCAATTATATTGAGAGTTGAGACCTCTTACAGAACTATTTTTCTTAGCTTTTAGTGTCCTTCTTTCCTATTTTCAAAATATAATATAAAAGGAGAGAAGCTGGTATAAATTCCGTCCACGAAAATGTTGGAGGTACTCTATCCAAAATTTGTAAAGCAAAAAGGGATAAGGGTCCTCAACAGCCATCCAAACGAAAACGTCGTATGAGAATTAAAGCTGAAAATTTCATATTTCCTAAAACATCGGACGGAAACCACTAAACACCCCACCCCTGGCGTGTCAACACAAAGAACTGTAAAATCCGTGCAATTTGTACCCTCTGCCGCTGGCGAGTAGCGTATATACTTATCGATTTATCGCAAACACGGCTCGTGTTTTAAAAAGTCAAGTAGCATGGCACCAAGCGGATTTAAGGTTTCGCTCCACGTGTCACGGTTCAATTTCTGTTGATCCCAAATCGGTATATACGATCTGCCGGTTCGGCGGTGGTGTGTAAAAATGCCGTCTTGTCGTAGGCACGCCGCCCCTCCCTCGGCGACATTTTTACAAGAGGGGGCAGGGGGCCACCCGCGGACGCTCCCGTCATTTCGTTGTCATCCAGGGCTCCTTTTTGCGCGATCACGGCGCGAGCCTCCGCCGCGACAATACTGTTCGCAATTTTTATTCTTTTCGAAAAGAAAATACGAAAAAAATATAGGTAGGCCCGTAGAGAGAATGACGGAACAATGCCGCCCTTCGGCGAGATTACCGCCATCAGAAAATGAATGCTTTGTTACATCCGTCCAACGGGATGTTTTCAGTTGTTACTTGTTACATTAGACTTGTCATTTCCATTAGGGTCTGACTAGGCATGAAAAGTTGCCGAACACAACCGTCGGCTACGTCGTTTCAATTTCAGTAAGTACCTACGTACATTGCGGTCCTTTTTTTGCTGCCATTACAAAGACATTTCAACGAAACATTTGGAAATATAGTCATTATAAACAAGCCATATTTTTAGATAGATACCGTCTTACCGTTTTATGCTAATGACAATGCTTAGAAATGTTTCCAAAAGCGCTAGTGAAATACGTCTGCTCATAAATTAGAAGCACAATCCAAGTAGGTACAAGGAAACGACAGCAAAATATTACTTTCGAAAAGGAAAAGTGTAAGCACTTTTCCTTTTCGAAAGTAATATGTAGAAGTTTTTTTTGGTGAAATTAAGTTTTATACTGCTAAAAATTGCCCTGTGGAAACGAGGGGCACGAGGGCTAAAATAAAGGTTGCTACATTCAACTGTAAGATTAATAATATAGCGTTAGTTTTACTTCTAGTTTCAAAAGAAATACTTTTTTATGTTTGCCACTGATTGGCAAACAAATCGACGGCCTACTAGATGTCACGTGGTCACCTCCGAATATAAGTGGATATCGGCAGTAGCAGAGACATTGAATATGCGTACTTATGTCTCGTGTCTACGAGTATAATTACATCGGCACCCTTTAAAACGGAACACCGCAACGTTATTTTGCAGCAGATATACGTACTATTTTATTAAAAAGCTATTTTTCTGAAAGAAAACCAAGCTCGTTCGTCGGCCGTTAAGTCTCGTGCTGTCCCAGTCACTTTGGCATAAAGTGTTAGAGACAGCAGGCATCTTAAAATTGAGTAGCGTTTGAATATTTGGCTATTAGCCCTTGTTGTAATATCTGAACGAGCTCGAATTTCTAAGTGACTTAAGCAACGCTAAGTCCCTTTACGTTCGCGAAAAGCAAGTAGGAATGTCAATATAAAATAACGCTATTTTAGGACGAATTTCACAAAACTTTTGTACCTAGTATTTGTATTTATGGAATAAATTTGACATCTAGAACATTTTGTATGGATGAACCGCAAAAATTCAAAATTTATTCGCAGTTTGTGATTGATTTAGAAAAGTGTGCTTTAGTTAGCCCTTAATAAAGAAAGAAAGAAAAGAATTTATTCGCCCCCCCAGGACATAATAATAGTTATTAGGACGCTTCTATGCTTCAACTGCACCAGAAATGTTCTTGTCGAACACTTAAAACTTGCTATACATTCCATGTAGGAATTCAATAAAGGTAATTTCCATTCATAACCCATACAACACAATTTCGCAAGGACAGCCAGATATATTCTGTTTTTCGTTCGTTTTTAGACCAACACGGAAACCAGTGATCGTAAAACGTTTTTACGATAAGTCACATGGAATGATGAATGACTTGCTGTTTCAACAATAAACATACATAAGGACACATAAATAAGGCTGAATATAGGACTTCCCTATAAATCACTGAAAATGATACAATACCACGCTTGTTTCGGATTTGGTAATCTGTAGAGGACATCAATATTTCTTGATTCGTATGGCTTGGTAGAATAGTAAGGTGTAGCAATAACCAAGAAGGCAAGCGATATCGCGTCAGGTCCAGGCAGAGATGGCGGGATAGGGATAGGATAGTTAGGATAGTCCCAAATGCCCTTAATAGAGAGAGTTGGAAGGAGAGTGGAGAGGCCTTTGTTCTGCAGTGAGAAAATTCCCGATGACCATAAATAAAACAAAATAAGCAAGACATCCTACGAACTTATTATACCTACACCGAAAAGAATTTAAAACCTATAGTATTTTTTAATAAGCTGCTAGCTTTTGTTCGCGTCTTTGTCTGCGTGAATTTTCTCAAAGTTTTTTGATAGTAAAATATGGCCCATAGATCTCAGAGATAAAGTAGCTTCCTATTAATGAACGAATTTTCAGAATCGCACCAGTAGAACCGGATATTGTTATTCGCGGGATCAAACAAACAAATAAGAAACAAACTCTTCAGTTAAATAATTGAACAAATATAAGTATAGATTAACATGTCAACTATCTGTCGATACAAAACACTGAAATTTAAAATTTTAACGCATTTGAATGTTGACTGTTCATAAATGCTCTTTTAGGTCAAAATGTGTGGAATATCTACAAAAGTTTTAGAATCCATCGGCCGTGACATCGATGGTGTAAATACTCTCCGAATATTTTTAGAGAGAACAATGTGGTGAAGGGAAAAAAAGTTAGGTTAGGGATAGTGTTTTCGACAATGGCTTATACAGCAATAGTAGGACAAAGAGGTGAGACTCTGTGTCCTATTATAGCTGAATAAAACATTATTGCCTTACCTTACCTTTTAATATTACAGCATTAATATAATTCTTCGCTTCCTTAACTAACTTATCATCCTCAAAACCATCAATACGCCCTTACTTAACCTTTGTCCAATTCTAAAATTTGGCCGCCTCAAAGGACCGAAAACGAGGATTCAACTGTTCAATAAGTGGTGATATGATTGGCGGCGATGTGCGGCTAAGACAAAGCTTTGCGGCGGTGCCGATTTGTATGAGGATCGCGTTACGCCGCCGCTGCTTCCTCGCACGCTTTCATGTTCGTGAAAAGACCTTAACCCTATACTGGTCTTTGAGTCCGCCGCTGAGGATTTAAGCTGTTTATCTTTACGCTTGTTTTATTAGTTAAGTTTGTAGGTGGATTTGTTTTATTTGCAGGGGTGGGTTAGTAGAAATGCTGGGTTCTATCTTATGCTGTATTTTTGCACAACCAATATTAAGAATCAACATAATATGATGCAGAATTTGGCCGCACTCATCAGTCATTCTGCATTAGACTAAAACAGCAGAAGTTTAAATCCTAAAACGGTAGTCAGTCATAAACGCTTTCCAGGTTATTTTGAATTGGGCTGTTAAACCATTTAGCTAGCACTACATTAGCACTTTGTCATTGACTTTGTCGGCATAGATTTCGGACTTTACTCAATGATTCCTCAAAAATATTGGGTACCCTTTTCAGAGCAGAATTATCGAAAATCTTGATACAAGTTTTTTATTGATATAAAAAAAGGTTGCTTTTTAACTGTCATCCCTATTAACTTTCTCCTCAGCATCAGCGGTTCCGTCTTTGCGTTGATGACTCAGTCAGGACATTACATTAACTTTATGATATTTTAGTTCAATGACTTAATTGTAGGTATAGGGTATTTAGAGTGGTGTCGTATTTACGAAGTTTGCGTACTGAGTGCTCAAAATATACGTTAGTTCACGATTTATGAGCAACAACAGTAATACGGGACTATCTTGTAGGTTTTAGGTACTAATAAATTTGACTACTCTATTCCCAATGTGACTACAATTGCTTGGAAATAGATAAACTTTGAATGGTTTTGGAATCAGGTACCTCATTCCTAAATACCTGTCTAGGCGATATAATTTGAATATCCGAAATAATTTTAATTGATTGTGGCTTGCTTGTCTTATTTTCGTCTCACTGACAGTCATACATCTTTTCTAATTAATGAAGTATAGCAGCTTATTGAGATTGAAATAAAATAGATAACAAATGATAATAGTGAAGAATGAAAAAAGAATATGACGTTCAAAAGTGCCTTTTAATGGTCTAACTGAAATAAATCATTTGACTTTGTCTTTGAATCCTATTTTCAAGTACCGGTCAAATGCTGTAACATTGCCTACATGCTCAACATTGCCTACATTCTAAAAAGTTTAATTATTGCCGCTGAGAAATGATTTTGCTGTGTATGGTATTACTAAAAGCAAGTTGGCTACCAATATGGCAAAAAACATTTCTCAGCGGCAATAATTAAACATTTTAGAATGGAGGCAATGTTGAGCTCGTAGGCAATGTTACAGCATTTGTACCCATTTAAAATATTTTGCCACTGATTGACATATACCTTTTCTAATTAATGAAGTACAAATTCTTCTAATTAATGAAGTACACAAAAGCTGTATAGCAGCTTATTGAGATTGAAATAAAACAGGTATCAAATGATAATATCAAAGATGGGTGATTTTCAAGTACCCAGAACCATTTGTCAAAAAGTGTAACATTTAAAATTCAAATCAAACATTCGAGAACTCATCATAAAAATAAAACACGTCACGCTTACGACTTTACAACCTTTAAAAATGCGTGTACAGTCCATCGATTTATACAAAACGACTCTTTGAAACCTCATAAAATATTATTTGAACCGATTTTTATTTGGTGGTGGCATTTTTTTAAGAGGTAAAGTTTCCGTGCTTTCTACACGTTATCGGAAACCGATCGTATCCGTTACTTTCGTGTTGAGCGTGATACAACCCTTTATCAAGATCGGGGTAGCTAGTGACGTCGCCGGCAAGCGCCGCTCTGTATTTCATTACCACAAAAATTATTCAATATTCAATTATTCATCGCCCGATGGTAGGACCGCTGATTAAAGTTGGTGTAGTTTTTTGGTCCTTTGAGTCGAGAAGGTGAGAACACTTGGCTTGATTATTGTCTTGTTTTTATTTGCACATGTTATATTGTAATTAGTCCAATTTATAGAACTTGACCATTATTTGAAACCATTACTGTGAAGCTATTTCATTGAGCAAGTACGATTAAATTAAATGCTACACACTAAAGTTGGAATATTTTTTTTAGTTTATCTAATTTGGTCCTTCCTTCCACCAATTTTTGCTTAGCAGTTGTATTCTCATTGCTCATCTATACTAATATTATAAAGAAGTAAAATTAGTAAGTTTGGATGTAGTACCTACGTGATCTCCAAAGTTACTCATCCAATTTAAAAAATTATTTTATTCGAAAGTTACTTACACTATTGGCGCAGTGGTTGAGCGATCGACTGCTGCGCTGCGTGTCGCGGGTTCGATTCCCGCACGGAACAAATATTTGTATGACCTACAGATAGTTGTTTCGGATCTGGCTGTTTGTGTATGTGAGTTTATATGTTTGTAAACGCACCCAAGACACAGGAGAAATTGCTAGTGTGGGGCAACGTTTAAAAAAAGAAATAAAGACTATTGCTGAGTGGCGTAGGATAATTGTTGGATTACAGATTGGACATTTGTTTTATGGTAATTTTGATTACCACGCGGATGAAGTCCCGGGTAGAAGCTAGTTATGTTATAAAGATGTACAAACATTCTTTCACTGATAAAAAGGTTCACCATTGCCGAGTTTGTTTCCACTGATGAAGTGGAAACAAACTCGGCAGCTTCACCAGGGTCGAGATTTTTTTATGGGATACGTCACTTCTACACGAACGAAGTTGCGGGTAGAAGCTATTACTAAATAAACCCATAAAACAGTCCCCTACTATCAAATAGCATATCAAAACGTAATTTGTCGAAAAGCTACAAGATCCAAGAAAGTCAATCCCATTATTTCATTACTTTTAACGTTAACAATAAGAACTGTAGTTTTGTTATTAGAAGTGATTGGTTCGGATATTAAAACAACATTTATTGTTAGTACATCATGTCCTATCTTTACTTCAAATAGTAATTCTTCACGAAAAGGTTTCCAATACAAGAGACAATTCAATAGGTTTGTTTGTGCAAACAGTAATTTTGTTTCGTCTTTAATAGTTTATGGACAAATAAGCAATGGTAATATGCGTGGTACTAACAAATATGACCTTATTGGGAAGTATTTTTGGCAAAACACGGTAGGTACCTACCTACTCATGAGAAACAAACTGTCTTTAAAATGTTTGGATGATTTTCTTAGAATATAATTACTTGTTAAGATCGTGATGCCTGCCTTTCATGCATCGATATCGGGAAAATACCAATGCGACTTTTTAAATTCATATGTAGAAACTTTCAAAATTTATCTTAAACTTCACTGAAGGAAAAGATCGTTATGAAACTTGGACTTATAATTCACATAAGTCTGAAAATGCCAATCCACTTTGAGCAAGCGTGATGATTAATACTCGTGCCTTCTCTGTATTATAGGCTGGCATTATAATTGTTTATCGTTACTTGTATTATTCTCAATTAACAATTTTCCGGAGATCCTGTCCTTCTCAACAGGAAACCAGCAACAAACGTGTATTTCATATTCTGACATTTATAATTTCCGCAACTCATCTTTGATCATAAAACAAATACCAGACCGAATAATAATATCTCAAACAAACCACAGCAACGCCATATTTGAAGCCCTCTAACGTCCAATACAGTTCAACATCAATCCCCAAGAAAATTGATAACCAGTAATTTTAGAACAATAATCCAGAATGAACAAAAGGCCACGTCTCGCCCAAAACGTAACACAGTACAAAGGTAAGGAAATAGCCAGTTTCAGTAGCGTGCCACACAAAAGGAATAATATTAGACGGCCACAATGGCGCTTTGATGCCGGGGAGCCGAATAAAAAACGGATGTGTCAATAATTAACCGTGTGATCCGACGTATTCGCCGGAGGCCATCGATTCAGTGCTTTACCGAACCGGTTTATTAAAAAAAATATAACGTACGCACATTGTGATCGGACAAAGGGGCGAAACTTTCGCTTCCAGCTAAAATCATGGTATGTTTTTGTTGGGGTGAAAAATATTACACCCTCGGGCGTGTATGTGTCGGGCGGGCGCGTTTATATACCACGGTTTACATAAAGGGCGGGTTGACAACCCTAATGGGAATCTAAATTGCCCATTAGTATTAACATTTGATTAGCATCGCAAATTGAGATGTCAATGTTCAAAGGGACACTGCATAAGGCAGATCGTTTTGCTTTTGTGTTATTATGAGTGGATTTTATTCGATTTGGGTATAAAAAAATCTGTTATTGTTCCTGAAGTCAGATAGCTTTCATAGAATGCGGTTACAGGCTTAAAGTTACTGATAAGCATTGAAGATCGAAGAGCATTGAATTGATGTCAGACTTCATGATTCTGAAACTGACGACTTAAAGCTAACTTGGAAGATTTGTAGCTCAAGTCTAAACTTGGCGAAATGTCGGTGATGCAAAACAACAGTTGTAAGAGAAAGGAGTTTCTACTCCCATAAATTAACCCCCTATTTATTATACGACGGTAGATGGAGCAGACACGCATTAGAGTGGAGACCGCGTTTGGGCAAGCGTAGTGTGAGACGCCCTGCGGCACGATGGACCGACGATCTAAAGAAGGTGGCTGGCAGCGGCAGCGGATGGATGCGGGTTGCCCAAGACCGGGTTGGTTGGCGACCTCTGGGGGAGGCCTACTTTCAGCAATGGCCGGCAATAGGCTGATAGTGAATTATGATATCCTCGTAGATAACTAAACAAATTTCAATATTCATGACAAAATTCAAATTAATTCCGACATTACGAAACAAAGTAAAGCTTGATGCAATTTGCATTTAAAGTCGACATTTTCCTTTACTCATTTAAACAGTGACCAAAAACTGGGATAAATAAGCAATCCTAAATAACATACACAACACGAAAAAATATTGAATTACGTCACATCTAACAAAGCTTTACAAAAAACGTCTCCAGCCGAACAATCGCTGAATAATCGCGACGCAATCGGAGCAAATCCGCATCAATAGTAAAGGAGGGTAGGTAGATACTACGCACAATTCGTGCCTACCCCCACGAGAATCAGGAAATTCATCTCGCTAATCCATCGTCCGCTGTGAATAGTAAAAGTGATGGGTCTATTCATTCCGAGGGGGTGGCGAGGGTAGGAGGGTGGAAAGCGCTAAAATTTAATAAAGCAGCCTCGTCATGACCAGGCTTGCGATTAATTACGCACAAGAGGCTAGTAATGATACCTACGTAGGGGACGTCGCTTCATCTATTATTCATGAACGATCTGTATAATTTTGTTTATGATTTTGATTTGTTGTGTGCTGTTTAAATTTGTTTGGGCTGTGTTGTGTTATGAATTTGGAGTGTTTTGCCAGATGTGTATTGGAATTTTCTGGTCATTGAGCGAGAGTTAACGTACCTGTGTTTCCACTTTCCACTCAGTGAACGGAAAGCGGCAGCTTACCATAATTTATAGTTACCGATTGCGACGAATATCAATTTTTATTCGCTTGAAATGTTATATTTTTTCAGGATCGATACATATTATTAAAACAGGGCTCGATAGCGTCTATTTTGTTGATGTTTGGAAAACTCAGGAAATACTAAACGTAGTTCATACTACTATTGTACGATTACATCGCACATTATTCAGCGCGCTAGCATAAGCATTAATCAAGTTCAATATATAGGATAATTTTTATCCCATTTTTGCGTACCCGTGGGATAATTTGGGTTTTTAGCTAAGTCCAAGCAGATGAACTCGCAGGTAGAAGCTAGTGTTTTCTATTATCAGTTATCTTAATAACGCTGAAAATCTGCATAACAGCGTGCTTTAATACAAAAAAAAAAAAATTCGCCAACGGATTTTAAAGGTTGATAAAATGGTAGTTCGTCAGTTCAAGAATAATGAAAATCGTGGCATTGGCGCTGAAAGTTCTTTAGCTATCGCGTGAGGCGTTGTAATGTAATGCAAAGTTGCAATAAATTAAAATGAAATCGATTTAACGATAAAGGTTACAGGTAGAATCGATTTCGTTTACATGGTTGCTGTTATTTTAGATTAACTCAGGCAGATTTTTTTATTTTGATAGTTTGAATGTTTTAAGTTAGAAGCTTACAATTTTTTTGGTCCTTTGGTCATCATAAATAAGGTATTCTTCTGTTTGTCTTTTTAACGGGTTCAAAGGTAAGTAATTATAACCTTCATAGAGAATTAGAAATGTTACTTAGGAGGGATTTAAAGAACAGAAGGACTAAATTCTAATTACCCTGTACCTTAGCAATTGGTATATGATAGGAGATAGAAAGCCCAAGGAAAACTAAGCCGAACCATAAATAAAACAACTAAGTACCTTTTTTTTTTCATGAATACGCAGGCAGATTTTATTTTATTTTGATAATTTTAATGTTTTAATTTAGAAGCTTACAATTTTTTTTGGTCCTTTGGTCATCATAAACGGGGTATTCTTCTGTGTTTGTCTTTTTTACGGGTTCAAAGGTAAGTAATTATAACCTTCATAGAGAATCAGAAATGTTACTTAGGTGGGATTTAAAGAACAGAAGGACTAAATTCTAATTACCGTGTTCCTTAGCAACTGGTATATGATAGGAGATAGAAAGCCCAAGGAAAACTAAGCCGAACCATAAATAAAACAACTAAGTACCTTTTTTTTTCATGAATACGCAGGCAGATTTTATTTTATTTTGATAATTTTAATGTTTTAATTTAGAAGCTTACAATTTTTTTTGGTCCTTTGGTCATCATAAACGGGGTATTCTTCTGTGTTTGTCTTTTTTACGGGTTCAAAGGTAAGTAATTATAACCTTCATAGAGAATCAGAAATGTTACTTAGGTGGGATTTAAAGAACAGAAGGACTAAATTCTAATTACCGTGTTCCTTAGCAACTGGTATATGATAGGAGATAGAAAGCCCAAGGAAAACTAAGCCGAACCATAAATAAAACAACTAAGTACCTTTTTTTTTCATGAATACGCATAATACTGTACCAAGGAAACAGAACAATTCAGTAGGGCAAAGGTACATAAACGTATGCCTCAGTACCTACATTGTCTCTGAATACAAATACATATTTACCTAAGCATGTGTACCAGCAATCTAGGGGAGGTTAGTGCGTACTTTGTACCTACGAAGATTCTTATATTATGGTTTTATTTCATGATAGCGGGTAGTTGGCAGAAGGCAGTACTCATCGCAGCTAACATTGGGTATAAAAAGAAAAATACTGTCGATATATTGAGTATGTCTTATTCTCAACTACATAGTAAACCGCCCATGCTTTGCAGATTACATAGGTGCTTACTGTAATACTTAAATATATTTTCTTGCAGTAATCATTATGCTATCATACTGTTAATTGAACTTTTATTACCTTTAAACTTTTATGATTAAATTTACTGTACAATTGCTTTCCAGTTTTCCTACAGGCATACACATTTTTTGTCACGACATTACCAACATTAAAACGAGTAAACATTACTGATGGGCCTGTTGGTCTAGTGGTCACTGACCCTGACTGCTAAGCCGGAGGTCGTGGGTTCGATTCCCACCCAGGACAAACTTTGTGTGATGAGCATGAGTGTTTGTTCTGTGTCTGGGTGTTTATCTTTAATATGTATGTATTTATAAATTATATAAGTATGTATATCAGTTGTCTGGTTACCATAACACAAGCTCTGCTTAGCTTGGGACCAGATGACCGTGTGTGAGTTGTCCCAAGATATTTATTTATTTATTTATTTATTTATTACACCGGAAAACTCGACGACTCTCCAACCAAACTACACATAAGTCTACAAAATAAAACATAAAAGAAAATTACACATACAAAATGCAGTATTAGACGCATATACGCCAAGTTTTTTTAAGAGGAAAGTCGAGTGGCAAGGCTGCGTGCACACGGTAGAAACGCTCGACATAACGACATCTTTTGTCAAGTCGTACGGTGAAAAGTGGCTCGCTCCACGCTCGGTAATCCGCACCAGCCTGAGTGTTTCACATCGCTCGCTCTTCATTCAGGACCCTTCAACTTAGCTGCAGGACTTAGTACAAGAATTACGCGTGCCTTATTTACTGGGGTCGCGTTTATGTGCTATTTGATATATTTTTGGTTGATTTATGGATTCGTGTTGGCTTTAGTAGTAGACGTATATTATAGGATGTCTATAGTTTTAGAAGAATTGAGCTCCGCAATTCGACCATTAAGCCAAAAAAACATAAAATTATAACTTTGCTTCACAATAAAACACAAATAAATTAAAAACTTTAGTCAAAGATTGATAAAACAAAGTCACTCCCGCCGTCTGTACGCTTGGATCTTTTAAACTGGGCAATGGATTTGAATGCGGTTTTCATCAATAGATAGTGATTGAAGAGGAAGATTTATGCTTATAGTTTGATCTACATTGCACCCGTGCGAAGCCGGGGCGGGTCGCTAGTAGGTACTATATAATACACAAATAGTACTAAACAATGCACCAATAAACAAAAACGAAGCCTACACTAAACACAATATTTCCTACCACACCTCACATTTACCTTCATTATTTTCTACAGGCAACTCAAAACCCCAAGACTTCACCGCATCGTCGGCGTATCGTCCCGTAATTGGCGCTCAAGTGGCAATTAGCGTGCTCGACTCTGTCGCTCGCCGTTCTGAACCGTGCCTTACTTCTCTTGTTATTTGCGAACTAGTGTTTCAAATATTACTGGGGAGATTTTATCTAGATACTCGACGAGTGTCCGAATTTACGGGATTTTGTTAACCGTTTAATTGGAGCGGAGACTGTGGATTTGCTAGTACATAGAGTTTTGGGGTTTATTTTATTTGCAAGACAAAAATTTTGTTTTCGTGAGTTTTTGTTTTTAGGTTGAATTTTAATCCAATAGTTTTATAAGGTATTTTAGTTCTCTATCTATTTAATTAACAAAAGGAAGGAATAAAATTGTAAGATACCTACATTGACTGGACTCACACATTCTGAATTCCTGTCTGAATTCAGGCCTTATAGCAATTGAATTTTGGTTAAAATTGCGGCGAAGAATTAATTTCAGAAGATTTCGAATGGCGAATGAATATGTAGGTGTAAAGGTGCTGAAAAAATTACACGCACCAGACGAAATTAAATTAATTATTTCAAAACACACGTTAACTTGATCATGATGTCAAGAGATCAGCGCTTTTTGGAGCAGGCTGTATTATAAAGCTCTGATTATGAGATCAAACGATGCATCTAAGAAAAAGTATGTCGTGTTTAGCTTACCTTCAATCACAAATAAAAGAAAAATCCAAATTTGATCCTTTTTCGTATTTCGCAAGATCACGCAAAAGAGAATACATTACCGAAGCTGACATAAATGGCAGTCTTAATAAAAGGTTTTGGATTTTAGGATCTCCTATATTTATAGGACCCACCTATAAATATTACTAATACTACTATTACACCTATAAATATTACTATTACTAAATGATACTAAAATCCAAAGGTAGATAAGTAGGTATAACAGGTATTTTGTAGGTGCCGGCCACTGATGGGATACGGATTGTTTCCCTGTATATGTTAACACTTAAGAGACGAAATATATTCTAAGTTTTATTTTTTTGTAAGCTACTCTTTTGGAAAAACTACGACTTGAAAAAAAAAATCGACGACCATTATTACAAAAAAAAAAACATAACCCGAACATATTCTAGTCTATAACTAATGAATCAAATTTTCAAGATTTTGAAAGTGCTTCAGTATGGATTTATAAAAATACTTGATCTATGAAGCTGTTTGTCAGGCATAGACGCCACCATATCAAAATATCCCAAAAAACCTTATACTTTTGCAATAAAGTTAAAAAATATCAAAGAATTTTGACAGATTGGAGTAGCTTAATGTGGTGGCCTCTGTACATATTTTATAGCTTTGACTTTTTTATTTATAAAACCAGCGTTACACCAAAATTATCATCTTGGCAGTCGGGTAAAAAACTTGAGCACATTTTTGGTTTAGAAAAAATAATAATAACATGATATGAAAGAAATTACAGTACTAAAAATGGAAGACATTTTTTTCTGATCTGGCTGTATGTGTTGCGGAATTAATTAACTTCGCGCCATCTCAGCCATAAGTACGTAGCTCAGCAAATATGAAAGGGTAAAAAAAGCACCAACCGCCTTCAAAAACTAAAAAGTGAAAAATAACTTTAGCACAGAACACACATTGACTTTAGTTTCGGAAGTCGGTGGCAATACAAAACAACAAACAGAACAAAGCCACGCCCAGCTTTTTATTTTCCGCTTTTTAGTACCTCCTTCTCATCCAAATCTATTAAGAAGAGATTGAAAGTTAACTACTACAAAGATTGATGAAACTAAAACGTCGTCTATGTAAAATTTTTGGGTATTTGTTGATTTTTCAAAAAGTGCTGAATCAATTTCGATAAAATTTATATGGGACCACCCCTGAAGCCATACCCTATCCATAAGAAAAAGAATTTTCAAAATCGGTTTACGTTTGCCGGAGAAATCGCGTAACAAATCGCGCACATACTTATTGCAAATTTAAGACTTATACGGTTTTCTCATAGATGCCATTGTCAGAACTGGACCAAATTAAAATGGGACCACACGGGAAGCACTAGCTTTCAAATAAGAATCATCAAAATCGGTTAACCCAGTCCAAAGAAATCAGGTAACAAACATAAAAAAAAAACAGACGAATTGATAACCTCTTCCTTTTTTGAAGTCGGTTGAAAAGTGGAGAAGGGGAAGTCGTCCTACGTACAGACAAATTACGTATACGAACAGAATCTTATATTTTCTTTATGTGGTCCTTGGGTACGAGGAAAATGTTGCTGGGGAATCTTTTGTAATTGGTATAAGAATGATCTTATTATAGCACGAATGTTTGAAAAATAAGAGTACCGGCACGTGTAACTTTATATAATTATCTAACGACTTTTAGAGCTTATAATAACTTGCTTGTTTTTTACTTACACATTAAGTATTAAGATCTCTTTTAGAAATAAGACCACGCATTGTAACTTTTAATAAAAGTTTTTATTTCTAATTTGCTTGGTGTACCTACAATAAAGAATATTCTTTTTTAACAATAGACTAGAATCAGAAGTTTAACAATAGACTTTCCTACTCCTTTAAATTATTTTTTGTAAAATATTTACTCCTGCAATGCTTTGTATTGAGTTGGCAACATATGGCCCTTAGAATAAAAGCTGCTAGCCCTAGTAAATAATAAATAATAATTCATTAAGAATATAAAGTAATATTCCCTTGACACCATTTATTTTCTCCCCTGAACTACAAGATTTTGTCCGATCAGCTACATTTTAACCATGGCTTATTCAGGCACCCCCGCAAAGACGGAGGCATCAATAATTGAATTTTGCGAACAGGGGAGGATCACTTCGACCCTAAACCCTCTATTAATTGCTGGAATTAATTCGTCCTCTCAAAGTAAGGATAGACTGGCACCTGTATGGAGAAACGCCCCGAAAAAAATATTAACTGTCGGCTAAGTAGAACTCTTAGGAAAGATAATTTTATCATGAAGTCCGTTGCAAAATTGTTGGAATTAAAACTTGTGCTTCCACTAGTGACACTTGAAGGGTTAATAATATTTCGTCACGTCAAGTTTTTGGTCTATTCATATATTGTAGCTAAACTCGGTTTAATTCTATGATATGCTTTGCTTTTGAACATGTTAAACGAGATTATCATACATTGTCCCGAACACGCACACAACAAAATATTCATAATCAGTTAGAAAGTGAGAGAGAAAGAATTGATGGAGTACGGCATGAAGAGACAGAAGAAGAGCGCGACGAACGTTCTGATCGACTTCGACATTCTCTGAACAGAATGTCGATAGCATCCCGTAGTTTTCCCGCCCCGGGCTCTTAGAATTCGACATCAGACGTTTCAGATCTTCGATTTTGACGACCCCGTTGTCATAAGCAACAGGATCCGCGTACGAAGTCGCGGGCAGAAGCTAGTGTTAAATAAATAAACATGTTTTTTTTCTAAGTTATATTTTGAAAGACTACGAAGCATGAGACTATGCTCCATTTGTTACAGTATTAGACAAAAAGCGGCCTACTAACTATTGTTATTTGGTGAAATTGTTGAAATAACTGCATTTTAGTGACATTTTATAGCTAATAGTTGCTATATTGCTTTGCATTAATCGTGAAACAACAGAGCTTATTATATGTTAACATTGAACGATACCTATACAAATTTATCTGTTCTAATGAGTGGAGTATAGAGATATTTAATTTGTCTACCGTATTGTACAGAGGCCAGCACATCATGCTACAACAATCTGTCAAATTTACACCTATAATGTACTAAACTTGAAAACCTCAACTTTAAACTAAAAGAATAAGGTTCATATTCAATTGGGAAAAGTTATTTGAAAGTTTGGTATGGCGTGATGTGCTGGTGTCTGTACGTCCTGATACTTTTCTATTAAAGTTTCACTCACCACAAGGAGCGCCACATTTCATGTCATCTTACACGTCTATCAATTCCTTGCATTGTCCAATCATGAAGCGTTTCGCCCTCGCAGTGTGCGTCAACCTTACGCTACGAGGGTGGCAGAGGGTCTAATCGCAATCGATACAGCCCTGATGATGACTACAGCCACCTAGCACAAGTATTTCATTATTTTGGGGAATTTATCGTTATTGCAAGCTTGCACGTTTTTTCGACCATTACAAATTGAAATATCGTCACTAGAAGGTTAAGTTTTTTAGACTTTGATTGGGATTGATATTGCGAAATCTTGATTTTTAACCGACTTCAAAAAGGAGGAGGTTATCAATTCGAATGCATAAATATATTTTTTTATGTATGTTCGGGCATAACTCTGTCATATATAGACGGATTAGCAAAATTCTTCTTTGTTCGAAAGGGGTTTATTCCGAAAAGGTCCCATATCAATTTTATCAAAATTGATACAGCCCTTTTTGAGAAAATCAACAAATTCCCAAAAAAAATACTTAGTTTCTTCAATCACTGGAGGACTTACAATCTCTTGTAAGAGTGTTGCCGTTTCTTAATGGATTTGGATGTTAAGGCAACACTAAAAAGTGAAAAATACAAAACAACAAACACAAAGCCACCGCCACCGACTTCCAAAAGTAAAGTAATGTGTGTTCTGTGCTAAAGTTATTTATCACTTTTTAGTTTTTGAAGGCGGTTTTCTTTTTTTAGAAAAAACTTTTTGGATTGCAACATTGATAGAAAACAGATGGTTAATTGTTATATATCAATTAGTAGTAGTAGTAGTAGTATGACGGGCTGGTGTCCGCAACTCCAACTCTCAGCGCGTATTTGCGTACATACCAAACTTAAAATGACACTTGTTAGAAATTATTTAATCATTATTATGAAGCCATCATCAACGGTCGGACTCTGAGAGACTGTGAGCTTGAGGTGAGCTGACATCTCACCCAATACTAGGAATTAACAGCTCATCATCATCAGCCGGAAACCGTCCATTGTGGAAGATGAACAGCTAGATTAACAGGGTCTATTCTGTTAATCTAGCTGTTCTATCTAGCTAATATAATTTGTAGACCGACGACATCGTCAAAGTTTGCTGGTAACCGGTGGATGCAAGCGGCAGCGGGAGGCCTGTGTTCCACAGTGGACGGTATGACAGGCACCAAACAGCTAGGAGTTCCGACTAAACCTTAATTTAGAATGTGAACCTGGATAGGTACCAAATCAGATCAGATCAAATCTTAGTTTAAACCTACCATTAAAATTGCTCTTTTCTCGTGTTCACTTAGTGAGTTTTCAAGGTTAACGTTGCACGTGCTGTACCGTGTTATCGGTTTGCAAAATATATTACTGTTATATGTTTTTGTTAGCTCCACTACCGAATGTGGAAACTGTAATGGTGGCAGCAGTCAGAAAGTTGAAGCTAGTTGCTCTATGCTTATTGAGTTAGCAAATGCGTTAGGACGTAAAACCTAGGTTATTCCACCGTACATTTTACTCCAAAAAAATCAAGCTTCGTTCTCTCATATTCCATGAATATCACTTTCAGTATCGCATAGCATATCCATTTCACATACGAGCTACTCCGTCGCACAACGCGACAAGGGTGTTACCCACACCCTGGCCCGGCACATACACCCTTAACCACAGCAACTTGCGTTTAGACGAAATGGTACACAGAAATTTGAGCTTTACACCGTTGGGATAGGTATCGGTTCAGTGTCCACGGTTCCTTCTACAGGACAGTGTTGTGTGGTGATTGTGTACATAGAGGGTGCGCCCCTTACTGTCGCCGAACAAACATGGCGGATCTAACGAGGTTTTTGCGAGCCCTCGTGAGCGATTTCGCGCCTAATTTGGACGTTGTACTCCGATGTACTTTATTTAGGTTGCATGGAGATGTGTGGCGTTGACGAGTCTCGATCAAATCGTTTTGGTTTACGTAGTTTTAGTATTTGTTGGCTGTTTGTCACTTTACAGGTTAGGGTTTATGCTGGACTGTGAGGTTAAGAAGAGGTGGAGCTCGTGGCTAATTAAAAGCCGTACAGACCGATCGGTCAAAGGTTAAGCTACGCTAGCCGCGGTCGGTCTGTGGATGGGTGACCATCCATTTCATACCGAGTTTCCTCCGTGCCTCGGAAATGACGTAAAGCCGTTGGTCCCGGCTGTAATTCGTAGATCTTTGGCAGTCGTTATGGGTAGTCAGAAGCTAGAAAGTCTGACAACCAGTCTTACCAAGGGGTATCGTGTTACCCCAGTTACTGCTATGTTATTCTGTAAGAACTCACTTCAGATCTCACTTCTGATTCCGCGGTGAAAACTGTTTTAGGTAGTCTGTAACTCGATAAAAACTATGCTAGCGCTACTAAGTGCTGGCATAGGTGAAGCGAACTATTATTTCGTTACTATCGAAAACCAAATACTTTTCACTTCTAGTAAGTGAAATCGGAAATGAGATAGGATTCGAATTCGCGAGTGAATTCTTACAGAATTGCACTACTGGATTGTGGAGGTCCGATAGGTGGTAGGTCGCTCTATATAAAGCACTGGTATTCAGCTGCATCCGGTTAGACTGAAAGCCGACTCCAATATAGTTTGGAAAAAGCTAGGCAAATGATGGACTGTGAGGTTAAGAAGTTTTGTAACAGCTTCTATACAAAAGTTTTCAACGTACTACGTTTTGATTTACTACATTAGTCCTCTTTGTAAAGGAGTTTGTCCGGCGAAGTATACTACAATACCTATTTCTGCCGCATAGTAGAGTTGCTGTGTTTCGGTTTCAAGAGTATGAGTGCCGGTGTAATGAGGCACATGAGACATTTTCAACTTTATTTCTGGGATGGCACAGCGTCTACGATGCCTTTTATAATTGCAGAAACGCAGCGGTGACGACTAACATCAGATGAAAAAAAAAACAAAAGAAAAAAACAACTTCACAGAAACCTTCGATACCAAGGCCTCAAGTCTGCTATTACAATAGTGTCAGAATAGTCTATCATTGATTTCATAATTGTTGATATTGACAAGTTTGGTAATCTACTAATATAATGGCGTCATTATGACTTTCCAATGGTCAACCACTGACACGCCATTGAAAGAAATGATATAGAATGGTAATCTCTTACCAAATGACAAATGAATGACTGACATAAGCGGTAATCTGCTAAAATGTTGACAGTTCCTTTGATCAGTGACCTACTATTAGAACGTCATTGTGCAGTCATTGCTTTTAATTCGACCGACCAATGATCGACCATTATGAATTTAGCAGATTACGAACTTTTAGCAAAATGACAATGGGATCGTGTTGGAATGACGAAATTATAAAAATAGCAGACTTGCCCCCCTGGCGCATTACAACCTCATCATGACAGCTCTTAATAACCACCATTTTAAGTCTTATTTAAATCTGGCATCTTAACACTAATTTCGCATTAAAGTTATTAGTACCTTTTGATAACTTAAGTTATCAGGGTCTTGCGACTTTGAAGACCTTGTTAAACTTCCAAATAAGATTTTTATTAGAACTTCTGGTCAACGCAATGGTTCTATTTAGACGTTTGAAGTACTTCTTGGAGTCAGTAGTTCTTGGAGTCTTGGAAGTACAAAGTCAAAGTCAAAGCATGTATTTCAATTAAACCATTTACAGGCACTTTTGAACTGTCAAACAGTCAGTTAGTCAGAAAAGTGAAGCTAGTTGCTCGTTCGAAAACGTAGGGTAGGTCTCTATGGAGAAGAACGAGCAAAAAACTCCACGGACACTCTTTTAAATTAAGTTTTTATAAAATACTGATTACATTATTCATGTTGCTTCTATAAGTGATAACAATGCAGGTAAATACCAATAGAATCAGCATACGTGTTTGAAATTCGCTAATCTTTTGAAGGGATAGGGTTTTAAACTTGCTATCGTTTGACATTTTACTCAGATATTATATTTTGTTATTCAATTTGTAGATGCGCCATAGCTGGCAAAACATGTACGTGCAGAGGCCAGTAGATCAAGCCATACCAAACTGTCAAATTTTAAATTAAATATAAACCTTATAGTTTTTTAATAAAATTGAAAATCCAGTAATGCAATTTGACAGACTGTTGTAGTAGCTAGATGTGCTGGCCTCAGTACGCACATTTTAATAATTTTAATAACCTGCATGACTGACTATTCGGTGTGTAAACGCATTTTTTTCGACAAATAAGTTATCTTTATTACAATTTGAGGCATTGTTGCAGTTCGTATGGTCTATGAGCTAAGCTCATAGGTGATTAGACACTTGAGCATTTACATGTAATAGAACATCAAGCCACTTGTACTATCTCACGAACCAAACATTGAGCATGACGCTCGATGCTTTGTTACTACTTGATTTTGCAAACCAACGAGCGATGAATGTTTGTATCATTTCATCGAGCAAAAACGCAGCACACGCCACTTGTTTATCTGACATTTCAACGAAAAGTAAATACAAAATACAATGTTACAGGTAAATGCTGCTCACTCGCTTTGACCATTACGTTGAACACAGCATCGAGCATTCGTAAGAACATCATCTGTCTAGCCTCTTCCCAACTATGTTGGGGTCGGCTTCCAATCTTACCGGATGCAACGAATACAGTGTTTTACACGGAGCGATTGTTTCTCTGACCTCCACAACCCTGTTACTGGGTAACATGATACCCCTAGGTAAGTCTGGTTGTCAGACTTCCGGGCTTCTGACTACCCATTCGAAACGACTTTCAAGTTTTAGGAATTACAGTCGGTGATTTCTCGCCTCGCCTTCGCGCGTTTATGGTCACAGTTTTAACCTAACCCAAACGATTTTCTTAGTGGTATAGTTTTAGATCCACCATAACCAGCAGTGGTATGGTGGGTCCGCAAACCATGTCATCCACATATCTTCATCGATAGAGCCACAACAATACAAGATAATACCACTCTAAAATGACAATGCCAGATCCTGCCCAACCCATGTACAGAAAAGTAAATTAATGAAAATAATTGTAATGAATATAGAAACTTTCTATAGTAAATTGTTTTTCTTTAGAACTTGCAGATTACGAAATTTATACCTACCCACGAAATACAAACTAATTTACCTAAAATACAATTTAACCTATATTCAATGTCATTAATGTTTTTTGATTTAAACGGAAACCGCAAGTTCTACAGTCACTAAGACTGCTGTTTAGTTTTCAGCAATAAATAAACAGTAAGATGCTACATATTGCACATGACTTTTAGTGAGTGGGGCAAAGTTCTATAGAGTTTCTGGCATTGTCCTTTACACGATTCTGGGACACATACTGACATTTACTCTCCTAGCCCGCCTGTAATAATCAAAGAGCACGACCATATAGAAGGTAAGGCACATTGAGGGGCTCATAGATAACTGTTAACTTGTCCGTCTAACCGCATTTCACCGGAAGTGTATCGAATCCTTCCAATAGAGGTATACCATTCCGTTTGCAAGTGATCTCCTGTAATTTCCGGATACACAAGGTTCGAAAAGCGAAGTCACTGAGCAAATGTTCGAACTTATCTAATTGGAGAAACTCGTTTGTGATGCTGATGATTTTAAAGTCAAGTCAAATGATTTATTTCATTTAGATTATTAGACCATTAAAATGCACTTTTAAATGTCATTTACAAGAAAATAAAAATCGAATCTAGTCGTCTCATCCACTTGGTTTCGTATGTCGAAGAATGGGAAGCAACTTCATTGTTACTCTTTTAATAGAAATACAGGAATTATTAATTACACGTGAATGTGATTTGTTTTCCGTTCACATTGCTGGCGGATGGCTTACATTATATAATATGTTTTCTTTTCAAACGTAGATAATCAGCAATTTATACAAATTCTACGCAAAACGATCTTTTATTTCCTTTTGTCATATTTTATTTCGAACAACTATACTTATCCTATTTCTATGTTCATCTTTCTCTAAACTCCATTTATTAAAGCATTAGACTAAATATATCTCTATTAGAAAGCTAGCATATCGTATAGATGCATAACAGTGTAAACAATTTGCTAAGTACACACAAGTAGCCGTAGTATTAGCCGTGTGGTGCCGGTCGCGAATTGCACCACCTCATTTCTACCCATGGGTGTCGTAGAAGACGACAGAGGGATATTGACCAGAGGATGGGCAGCAGCGTCCTTCTGAGTACCACAATTCCTACTGCGATCGCCAACATGCATCGGTCAAACATGGCGATTACGGCTGAACCCCCCCTTGGGGGAGACCTATGCCCAGCAGTGGGCGTCTAAAGGTTGACATGATGATGATGATGACACACAAGTACCATTGTGACTTTTTCATATGTACTTCTTGAACATTACTAACATCGGTGAAGGAAAAGCATCGTGAGTAAATCTGATATTGATAGCAATGTGGTGTCACACAAAACAATATCAAACTACTATAAGTACTTATAGCCTTCCTCTTGAAACACTATTTATTGCTGAAAATTGCATTAAAATCTGTTGCGTAGTTTAAAAGATCTAAGCCTACACACAGCGGGAGCGACTTTGTTTAATACTATGTAAGGATATAAATATTATAAAGCTGAAGAGTTTGTTTGTTTGTTTGTTTGGTTGAACGCGCTAATCTCAGGATCTACTGGTTCGAATTGAAAAAATCTTTTTGTGTTGGATAGTCCATGTATCGAGGAAGGCTATAGGCCCAGGCGAAGCCGGGTCGCTAGTGTAAGGATAAAGATATAAGTCTAAAATCGCCTATCCGCCTAGAGCAATCGTGGTGATCAATGCTCTTGGCTTCGCTGTATGAGAGGAGGCCTTTGCATTGCAATGGCACAATCATTGGCTGGTATTGTTATTAAGGCGCTAACAAGCGACTTTTGCAGATTTTAAACTGACAATCACGTCAAAATGTGTAGTAGAAATGATTGAAAAAAATATATGTTAAACTAGAACATTCTCTTAATCATTCAGTATGTGAATATTTTTATTAAATTCATATTAAATAGTTTAATTAAATCGTGAAGTTGTGTCTGACTCGGACAAAACATTGATAATCACACTAAATCTACCAGGAATATTTAAACGAAACTTTTACTAACTTACAGACAATTTTATTATCTATCTTTTAGTATACGCCTTTTTTTTAAGTTAAAAAATACTATCTTTTATTTATTTTTTCGACTAAACTTTGAGAGTTTTGGACGCAGTGCATACGATTCTCTGGTCGCTCAAGGTCGCCGGCGTATATCGTCGCCTTAAGAACATAATCACTAAAACGCAGCTATTCCAACAATATAACCTAATACTAAAACTAACTTTAGTTGGCTGTTTTTGTCCTAATATCTATACATATAATAAAACAGTAACAAAACTGTGTCTGTACATTGAATATATTAAAAAATAAATAATTGAGGGGGGTTTAGGAACAGAAATAGAGCACGAATCCAAAAAAAAAATTCTGTCTGTTTGTCTGTTTGTTTGTACACGCTAATCTTCGGAACTACTGGGCGGATTTGAATGATTTTTCTTTTGTTGTATAGGTATTAAGTCTGGGCAACATATAGGCTATAATTTATCTTGGAAACTTGAACACCAGATGCAGAACCGCAACAGACCAGCTAAACTATAAGAGATACAAAAATGGTACCATAGCAAAAATTGTTCCACGTGATGAGCATTTTCTGCTGAGAAAATAAATTTGAAGATCTGGAACACCTGATGTGGAACTCCAAGAGCCCAGCTACACCATGACACATATCTATAGGAATGACGTCTTAGCCAAAGGTGTTCGGTCTGATGGGCATTTCCTGTTGACTTCTAAAAATCGAAGATCAGAAACATCTGATGTCAAAATCAAAGCTATCACTAATTTCACTGTATCTTATAAAATAACATAAGCTGGGAGTACCTCCACGCGGTGAGGGCGGTAACAGTTTCAGATCTTCGATTTAGCCGACCCCGTTGTCGCTGGCAAAAGCAACAGGATCCGCGTACGAAGTTGCGGGCAGAAGCTAGTAGTTACTAAATTTCAGACAAAACAATTCTGCCGTTCAATTCATCCTGACATTTCCACATTCACATGTTCTACGAGGGTAGATACAGACTCTCCGCCTACCAGGGTGGCACGTTAGAACACAGGGACAATATTGATGCCTTGGGCCATCTGACCCGACCGCAACCCCCGGCCACCCTGAATAAATACCAGTAATGGCAAAACTAGTTACGTGCCTATTGATGTTTAAGACTTTGGGATACTGGGATTCGGCATTTGAGGGTCGTATTTGATTTTCGTGTGATGAAGATACATAATGTAGTATATCAGTTTAAATGGCAGAACTAGAATTGATTGAATAAAACCTTATTCCATTTATTAAGATCTAAGAAGTAAAATAAGACCTCAATTTAAAATTGTGAAACATAGTAGGTACACAATATCAAGCTGTGCAAATATTTGATTAGTTGCCATTATGCCTTAAAAGTTTGATATAGGTAAACATTTTTCGTTTAAAGGAAAGCTGTCTTTTTTAATAAATGTCTCTACTACATTGACGAATTGTAATCTTGTAGAAATATTGTATAAAATTACTGTACTTTAACTTGTATAGGTAATTAGCTTTTTAAATTAATTAAAATAATTTATTTCAGTCTAAGTGTAGGTATGATAAAATGCAGTGAACCATCTATGTTAGTCACAAAAACGTTTTCTTTTGTCATTTTAAGAAATACATTTAATTTTAGGAATTTCATACACATTACTGAATAAATTGTAAATAACATACAATCCAATGAAGATGACCAGAAAGTCACAAGAAAACATAAGAATTCACAAAAAAATTAGCAAAAGTACACCTTATAACATTACTGACAAAATCGAAAGCTCAATAAACACACACTCAAAATCAGTTTAAAGCCAAGCAGATGAATCTCAACCCGTCAGTGATTATAATTTTTTGTGCCCCCATGAGCAATAACAATACAAACAGATCAGTTGTACCAACACAACAATACAATCAGCAGCACCACCCGAATCCAGCGCAATTGTGTTCAAAGATTTTTAATAACAAAAAACAACTTATCAAACGGAAGATGCTGTTGAAATATTTAGTACCAAAAAATCTTGAGCTCCTAAACGAGAACACTACAAGTCTTTCGAGCACAGTCTGCAAGAACAGACGAGAATCGAAGGGGGCCAAGTTAAACTGGTTGCTGGCATAAATAGGTTTCGACAAAGAGGTTTGTTAAAAGAGCATTGGGTTCCAACAAAACGTTATTAAATCTTATTTCAAGGATAAGGATATTTTCAACGAGGTCCATTGTTGGTTTTGGCGCCTTTTCATTGGGTTATAAGCTATAATTATTTGTTGTACAAGCGTTTTGGGTTTGCTACGTTTTGGTCTGGATTGAAACTAAGGCTGCACTTGGATGAATTTAGATATAGTTTTGATGGCAATATATACATAAATTGAAATATGTATGCTTTAGTTATGACGAATTTTATAATAAGTTACGAGAAACATGGCGGTCATTTGGAGCGTTAATAACTCTAGTATCAACCCATATTAATATTATAAATACGAAAGTAACTGTCAGTTTTTACGCTTTCACGGCTGCATCAATAAACATAGAAAGGAGGCTACTTTGTAATCCGCTATTTCGTCTGTGATAAGCGACATTCATGCGGACTAAGCCGCAGGCATGAGCCAGTTGTGAATAATAAACAATCTAGCACCAATAAATACATCTATACTAATATTATAAAACTGAAGAGTTTGTTTTTTTGTTTGGTTGAACGCGCTAATCTCAGAATCCACTGGTTCGAATTGAAAAATTTTTTTTGTGTTGGATAGTCCATTTACCGAAGAAGGCTATAGGCCCATGCGAAGCTGGGTCGGGTCGCTAGTCTTTTGATAAAATGGTTTGTCTAAAAATAATCAACAACTCTGAATAAACAATTTTCTTTTTACAACCTTGACGTTTCTTATTCAGTTTAGAAGCTAACAAAACTCAAAAATATAAAACCTCAAAAGTGATCATACAAAAGAGAGTAGCAGTAAAAAAAACACCTCATTTATGGAACTGATATGTCCTAAACACATTACACAACAAAAACATTGAATCGACATTGAAACGCATTGTCGCATCGTTCCGGACGATTAGCCTGCAGCGGTGACAATGCAGCAAAATGGGATGAAAATGTCAAAATACTATCTGTGACAACGATCGCAAATGCAACAGAATAATATACTACACCCGAACCTAACAAAAATGAACCTTAAACTACAGGAATAACAGTAGAACAGTCAGAAGCTAAACATTTGTCTGGTAATGTAACTATGATTGCCACAATAAGATTTATCTCAAGTAACACTAGAACTTGTGCGGATATCATTTGCGATTTTTTTGTCGCACCACGTTTAATCGTGCAGTCGCGATAACAATGAATGAGCTATTGAACGAAGGAATTGTTGAGAAAGCAGGAAGACATTTTTGTGTTTTGCGAGGGAAATGAATAGAGCAGACTACTTTTAAAGTTAAATTGGTCGAAAACTAGTGGCACTATAGAACTTTGTTAGGTTTTGGCTTTGACCTAACTCGAATTATTAAGCACCAGTCTTTAGAGAGACCCAGATATACTAAAGCTCTGTTTGGAGTCTGTGTTGTTTGTCTGCATCATGATGAACAATAGGCAAATCATTTATAATCACTGGTTTCAGCTTGCAGCGTAAGCATGCAATTACTAAAATAGTAATGAATTCACCACTGCTAAAAGTGATATCAAAAATCGGTAGAGTTATTCTGTTACAATCTCCCTCGGTGAACACCTAGAAGAAGTGAGCTGTCATCTGTCTCGATACTAGGGATTTACGAAGCAGACGGACGGATGACAGTTCACTTCACTTAGGTGTTCACCGAGGGAGATTGTAACAGAATAGATATACCGGTGACCGTATTCTAACAATATCCTACTTCTTACTTACTACGAAAGATGAAAGTTTGGGAGGATAGCTTAAACGCCTGAACGAAATTAACTGAGGTACACATAGATTAATAATAATAACATCCCATGCCGATTTCGGCTTCGGTGACAGTTTCTGCTCTAAAAGTCGCGAGCGTGTGCTCTAATGTAAATAAGTAACTTAATTTAGCGCTGAATGTACGTGCACAGTGAGGACACGTCAAATTATCAATAGGGTAGTGGTATTGTGTATTGGAAGGTATCTTGTTCTTAATGCTGTTTCTCTTGTTATCGAAATCGCGCTTCCTTTGGACTTCATATGTGTAAATATTTTGATGCACCATTCACCAAACGCCTCCAGGCCGATCTATCTCTTGCCAAATCCTCCTAGCGAGAGGGAACAATATTGCATTTCTTCATATGTCTTTTCTGAACACATGGATATTGATCTAGCTTACCGTATAGGACTTTTATCCCGTTTTCGTTTTCCTAAAACCCCGAGGGATAATTTGGGACCTTGGCTAAATTCTTAAGTCTACGCAGACGAAGTCGAAGGCAGAACCCAGTAACAATAAAGAGAAGACGACGAACGCCAAAAAGTTTTAACCATAACAGCCTCTCCATGCCCCCCGACACAACGGCACCGTTGAAGGAGCGTCTTACCCACAAATAATTGGCCTACAACATCCACTTGCCTGCGGGGATTTTCGGATTAAACTTTATTACATCTGAAAAAAAAAACTACAAGTTGTACAGCCATTGTTGGCGACGGCTTTTGTGACAATACTGACAATTCACTATTTGTACGAGGGCAATCCTTCTAATGTGAGAGACATTCGCGTATGTTTCATGTAGCTTATGTAGGTTTAGTAAAGCTTTGTGTCATTTTGTTTTGTTATTGTAGTGATTTGGATTCGAGTGCTGATTTTAAAAACATGCTTATGAGATTTCGTAATGCCGTATCGTTATAGTATAGTAATTGGAGAAATATCGCAATGTTTGTTGTAATTATTGTTGTTACATTGTTGTAACATGTTTGTTTGTAATGGATGAAATATAAAAAATACTTAATCGATTTTTTTTTCCACCAATGTGCGTAGTTTCACATTGGTGAAAAAAAAATCGACAGGGTCATAAAGTTGCGGGCCAAATAAGCACTACTTACATTGAATTAAAGTTGAGTTTGTGTTCGTCTGCGCTAATCTTCGGAACTACTGGTCAGATTTTGTATTTTTTTCGCTTATGGCAAGCTACGTTACTCCTGAGTGCTTCTATATCTATTAATATATGAAAATCTCGTGCCATATTGTTTGTTATCGCACTTCTCCGAAACGGCTTGATCAATTTTTATGAATTATTTTGTGCATTTTTGGTAGGTTTGACTTTTTTTTAATTAAATACACGCAGTTTAAGTCGCGGGCTAATAAGCTAGTAGTATTATATTCAGCATCAATTTATCCATGTACCTAACTCATTATAAGCGAACAGTTTTGTAAGATCTTATGAAAGAAAAAGTTCTTTAAACCTATCACGGTAACAGGCGTAGAGTTACATCTTTACGCCTATTCATCGAGATGAACCGAAAAAGTGTTATTTTCATTACGTAATATTTTAATTATGCGGGGGTTTAAAAATATGGTAAGTATGTCAATCTACTCCTGGTAATGTATTCTTAACATTGGAAATATTTTAAACCCTTTAAATTATTATTTTTTTCATACAAATGAATGTATGGATCTTATGAAAAAAAAAGTTCTTTAAACCTATCACGGTAATAACAGGCGTAAAGATGTAACTCTTTATAATTAGAATAATAATTAAAATATTACGAAATGAAAATAACACTTTTTCGGTTCATCTCGATGCCCATTTTGTGTTTATAAAAAAAAGAAAGTGACAAGCGACGTTAACGGATCTATCAAATTGGCAGACAAGTGATGTGACAAGTGTGTGGAAAAAAAATAATCATTATTTGTGATATTATCCATACTAATATTATAAATGCGAAAGTAACTCTGTCTGTTACGCTTTCACGATGAGACGGCTGAACCAATTTTGAAGATATGAGAATTTGAGAGAATTTTGAAGAATTTTTGGCATGAAGATAGATTTAACCCCGGGGAAGAACATAAGCTTTAGACTTTTTTTCAGCGACTTTGTCTGCATCCGCTATAACCGACATTCACGCGGACGAAGTCGCGGGCAAAAGCTAGTTTCCTATAAAACGATGCAATTTCAGAGTAAGAACTGCGAAACGGTGGCTGTCAGTGTCACTGTTACTGTCAGTCGCCGTTTCGATCTAAAATAATAAGCTTTTCATTAAACTAGTCACTTTTTTTGCGGGGTTTTAAAAATATTGTAAATGTCTGAAGATAGATACTATTTAGGTACCCAAGAATATAAGAATTAGAATTTTAACTTCTCTAAACATCTTTGTTTTGTTTTGTACAAATCCTGCCATGATTATTTCACATTAAGTAAACAAAAAGGATATTTCCATTACTTAAAGCTTGAATATTATTTACGGCAAAAGATTTTATATCTGATCTACATAATATGTATACCGATAGAATATTCTACAGAAAGCACAAACTACTTAACCACTTACGATTCAAAACAAACAAAGAACACACCATCTTAGAAACCATTTATTCTTCCCATTTCCCACCGCCATATACTTCTCCCATACATAACAATCACATGGGTAAGCTCCTTGAAGTTCCATGCACCACTCAACGTCATTGCAAGTCCTCTGTCCCCTCTGAGAGTGACGTGTAGTGAGCGAATCAATTTCCTGTACTCTTACACCGAACACTTCAGTAGCACTTGGGGTATTTTAACGAGTGAGTCGTATTCAAGGAGATGGTTTTAGGGTTCCGTAGCCAAATGGCAAAAAACGGAATCCTTATAGATACGTCATGTCTGTCCGTCCGTATGTCACAGCCACTTTTTCCCGAAACTATAAGAACTATACTGTTGAAATTTGGTAAGTAGATGTATTCTGTGAACCGCGTGAAGATTTATACACAAAAATAGAAAAAAAAACAGTTAATTTTGGGGGTTCCCCATACTTAGAACTGAAACTCAAATTTTTTTTTCATCAAACCCATACGTGTGGGGTATCTATGGATAGGTCTTCAAAAATTATATTGAAGTTACTAATATATTTTTTTCTAAACTGAATAGTTTGCGCGAGACACACTTCCAAAATGGTAAAATGCTTGTAAACTATATATGATGAAAATATATGATGATGAAAATATATGATGTAAACTTCCACCGAAAATTGGTTTGAACGAGATCTAGTAAGTAGTTTTATTTTATTAAAACATCGATCAAAGTTACAACGAACTACAAGAACTTTTATATTATGTTACTTGCTGCTACGGAACGCACTTGGCCGCTTTTTTATTATATAGATTAGCTGTAGGCTGTAGCTGCGCTCACGTGGATCTAAATGTTATTTAAGGAAACAAGTTTTTTTTTGAGCGGTACCCTATTTATTTTTCTAAAATACTAAGCCTAAGTTACTTCTTATAACATCAGCTATCTGCCAGTGAAAGTCCTGTCAAAATCGGTCCACCCGTTTCGGAAATTAGCCGGAACAAACTGACAGACATAAAATTTTAAAAATTGTTTTTAATTTATAATGAGTTACGCGTAGACGCTATGCATTAAGCACAAAGGTGTTATTTTGACAATACAAATAGACACGTATGAATTTGTATACTTAGATGAAAATATAGCCTAGGGGCGTCAGGGATAATGTAGCTTCTTATTAACGAAAGAATTTTCAGAATAGAATCAGTCGTTCCGGAGTTTAGCGCGTACAAACAAAAAAATACTCTTCAGTCATATCTAAACTAATATTATAATAAAAAGAACATACTTGTATGTTTGTTTGTAGTTGATAAACTGAAAAAATACTTAACCTACTTTAAAAAAACTTTCACCAATAGGAAGCAACTTTATCTACGAGTACATTGTTTATATATATTTTATTGTCAAAAAATAGGAACCCGTATTTTAGTATGATCAAAATTGACATCCCTTAACTTGCAGGTCATAATTAACACTTCAGCAGTAAAACCTGCATGATTTTGGATATAATCTAAGTTCTAATTGTACTAGTGATGTTTCATTGAGTTTCTGGAATTCAGATTCTTGGATTTCTTGTGATTTTCTATCTGGTTATGAATAAAAGAAAATAACATGACTTTTCGAACCTAAATAAATAAGAGATATTTTCTATGGTCAGCATTAAATACAACTTTCATATTGTCCAAAGTAATTTGAGAAGATATTAGGTGAATGTTGTGGCTTTTTGGGCACATAAGCTATAGCTACGCTTGCCGCGGTTCGTGGATGGGTGACCATGACCATCCATTTCATACCGGAGGCCCCTTCGTGCTTCGGAAAGCACGTAAAGTCATTGGTTCCGGCTGTCATTCGTAGATCTTTTGCAGTTGTTATGGGTAAGTACTCCTAGTCAGACGCCAGAAGTATAACAACCAGTTTTACTAAGGGGTATCGGGGGTTACCTAGTACCTACATAACTGGGTTGTGGAAGTCAGGCAGTCGCTCCACGTAAAACACGTGTATTCAGCTGCATTCGGTTAGACTGGAAGACGACCACAACACAGTTGGGTAAAGGCTAGGTAGATGATGATTGGTTGAATATCTAGTCATTAAAAACGTTCAAAGTGCAGTCTCAATCTCATAGCAGCGACAATCTAAGTCAAAATTATAGGCATCAGAAGCATTTTTGACAGAGTCTGAGATAAGAACGCGAACGTTCTTAAACGCTACTAGAATTGCTCCCTGTTATCCTTATCTTACCAGTAGCAAAACTGCTCCAAACGCGGTGAGCTAGATTCTATATTACTTTGCGCTAACAACAAACTGAATCACAGATAAATCTGCCGAATCCAATTGCATAGAACATCAAAGTGATGATGGATTGCAAGGTTTACAACCGGCTCAGAACGACCTACGAAACCTGGCTGTAATCCTTTTGACACGCGTATAGGTTTACTCGATATTAAAGCGTTGGTGAAGCTGAATAGTTACAGGTTTGCCTTTGCTCCAGGTCGTATAAAGGAATTAAGTTCACTCTTAAAACACTTAATCGCTTGCTTCCTGCTTATATTATTGGAGCTGTCATATACAAGTGTCATTAAGAAACTTTTGAAATCATTGAGTCTTTGAATGTACAGCCGTTTTATATTAAATATTAATCCAATCTTTCTATAATCCATACTAAGCCGAGAAAATTGCGCAACAATTCCATATAGGTGCGACCATCTTTTTTCCAGCACTACAAAGGGGCTTATTTATACGATCTCACAGCAAATGTCAGTGTACACATAACGTCACTACATGCGACAACGCCCCATCGTTTGTACTAAATAAATAGCCCGCACGCTACCCACTCTATTTTACATTAAACTTCAAAGACATATGAGGTTGACACTAAGCGCTTTTCGTGTCACATTCCCCCCTTTTGTCCCTTTTATAATATCTTAATTCACACCCCTAGCAATTTAGTTTGGTCAACCCAAAATGAATTCTAACAACTGTAGCATAGAATTACAAATTGAGCCAATGATTTCAGTCTTTTACATGTTAATTCATTTATGATTGTTTTTCAAATATGAACCTTGGAGTTGGGATTTAAGGTTGGTATTATCATAGCGGATTCGATCGTTTGCCAGGGGGTGTACGGACTTGAAAGCGACGCTAAGCAGGGTTGTCGGTGCGCTTTGTAATTAATACATAGGATGGCGCCATTGATATGCCAAATTGCCAATTGTGTGCGAACAAAGGATTTTTTTATATCAAAAGGGGTGCGTGTTATTATTGAACCAATGTTAAGCTGAAATAGAAGTAATAATTCGAATTCCGAATTGTGTTAGAGATGACAAAAAATAGATTAAAAATGTTATACAATGGAACATACAAAACAATAAAACAATGCAATAAAAGAAAATAACGGTTATAAATACTGCGATGGAGCAAATCAGAGTTGTAATACTTGAAACGGACATGAGTACATAAATCAAGGTTTGATAGATTCTACAAGATCTATGTGAAAAGCATTCATATAGGTATTTCTATACCTATGTATAAAAAACTTGAGAGGTGTCAAGGGACACCCGGATGGAACGAAGTTCCTTTCGATTAATTAGTGAAGGAATTGTGTTAAATTTTTATTTTTTTAAAGTTATAATCAAATCAAATCAATCAAGAAAATAACTGGCTTGCTTTTTATAGAGAGAGACAGAGAGACAGACAGAGAAACACGCGCACGCTGCACGGCTTACAACTATAGCAAAAAGTGTCGTTACAACTTTTGGTCTTAATTTTTTCCGTCTAGCTCCCTTTTGCAACGCGCGTTAAGGAACTTCGTTCCAAAAGAAAGACATTTAGCCAACCTGACGATGATGATGAGTACCTACTAGCTTCTGCCCGTGAGTTCAGCCGCATAGAAGTCAAGTATACTATAACACATGCAACTCAGCAATAGGGTAGCTTTCTAACGGTGAAAGAATTTTTGTAATCGGACTAGGACTTCCAAAAATTACCTCTTACAAAACACAACGACATACAAACAAATTTTACCTTTTTAAAATATTTGTAAAGAAGTATCGATACTAGCTCTAAACAAAGAGGGTTGGAAAGGACAAAGGGAGGCATTTGCCCTGCAGTTGGATAATACAGGCTGACATTAAAATTATTAAATAATAAAGAAGTTTAAGTAAGTTGGTTTTGAATATATAAATTAATTTTATTGGTTCTTTTTACGGTCGCGATGGCTACCAAAAACTATATCAAAAACTCAATTACCGCGTACCGTACCCATCACAGCGCGCGTGGCGTCGTTTTCTAAGGGCCAGAAATCCAATTTATTTTTATTTTCTTCGGCGTAAATTATGCTTCCACGGATTCCTAGTTCAAAAGAAGCTAAGGGTAGGGCGAGATAGTGTACCCGAGGGTGTATAGATGGCGTTGTTAACACACAACGATTGTGTGAGCGCAGAGTTAGTTCGGGGAGATGGCGAAAGATGGCAGTGAAACGGGTTTCGTTCGGTTTGAGTTTGTAGTATTCATCTTCCCGATCTTCCGTAAAGGAAATTTGGCGCAAAAAGAAAAATAATATAAAATTCTTACTTCAGAAAATATATCATAAATGTAGTTAAGGAGTTACGTATTATGAGACTGCTTGAAGAAAACATTAAAATAATTCCAAAAAATATAGGAACAAGATTGACTTATTTATAACCTATCTTATTTTTTTTAGACTAGCTTTTGCTCGACAAAATAGAATTGAAAGAGTACTAGTAGAAGAGAGTAGAATTGAAAGAGTACTAGTAGAAGAGAGTAGATCCATAGTTTAGCGCGTTCAAATATAGGAAACAAACAAACTCTACAAAAAAGCACAGCTTTAAAGCATTAGTAAAGAATTGCAGATACAGAGATAGAGGAGCTCGTGGCTAAGTAAAAGCCGTATTGATCGATCGGTCAAGGTTAAGCTAAGTTTGCTGCGGTCGGTCAGTGGATGGGTGACCATTAAATTCATACCGAGTTCCCTCCGCGCCTCGGAAAGCACGTAAAGCCATTGCTCCCGGCTGTCATTCGTAGATCTTTGGCAGTCGTTATGGGAAGTCAGAAGCCAGGAAATCTGACAACCAGTCTTAACAAGGGTATCATGTTACCCAGTAACTGGGTTGTGGAGGTCAGATGGGCAGTCGTTCCATGTGAAACACTGGTATTCATCCGGTTAGTCTGGAATCCAACACCAACATAGTTAGGAAAAGGCTAGGTCGATGATGAAAGATGTAAAGATATGAGAAGAACCTTTGATACCCTTCCTTGTTCCTGTTTCTAGCATTGCTTATAAACAATTTATGCGAGATGAAAATATATTTAATAATAAAGTTTTAGACAAAGTTGCATTCTGTAGGTAACCGTCCCTATCCTGTTCAATCACTACAGTGGGCTTATATTTTTATTATTATTATCATTTATTCATTTCTTACACATTGTACTTATTACATTTTTAAATATTAGTAAAAAAAAAAACATTTAAAAATATAAAAAATAGTAACCCAAGCTTGGACTTGGCTTGGACCCTGTTCCCGCCGGGAACAGGGGTCCAAGCTACCGGTGCTCGCTCAGGGTTCCTAAGAGAGGAATCTCCTGACTATATTATTATTTTATGACATTAAATGGCTTTTAAGCCGTCATCCGCAAGAAAACGGTATCCCTGATCTGCAGAATGCGTGGCAGCTGCAATAGAATTCAGCAGAGGATCTCTGCTCCATATTGGAGAAGAGATCCTCTGCAACAGCTAGTCAGCTACTTCCTTAATTAAACGGGTTTTACAGTGTTAGTGTTATTAGAATATTTTAATTTTTAATTTTAGCCTGTATGGTTTTCGTTATCTGAAATAAATGAATTTTATTTTATTTTTATTTTAATAAAAAAAAAAATCAAATGTATTAATTTATTATTAAGGCGACGATATACGACTTTTACAGATTTTAAACTGACAATCACGTCAAAATGTGCAGTGTAAATGATTTGAAAAAAATATATGTTAAACTAGAACATTCTCTTAATCATATAGAAAGTGAATATTTTTGATGAAGTTCATATTAAATAGTTTAATTAACTCGTGAAGTTGTGTCTGACGCGGACAAAACATTGACAATCACACAAAATCTACCAGGTATAATTATCCGAAACTTACACTATCTTACAGACAATTTTATTATCTATCTTTTAGTATACACCTTTTTTTTAATTTTGAAAGAATACTACTTTTATTTAATTTTTTCGACTAAATTTTGAAAGTTTTGGACGCAGATTGCGTCCGTTCTGCATCAGTTTTGCGTCCAAAACTCTCAAAGTTTAGTCGAAAAAATTAAATAAAAGTAGTATTCTTTCAAAATTAAAAAAAGGCGTATACTAAAAGATAGATAATAAAATTTTCTGTAAGATGGTGTAAGTTTCGTTTAATTATACCTGGTAGATTTTGTGTGATTGTCAATGTTTTGTCCGCGTCAGACACAACTTCACGTATTAATTAAACTATATAATATGAATATAATTAAAAATATTCACTTACTAAGTGATTAAGAGAATGTTCTAGTTTAACATATATTTTTTTCAAATTATTTACACTGCACATTTTGACGTGATTGTCAGTTTAAAATCTGTAAAAGTCGGTTAATAGCCCCTTAATGGTTATAATTTTATTATTTTTTTGTTTAAGCGCACTTTTCGACACAATGTATTATTGTTAAGAAATAAATGACTTATGACTTAGAACTTACTTAACTTATCAGTCCATTTGTTGTAGTTCAGTCAGGTGTACCACAGGGTTGTATTCTAGGTCCACTGTAGTATGTTATGATGTTAGATTATATAAGAATGTAGCAAGAAATTACTACAATTGTTTTATTTACGGAGCGCATCTTTGATCCCTTTTGCGTTGCGAACCCAAAGCCACCCTTTGGGTTCGCAATCGGGATCCTATTACCAAGACTCTGCTGACTGTCCGTTAGGTTGTTCCAGGACTGTATTTTTTTAACTGTAATATGTAGACACTTACAATTTTCAGTATCTTTTATTGTGGCCGCTATAACCATGGATAATAATCCATACTAATACTAATGCATATCTGATAAAAACAAAACAACTAAATGATATATTTCATTTGTGTGAGAATGCTGGTATCCATAGCACAAGTTAAATCTTTCTTTGGATAATTATAAATGCGAAAGTAACTCTGTCAGTTACGCTTTCACGATGAAACGCCTAAACCGATCTTGATGAAAATTGGTATGAAAATAGCTTGAACCCTGGGGAAGGACATAAGTAGGCTACTTTTTTTCTGCATCTGCGATAACCGACATTCACGCGGGCGAAGTTGCGGGCATAAGCTAGTCCATACTTCCATACTAATATTATAAATGCGAAAGTAACTCTGTCTGTTGCTCTGTCTTTCACGACGAAACGGCTGAACTGATTTCGATGAAATTTGGTATGAGAATAGTTTAAACCATGGGCAAGGATATAGGTTACTTTTTAATCCGCGACTTCGTCTGCATCCGCGATAACCGACATTCACGCGGACAAAGTCGCGGGCAAAAGCTAGTAATAAAATAAATCTTAAAGGCATTCCCTATATTTTGATCCCAAACAAGACATGTTTTCTTTGTATGTAATGTAAAAGATTGCACGAATGGTCCGAAACCTTAGGTGTACGAGTCTGTTGAGCTGTTCTAATAAATCTATTTGATTTGCAATAAATCGCTTGAATTTCAATCTAAAGTTAAATTTATGAAAAATTTGCATGAGCCCTATGTAGATTTTATGTAGGGCTCCTATGTAGGGCTCGTGGCTAAATAAGAGCCGTAAAAATGGATAGGTCATGGTCTAGCTATGCTTGCCATGGTCGGTATGTGGATGGTTGACTATCAATTTCATACTGGGACGAACGGCTTTACGTGCTTTCAGAGGCACGCTCCTCCGTTTCCGGCGTTGGTCCCGGCTGTCATTCGTAGGTCCTTGGACAGTCGTTATGGGTGGGATGGGACAACTAGTCTTAGTAAAGGGTATCGTGCTACAGTAACTGGGTTGTGTAGGTCAGATAGGCAGTCGCTTGATGTAAAACACTGGTATCACAAAGTACGCAAACCTGCGTCGCGCCCGAGCAGACCACAGAACATACCGCCATTTTTACCACGCACACATTGACATTACGTTTAAAGGCATTCTCAAGCAGTTTCAAGCAGACTTACGACTCGACTGTCACGTGTTGTCTAAATGAATAAATGAGAGACATTGACATTTCACGACAAACAAGAAGATTTTGTTATCAAAAATGCAAAGAGTTCCAACCAGTGACAATAAAATTTCATATCGTCACAAATAAAACCTACAGAGTCAAAACAGTAGCAGCCCTAGTGAGTATGGCAAGTTTAGGTAATTATTTTTGAAGTTGGCGGGAGCGGTCCTTCTGTACCCTCTATATTTTGTGCTGGTAAGTCTTCAGGTTAGACTGGAAGCCGATCTCAATATAGCTGAGGACAGGCTAGGCAGATGATGATGAGATGATAGGCAGGTGACTTGAGCCGCTCCCGGCGTTATAATAATCGAATTCAGCTTAATCCTTGCTATGAATCTAGTGTCAATTCACTTGACATGTGATAGTTAGTAATTAACTATCACATGTCAGGAGGCTCACAACATCGTTTAACTGGAATAACTGTCATTCTGTCAGAGTGATAGTAGGCTGTGATAAACCGGAAAGAAAGAAAGAACAGTTTATTTGTAAGAATATAGTACAATAAGGTGTTGCGATTGTCATGGTCTCATACATTCTAGGTATACAAGCATCCGGCTGGACTGGAAGCCGACCCCAATATAGTTTGGAAAAGGCTAGGCAGATCATGGTTTTTAGGTACTTTATTTATTAGGGCATTAAACAAAAAGTGACTAACTAACAATAGTTATGTGGTATTCTGTTGAAATAGCTGCATTTAAGTAATTTTTACATTGAATTAAAGATAACGTTATACCCACAAAGTAAGTATAACATACTTTCGTTATTGGTACCTAACGATATTTTCTGATGTTATAATTTATTTATTTATTACATGGAAAACCAACAGCATTACATAGAGTAAATTCAAAAAGACGAATAAGTTACATAAAGCCAATTACAGGTTCTCACTCCTAGAAATGTAATCGGAATTTAAAGGATCACAAGCAGCGTGTACGTGTTGCAATCAGAAAAATTAAAGGATTAAATCGCTAACACCAACGAACAACAGAAAAACTATTAACTTTTGAAAAAGTCAAGGTTTAGCTGAAATTAATAACGAATGGAGTATACATAGAGTACTTACCATGTCTTGTTTGAGTTTTGATCTAAACCGAGTAAAAGTACATTCGTAAAGTAAAAAATTGGGCTTAATTGTAACATAACGAGACAACCTTTAATATTTCAGTAATTAAATAAATTATGTTAATGTGTCACAGTACGAATATCAAAAGTTAAATGTCTTCAATGCAAAACTTATGCTGAACGATTGAAAAGTAATCAGCGTTAAAATATCAAAAACCTGCCTAAATGGGAGAAATTTCGACACTAGAACCAATTGAGCATTTTACAGGCTTATAATACAATACAAAACTTAGTCTTTAACAAAGTATATAACGTTTTAATACAAAAAGAAAAGCAAGTACAAATTCCGTCGGCAACTTACTTTTGCGTCAAGCTTTGTTGAGTTCCGCTACTACTCGCTAGATGGCGCTAGCAGTATCAACTTCTGAAGAAATTTTTAAACTTGGGCTTACATAAAAATCAATCATCAAAATTACTACAAAACTAGATAAAATATAAACATTTGTTAAAACACATCAGCCAGACTATAAAACTGTGTTAATTTATCAAAAGCCAGATTTTTTTCTTAAGAATATTTACTTTGGTACCTATCTACTTAGTAAAGTGCTTCTAAGCAGTCAACGCTCCAAGCAATAATAATAATCAAAGCTACACCAACTCATTAAAAACGAGTAAAAAACCACGTCAAATAACTCCAAACCCCTTCAAATCGCGTTACGAAATACCTATTTTATATAAACCGTGAGTTGTTAGTTTTGATGTTATCAAACGCTAAAAACTATAAAAGTCACCCCTGAAATAAATCACCTATCAATAATGATACCGCAGAACAACCTGAATTTACATTAACTAGCTGCGGGAGGACAATTTAAAAAAAGGGGCAAACTACTAAAGCTGTGTGTTCACTTGGCCACTTTTAGCAATGTCAAAGTCAAAGCCAAAGCGATTTCAATTAAATCATTTACAGGCGCTTTTGGATTGTCAATGTGTTGTTTCTATTTAGGCAACCTTTAGCTTTTGATGGAAAAGCTTTTTCAAGGTGGCTTTGTGTTTGTTGTTTTGTATTGCCACCGACTTCCGAAAGTAAAGTAATGTGTGTTCTGTGCTAAAGTTATTTATCACTTTTTAGTTGTTAAAGGCGGTCTTCCTTTTTTTGAAAAAGCTTTTCAATCAAAAGCTAGTATTTTTCGCTTTTTAGTGTTGCCTTAACATCCAAATCCATTAAGAAACGGCGACACTTAAAAGAGATTGTAAGTCCTCCAAAGATTGAAGAAACTAAAACGTCGTCTAAGTAATTTTTTTGGGAATTTGTTGATTTTCTCAAAAAGGGCAGTATCAATATTGGTAAAATTTATATGGGACCATTTCGGAAAAAACCCATTTCGAACAAAAAGAAAAAGAATTTTGCAAATCCGTCTATATATGACAGAGTTATGCCCGAACATACATAAAAAATAAATATAATCATTCGAATTGATAACCTCCTCCTTTTTGAAGTCAGTTAAAACAGTATATAATGGAGTTTCTTGCTTGTTTTTCTCCATAGAGACCTACCTATGTTTTGGAATGGGCAACTAGCATCAACTCTTCAGACTAACTGACTGACTCCATGACAATTCAAATGGTTTAATTGAAATCAATGCTTTGACTTACATTTGTTTAAGAGCAAGTTGCGATTCCATTCATCAAGACATTTATCATTGCAATTCAAAGACATTGCATTGTATTCTATGAAGTCTACGTTTTAGTGACGCATCGCAGGCAAAACATTGTCATCATTATCATTTCAACTTGAAGACGCCCACTATTGGGAATAGGTCTCCAACGAGATGTTCCAAACAAACAGGTCCTGCGCCCTCATCGTACGCGACTCTCACTAGGCTAGGTTAATATGGAAAAATGTAATATTGAAGTTACTACGCTATGCAAGCAAATTGATACATTCTTGCAAAAGTAATGAATGCCTCTGCCAGCCAACCGCCTAAAGCATTCAAGCCGCCTAGCTTGATGGATATATTAGCTGTAATAAGCGAGGCTTGTTCGTCAGGTGTATCATCGTCGTCGACAGCAGGCATGACTTGCAAATGAAGTTAGCGTTTATTATGTGGTTCACTAACGCCGTCTTACCCATTTTTGGCGCCTAGTGTACCCATACCTTAATTCCCTAACGAAACATTTAAACTGAAGTCACGAAACGAATAATGCCAAGCGCCCATCACATTAATAGATTGACGTGCTCAAAACTGTAAAATTACCATTCCGAATGCTATTCGAGAAAGAAAAACATTAAAAAAATGACAACGGGTGTCCTTTTAACTGTGGTTGGGTTCCGTGGCTATATTCAAAGGTATGATTCATGTTCACTTTATATTTTTTAGCTACGCTTTGGTTCTGTTCAAAGCACTACTATGAAAGTTTGAAACTGACCGTTGGGATGTAGACTGAGTAAATAGGAGCAACGGTGACATTAGAAATGAGAAGGATAACCTTATGCATTATTTTTAATACACTGGTGAACAAATTTATATTCTAATAGGAGGTACAGGGGTATAAAATCAAAGTGCAGATTAGTATGCATTAAAAGAGCACGCTAAACAATGAAGACGATGTAGCAAGAAAAGAAAACCACTACTATTCAAAAGAAATTGTAGCCATAGGGAAGAGATGCATGTCTAACATGTCATGTCCGAAACACGTTACAACCTTTTTATCCTAAAACTCATTGTTGTAGAACAAACACAGGAATATAACTACCTATTAATACAAGCGAAAGACCTAAAAAAACAAGGCCTCACAAGCCTGGTCCCTAAAAAAAAATAACAAATAGCTCCGTTGAAATGAGCGATTAGGCGGCGTAAGCGCCGGTGCTCACGAAACCATCGCGTATGAACGTAACGTAATTTTAATGACTTGTAAACTAATATACGCAAGGGCTCGGAAACTAATAATGAGCAGCAGTTTTTTATGAAACAAAAGATATAGGGGATGTTCTTTTCGTTGATGATTATGTATCCGTTACTATGGTTACAGAAGGAATGGGAGAAAGGAATTCTTCGATGGACTGAATAGGTTCTGTGCACCTATGTGCACAGAACCTATTCAGTCCATCGAAGAATGGTCAATCTATGAATGGTAGAATGGTCTATCTATATAGACCAGCTTTACTGACTGGGAACATGCCAATCTACGTAATGAAATTGAATACTTGATGTAGTTTTTGTAGCCGGAATCGAATATTTAAGTAACCGACGGCGAAACATATAATGTATTACAGAACAGTGTATTATGGTATTGTATGGCTAGTAATAGGTTTCCCCTTTTTAACTAGGATAAGTACAAAACATCCTCCATGCGAAAGTGACAGCACGAGACGATCAGGAATTATGTGAGAGTCAGTGTTTTGATGTATCATAATATATGCAAGGAGTAAATAATAACAAATTAAGACTGTTGTGGCGTTCTATGAGGAAGGCCTATGTTCAACAGTGGACGTCTGGCTGCCGATGATGATGATGAAGAATATTGCAACAAATAATAGAACGTTACCTCAAATAGTACAACGTTATCATCAAGTTTCACGTTTGCAAGTTATAAGTTGAATTAATACAAGTATTCGTTACCTGTTACGTTTTCACATTTATTGGCGGAACCTTGGGGAAGGTCATAGGCTTTTTAATCCGCGACTTCGTCTACATCCCTGATTTACTGACGTTCACGCGGACTCAGTCGCGGGTAAAACCTAACATGGTATAAAATCTACTCGAAGTGCTGTCATTACTAATAAAGTCACATACATTACCATAAAACAGTGTCAAACCCAACACAGCATACCAGTAGGACTCAGTAGAGAGGCACAAAGCATTACTTATGCAAACATAACACATAGTACATTATGGAACGTTGCCCGATTACAACGAGTTATAGCGCTCTCATTCATATCTAGTTTAATGTCCTCATTGCCATCAAACACGCAGATTTATACCGATTTCATTTGTGTTTTGTATTTACGCTGAATATAAATAGAATGGGAATTTCTTGGAAAAACACGCCGCTGTTTGAGAAAGTTCCTATTTTCGCAAAGAGGAAGGGATGAAGGATGTCTTAATCTCGGATTTTGCGATACGAAACTAAAATAGCATGAGATGAAAGACGGTGACAGAATGAAAGATATTAAAGTAACATAAGATTCAAAACTGCGCTGTAATACTTATCTGGATGCAAAGATGCGCGATGCGTGATGAATCAGTCTGATTTAAGCGACGAACTAGAAGTATACTGGAAAAAAAGCAAAAGCTTAGGGCACTCTTCTAGTCAAACACAATGTAGAACCAACATAAAAATGGCCAACATTACGTCTTCAAAAGATCTAATTTCGATCTAACCCAAATCGAATAGCTGTTTGAAGCTACACATAAAACTAAATTAAGATTAGGGTCTCTCAATAGTAAAATAAACAGTATTATAGATACGGTAAAAATTCATTTAACCTCCAATCACGCGACAGTGTCTGGGTTTATGATACCCCAAATTGTTGCATTTAAAACCCATTTAACGTTTGTTCACATTATAGATTCAGAATTTGTTTAAGTAATCAGTGCGACACGCGATTATCTTGGCGACGATAATATTTGTTATTACAGATACAAACATTTGGATTATAGAATGAAAATTGTATTGAATGATTTCGATCTGTTAATTCTGGACTTTTTCTTGCCTTTTGTTGCAGCTTCTCTTGTAAATTAGATGCGATTTCAGTGTCGTTAGAAGTAACTTATGGCTGGTAGTGTTCAGCCAGAAGTTACTTCTAACGTTGATGAAGGATCGGTTCTTTCGCTATTTACTTAGAGGGCAGACACTGAAATCGCATCTAATTTATAAGAGAAGCTCCAATAAAAGGCAAAAAATACTCCAGAATTAAGAGATCGAAGATCGAAATCATTCAATACAATTTTAATGAATACTGTGGATTTGTGATGTCCAACTTGGTGTAAGAACTCATGACTGAAAATATGACGGTCACAATCCAAAATAGAGCACCAGCTCTTGAAGAATGAATACTTACCTACCGTTAAAGATTTCAACGAAAAAACAGATTAGATTATCCAAAAGCATTTCTTGTATTGTAAGATCCTATCTATACAATTCAATAAAGATTTTCCGTTAACGGATCCTTTCTCCAAAAATAGAAGATATTTACCGATACTTTCAGTGAATGACAAAAAGGATTACGACAACTTGATCGAAGCAAGCTTCATCCTCAAGACACATTTTTAAATACACTAACATAGATAAAGATCAAGCAGCGAAAATAACGTTTACAGCTATCGATAAATTCAATGGAGAAACGAAGGGAAGGCAGGGAAAATTTATAACGGAAGCTACGTAAAATACTATCGTACGTTACCATCGGCTTGTAATCGAAAGATTTTTATTTTTATTCTACGGTTCACAAAGTAAATGCTTGTTTAAATATTCAAAATTTGCCTACCCCTTTTATTGTCACGGCACGGAGCGACTTCCGTGCGCGATAAAACTATGAGAGGACCATTCGACCGATTGTGGTGCGGGTTTTTGACTTTATGTTTTGACACTATACATTTATCATAAAAACGCCTTCAATAACCTTATTTTTTATTAACATTTGTGGTTTGAACACTTAAGCCATATTTACACGATGCAAGATTCTCTCCTGTAGCATACAATGCAACCAATTACTTGCATCGTGTTTACACTGTTCAAAAGGTGCAACTTTTATTGTTGCTTCAACTTATTGCATTACAAAGGCAACTAAATTGCACCGTAAATGGGGCTTTATTCTTGCTACTAGATTTGGTTTTGGTGTTTCACCAGATAAGTCTTACAGAATATTTCTATTCTCGACTGCATTAAGCACAAATTTGCTGCAAGCTGTGAATTTTTAGATGTTTTCGAATGGAATAACTTTTTCAAGTAGTTTTTTATCGGACGGTAATTCATATTCTCTTCAACTTCCACCGAAAATTGGTTTGAACGAGATCTAGTAAATAGTTTTTTTTAATACGTCATAAATCGTAAACCGCAATTTACCTTACTTGCTGCTACGGAACCCTTCATGGGCGAGTCCGATTCGCACTTGGCCGCTTTTATATTCAATAACCTTACGAACGATCTGTGATAATAAACATTTTTTCTTTCTTTCTATCAATGTCTTGTACAGTCTAATGTTGGTAATGATGCTCATTTTGTTTTGCGTTATATACAACGTAAAAAGTGGTATACTATAATTCGGTGCACTTCAATTCTTCGCATCACCCATAAGCCGTATCTACGTTAGGACATGATATGGTTCGGGTTGAAAAAAAACGCTGTGTTTCGACATCTACCATTAGCATACGGGCCGACACCGCCTCGGCTGTAATGGGATGTTTCAGTCCCATATGTTTACATAGCATTATGAGAGAAAACTAGGTTTTTTTTTGTCTGCGTTGGACAAAGGGAAGTAAGTGTTTCTGAATGTGCTGTTGCTGTTGCTTGTTACCGTGTTCCAAGTACGTGTATAATTTTCGTCAACTTTTGACACATACCTATGTGTATTTTATTTTTCTCCGTCATTTGGTACCAAGGTTTAGAGGACGAATTTTAATTGATAAAATTATCCCTGTTTAACATATCACGTTTCTACTCAAGCAACACACAGTGTAAATTAAATTAAGGCTCAGTAGTGGCTGACTTTAATTTCATGGTAGGCATGGGTCCAAGAAGTACTTAATATGCAAGTACTCCATCTTACTTTTTCCTTTCTTTAATAGCTTCTCAGTCTTGGGTGGTGGTCTTTCAAAGTTTAAATGGGCATGCAAAACTGCCCATGAATCAATCAGCAAGGACTTGACTGGGACACAGGCTGATAAAAATCTCGCAGTTATTAGTGTGGGTGAACATGTTTATTTAACTTACTGTAAATTTAGATAGATAGGTACATCAGGCTATGTCATACTAGGCTATGGAGGTTTAAAAAGCATCTGTTAATTGACATCAATGACAATAATTAAGTACTAGATGATAAAGTTACAAAGTTAAACCATCATTTAACAGTTGAGTGTACAAAACAATTAGGCTGTTTACTTCTACAGTATATAAAAGATATACATAATGAGGAATAGATAGACGTTGGCTAAATACAACTAATAGGTGGCGTTATCACGGCAAGAGCAGCGCGGTATAACAAAAACAAAGCTTTCAATCTAGGTTACTAGGCAGTGCGCACTCTACGCCGTAATTGGTACTCGATACTCGCTACCATTCACTGTAATAAACTCATCGATCAATATACCTATCCTGAAGGCCTACGACACCCCAACTATCGAACACCCGGAAACGAACGAACGAAGGGAATCATCCACCGCGTATAAATTTCTATGCAAATGAACCGGCGAAGAGCGACGTCGTGGCAATAATCGGCCGGCGGCGTCGTAAATAAAGTTTACGACGAGACGACATCGGCGGCAACCCTTGCCGGGAATTAACGCGACGCGGGAGGTAACCGATGCTGGATTGATAAACCCGACGGCGAACGCAGGGCTGGCCCAAGCGCCCACATCGCACACACCACCACACACCCACATTACGAACGTACGCATAAAATCATAAAGTAACAATATTATGAACAAAATATGTTAAGCTACAACGTTTTTATTCCACGTCGTGTCCTCGACGCGACGGCTGGTTTCCCACCGGTCCTGTGCGGCCCTGGCGATGCAAATTAGGCTAATTGACATTAAGATTGAGAGTAAGCAACTGCGGAGGCCGATTTATGTACGCGGCGGCACCGGGAGAGGTGTGCCGGAATAGAGCGAGCTCTACCAACGTCCCAAGCACGCATTAAGATCGAGATTAAGCAAAAATATACCTGCCATATTGAGCATCCAGCGGATAGCTCCGGCTGGGTTTTATTCGATGTAATCACATATTCGCTGCTATAAAGCTTTGATTACGTCATATATGGGTATGTTTATGTTAACACCGACATAAAAGGTTGCATCGAGAGTGGAAAATATTGTGTACAATGTATTCATATTCGCGTAAATATTTGTAGCGTCTGACATTGTAATCAATTCAACAATAAAGTTCTAGAGAAAATTGCACCAGCTCCAGCGTTATAACACAAAACATATTTTTCATATCTTTACGAACCAGTTGGATTTAGTTCGCCCGTGTGACAACGGTACGGAACGAACGCGTCGTAGATTCAGAATTCTAATTCAATTTACCAAAAGGGTTGCCAGCTACGCGGAACGAAAAAAACTGCGGGAAAAAGTAAAGGGAGAGTACGGAGAAGGGAGAAACGAAATTCAAAGACATGTCTAGGGGCGGCGGCGTGTCACGTCGCGCGCGGTTGTGGGACGCGAAGGTAATTGATGCGTTCTGGATTAAGATAGCTTTTTAGGTGTCGTGGACTGAATGCGATAGGGGTGGAGGGATGTACTGCAAATTCGTTGATACCGCAAACATCCGCGTGATTGATGACGAACAGCTTTAAAGGCATTAAAACAACAAAAAAAACAAGATGGCATAAGTCATTGTGTTGTCATAATGCAGCCGGTAGCCGAATTCATGGAGCTGTCAAAAGTTTTCCTCAGACTTCCGTGTTCGGTGCCCCAGACGGAGCCCGCGATTGAGTCGTCAAAAACTCTGACACGAAGAAAATTGGGCGCGAAATTTTCGTGACCAAAAATGCTAGTGGCGTCTGTAGCCCGCCAAAACCATATGGCCTGGCGGTCCACGATTCTCACCAAACGTCTAGGGCGTTTTAAAATGTCAACTTTAATTACAGTACTAATAATTTGGAACTGGTAATATTTTTTTAACTTTTGAAGATAGGACGGCGAATTTTTGTAAGCGTTATTTACGTAAACTTAAACTCAAAACCATCTACTTATATCTTTACTCTTTACTAATATTATAAAGAGGTAAACGTTTGTTTGTAGGGGGTAATCTCAATAACTAGTCATACGATTTCAAAAATTATTTCACCAATAGGAAGCTATGTTATCCCTGAGTGCTATAGGCTATATTACATTATCAAAGAATTACAGATCCTTGCGAAAATCTCATGGACGAAGTCGCGGGTAAAATGTTAGTTTTGATTAAACCGTTTAGAAGCACTTTTGAATTGTCAAGGAAGCGAATTCATTTCCTTGTATTGCTGACATTGTTGACTGAAAAATATTGATAAAGCGTCGCATTGTCATTAGTTTTATCAGATAGACAGGGTTTATAAGAGGATTACAGAATTTAGTAGTATCACGGAGCACTTACACATATTTACTTCGTGAGGTGTAGTACCATCACCATATTGTTGACTCTGATGATTTCGTTTTTAAACTGTCAAACTGCTGCTTACGTTTATGGACAGTTCAAGTTGAAGTTCTACGGTCTCGAACTAAGCGCTTTGATTTCACATTTATTGACTGCCAGACTGGAATACACTGCCCGCGTCTCTGTTCCCTGATAAGTATAATCTGGGTATTTTCGAGGCACGAGTGAACTGGTTCATCCTAGGCAAGCGTGTTCCACCTTAGGCCGGCGGTCAAACGCAAGCCTATTAGAATATAATAAAAAGAAAGTTATGTAATTAAAATGGCAGATCCTACTATACTTTTATAAACCCGAGACTTTTTATGGATTTTTCAAAATTATCTCTTGAGTCCCATTTTTCTGTACCCATGAGACGATCCAGGATTTTGCTTTAATTCTGACGTCTACGCAGACAAAGTCGCGGGCAGAAGCTAGTATTTCATAACAAAATATCCGATCACTTTGTCGGAACATTTATTTGAAAAAAAAAAGGCAATGTAAATAGTTGCCATTTCTACATTCCCACACCAAGAAAAAATCGAGATAAAGTTGCTACTACCAAAAAACACGCAGCATGGACAAATGTATGTACTTTATAATGATCATATGACTTATTGAATTGAATAGCGATTATAATGGCAACACATTTCAAAGATAACATCTATGTTGCCAAAGACAAAAAACATGTAGAAAGGGCTGGTGCGAAATTATCGTGCTCACTTAATGAGCCATTACGTATGAAACATCAATAAATTGATACCTGTATGGAATAAGAAATAAAATTGTCCATAGAAATAGATAATGGTCCCACGCCGCAGTTTTAAAGGGAATAATAAAAGTAATTATGGGAAAAAATGTGACCGTTTTGTATCACCTTTATATTAATGTAAGCATGTATTAATTACATATTGTAATGCTATACAATTAGTTGTTTAAACTGTTAAGCATTAACTTCTTCTTATTTTGCATGATTAATTTATAAGTACTTAAAGCCATAATGTCGGTCCGTCGTGGTCGTTAGGACCAGGAATGGACAAAGGTTTTGTTAAAGCAGGATAGGTTATCTTCATCATCATTTTAACCGAAAGAAGTTACACTACTAGACAAGCCATAGACCTCCCCTAAGCGGGTCATTGAACGGTCCTGTGCTTCTCGCATCCAACGGATTCCTGCAACCATCGCCTTCCTTGATGAAAAACGTAATAATCAAAATCTAAAAAATGTAAGTAAAATAAAGGCAGGTTTTTTGACAGATAAAAGCTGATTTTAGAGTGCGAACGTTAAAAGTTACGAGAATTTGCCCCTTGGTCATCTTGTGGGAAAGCTTTCCAACGCTGTTATATATGTATAACAACGGCAATTTAAAGAAAGTAGGGGTATGAAGTTTGAAGCAAAAAAACAGTGGCAAGTAGGAAATTAAATGATTACGAAAGCAAACACGGAACTTACGTAAATTCAATTCAATTCATATTTAAAAGAAGGAACATTTCCTCAAAACTTCACCCTCAAATTGCGCAAAAACGAAACTATGAAAACAATAAGTCACCCCACGGATACTAGGACAGTATAAATCGAAGGTAGATACGTATACGCAATTAAACTCCGGAACCCCTCGAATTCGATGTTGAAATCAGTATTTTGCCCTAAGAGTTCCGATGATGTAACTCTTCGTATTTCAAATTTCGCCAACTTCCGTGACGAAATATTTCAGTGTAACGGTGAAGTTCGAGTGTGTACAAGTTTCTGTGTAAGCTGCATCACAATGACGTGTCTGATCGTTTGGTGTAGGTTTGTTCGTGAATATTTTGACATAATTTATAGGGTGATATTAGTGATTTGTATGACTATGGAGTGTAAAGGGAACTAGAGAATCGTAGGAGCTTATCGGAAGTAGGATGTGTGTAAATGTTTGTTCTATGTGGAATAATGGAATCTTTCTCATGGTGACATGTATCTACTTACATCGCTCAAATAACCACGAATTACGAATTATGAGGAGATAAGACAACCGCAAGAATAACCCAGCCCGGATTTTAGCACTGACAAAAAAGATTCTTGATTTGAATAGTTAAATACTGTAAGTCATCACGACTGAAGACTACATCTCCTAGGCAAATTAAAAAGCAATCTTTCCTTTCCAAAAAAAAAAAAATATATCACATTTAAAAACAGCAGTAACGTCTCTATCCTTCGGAACGCGATCGCATGCAACAAATGCATTCGGTATTGGTGAAGCGCAATTTTCGTGTTAGGCTGTACGATTTTGTCGTGCGACAGTCAGGCTGATTTATTTGTAAGCTACGGCCTACAAGCCTTGGATGCACGCAAACACTTGTGATCAATTGTCGCTTTTTACTGGTTCTAAGGCAATATTTACTAGGAAGACGATATTGTTTGAATATATTGTTGTTGGTAAAGTTTTTGCTAGAGCTGATCCTTGCATTAACTCAACGACTCATCATCATTATCTTCATGCCTACCTTTATACGCCCCCCTGCTGGGCATAGGTTTTCCCCAAGCTCAGCCGTAATCGCCATGCTTGGCCGATGCATGTTGGCGATCGCAGTAGGTGTTTTGGTACTCAGAAGTATGCTGCTGCCCATCCTCTGGTCAACATCCCTCTGTCGCCTTCTACGACACCCACGAGAAATGGGGTGGAGCTATTCGCGGCCGGCACCACACGGTCCTCTACGACTATCGGGCGAAAAATGTTGAAACCTCCGCTGTTTATGCACTTATGCGGTATTATCGACATTCGAGAGGAGAAAGATAATATTTCGGGGGTAGAACTGGAAAATCTTGGCCCTTGAGTTGGCGGAGGGATCCGTCAGACACTTCCTGACTTAAAACTACCCGGTGTTCACATCACATCCCGATGTCACACCTACGCTGGGGATCGCGTCTTCTGCAATCCCCGACTGGAACTACTATTGACCCTAATAAAACCATGCTGCTTTGATAATACTTTCGCAGCGGTTTGAATCTTGGTAATTAGCTCTGACAAAAGGCGGAGGACACGCGCATCTATTTTCATAAGATCGGGCAATCGATACCTGCATTGCGAGCACTAAAGCCTGGTTACGAATCCGGCTTCCGACCGCAAAAGCAATGACGCATGGCCAACTATGTAGCAGATAATCTACCTAATACATAGTGATTCACTTTTTGTTATCCATTGTCGATAACAAAAGTATCATTATCTATGCTAATATAATAATGCTAAAGAGTTTGATTGTTTTTGTTTGAAAGCGCTAATCGCCAGAATTACTGGTCCGATTCTGAAAATTCTTTCACTAATATGAAGCCATGTTATCCCCGAGTACACACGGCTAAACATCAAGCTATACATTTCCAGTATAAGCTGACCTCGCATTGTACGGAAATCCTATACAATGCGAGATCAGCATTAACTGGAAATGTTGGTATAGCTTGATGTGTAGCCGTGTGTACCTACTGCAGGCTACATTTTATTAATAAAAAAAAATGGGTTCTATAGGAGAATTCACGCGGACGAAGTCGCGGGCACAAGCTAGTTTTTAATATGGTTGCATCATGAACTTGTCGGAACGTGTTCCGACTTCTAATCTATGTTTAGATTTTATGCAAATCAATGATTAATTTATACCTATCGTTACGTGACGTCAGAGGTATATTAAGATACCAATGTCTCTTTTTGCCTTTGACACCAATGCATTAGCAACCTTATAACACATGCCATGTGTTTTTTGTCAAAAGTGCCCATGTCTTTTTTACTGGAAAAGTATTGATGTTTGTTGTCAGAAGGAAAGAAGGATTTTTTATTGTCTTATATTTAATAAGGGAAATTAAACTTTATTATGTATGTAGTTGGTAAAATTTCTAAAATCACTTTAATTGGGCAGTAAATTGTAAATGCAGTTTAAATGCTACTTTGCAGTTAAATTAATAAGCAAAGTATAATCAACCAATAATATTCCCACAGTTGGTGTAAGTGGGACACAGGCCGCTAACTCTGCAACTGCACCCCTAACCTGCGATGTATGTGACACACTATTTTGAACTTTAAGTTCAAAGACATAAAGGTTCCTACACTATGATATTCTTAACAGTTGGGAGTTGGAATAAGAAAAGCTATTTGAATAATACACTTTTAATTATTTATTCTATTACATACAACCTACTTTACTTGACAGAACATTTTCAAAGTGACATAGTACAAACAATTATTTTTTGTTCTAATATTAAATCAATGTCTGGTATACAACCTCCATGAGCAATGATGAACTTAAGTGCATGTCCGGCTGGGTTCTAACCTGCAACCTCGTAAGTCCTAGCCACCACCACACCAGTGATTGGCAATATTATTATAGTAGTAGTAGTATGACGGGCTGGTGTCCACAACTCCATGTCTCATTGCGTATTTTGCGTACAGAATAATTTTATAATAAATGCAATAAATAACTTACGTTGCTCGTGCTGTTGCCAGGCCAGGGCTCCGCAGAGTAACGCTAGTGTCTTCCCAGATCCCGTTGGGCTTTCTAGTATGCAGTTCTCACTCTTCTTGATACCGCTTATGATCTGCAGTTAAAATATAATATTATAGAGTGTTCATGTAAATTTTGACTAGATTATTGCCGGTTCAGTATATTATAGAGTAAATGTACGGAAATATTGGATTGACCCTGGTTTAAGTAGCAAAAGGGGTTAACAACCCACTGACTGTTTTGTCAGATTTGTTGCTGTCCGAAACAGCAACATATTAGTATAATTTAATTATGATCTTCAATAAAGGATACACAGAGATACATGCCATTTGGTAATAAGTGTTTGTTAAGTGTGCTCCTTCAATTATATTATTATTTAAGTTGGAACTATGTTACATTGGATTACATAGAATATGAAACAGATTAAAAGGATTTCACAGGTAGTATATCCTGGTAATTCTTACAAACTTGCAAATAATGTTACTTTTAAGTAAAAATAAAATATCACCTTGGACATCAATGCCACCTGGCTGCCATAAGGATTCACTGGCAGCATAACATTAACACCTTCAATCATCCTTTTAAAAACTTCTTTCGGTGCCTCTATGGCCGGTCTTATCTTAGTAGTTTTAGCTACAGTAACATTTACATTGTGTTTCTGAGGAAATAAAGCTTTGACGGGAAACTTCTTATTCTGATTCTTTTTGACAGTTTCCTTTTTATTTTTTGATGAAAATAATGATTTTATCGCCATATTTTTCTTCATAATAACTTCTGGGTACTCTTCATCGTCCGACAGTATTGCATTTTCGGTCGACATGTTAAATTCTTCATCACTACTCAATGCAATTACATCTTCCATACTGTTGTTTTCTTTAGTTTTGGAGCAACCAGGCTCGCTGAAACTGTCATCGTCGTCGGAAATCTCAATTTGTGCAGCCATTGTTCATAAAAATTGTCTAAAATAGTCAATTAGGTAGTCACTAAAAATCACTTCCCGCGCTTTATGTATTCACTTTAAAAATGTAACATTCAGCTAATCAATTAACAATATTAAGTCTTTATTTTTATGATCAAGTATAGATACCGATCTCTAGAAATAATGAGCACTCATAAACCCCTAAATATTTACTTACAATTGTTTACAAGGAAAAAATACACAATGAAAAATGCAAAATAAACAGCTTACAGCTGAGACCGAATGTCAATCAACACTTGTCATTTTGTTTTAGTGTCATGTCATGTCACTTGTCATCCGTGTGACTGTCAACAGTGGCGTTTCAGTTTTATTACCAGATACAGTCATAATTGAAACATGAACGAAAAAACTAAATAAAATTGTAGAAATTGCACCAAAAAGGAAAAAAATATAATTGACCCTAAGCTCTTTGTTTGTCCCGTAAGGGTCTTAGTGTAATGGCGCCTCTTCACAGTCGGCCATGATGGGCGATTGCACGCGAGCACGATCGTGTGGACGGGGTACTCGCCTGTAGTCGCCCATCATGGCCCGTAATCGTCGTCGTGATTGCGGCGATCGGCGAGTTGTCGGTTTTTTGGACACACATCAAAGGGAATCGCTTGTAGTTGCGAGCGCGTGCCCACACGATCGCCGATCATGGTCGATTGTGTAGAGGAGGCATTAGGTATGTTTGTAATAGGGTTGCTTAAGGTTATCTCAGAGACCGCCACCGAACTTTAACGTAAACAATAGTAGCGTGGTAAAATTCCTATTCCTATTTTATAGCAGTTGCGTTAGGTATACGAGTGTTTTCTTGTATAATACATTATCAAAAATTGATGATAATAACGGACGTTTGACTATTCCGGAATTTAAAAAGCTGCTCCGCAAGCTAAAAATTATAATTTTGATGCACACACAAAAGTCAATGTCACTTTAAGTTATAATTCGGTAGCGCCTCTAGCGGCAAAGTTTGGCAGTAAGATTCCTAATGACCTAGACTGGGGATCATCGCTCTAAATGATTTTTCAAACAAGTATATGTTCTTTGTTTTATCCTAATAATATAGTATTCAGTATATACTATTCATTAGAGTACCTACATAAATGTACAGTCACTAGCAAAAACATGTAAACAGTTGGTCTCATTCTAAACTGATTTTCTCCTAAACTATTGATTGAAATGTTATGGGGTTACGAATAGGGTATTTTTGATTCCAAACTACTATATAATACGACTTATCTATATGTTGAAATAGTTATTTCACGAGAAAATTGCTTTTGAATTTTGAAAACTGTATACATATTTATGCTCGTGACTGTACCTACTTACGTATTTCTGTAACCGTGAAAAACAATTGTATTCGTTTCGAATTTTTGATTTTGTTAGTAATTAAGCGACATAATTATTTGGTTGTAAAAGTGTAGGTCGCTTTTACTCGAAACGCTTCTTGGAAACAAATTATGGACGAACCATTGGGTTTAGGAACTTCTACCTTGAGACAAGAACCAAGTTTATCCTCGGTTATGTAGGTGCCTACTTACTTCTGCTTTGTGTGTCCGAGTAATTAAAATAAAAGCAAATTTTAAATACTGGCAAACCAATTTTATTTTTATATATATATTTTTTTACAAAGCTATGCTGGCAACTTCGTAGATTGGTAAATTTGAGGGGCATTCCTTACAGATTTTAGGTTTTCTGAAAACAGAAAACATGTTTTAGTGGGTCCGTTTGTAATGCATTAACATAAACCTTTTTTCAATTTCCCAAAATGCAACCGACTAATTAGATAATTATGCAAGCTGTTTTTTGTTACCATATTCCTTAGCTTGATAGAGAATTGAACGGTCAGTGTGGCGCCATCTACATGGTGTGGTGGAATGGCATCTATAATAGTCACAGCGGGAGTGACTCTATCAGATATAAATTTCCACCCCTAAGGTGACCCACTGACAAAATGGTTTCCTTACTTTCGCCCGCGTGCCCGCATGGCGTTTTAGACCAGACCACGAACTACAGCATTACAGGGTAAACTGGGCACACTATTCGTTACCAAAATAGTTCAGAAATACATACTTATTATTGATATAACACTAGTAACTTACTATTCTACACATTCTTCCACATTATACATTGAAATTACATCTCTCGGGTTGCTTCTTCTTTTTTTTAATAACTTCGATTTACATCTTTGTCTCGCACATTTCACAAGAAGAAGGCAGGTATTAATATAATCATATCATGTTTTTATTGGTTGTGGTATCATGAAAATGTATGAAAATAAAGAAAATGCTACTGCCCAACCTAACCAACACATTTTGTTGTTTACTTTTGTATTTTTATTACATTAATTAATTTTACTTATTTTTTTGATGAAAGGATGAAATCCCTGACGGAATGAGTTTTGACAGCACGTTTTTTTTTTCAATATTATTTTTTGTCCTTAGTTCTTGTCATCGAAATCAACAAAACTTTTTGGGTATCTGGAAACTACAAAAAAATAAAGTCGAATTGAAAACCTACCCTTTATTTGAAGTGGGTTAAAATCGGCTACATTTTCAAAGCGCCTTTAAGGACTTTAAGGGCCTTTATGGTGGCGCAACCATTCGCCGGCCGCCAACAAAATGTATGCCACTCTATTAGGCTATATTTCACTGGGACACCATCCATGGTATCTCACCGTGTCAGCTAATAGTACTCTTTGGTTGCGCGTAAACTGCATACATTTTGTTGGTGGCTGCGCGCGGCGACTGGTTGTGCCACCATGGTGTCCTAGTGAAATATACGGCCCTTGTTGAAATAAATTATTTGACTTTGACTTTGAAAATATTTCACAGTTTTTACATTTCTCTTTATTGCAAACTAGATTCTGTCCGCAACTTCTTCTGTGTTGAAGTCAATTATACGATAAAACATATTATTTATCATAAGACACTTAGCCAAAGTGGAGCTTTCGAATAAAAGAATTGTTGAAATCGTAAGAATAGTTTCGGAGATTGCCTGCTACAATATTCAAACTTGCATACATTTACCTCCTTATACTATTAGTATAAACAGGTGCCTACTTCTGTAATCCATTACATCATGTTAATTACAATTACGAATATTGAAACATTTTATTCGCTGGTACTTTATGCTACAGAAGATAGCTGTCGAGACATTAATAAAATGCATAAATATATTTTATTGCTCACCCACCATTTACGCTCACGGTATTAGTCAAACGTCTGGCTGTATAGAGTGTTGCTGTTGCCATCGGTAAACTCCCGCCAACATTTTGGCGCCATTACACGAGTGAGTTGTCACAGAGGTTATGGCGCGTTATAATTTGGTTTATACCCTGACACGACAAAACGCTGTTTAGGCAATGCAATTAGTGAATATGGCACGATTTTTTTATAATAATATTGTATCAATTTGTACCTACATACTAACCTAATAAAAAGACGTCCCTCCCGAATTACTGCCACTTTCGTTGTTAGCTGCCACGGACTAGAAAAAAAAGAAAGACTCCACGCCACGCATATCGAAAGTAAAGCACCCTAAGTAAGCCGGACCGCTTGTATGTAGGTAGGTACTACAAACATACCTCACGCACACATTTACATCATAGTCACTAGTCACGCACACATAGATCGGTACCTACGGTGCTTCACTGCGATGTAAATGTGTGCGTAAGGCATGTTTGTACAAACGGTCCGGCTTACTTAGGGTGCTTCACTTTCGATATGCGTGACGTGGAGTCCTTTTTTTCTAGTCCGTGTTAGCTGCATAATAAAACCCGTCACAGACGTAGCTATAATATATATCTTTATTACGTCACCAAAATAGGTGGACAGATATAGCAAGGCATATTAATCTAATATATAAAATTCTCGTGTCACAGTTTTCGTTCCCGAACTGCTCCGAAACGGCTTGACCGATTCTGATGAAATTTTTTGTGCATATTGGGTAGGTCTGAGAATAGGCCAACATCTATTTTTCATCCCCTTTTCGGGACCGGACAACGTCTGTCGGGTCAGCTAGTATACTATATGTATTTCAAAAATGTGAAATAAACAACGACCGCAGACGTACTTAATATGGGCGAAAATATTATTATATTATAGCTACGTATGTGACGGGCTTAAATGCCAAAAAGAATTCTACTTTTTTTGAAGCAGAATGGACATCCTTCGATTTGTAGTACCTACCTACGTAAGTACCTAAGTACCTAATTGACCGCCACATCAAAAAATCAAAAACGTGCCCGCTACCGCTACAAAGGCTACGAATTACGCATACATAGAAGTCTGTGATGTACTCGTGACCGTGGCGGTCAAAAGGTTAATGTAATCATTCTTCGCAAATCTAGGCATAGTGATAAAGATACGGACTTAGTTAATAATGATAATACATGGGGACAATTCACACACGGCCATCTGACCCCAAACTAGGGAGACCCTGTACTATGGGTGTCAGACAGCTGATATATATACACAAAAACATTTTAAATACCTATATACTTAGATATAGATAAGTGCTCATCACACAAATATTTACCCCATGGGCGGGAATCGAACCCGCAACACGCTGCGCAGCAGTCAATCGCTCAGCCACTGCGCCAACCGTGTCGTCAAAATTAAGTTAATCTGTATGCAAACTTCCTGACTGGTTATTATTTTTATTACAGCATGAATGCAACCTGTTTCGAATAGTTACATACAACACCTCAGCAACAGTTCAAACATCAGCTGTTCCATACATTTTGACCATACACTTTAGTACGGAACCGATGATTTCTCTTTAAAAGAGACGAAAAATGTTATTTTTTAATCATGATGCGATGGCGAACTGAATAACAAAATATGTATGTACATGATAAAAACTGACGTGTTTGATGTCCCTTCCAAAAATGTAATTATACACCTTCCTAATAATACCTTTTCAAATTAAATATATTTTCACACCACCTGCTCGACAATGACAAGTTATAATGTCATGCAAACCTAACCTAAAGTAAGTCATTTAAGGCCTGAGGTCTAGCAGGGCAATAAAATTGTACTGAATTTCATTATGACCCGCTGGTCAATAATGTGATTTGAATTTGGAACATAAAGTAAAAATCGCATACGAACATTCACCACTAAGATCTGCCTCAGATTTTGAAACAAAAAGCAGATAGACCGCGCGGAACACTGAGAGTGAAGTCAAAAAGCAAATACAAATTCAAAAGCGAATACCTACAACGCGCTTCGTGCTGTACTGATACTAGTCAGCATATCACGAAACGCCGCATCGTTAAAAAAAAAACAAATGAAAATACAAACACAAATGCATAAGCGAATACAATCACGAGATTGTAGACCAAGGATTCGCATTTGAATTTGTATTTGCTTTTTTGGCTTCATTCAGTGTTCCGACCGGTCTATCTGCCTTTTGTTTCATAATCTGAGGCGCGGATACTGAAAATTGCTTTGCTCTGTTAAACAACAAATTACATAATATCAGCAAATTCTCACAAAAATGTCTAGCGACAATAGTGATTTGATTCCGGAGTACATCAATTCCGAATTTAAGCCATTGGTATTACCAACAATCTACTCTTAATTCTAGTACTATTGTTTTTATTGTCTCGTAGATGGTGAAAAGTAGAGTATGCTCCTCGGGGATAAAGGTGCCTTTGTCTTGGGCGACCTTGAATCCCACGCTGCACTCAGGATTATTGTATTAACTCCCTCGCTTTGCTCGGGAGTTAATACAATACGTTAACTCCCTCGCTCCGCTCAGGAGTTAACGCTAGAATCCTTCGTTTTGCTCGGGATTCAATACGGCGCCCGCTACATAAGACACTACTTTATCCCCTTGATGCATAATCTACAATTCAGTAACAATAAAGCGATTCGATGTGGTTGACCACCCTGTGCATATTAGTCCCTTCACAAACAAGGTCATAAAAAATGCTTGCCGTAATTAAGCATAATTACAGGGTTTCTTCAACAAGTACCTAAGTTTTTCTTGTATATGCCATGTAAAGATGCTCATGGGAATATGACAAAATGATAATTATAATATTGGGTACCACCTTACCTAGCTACCCAATAACATAAATATTAGTTACATGTAGTTAAAGTATTAGTACTTATCCATGCTTTCCCAGTGGTGTCTATCCACAAATAAAACGGACTGTCCAAAAAGACAAATACCTATCAATAGGGTATTACACCCATTTTTGAAAAGTGTCTCAATGAAATTCTGTAGTGCTATTAAGCCACAAAAAAAGACACAAAGTTTTTATTCAATCGATAAGTTCCATAAAAATGCATCTAAATTTCAAATTTTCAAATTTCGCGCGTAGTTTGACGAAAACTCCTCTTACTGGACGCCATATTGCTCAGCGTAAATGACGTCAGTTCGTTTTGTATCAAATGAGCTCTTATTAAATATGATAATTGTATATCATTTAAAAATAATTAAAAACATATTTTGTAAAATGTGCAATAATGCAAAAATTACGTTGGTTACGAAAATAATAAAAGTACAAAGCCTATATTATGCCAATCGGTAGACTGACAGTTGACAATTTTTTGTTTACACAGCCGTACGGCGTAATAACATGGCCGCTAGTATTTCACGGTGTTTTATAACAGATTTAAAATACTGAAAACTTTGAATTGAATTTAAAAATTTGTTTTGTTATTTTATGAACTAAAACTTTCCGACTGCATTATGCCTAAACTGTCCCAATAACATATTTATAGATTTTTTCTCGTATAGAGTAAAATACCCTATTGTTTAATCAGTATGCAACATCAATAAAAATCGGAATAGTTTTAGTCGATTTTTTTTAACAAATAAACTGTCAACGCTGTCCTCTTTAGATAAAAGCGTAAATCACCGACGCAATAAAATAATAAACGCATAAACAATGTTATATTAAACTATGCAAGGGATGCCATGCCTTTGCCACCCTATTTTTCGGGCCATTCAACAGTTTACGTCCGTTTTAATACGACTGCTACAAATTGGTATATGTCGTAAATTACAGAGTGAAGACGCATACTACCAACTCCCCTTGTCTTTGGGAGGTGTTCGTATTGGGGTACTCATGGATTGTTGTTTTTTTTTTAATATTGAGGTCGACTTTAGCTATGGTGCTGCATAAAATAAAGGAAAAGAAATCCGACTAGGAAAAAAAGAATTCTGAATGTTATTTACTCTCTTTTAACGGAAAGACAAGCCTTCTCATGCTAATTTAAAGCACAAAGTAGGTATAGATATACTCCTCATTAACAGAAATATTATTTAAAGCTTGTATACATGCCAATATCCTTGAGCATTTGGCCCGTACTGAATTTGTGGACGAGTGCGGGGGTGATGTAGACGCAGTCTTTAATCGGACGCATTTTTAATTTATTGTAATAAAAATAATACATAATTATTTGTAAAAAGTAATAAAACCAAATCATTTTCCTTTGTATTGCAAAGCAGTAGATATTTTTTTATAGGTACTCTTTTGATAAGAAATTAAGGAGTAAAATGGTTTCATCTCAATGATTTGGAGGTGATTTGACATTTTTTTTTTCTTATTATGTGATACCGATAGAAAAATTGTGACTGAACCAAATTACGTATACACAACGTACGTATACAAAATTGTTATAATCTACATATCATGTAGATTACTAACATTTTTTTTTAGATGTAATTTCTCTGTAAAAGTTGCTTCATCTGCATGCTTCTTTCAAGCTTTTTTCGAGAGAGCAGTCTTAAAAACTTTAAAAATTACCATGTCATACTATTATGTCATACGTAAATTACACATAATTGACTTATCATTTTGGATCTCTTTGAAAGTATTTTTGTTTTAAATGCTTTATCACTGCTTACCGTCCCAAATAAGTTCAAAACATCCCAGTGTTACAGCCTAAAGTATTTCTAACTGACCAAAAAGTGTCCTAAACAGACCCAAACCATCACATACAAAACATGTTGAAGTTTGGCAACTAAACAGTGGCGCATCCCTCCCAATAATTGACATGCTTTATTGCGCTTCCTATCCGAGGCGCGCTTTTATCAGCGTATGTCGCTCCACCCGATACAACCACCAAACTAACTATGCATCTACCCACGCGAAAATGAACTTTATGGACTAACAATATGGGTCGATACGCCAGCATGAGCTGCATAATGTTATTTCTACTTAATTTGATGGCAAAACTTTCTATATCGAACTCATTTATACCAAACTTTATCAGTAGGGGTTCGCGCGGATTCGACGGCCAATGGGCTCTCAAGATTGATATCTTAAAGTAAACATACGACTGTCTGTTTGTGTACGTTTTATGACATTTGGCGGACAATAATTTGGACTTAGTTAATTTAGTCGTTAAGCTTGTGGGTGGGGAATTAAAAGTGCAATAAAACTGATAAAGATACAAAGTTGTGTTTGACACTTCTGTTTGATTAGAGTTGATTTATTCGAAACTGGCTTTTACTGTCGTCGTTTTTGGCATAGTTCGCTGTAGATTACTTAATCTCTACCAACAGAATGGGCGCAACTAAGTTATTGTGAAAACTGCAAGTATACGTATACGAACTACATTGAAAAACTACGTTATTTTCGTCATTTGACAAAAGTTTGGCAGGTAGATCTTTGAATATAAGAAGCCTAGTCTTCTCCAATCTTGGTTTCTACTGCTAGTCTTTTTTTAAATGGGTGGAAGCAATCCCACTGATGAAACCCAAATAAATTATTAAGTAACAAATATGGATTCGTAATATCATAATTATATATATTTATACCTATATCATCTTTTCGGTCACATTTTATTGTGCGAGTGAAATGGCATGATAAGCTCCTTCGTTCAGCTGCAATTTTTTAATTCGTTTTATAAAGGCGCGAGGTACACAGATGTTACCTAATAAAAGTTAATTCAAATTCTTATTTTGTTACGAATAAAGATACGGTGTTCGCCCACCGCACCGACTGCGTGTGACCGCGTTCGTCCGCATTGACATCACCAATCACTCGATTCAGTTTGAGCGGCCGTGCGTTATAAATCGACTAAATCGGCTACCCCTGGTCCGACCGCTAGTGTACCGTGAACTCGACTAATTTCTTTGTTGTTAGGCACACGCACCGCACTAGTAATCAGTTGATTCTTAGTCACGGATGGTTTTTGAAAAAAGAATACACATTGTTTGTTCTGGACGTGCTTTTTTGCAGTTGGATTGCCATTACAAGCTCTTGAAATGTGATGGATGATGTTATTCGCCAAGTAAATAAATAATGAATGGCGCCAAGTAAATAAATAAATAATGAAAAACGACACGGTTGGCGCAGTGGCTGAGCGTTCGACTGCTGCGCAGCGTGTTGTGGGTTCGATTCCCGCCCAGGGTAAACATTTGTGTGATGAGCACTTGTTTTTGCCTTGTGTCTGGGTGTTGTTTATCTATAATATGTATGTAGATAAAAAAAAAAGGAATAAAAATGTATTTGTGTATGTGTGTCAGCTGTCTGGCACCCATAGTACAGGGTCTCCCTAGTTTGGGGTCAGATGGCCGTGTGTGAAAATGTCCCCACATATTATTATTATTATTAATTAATTAATAAAAAAAGTGTGGAGAATAAGAATAAAAATAAATCAGCGCTCTTCATAATAAGCTTTTTGAGCTTACTTCATTACTTAATTTTTATTCTATTTTAAATACCGAATCGATTTCCGTAGATTTACGTTTTACGGCCTGTTTTTTACTGCATACCCACTTATATTAAAAGATGACGTATTGTGCTTATTGTGGGTTCAATCGACACTAGTCAACAGGCACTTCTGAAGCCCCATTTACCCCTTATGGTATCATACACAAGTGAGTCCCATACATTTTTAATACTCCCTTGTAATAGTTGCCCTGTCCAGCTACTAAAATGTCTCCCCTAAATACGCATTTCTGTTCACGACACACGTCTCTGGCAATAATCGTTTAGCTTGACCGAACATTCATAATTTGTTGCGTTTAGCTCCTCTAGTGATGCAGGCGACATAATATGAAGAAAAAAACACATCCGTCACTTTTTGGTTTGGCGGTAAAGTTTTCAATAAGGCGTCGGAATTAAAATTCGTAAAATTCTTAACTTAAACACATTTAATTGCTAATTAATAGAGAAGACTTTAATCAATATGTCATTTAGAAATAGGCAGTGCTTAGATATCTCCCGATACACGAACGCTTTGCCAGACTTGCCTTGTTGCTAAAATAAATTTAGTAAAAGTTTATCTTGTCGCAGTTTATTTGTACCATACAAAATAATACTTACACATTAGACCCGCTAAGTTGTGCAGCGTGATTTCAAACAGCAATCACCAAGTTTTTACCCATGTTCTCACTCGAGAACTATTTAAAAGATTTTTAACAGCCTGCCAGCAACGAGTCTCTGTAACCGCGGGAAAAGCGACGACAAAAACTGGTATCGAGACCAGAATGTAGCAATGACAGTTCCTAGTAGCGCTAATATAATGTAGCTATGTTACCCGAGGCTCGAAATATGTTGTAGCCCGACATATTTATAGTATAAATGGTTGCACCTGCCCGCGACCCTGTAGGTCGGTGATACCAATAGAAATAGATAACATGCTTTTTATTGCAGTTATAGGTAATTATCTTTATTTGGTCACCCCATCACACGCTAGCCGTTTACAGTTCATTGGTTTTAAAAAAAACGGCCATTTTGTCGACGTAAAAGTGTCGCTATTGACTTGTGAATGTGATGACGTCTATTACCATTTTAATTGCAATAGTGTTGGGGTTCAATGAATCGGATAGGTCTGCTGTCAAATAGAAACACTAATGCCCGTTTTCACCAACTACCCCTAAATTTTAAGTAACCCCTAAGAGACTTTGTGTGTGAAAATGTCTTAGGGGCTACTTAAAATTTAGGGGTAGTTTGTGAAAACGGGCAAGTTTTTACGTAGACAAAGTTTCGATTCTACGTTAATTATCTAGACCACTGTTTTTCAACGTGTAGGTTTTGTAGGTCGCGAAGGCACAATAAGGGTGTTGAAATTATTTTAATTTTTAAACTATCTGCATCAGGTAATATAAATAATAAAACCATTGAAGTTCAAAATCTAGAAGGCGATGCGCGTTGTTAGTTCATCATCATCAGCCGGAAGACGTCCACTGTTGAACAAAGGCGGGAGGCCATAGAACGCTACAACGAGCGGAAACCTGCCGCTTACATCCACCGGTTACCCGCGACCTTAAGAGGAAACACAAGGGCCGTTTTTCCATACAAACTTAGTCCCCTGTTTCCTCCCTGGATAATGCCAGTAGATCAATTTTTTTTTAAATATCCATGGCTGCTATTGGCATGTCCCTATGTTTTCCTTTTTCTCATAAATTTATTATTAAAAGAGATATGAATATTCAAAAACCTAAAAAATTAGCATGATTTTCCGCTGTCATGATTCAGAAAACAAATTTGACTTGATTATATAAAAAATAGAAAACATAGAAACACGCCAAAAGCATTTCTTTATTTTTTAACGAAAAAAGCAGTTAAATCGGTTAAGTTTTGGAGAAGAAATCAGGGGACTAGGAATCATTGATTTTGTGTACTTTTAATAGGTATTTTCGGTCAAAGCTGCAGTTGTCTCTATCGCGCTCTGCGGTTCGTGTTCGGGCATCGCGCGACAGCAATAGATTTTACAATTCCTAATTTTCAATTCTCTAGCCCGTGGTATTTCCTCTTAACGATGTCATCGGTCCATCTGGTAGAAGGCCTACCAACGCGTTGTTAGTTACTATTGTTGTTTTCAATGAAAGCGCTAGTGCTACGGCGGGTGTGTCTTGGGTACAAACGTAATTAGTGTACGAACAAACCCGTATATATATCAATATCATAGTTTGGGCAAACTAAAGGACACATTCGCCGCGGGCCGATCATTAATCAGTTTTAAGTGTTTGTGCTTTCTTTATAACTATCAATTCAATAGGTACATAAGTTGAACTCATTACCAGTTTTATCATTTAAATGTACCTTACTACCCGCCTACAATTAGGTACGTATTTTTTCCGCGAATTACCGCGGAAAGGGGGGGGGGGGGAAGATTGGAAGGATCTCGAAATATTTTCCCGTACCAAGAGATCTGTGTCATGGAAAATATTGTAAAACACTGATCTAGACACACTAAACTACCGGGTCTATTCTATAAAAAAAGTCTTCGGTAAATTTTGATGAAGTGAGCTTGAAATGAGATGAGCTGTCATCCAAAGATGACATTAACAGCTTACTTCTAACTTTACTTTAATTCAACGAGGAACATTTTTAAATATTTCTGTGGAATCGACTGTCCGTTAACATTTAAGTAGGTAATAAAACAAGAAATAATTGTCTGATCAAACACAAAGATATCGCCAGATGATTAATTAAAAACAGCAATTTTAAATTGAATACGTTCAAGTAATTTGAATCACCTATTTAGCATTAAAACAATCGCTAATTTATGGCTAATAAAACTAATGAGGGGCACATCAATTGTGTTATTGATTCGTTGTTATTTTATAATTACAGTACAAGTACTTATTAATATTGATTACAATAGTAATGCCTTCTCTATGTTAAGGAAGGGACATCGCAAACTTTTACCATACACTTACCTAGTTCACGATTGTGAACCCTCAGCAAAAAAAAGCATTCCATACAAGAGCTGGTTTTTACCTTGGTCAGAGATTAAGCATTGCCATCCAACGTGGCAATGCCGCCAGTCTCTTGGGTACATTTCCAGATGACGGCGATGTGGACGAATTCTATGATGCCTTATTGTGTTAGTTTTTTTTTTAGTTGAATTTTTTAGGTTTTCTTTTTTATTATTCTTGTAAATATTGTGACTTAAAAACAATAAATAGATGTAGAAATGTGTGCAAAAAAAAAGAACGTGAACACACATCACATGTCAAAGTTCCTTGTTTGTTTTTTTAAAACATTCCCCAGGCTATGAATTTCTCCTGTTTCGTGGGTGCAGCCAGGCCCGTAACAACTACGTGTACTGGTCTACACGTGTAGACCATTTATCTATATATGTATGTATTTAAAAATGTATTTGTGTATGTATATCAGCTGTCTGACACCCATAGTACAGGGTCTCCCTAGTTTGGGGTCAGATGGCCATGTGTGAAAATGTCCCCACATATTATACAAATATTTGTCCCGTGCGGGAATCGAACTCACGACACGCAGTACAGCAGACAATCGCTCTACCATAGCTCTAACAGTGCCCTAAAATGGGGGGAAATGGGGGGGGGGATATGTGTGACCTTTTCATACCTATGTTTCTCAAATAAACTTTTGACTTTGACTTTACCTTGCTTTTTTTTTAAATAACCGACGAAATATGTTGCCCCTGCGATTATATTTTTCGTCTGTTGTCTAATACTAGTTATTCTGCAAAAGGGTAAAGGTCATAACTTATGACCTTTAATAAAAATAAAAAAATTAAGTCCTTATGACTCATAAGAACTTTACACACAGAGTTGATTGAAAGCAATCAGAATTTTAAATGCCATTTAAAAATGAATCCATAATATTCTTATTATTAGACCGATATTGCTAGGCACAATACTTAAAAACAACTGTCAAAAAACCATAGTTTCGTGCACGAACTATCGCCCCTCGCATTAGGCATAATAGCTGTGATGCGTTTGCTAGTTCGCCTTATTTAAAAAAATAAAACAAAATGTCGCTGACAGACGTAGCTCGTTAAATTAGTGACACGGAATTTTTCATTTTTCACCATAAACTTTTTTTTACCCTATTTTGCCTACTTTGAGTGATTGGTGTAATTTTTGGGTGAATCTTTAGCATAGTGTTGGCGGCTTGCCGATTTGAATGTTGGTGTCGTATCGACGATTCTTTTTTAATCTAATAGTTTCTCGTACGAAAGAGAGAGAGAGAAATATTCTATAGCGAGAGAGAGAGAGAAACAGAGACAGTGATATAGAGAGTCTGAGTTACATCTTAATAGTTTAGAATTCTGTGCTTTTCACACGATTCTTTTGAAACGTAAAGCCCGTCACATACGTAGCTATAATATATTATAGCTAGCGACCACACACGGTAGCTATAATATAATAATATATTTTCGCCCTTATTACGTCTGCGATCGTTGTTTGTTTCACATTTTCGAAATTTATATTAATATGCCTTGCTATATCTGTCCACATATTTTGGTGACGTAGTAAAAATATATATTATAGCTGATCGTGATATGCTTTGATTATAGGTACGTCTGACGTATATTAATATATATTATAGCTACATCTGACGTATATTAATATATTATATTATAGCTACGTCTGTGAGTTCTGTGACGGGCTTAAGGTTTCAGGATAATGCAAATAGAATTTAAAGTTAATTTAAGTAGAATGTATTTATTTATATTACGGTAGGTCACGATGAGCATGGCATACCATGGTATTGTACGGTTGGGTAAAAAGGCTCTTAAAAAAGAAATGAAAAAAAAAAAAGTGATTTGAACCACAATAGATTAACAAGGCAAAGGACCGGATTCAGGACAGATGAGAATTACATAAACCAAACCACTGTATATCTAGTCTCAAATATGACTACTAGACATTGGGCATTTTTTTATTGCGGTAGACTGATCAGTATTTTATTTAACTTCAGGACAATTCACAGTCAAGAATCAAGATACACACAGCGTTTTAAAAACGTTCCCAAAAAATGAGTGCACAATCTGAGAATTTGCGCTCATTCCTTTTAATTTAACCCGTTTAATTAAAGACTTCATGCGGTAGGTGTAAAAGGTCACGTTTTTATTGTGATATTCTTACTTAGGTATATAACTGTGCATCTCATTTATTTGTACAACATCAGTGTTTAGAATAGATTATTTCACAATATTTTTCGATATCAACAATCGATACTATATCGATATATTAAACTGGCATCCCAGCGCCCCCTACCGGCAGATAATCACAACGCCATTACGTGTGTGACACGCGAACTAAACTGTAACTATTTCAGTTGATGTAACTTCAGAATTATCAGTTAGTTTCAAAGTTTATCATGTGTCGTAGTTTCTCTATTAGTTGAGTTGCCAAAGTTTTTTTTGTCTACATTGTTAGTTCCGAAGGTGAATGATTAGTATGATTACCTAATTTGTATGTTTTTTTTAGTTACATAGTTATAATGTATTTGTAAAAGGCCTAACGATTGCCACCCGTTAGATAAAAAGAGATAAAAATACGGTTTTAATAGAAGAACCACGTTGCATTCCGAAACAGACAGAACTCAGAAAAAATAATAGCCGTGAGCAAAAAGGCTGACAGGCTCGTCGCCAAGATTGGCCCAGGAGCATGGCAAGATGACCTAGACGCGTACTGCGAGGGCTGATTCTTGGCGCCACGGCGCAAGAATTTAATACCTGGAAAGAATCCGAGGAGACCTTTGTCTAGCCGAGGGAGTCACGGGGTAGTGAAAAAAAAAAAATATGCATAATTTTAAGGTCTAACTTGCGTATATTTTCGAGGTGCAAGATATACCTAAATGCCGTTTGCTCTTGCACGCAAATTTCAAATCTATTACTGTTGCTTTTACGTCATTTAATTCAATGAAAACCTAATGAATGACAGATTTTGAAACACCCAACAATTCTTTTACAAAACATGTCCAAACGCCATTACTTGAAAACTTTACGGTGCTTTTATGGCGTCAGTAATTGAGAAAGAAAATAGAGCACCATTTTATTAGTATTTGTTACACTCCCACCTACCAATTGTAAAGACACACAACAATTTAAATTCCACCCATGTATTAACAAACAATGCACTAACGTATTGATATAAATTATTCGATAATCGAATAGAATTCGGACATTATTCGAATGGGATTTGAATGGCCCACCGTATTATTGGATACAATTGCATGGGACAATGCATGGTGGTTTAATGAGTTGAGAGGCGCCAAACAATGTCACGGAGGCCGTAAGGTGGGCACACTGGACATGTTACGGATTTATATGAAAGAGTGAAGGGTGACCATAGTAGACGGTGGATCATTCGGGACTTTACTATAACACATAGAAAACTGCATGCAACTTTGTCTGCGTGAAAGTCAAGTACAGATACCAAAAAAATTGCCTGTGGTATTTAGCAATAGCATAGCTGTCTGAACAGACGCCAGTACATCAAGCCAAAACAAACTGTCTAAATTTCCCAACTGAATAGGAACCTTATATTTATGTCTTAAAGTTGAAAACCTATAAGACAAAATTAACAGAGAGATTACCTCTTATAAACAGCAACAAAAACCAACTTAATTAACCTCTTTACAATATTAGTGTGAATTAAGAAATTGACGATAGTTACGCCACCGCCGTCGTGACATCAAATTGAATATAAATTTTATGAATCAACCTTCACACGGCAATATCATCGCGGCGAGAATTTGGTGGGACACTGAGACTGCAGGGATACTAGAGTATCCCTACCGTGAAGTAGGCGCATTGCTAGTTAAACTGCGGATTAGATAATATTTCTTGATTCAATGAATACAGTTAACATGAAAAAATAACGGGTGTATGTGCAGAAATTCAAGAGAATCGATGTGTAAACATGTGAGCTTGTATTAGTACCTGCAGTATCACGTACACATGAACAACAAATCTTACGGTGACGTCATCTAACGCTTACGTCTTACGCGTCTGATGCTCCAAGTATCAGTCCCTACTGTGTACCAAGCGCGCTGAACAAAGGCCTCCCCCATAAGGGCCCGCCCTTATGGGGGAGGCCTTTGTTCAGCAGTAAATCATCATCATCATCATCAGCCGGCATCTTAGCGCTTGGTACACAGTTACCATAATCCCTACACTTGGCAGGCGTTTTAGGGATTGCAATGATGTTGTTGAGTACACAGAAGCCGCTGCTGCCCGACTTTCGGATTCTCCCTTAGTCGCCTTTTACGACACCCTCGGGATAAAATATTATATGTATAATAATTGATATACCTACACCTCAACAATCTTATTTTTTCATCTGCAGCAGCTTATTCCACGCTAAACCCACTCAGACATGGTCACTGTAGGTTTCCCTATCTATTGATATCCGTGACAATGACAGCGTCCGTCACAAACTGGGTGTCGTAATGGCGCGCAGTCACGGCAATGATGCGTGCGCGCACTTAGCTAATAAAGGGGATGAAGTAAGGGGTGTTTGGAATTTCGTATAGACTGATTTTGTAGTGTTATTCACGCGTAAAAAATATGTTATCAAATTTTTTGTTAGGTCGACCGACATGAATATAATACTTATCTTACTGACAAACGATTCGCTTTCAATTTTCCTATCACTGCCGCCACTTTAGAACTTCCTCTAAAATACACATTTCTCACCCAATAACTGCTAGTAAAGGAAAGAAATCGAGATATAAATCACCTATAGCTATTGAGCAATCAGAAAGTGCTACTTATAAATTGATTAACTTGTCCTACGACCGGGGATCAGCTGTCTATTGCAAGTTAACACCCCATTATAGTAATAGTGCTAGTAATCACTATGTAGCACCTTGTAAGCTTCTGTTTACATGCTGCTAAGGACAGTTTTTATTAGTAAAAAAATGGAATAAAGAAGTAACATGAATGTAACATGTGTGAATTGAATTGGTTATAGAATATAAGCTTCTTTCCGCGGCTTTGCTCGTATGCACGTCTAGTCATCGTCACTTCATTATCACTACATTTTTTAAATAAAGTTGAGTTTGTGTTCCTTCGATCAAATCGCCGAAGTTACTGGTCCGATTCTGTAAATTCCTTGTTCATTCGCTAATAGGAAGCTACTTACGTAATCATGGAGTGGTATAGAGGCTTAAAATATAGCCTCTATACCTCTATATTTTACTAGCACTTTCCTCTTCGTTCGCGTGATTTTTGTACGGATTCCTAATTTTTTTATTGTAAAATATAGCCTTTAGCATTCAGAGATAACCAAGCTTACGATTGGCGTAAGTCACTTTCTTACTTTACTTTATGGTATAAGCATGGAGAATTATAATAGTGGTCCTATTATAGATTCGCCAGATCTTTTAAGCATGCTTGGAACCTATGGAATGAGTTTGGCAATAATATATGTTGTTTTTTAACTATATCCTGTTAAAAGTATATCAAAACTAGACGTCTCACTTAAACGTAAGTGAGTAAATTATATCTAATACGGAATACCTGAATAAGGATCCAGCATAGAAGCCAGCAAGAACACATGCCATCTTAACGACATATATTCGCCAATTTGCCCTTAAAATTTCAGCTATAGTAAATTAGCGTAGGTCTGAATGCTCCGGGAACTCAGTTCATAACAATAGTTTATTTTAAATAAAACTACCATAAACATATCATAATAAAAAGAAACAAATTACATCAACAGAACGATCAACCTATAAATCGACAGTGAACTTTATAGTGAACATGACATTTGCAAGAGTTGCTCGTGTCAGGCGAAATGTTTTAGAAAAACGACTCAATTAAGTTGCATGTAAGCCGAGTGGATGAATACAGTGACCAGGTGTAGTGTTGTCATTAATATCAATTGAACACTGACCGTCTGCCACCAGCTATTTTTGACCCCCCGCGCCCCTACACAACAGAACACGATCGCCGAAACAGGGGGACATTTTTTACAACAATGCAGGTCTACTTACAGAAGTCGTGAAATATTTTATGAGCAAGTTTCCGACGGGCGAAGAGTAATGTGATTTTGATACTAATGCCTTCCCGTTTCGATGCTGTCGATTTTGTATTAAATGGAAGTCATATTTCAGTGGTTTGGTGACACGAATTTGGAAATATTTTATCGGTTAACACATGTCAGCGGGTCGTGGCTTTGTAAGTGGGTATTATTCATTATATTTGCATCTGCTTAAGTTTTTTTTTTTGAGGTGTCAGCAGAAGTTAATATGTTAAAGGCAAGAGTAAACCTCCTCTTTAATTACACGTCATTTGCAATTATTATCATTCTTTAAAAACCAAATGGTAGAGTTGTTTCTACAGATTATTCTTTGGTTTGGTTCTTCGATGCCATTTAAGTCTGAGATTAAAATAAGTCATCTTTATTAGATCGCGGTGTACCAAAATAGTATGTACTTTCAAAGTCTGTCCAAGTATGATGCAACTATGAAACTGATCTTATGATAATGACCCTTGAAGACCTATTTTACCACCTCCGGAAAGGTTCCGATTTATTTGTCGGGCAGGTATAAATCCCGTTTCACTTTTGTCTCTATAATATAGATAATGTAATAAAACAGACCCTGGTGGTCATCGGTATCATAAACTTTTTCAGAATTCAACTATTGTGTCCCCATTTCACTACGACAGATCAAGACAATATAATAGACAATCGCACACAATACTGGGGCTCTCAAAGTCTCAATTACAAGGAGGACCTCGCATCGCCAGATTCACTCCCGACACTTTATCACTGTCTCTTGTCACGTACACTATCTACATTTGTAATCGATTCCTCACATTTGGATAGACAAAGCGATTGCCTTTTATCACATTCTTTAGAGTAAATTACTACTGGCCTTTACTGTAAAATCTACCTCGGTACTCTTCTTAGCCTGTCGATGGCAACACACGGATAATTATGTTTCACGTGTGTGTATGTATGTGTGTGTATCTATGTGTGTGTGTGTGTACGTGTGTAGGTAAAATATGGTGTGTGTGTGTTGTGTTTGTTCTTGTCAGATTCCTTATCAGGCTCAGTATTCAGCCACGGCAGCGTCATCCGTTGATGCAGTCGTTAGGTCCGCCACAGGAGCATGACAGTGACAGGGTATATGCGGCGCAAGGTAGAAGATGGATCGTGGTCTGCGAGATACGCCGCTTATGCACTGAAGATTCAGAAGTCAGGTGGAGAGAGCTTAAGGAACAGCTGTCAATTCTAGAATTAGCAGTGCTATTTATGAGCCTGTGGTGAATTATCATTCCACCAGCAATACCATTCTGTAAAATTCTCTGAATATAGAGAAGTATAAGCTGTCAAATCTCTGCATGGTCTTCACCTGAATCCACAAAGGGGAGATTTTACAAAATAGACCGGCTGATGTTAGTTATGGACCTCACCTTAAAGTTCAGTTTTTGCAGACCAAACATGGATCTTAAAAATCTTTGGTGACTTTTCGAGGAGAAATCAATTATGTATTTGAGAAATTAGGTAAAGGTAGATAGAGCCTTTCGAGTACCTGGGGATCTGTGTTTGCGAAACATCAAAACCGTGAACCAGTCATAAATCCATAGCATGTTACCGTTCCAAATAAAATCAACGTTGGAGCCACCTGTTTAAGAATCCATCAACATTTTAAATCCTGAAATATCAATCCCTCGCGTTGCAAACAATAGACTAACGTCCAACAGATAGGCGATTTATTTTTAGATATTTACTTTTATGCAGATTCTTATATTATGTTTTATTGTGTATTTGTGGAGTGATCTTCTACCACTGACTTCACTAGGACTTTGCGCTTAGAACTATCGTCGTTCATATTTGACGACACGAGTGGCTGATGCACCTACAGCCTACAGGCTCTGGTTGTTTGCTGTAAAAGCACCCAGGTTACAAAATAAATTCATATTTTTTTAAAGCCGTACAGATCGGTCGAAGGTCAAGCTACGCTTGCCGCGGTCGGTCTGCAGGTGGGTGATTATCAATTTCATACCAAGTATCTGTGTCTCGGAATGCACGTAAAGCCGTTGGTCCCGGCAGTCATTCGTAGATCTTTGGCAGTCGTTATGAGTAGTCAGGTCTGGCAACCAGTCTCGTGTATATCGTGTAACGGGGTTGTGGAAGTCAGAAAGACTGTCGCTCCATGTAAAACACTGGTATTCAGCTGCATCCGGTTAGACTGGAAGCTGATCCCAACATAGTTGGGAAAGGCTATGCAGAATATGATGATAGACACTTTTTTTTACGAAATAAAGAATAGAATGAGCTGCATGGATTAGTAATAATAATAAATTTTATTGTCAGGCAACTGAGGCCCATGGAAAAAATACACATACTTAATTATAATCATAAACAATCATAAAGTAATACATATATAAAAAAAACCTTATCAACTAAACGTAAGTATACATTTTACGTTGTCGGCATGGTGTTTCGCTGCGTGGTGTCGCGTAACCGTCCTCGGAAACATCGATACACGACACCTTTCCAAAAGTCCTCCTTCAAAGTTTTGTGTGATTTATTATATGATTGTTAATGTAGCTCTAAGCACATTACAAACGGAGTCCTAGAAATCATCCACACTAACCAAGATTATCGAACACCAAAACATCAGGCAGAGACAATTAAAAAGTCACGTTCGCCTCGCCAACTCCACGCGTCGCTCCATCACTTACATCAGTCACAGACTCACACACACACTCGTACGAAACGCATTCGTCTCGCGAATTTCTCGCTTGTGTTGCCAGCAAACGGATGCCATTTTAACTGATATTGTGGGGCGCTTTTATGAAGAGTAAAAGCGATGCAAAGGTCTTTTAAAAGCGTTAAGAAAATGTAAATTGAGCATTGGAAACTTATAATACGATCTACGGGCGCTTGAAACTATTTCAATATAGTTAAAATATATTTTAAAATTAAATTAATAAGGAATAAACAATGGAGGAATGATGAGAATCCGACAGTAAACATTTGGGCAGTGTCTACGTTGTTTTTTTGAATTGTTCTGCGTTTGCTGTTCATCTAGGTACATTTTTATCTCACATTAAAGAAGCAACTAGTATAAAGTTTCCAACATTTTATAAAACTTGATTGAAAATTGTGTTCCTGAAGTTTCTTGCTCGTTCTTCTCAATAGAGACGTCCTCCGTTTTAACACGGGCAACTAGTTTTAACTTGTAAATGGTTTATTCGAAAACATATCTAAACTATGTTTGATTAACATTTAACAGCATATTGAACAGATAGTCAAAACACTGTCAGCGTATCTTCAAAATGTTCCATTTCATTATTTATTTATTACCTAACAATAAGTACATTTAACTAAAAAATACGCTTTTATACTAATATGTAGTATTATCATTTCTTTCAATATAATGTATTGCTAGATATTGCTGTAGGACATTCCTTTAGTGTAATATTATACAGACCTCCTAAAATAAAACTGTTTTTCTCACTGGCAATCCATCAGTGTATGTAGCAACACTGCTAGTGTCGCGACCACGACCCAGCCGACCGAGAGAGTCAATAAGGGCGGGAAATGAACGAGGGTCGTGTTTGACCGACCCGGTTTGTACAGACGCAATTATATTAAGATTACATATTTATCTCTTGAGACGGACCGATTTCTTATAGGGGCTTTGAGTCTCGGACAGTTGTGTATGGAGATGATGATACCGAATTGATGGAATTGGTTCTTCTTCAAGATCATGTGGGACAACAAGTCGTCTATTCAAAATAGTGGATCTCGGGCTGATAATAAAATTATTATGATATTCACGACTTAGGTACCTTGGCCAATCTGTTATCATCAGCAAGTAAAAGCATCCAGACTTCACCGGCTTCTGGATATAAGCCTCTCTTTGTTTGCCCCAATCTCCACGTTCCTGTTTAGGGAAGCCTTATCTAGGTGACCCATGGTGACAACAATGCCGTCTGCCCAATTTGCAGCCATATGTCGGCTGATATTTCTTACAGTTCTTAGACGTCATTATTTCAAAGCCTTACTTCAACTGTCAACTTCCATGTGGTGTCGGATGTAAAGAATAGCACCATCCCATATCTTCCCGTGGGTGTCGTACGAGGCGACTAAGGGAATGGGCAGCAGAGAATGCCGAGAGAGAGCGTTAGAGAATGGGCAGCAGCGTTCTCTGTGCCTTTGTAACAACCATACTGCGATCGCCAATCCGCCTGCCAAGCATGGCGATTATGGCAACCCCCCCCCCCTTGGGGAGGCCTATGTCCAGTAGTGGACGTCTTTCGGCTGAAATGATGACTTCAACTGTCATCAACACGCCATGCTAGGTGGCCTGCCCTTCTCCATTGGCAAGACATGATGAATTGGAGAGGCTTCAACTTAAACCAAACTCTCATTCTCCTATTGATTACTATCACCACTTTAAGGCTCGCTGAGCATCCTCCAGTCCTTTCTCAACGTATTATGGTAGCATATCTTTTCTTTCATAAATCTCTATTTTCCTCTCAGAGTTACCTTCTTCTACGTTCATCTTCTGCTACAAAATTCATTTTCTTCCGGGACTTGAGTTTATGAGAAAACCATTGTCAAAAAAAAGTTTTTGTTAAGCGATAAATACTGTAAATAATCTAGACCTTCCTGTTAAAAATATTTAGCAATAACTTCTGCGCCACTACGCGTTTAAGTCAAACATAAATTGCCTAAGACACACGGACATAGCGTTCTCGGGTGAGCCGCGCACCTTGAGATTCTCTCCGACATACTTGGAGTAGAGATTGCGGTCAGTGCTGGCTACTTGGGCTTGAGCATTTCAGAAGGGAGGGAGGCGGAAGCTCTTGATGGGTCAACGGCAGCACTCACCTCTCACTCACTCACAGTCTTGGCGTTAGGTGGCAACCGGCTGTAAAAAACATCACCAAAACAAAACAATCTCTTAATACGAGTATGAAAGCACAACACAAACAGTGTGACGCAGAAGTATTAGGAAGACTGACCCCAAATAAGTGAAAGATGTTTTGTAATCAGATTTGTACTTCTCGAGATTACCAACCAAATAAAAAACAAACATTTTCTCTTTCTAATAATAGTTTGAACAACCACATTTTTTTAAACACATGGTTACAACATCTCCGTACAAATACATCCAGCAACCGTTTGATCCCCAATATTGATTCGGTAGCTCAGCGTCTGTCGGTCCGGGTCGATGTTATCATTGTTTTAAATGCTACCCTCCGTGTTCTGATGACCTCTGATAGCACCACGAGGTTTGATGATGAGCTTCACGGGAGATTTCGTTTTTGAACCACCTAATTATGTAGGGTGATGTCCATTCATCTGTCAAAAGGTATTGGGATTATGGATGTCTGAATTTTTTGGATGTGCGGTTCGCTACCTACGACACTCTATACAAACAAAACGATTTAATTACCTACACTACTACTAGAAGAAGACTACTACCAAAATAACAGACTGTACCAATAAGTGCGTATGTGTGCGTGTCTACGCGCCGCTCGAACTAAAAGCAGTTCCCAGAGCAATCGCTTGACGCGGGAACAGTTTCGGAGGAAGGCGGAGCGTGTCGCTACTGTGCGGTAGTACTAATATTTATACTGTACTACTGCGCTGCGTGCTGCAGTTTCGATTCCGGCACGGATTAAATAGCTAAGATTACCTTGGACGTCACTGACATCGGTGAAGGAAAACATCGTGACGAAGCCTGGACTTATTAATACGAGGCATGCCTTTTAAGTTTTGTCGTTTGAAGAAAGAAAACCAACTAGAACCTTACAGTATTTTTATTGGTTTTTAGAGTATTCACCACGTAGTTAAATACACTTTTCCATTCGCTCGAACTTGTTATTAAAACATTTTTTCCACTCCAAAGTGGGGGTGTTTAATATGGCTGACTTGAAAGTATCGACTGCTTCTTCACCGGAGTGAAAACTTTGACCACGAAGACTATTCTTAATTTTAAGAAATGTATAGGAATCGTTAGGGCTCAGGTCTGAACTGTATGGAGGATGGTCAAGGATTTTTACGTTTTCCTGCTTCAAATAACCAATCGTTCAATGAACAGCTTACGTTATCATGCTTTTGGATGATGCGTCGCTTTGGGTAACATTCTCGTAGTTCAGTGATGATTTGTGGTAAAGAAACTGTGGTATACCATTCTATATTAACCGTTCTACGATCTTCAAGTGCAATCCTCGCAACATAACCGGTTCTCGCAACGAACTTGCCCGCTATCTTTTTTGAGGTGCTTCGAGAACGAACGACTTTAAGTAGTTGGTTTTGACCCACCTTGGAAGACCCAGATTGTAGATTGTTATTTGGAATCAGGATTGTAGACATAGATCCAATATAAGTCACTACTGATGATGTCGTAGACGTGATTTGACTCTCCTCGGTTAAACCTTTGAAGAGTTTTCGTACACCGTCTGACGCGGGACGATTTATGATCGTCGGAAAGCAAACGCGGGATCCAACGGTCACATAGCTTTCTCACACCAAGCGCCCCCTGCAAGATCTTTTGAATGGTTGTCCCTGAGATGCCTAATAATGCCTCTATCCTTCGATATGACACATGACGATATTAGTAAAATAATTGCCTCACAGCAACGATTTTATCTTTAATGAAGGCGGATTTTGGGCGTTCTTTATGAGATTTGTCACTAAGACAAGTATATCCACGCTGGAATTATAAACACCAGCGTTCGACAGTCTGCAGACACGGGGTGTAATCATGGAACACAGATGTTAGCTCTTCGAAACACTAAAACTGTGTTAGGCCTCTTCGAAAGTTGTAGAAATTTTACACAACAACAATAACAACAACAACATTTTCCTTAACAAGATTTATTTTCGTTCGTGACCTGACAGATTCAAATCGTCGCTGTGACTAAACAATAGCATTAATCGTAGTACTTTCAATTGTTTTAACATTCCAAGTTCAAACAAATTTGAATATAAAACAGTTCCTAATCCAGAATTGCCGGTATATATTGAAACGACAAAACATAAAAGGCATGCCTCGTAAGAGTGTGAAATCGCCAATCCGCTTTGAGTAAGCATGGTGCCTTCTCAGTACGAAAGAGGTATTTGCCCTGGGGTGTGATTCCGTAAGACCTCATTCTAAACTTCGAATCTGAATCCGCTGTGAGTTTCTTGATTGGCATTCTAAAAACTTGGTTAATAATTCGAATTTACACTAGCGAGCGTGTCAGCGAATTGAACTAAAATGACAGGGAGATTTTGACAGATAAAGTAGGAGATGACGTAAGAAGTGGCATTCTGTTAGGTAATTTCCCCGTCACTTCGACGCTCACTTCGCACTCGAACCCGATTCAAAGTGATGAATCCGTGATGAAGCATTTTGAACCCTATGCGAAGTGAGAGTGAATAGCGATGTGAGATGCGAGTTGTTGTTTGAATTTTACAGAATCGACCAACTGTAGTGGGACAGTAATAGGCTGGTGTTATGTATTATTTTTATTCGTTTTCGTGATTGTTGAATGTGATTCGTAGTGGCGAATTTCTATAAATGACGCTCACTGAACTTATTCTATCCACTCAAATGTACATTTGGCGCATTTGGACAAGTCATCATCATCTACCTAGCCCTTTCCCAACTTCGTTGGGGTCGGCTTTCAGTCTAACCGGATACAGCTGAATACCAGTGTTTCACATGTATGTACATACATGTGAACAAGACACAAGCCGAAAAAAAAGTATTGATGAAAACGTTTTCAGATGCAGGTTCAACCTTCGCTGTTGGTTTAGCTACGCTTTCATTTTACAACCTTCTCCTGGAATTCCTTTAGAAGATCAGCTCCCATAGATGCCTAATACTATTTTACCCATAGGATTGGTTAACGTTACAGTTCCGCTACGAATTCTAAGAATCTATTTTGAACTTGCGTAAGGTGCCAGCCGTAAATAGCACTACCCCATTTCTACCCGTGGGTGCTGTAGAAGGCGACAGAGGGATATTGACCAGAGGATGGACAGCAATGTCCTTCTAAGTACCACAACACCTATTGCGATCGTCAAAATGCATCGGCCAAACATGGCGACCATTTTGAACTTCAGAAAAAGATCTACCTACAGTATTTCCGGTAAAAAATCCCCTCGTTGTACCTTGTGACGTCAGTCCATAATTTTTACATAATCCTTTAGAAAAACCGTATCGAGGGGTAATTGGGTAACAAAGAAGTTTTAGGTATTTACTAAACGGAAACTCTTCTACAACTTGGTATACTTTTCGGAATACTTCCTCAAGTTCAGAAAGTGCTCAGCAAGGGTTTGTATAATGTTGCTTGTTTTATTTTGTAATTGGGTCAATTTCGAGGTCAAAATTTATGGAACTATTGTTTTTTTTTTCTGTGAAAGGGGGGGATCTAGAGGAGTATCTACTGAATGCATGTCTCTTAGACACATAAGTATTATGATGTTATTGTAATGTTAAATAAATTATAGCCTGTAAATGGTTTAATTTAATTGAAATAAATGATTTGACTTTGAATGTGAAATTTAAACTATCAGCAATAAGGTACAAATGTATTGATTCGTTGATGCCGTCATTAAATTGAAGGGTGGTTTTAAAAATTTTGACAGGTTTGACAGATCCCATTTTGAAGAATGGAATCACCTTTTATAAATTGAGGGAAATGTCTTTGTAGGTATATCATCCTTCAGGGTAAGATGAAGGTTTGTGGAAGACTATGACATAAACTATACCTTGTAGTAGGTACTATCGCGGACTTTCCCGCCTGCACAGTTAAAAAAAAATCCCTTGGCGCCTGCGAAGTCAACGGGGCGGGGTAGAGAGCGCTTCCATCTTTTGAGTGCAAGCAAAAATGAACTTAGTGGTGGTCAGGCGGGTGTGACCACGATAGTACCTACCTGGCTTTTATTTTAGTAGTACCTAGTAGTACGACGTGCTGGTGTCCGCAACTCCACATCTCAGCGCGTATTTTGTAATTTGATTTTATTAGCTTTTAAAGGCCGACACGGTTGGCGCAGTGGTTGAGCGATCGACTGCTGCGCTGCGTGTCGCGGGTTCAGGCCGCCTAGACTGGCCTACAGATAGTTGTTCCGGATCTGGCTGTTTGTGTACGTGACTTTAAATGTTTGTAAACGCACCCACGACACAGGAGAAATTCCTAGTATGGGGCAATGTTTTTTTTTTTTAAAGTCGACTTCGTCCGAGTTGTAGTCAAATATATCACAAACATATCTCTATGACATATTCGGCAATAGTATCATAGCGAATTTTTGAAATTGGATGAGTAGTTTCGGCGGTTACCTCCTACATTCAAACTTACAACTCTTTATAATATTAGTATCGATTAGTCACTTCATTCGAATGCAAGACGACATTCAAAGTAATTCACCGAATGAGTTGTTGCAAACAAAACTTATTTCAGATTCTTCAAACAGATAACAGATGTAATACCCAATATATTGTCTTTGATTCCCATTTAAGAGTGACACAACACGATTTAAACACAGCCTTATCGGCATATCGATAATCATTATACGATTTACAACTCGTACGTATCGATTCGTAATCGATTCCCACGAGTGTATCGAGTTGGGGTGACGAGGTGGCTATATTTTTGCGTCACCCCGCGCTACGCGGTCAGCCAGAACGGTTGCCGTTTCCAACGTTTTGAATTTTCAAATTAAGAATGTAAATCTTCCGTAATTTGAAATGTATGGGTATCTACGGAGTCCTCGTGGCAGGTCGGTACTGAAGGGTCGCTTATTATGGCTTCCACAAAGAAGTTTCATTTATTTTTAGGGGCTATACAAATTATTTTAACTGTTGAATCAGTCTGTATGCCAACTCAGGTTAAATAAACGTTTATTACAACAATGGATTCACACAGAATGACAGTAACGATAATAATTATTATGATTTGATAAAAATCTGATACAGAGTCTAATTGAAAGGCGTAACAAAATCATCTAGATAGCATTCTCGTTTGTATACTAACAAAATACAATGATAAATTATGTGTGTTTTACTTTTGTGATATTACAGAGAATTTAATGGTCGATATGGCATATGGAAGTTGATTGTATAATATTATTTGAGGAAGGCATGAATAAAATTACGATATAAGACACGGAACATCCCTATTTTTATATTGGAAGCCAAGTAATGTCATTCAAATTAGGAATAATATGTTGTGTATCATGCCTGTAATATCTTCGAGAAAAAAAGTAGGGAGCCACCATAACCAAGGCCATAACGGTCGATTCTGGACTAGCAGTTTAATAAAACCTTAGGTAGGTACTTATGTGAGGGTTTCCACTCCTAAAGACTCCGGTTAACATTGCTTTAAATAAATATTTTCCTACTTTTTATATTAAAAGAGAAGTAAGTAAGTATAGGTACCTGTAAGTAAAAAAAAAATCATCCAAATTAATTAAAAAACAGTTATTTCAAACAAATTGAGTCATCCCTTAATTTTCCACCTTTAGAGGTGAAATATTTTCAAAAAAAATATATGGGACCAACTTTGAGGTTGGTCGGTATACAGTATCCATTAAAACATTAATATTATTAAAATCGGACCACACTGTAAATAGTTAGGTATGCGTGTTCACACATAAAAAAAATATAAGTACGTGTCGAATTGAGGACATCGTCCTTTTTAGAAGTTGGTTAAAAATTGATTCAGGCGAGTTTAAATACTCAGTGGAAAATTGTAATGACAAAAAAGTGATTTAATACTCAATTTCTATATTAATTTTCCATAAGTATAAATACGCCTAAATGATAGGCCTTTAATATCAGGATCATTATTGATCATCCAGTATTAATGTCGCTATTTGTCATGTAAATTGAAGTTTTAGAATATTGAACTTTGTACATCTTTTCCTACACTGATTTCATTTCACATTGTCAAGTCAGAAACCTGAAAAAAAACGAATTGCGGAACTTTTCGGCCATCTAAAATAAGCAAATTACATTTAACTCCATTCCTTTTAATAATGCGAAAAATGAATAATTATCACTGTTACCGAAAAAAAAAAGATTCCTAAAACTCGCGCATACTCCCAGGTCCTCCTCTCATAATAATGGAGGCAATATACAAAAGCAATTAAGTACAGCGACACGTTGTCGTTGCCTCGTCAATGGTGACAGGTTACAATTTAGATGGAGACGGCAAAATTGTACGGTAGACGAGATATTAGTTAAGGTTGTCACTTCTGCGTGTGCGCATAGTTTAAGATAAAAAACTCGACGAGTTGATGACAGATGTTGAAACAAAAACTTTATGAACCTCTTGATGAAGTTTATTTTGAGTAATTTATCAGGTACACACATACAAAAGTTCTAAGTTCTGACTTAAACCTATCGTAATATAAAGGCACGACCACACGTTTTATATGTTGCTAAAAGTGTAGACGCTACATGCATAATCGCCAGCTAAACAGGTGATCATAGTTATTTGATTTTTGCGTCCTCATTTTTCCGGCACCATGGTTGGGTTCCTTGGAGTCTGGTCGGAAGGGATCCTGCCATTGGTCAATATCTATTTCAGGTATGGTCCAAAACAAAAAAACAAAGAAGAAAACAGAAAAGAAAGAGAAGACGTGCTTGAAGTTTGACTTGGGTTGGTGTGGTGCCGGTCGCGATTAGCACCACTACATTTCTACCCGTAGGTGTCGTAGAAGGTGACAGAGGGATATTGACCAGAAGATGGGCAGCAGCGTCCTTCTGAGTACCATAACACCTACTGCGATCGCCAACATTGTTCGGCCAAGCATGGCGATTACGGCAGAACCCCCCTTGCCCAGCAGTGGGCGTGCAAAGGTTGACATGGTGATTATGATGGTCTTTTTAAACCCAATATTATTTGAAAACTTTTTCCATTTTTAAATCAATGCAATATAATTTCCGTTGGTGACAATCCTTACACCCACGCCACGCTGTGTGACGGTTTCGCAAAGAGGTGTGTCTTCATGGTGCCTGAACTCATGAGTCCATGGTGTTTGGCTGTAATTACTTCATCGCTTATCGTCGGAAGTTGTGGTAAGTAGGCCCTAGGGTCCTTTTGTGTATGTCTCCTTTTAATGAGGTAAAATTATATGTAGGGGTCTTGGGATCCTTGATTGAAACTCTCCTTTCAATTGTAAGAGTTATACAATTTTTAAGTTTCTGGTGAGTAAACATTTCTTAGAAATGGTAACGATGAAGTGTCAAATATTTTTCAGTTGATGTAGTGACAAAATATTATTCATCCAAGAAAGTTTAAAAAATGCAGACAGCGTGTGATTTTATTACCAGGATAACACTGATACAGGTTTGGTCGAATCCGTCTTTAGAAGGAACATTTGATAAGGCGACAGACGAAGAACGGGAGAAAAGAAAGACGTCTAGACCATTTTTTAGCCAAAGAGTAAAAACGGGACTCTATTACTAAGACTCCACTGTCCGTCTGTCTGTCTGTCTTGCTGTCTGTCACCAGGCTGTATCTCATGAATCGTGATAGCTAGATAGTTGAAATTTTTACAGATGATGTATTTCTGCTGCCGCTGTAACAACAAATAGGTACTTAAAAAACGAACAAAATAAATATTTAAGGGTCATACTGATTACTATTAGACATACTGGTTACTTATCACCTTTGGTGACTGTACATAAGAACTCGTTGCCACTCCAATGCAAGTACCTACTTGTTCTAACACCGTAGCGCGAAGGCGTCTATTTAATGAAAGTAGATAAGAACCATATAAAGACGATGGCGTGACAAAGCTCAATATCATTAGCAAGATTAACAGTGCCCTCTCGCGCGTTCTCAGTGAATTAATAAAAATCTGTGTTTTACATTCAATACGTGTGTGGGAGCGATAGGGTTGTCGTCTTCTAATTGTAAGTAATTATGAAAATTCAAAACCAATTGATCGGATCGTCAGGATTTACTCCGTTAGATTCAGTCATCATGTGGGCAGAAGTTGGGTTTCATGCAATGCAAGCACACTGGGCACAGGGCGTTTATTAAAACTACAATTGAACACAAACTCAATTTAAAATAAACTCAGACTCAAATTAAAATAGACATAGTAACACTTAAACACACCGAATCGAGTACAGTTTCGGGACGTATTAGCTCCGATGCGATCAGACACTGAATTCTGAATGTCTTCCTCGCTGTGGGCTGAAAACATCATGACTCTGTAGAAGCGCGCCAAAAGTAGTGATAGATCACGTGTTCTCGATAATCGCGGGCTTGATTCGTTCCACGGTCGTACTATTGACCGGATACGACATATACTTAAGTTAAGGTATTTTTCTATGGGTCTTTGTTACCTGAAAATAAATGGTTTTATTATTAACCTTTTGACCGCCACAGTCATGTATAGATGACAAACCAAATGTGCCCATCTCGCCACGGGCTCGACTACACGACAGACTTCTATACGTAATTCCATAGAGTATGTAACTTAGCTTGACGCCGAGGGCACGATTTTGCTTTTTTGATGTTGCGGTCAAAAGGTTAAAACACGTGCTAAAGAGGAGCACCGTTTACTTGCCGCAGTCGGACCGTGGATGTGACCATCAATTTCATACCGAACCGAGACCACTCCTCCTTGCCTAGAAAAGCACGTAGAGCCATTGGTCCCGGCTATCATTCGTATCATTTGCCCGTGGGCAAGCTAGAATAGCACCCACCCATTTCATCCCGAGGGTGTCATTGAAGGCAACTAAAGATCCGGTAGTCGGGCAGCAACGGCTTCCGTGTACTTAACAAGTTTACTGCGATCCCCAAGAGGCCTGCCAAGCGTGGGGATTATGGCAATCCCCCCCCACCCCCACAATTAAAATTCCGCTCGTTGTGACGTTCTATGGGGGAGGCCTTTGTTCAACAGTGGACGTCTTCCGGCTGATTATGATCATTCGCAGACCTTTGACAGTCGTTATAGGTAGTCAGAAGCTAGAAAATTTAACAACTATTCATCCAAGTTAATCCAATCTGTCATCCAAGGAGTACCTAGGTATCATGTTACCCAACAACTGTGTTGTGGAGGTCAGATAGGCAGTCACTCCACGTTAAACACTGGTATCCAGCTGCATCCAGTTAGACTGGAATCCGTTCCCAACATAGTGGAGAAAAGGCTAGGCAAATGATGATAAACCTAAAGCAAAACACATTGAATTTTTTTAAATAAAAAAAAACCTGCGGTATTGCTAGTATCAAAAATATCACCACCTTCATACAAGCCGAAAAGCCGGGCTTGCATTAATCAGCGTAATATGAGCTATATAACTTGCTGATTTGTTCGTAATCGTAAAATGTCTATCGAGCTTGTCCTAACCTGAACCCCTAGGCATAAGCACTGTCACCAGCCAACCCTTTTCCAATATCCACGTAGGAATGAACACTTCCAACTTACTGAATTATCGCTTCATATTCTAAGAATATAATTGTATAGAAAGTGGTACGATATCTCTTACAACAGTGAAGTTTACTTCGTAACCACAAACTACAGAACGGATAACCCTGTCCACCATTTTTTCTGTACACTATAATGATGTGTTAAATACAATTTCTGTGTAAATTCAATTATTCATTGCGCTAACATGGCAAATTACTTCACAATCAATCCTTTGAGCGGACATTTTCACATGGTTTTGTATTAAATAATCTACATTCAACGTTTATTATTACGAATGAGAGCAGCTGTGGTAGAGAGGCTGTGATTTGTAGTTTTTTTCGCAGTCGGTATCACGTGTCTGCGAAAAAAAAATTGCGCATTTTTATCTATTTTCATTTATTTATTAACGTTTTTTAAAGCCCAATTGTAATTTGAATAAATCTCAGGGATTTATTAACAAAAAAATTTTTTCGCGGTAGCGGTACATTTGGGCGGATAACAGTAATTTACAGATTTTCCTACAAGTTAAAAAAAAATATATATATATAAGTTCTTTGCCATAAAAACCAACATCAATGTTGTCATAAAACAAAACGACATCATAGCGACTCCACGATAACCTTGTTCTATGCATAGCAATAAATAGTGTACAATTATAGGTTATAAAGCGCACTCTCGTGTCAGTTAGCGTTAAACGAGAATGCACAAAAACATGACGCGTTTACTATTGTTCGTATAATATCGGACGGGAGAACGAAATGCGGTGGTAAAACGATTTGAAGCTATTGATTCGAACCGATAAACTTGTGAGTGGGCAACACTACTTTTAGAAGACTTCGAAAAGGAGGAGGTTTTGTAAGGGTTGTGTGTTTCTAAGTAGGTTTTATTCTATGAAATGAGTTATATTTTTTACTTTATAACATACTAGCTAGAACTTTGCCCCTGACCTCGTCCGCATAAGTTTATGAATCCCTAAATTTTTGATAGGTAATAAAATATAGCCTAAATCAGAATAAATTCCAAAACCTAGTAATTTAAACACAAATCGCCGTTGATACTGCAATTCCGCGTAACTAAAATTGTGAAATACCGCTTTCGACCTTAAGTCTAAGTTTTGAAAGTGTACATTCGCGGTAGTTAAAAATGTTAGTTACGCGAAATTGCAGTATCAACGACGAAATACAGCATGATACAAATAAATAATAATGGCTGGTTCACACCGGCAAGCCGATGGCGACAGATCGCGTCAATTTGAATAATAAACTGTTGCAGCGATGCGTGAAAACTGTCGCTACCCGCGACACACGGGTCCGTGGGTAGGGAGAGACATAGGTACCTAGACAATATTTTACGAAGCGACAAAAGGAATACGTTGTCTATGATCAACCGTTGCTGAGCAAAAGCACGCCGAATAATCATAGGTAACGTCAATTCGTTCCATTTTTAAATTAGAAATATGTACCTACTTTATTCGCTATTCGGATTTGCTATTTTTTTATGTTAACGTATTCTGTCCCACTCCTGGACAAAGGCAAAGCGATTCTGTGCTTCAACCCTCCAGTTTTAGAGGAATCCGTCCAGTTCACCCGCCATCTCCTTATGACACTAATATCTCTCTTCTTCACAGTAGTTCACTCTTGACAGAGTGGTCTTGTCATGGGCCCCGTCTAAAGATTATAAGTCCTGCCTTCCCCGCTCCGCTATCCTATAGCCTTTTCCTTATTGTGCTCCTGGCGCCCGAGTTTTCAATTTCTTTTCCTTTTTATTTGGAACACACTTAACCATCATTTAGAATTTTAATATAGGAACACATAAATAAACATCATCATTTACTTATCTTTTTTTTTATTACAATTGGCCCATGGTCACGTCGCCCATAACTGCGGTCACTGCCTTCGCGATCTTTTCTCACCTAGAGATTGGTGAGAAAAGACTGGCTGCATGGCGAACACATTCAGCCACAGGGATCTTGATGATAGGTTTGATGGAGTCAGTCCATCGGGTTGACGATCGAACACGTGGTCTCGTGCCCTCGACTTTTCCTTGAATAACCAGACGAATTAAGGAATCATTGTTGCGGGTTACGTGTCCAAGTAATTTGATCGCTAATATCTAGGCTTGTGTTATTAACATAATTTCAAAACGATATACGGTATAACAAAATCTCGTATTTCCGTTAGGAGTTTGTGAATTTATTTGACGGGAAAGTAAGAAGTCCACCACAAGCCTACATCATTATTAGCGCCCCCCTATATTAGGTATCTGTTAGCTGGTACTCTTTGTACTTCTCAAAAAAAAACATGAATGTGGTCAATTGTTGAGGATCCACTTCTCACTTTATTGCTGCTTCGTAGACTACTGTAAGGCATTTGACTCCCTGGATCACGAAAATATATGGCAGGCTCTAAAAAACCAAGGAGTAGAAGGTAAATACATAAGATTGATCCAAAACATTTACAAGAACAGCACTGCCCGGGTGAAACTAGAGAAGGGAGGAGAAGTGATTCAGATTCAAAGAGGGGTTCGGCAGGGCGGCCCGCTTTCACCAAAACTCTTCTCGGCAGTTCTAGAGGACATCTTCAGAGAAATGCCGTGGGAAAAATTAGGCCTGAATATCAACGGCGAAAACTTAACCCATCTTCGATTCGCAGATGACCTAATTATATTCACGACAAACCCAGTAGACCTACAAACAATGCTCAACGATCTAGATAAGGCAAGCCGTAAGGTAGGACTATCAATGAATACACTAAAAAAACAAAAATCATGTCCAACGCAGAAGAAGTACCCATTGTAGTCAACAGCAACCCTATCGAGTATACGAATGAGTATGTCTATCTTGGCCAACTGATATCCACCGATGAACTTATGACAAAAGAAATTGCAACTAGAATAGGCAAGGCTTGGAAGCGATACTGGTCCCTCAAAGACATAATGAAAAACATAGAAATGGCTATGCCCATAAAAGCCAAATTATTTAATACTTGCATACTGCCCATCCTTACATATGGATGCCAAACATGGGCGCTAACAAAGTCCAACTTAAAAAAACTAGAAGTCTGCCAAGTCGCCATGGCAAGGAGCATGCTGAACAAACGAAAAATTGACAAGATAAGAAACAGAACTATCAGAAAGAAAACCAAAATTGAAGATTTAACAGTCAAAGTGAAAAAACTAAAATGGAGATGGCATACCATAAGGGGAAAGGACAAGTGGAGTAGAGCTGTGACAGAGTGGTATCCAAGGGATGGGACCCGCAAAAGAGGGAGACCGTTTAGAAGATGGGCAGACGAGATTAAGAAGGCAGTAGGCAATTCAAATATATGGACAAGGACAGCAAAAGACCGGACAAGGTGGAGAGAGTTGGAGGAGGCCTTTGCCAAAAGGCAAACAGACAGCGAAACTGAAGGAGAGAAATAGAATATTGTAAACTAATATTTTTTGTAACTAGTATTGTCTGAATAAAAGGCATTAAAAAAAAAATTGGTATCTATAAAATTTTATCGAGTTTATTTAAATTAACTTAAATAAAACGAGACTAGACTAGGTTTTGTAAGGAGTGTGCTGTCAATGCGGTCCTCCAAAAGTTTGGCACATTCATAGGACTGTGATAACAACAATAGTCCCATATTACATAAAACGAGACTGCAATCAAAGCTCACCAATCTTTACTAATTATTATTATCATATTTAGCCTAGTTTGTCTCACTGCTGGGCAAAAGGGTTCCACCATTCCTTCGTCGTCTTAACAATCCTTAACCTTTTGACCTTCACAGTCATGTATAGCTGTCAAACCAAAATGTGCCCAGCACGTCACGGTCACAACTACATGACAGACTTCTATTCTATACGTAATCACAAAATACGCCGTAGCCTTACGTACTTTGTGACGTAATTCCATTGAGTAGTAATTCGTAGCTTGGCGACGAGGGCACGTTTTTGCTTTTTTGACGTGGCGGTCAAAAGGTTAAGGAACGCCTTGAATCTTTACTAATACAACTATTTAGTAATCTGTGCTAATACTTAGATATTAGAAAGAAGTAAAGTTTGTTACTATTTTGACGTGATAACGTCTTACACCAGCTGCACGTACGAAAAGGTGTCATGTTCTGCATGAGCCTGAGCGTGCAAGCGAGAGCGCGGAGCAAGCGATAAAGAGGCACGATCGACCCAAGCAATAAGCTCCGTCCACGTCGACGGAAGTCATTATTTGCTTATGTTATATATATTAGCCATTAAGTTTCTTTATGACGTTATCACGTAAAACTATCGTCCGTAAACCGACTTTACAGACAACCGATTTTTTTTATGTTATGATGTAATTGCTGCAAGTCTAGTGACAAAAAATCAGATCAGGGCAGAAGGTATGTACAGGTAATACATATAAAACGAGCCTGTCATCGAAGCGCAACAATACAATTTAAATTAAAAGCGGGTTCACACAGCGCGGGCGGCGACATATCGCGCTAATTTGAATATTAATAGCAGCAGCGACGCGTGAAAACGGACGCGCGACACACGGACGTGTGACATACCATTATTATTTTTTTTAAAGAAGATTTGGTGTACTAAGGTAATCTTTGTCGAAATGGCATTGCTTGATAGTGTAGTAGGGCTCTGCGACCGACACATCCGGGACGGACCTCTCCGGAGGCTGCCACTACACAAGCAGCAACACGCCTACTCCACAGGGAAATCAACGGAATCAGCACTGCACAGTGTGATCTCCAAGATCGAATGTGCGGTAGACCACAAATGTTCCTCACTAGCGGCTTTTATTGATATAGAAGGCGCTTTTGACAAAACCATATTCCACAGCATCAACGCAGGTCTCGAGGAACACGGTGTGGACTCGACCCTGCGAGGATGGATCACCAACATGCTCAGACTAAGAGCCGTACAAGTCACGGTGAATGATACCACAAGAGCCATTGTGGCGAAGGGATGCCCGCAGGGAGGCGTGCTCTCACCACTCTTATGGAATCTCGTAGTAGATAGCCTCATAAGGCGCCTAAATGACAGGGGATATTTCACAGTGGGTTACGCTGATGATATAACCATTATAATAAACGGCACACATGAAAACACATTATGCAACCTTATGCGCCAAGCCTTGAAGATAGTAGAGGACTGGTGCAAGGAGTACAAATTAGCAGTGAACCCTACTAAAACCGAACTCGTCCTTTTCACAAAGAAAAGGAAGCTGGCAACTCTACAGTTACCACACTTCTTTGGAACTACGTTAAGCCTATCGGCTGAATCCAAATACCTGGGCATATATTTGGATAAACAGCTGACCTGGGCAAGACACACTGACTACATCACCACAAAAGCCAGCATAGCCCTATGGCAATGCAAAAGACTGCTTGGCAGGAATTGGGGCTTAAGCCCCAAAATCACCTACTGGCTATACACCACAGTCATCAGACCAATTGTCACATACGGCTCCCTAGTTTGGTGGCCCAGGACCAATCTGAGCACAGCCCAGAAGGAACTCGAGAAACTACAAAGATTAGCCTGCGTGGCGATCACCGGCAGTATGAGAACATCACCCACTGCCGCCTTACAGGCGATGCTAGGACTGCCACCCCTAAATCTCGTCGTGAAAGAGGAAGCGACCCTAGCGGCTTTCAGGCTCGATATATCCGGCACCCTAAGCAAAGACTCCCGAATCAAACATACACGGATAAAAGAGGAGGCAATCAAACGACAGCCCATGATGGCATCACCCAACGACAGAACCCTGAAAATACACTGTTTCCAGAAACACTACAACATAGAGCTTACAGCGGAGCTGTGTGACTACTCAGGCCCAGATGAGCTAAGGATCTATACAGATGGATCAAAAACCGACCTCGGCACCGGAGTCGGGGTTTTCTCTGAAGACCTAAACATTAAAATATCTAGGCCCTTAGGAATACTAAACACTGTCTACCAAGCAGAATGCGTAGGCATCATCCAGGCAGCACACGCCATTGAGGCCAGGGAAGTCACGGATACGCATATCCGTATACTCTCCGATAGTGCCTCAGTCCTTCAATCCTTAGAGAGAAACCAGATCACGTCGAGACTAATACTAGAATGTCATAATGCACTGGAACGCATTACAGAACCAAACCGCAATACAGTGACACTACAATGGATCAAAGGACACAGTGGTTCACTAGGTAACGATGCGGCCGACGAACTTGCCAGAAGGGGTTCCAGCACAAAAGCCTTCGGACCCGAACCCATTGTGCCCATTCCGTTCAATCAGTTGAGAAGTTGGTTAAGAGATTACACACAAACACAAGCGGAGAAATGGTGGACCTCGACACCAGGGTGCAGGCAGTCCAAGGAGGCTATGCCATCCCTGGATACAAAGCTGACCAAGCGCCTTCTGCACCTGGACAGAGACAGCCTGCGACTGGTGGCGGGGACCATCACCGGACACTGCTCATTGAATAAGCACTTTCACACACTAGGTATCACTGATAGTCCTCTGTGCAGGGCCTGCATGGAGGCGGAAGAAACGGTGGCGCATGTGCTCCTTGAGTGCACTGGCGTCACCCAGATCCGCAGGGAGACCATTGGAACGCCAAACTCCCTTGCGGACGCACTGAGAAGACTGGGAAGATTGATCTGCTTCTGGAGGGAGGTGGGCTGGTTGGAGTAATCGGCCGCCATGGCTCACGTACAATGGTCCATTTTAAGGACTAAGTGCGGAAACCGAACCCCCCTAACATAGAACATAGAACATAGTGTAGTAGGGTTTCAGTTGATCGAAAAATAAATCGTTAGCTGACGAGTCAGCCGACAGTAGTAGACTTAGGTGACGACTCATCTGTAAAAATATCATCCTCGGTTAAAACGGATTGCTCCCACTAACCCCACCCTTGTCAAAATGTTAGGTAGCGTGGCGACTCATCCGCAAATAGTATAGTAGGATTCGACAGACGACAAGTCAACTGACAGATGGTTTAGGTAAAAGTTGACGCTAGATTACGCCAACAGTCATCAGGAATAAGCAAATTTTCATCTTTAATTATTTTTATACTTAAGCATATTTTGTCTCCCCCCTCTACTCCTTCCATCTTTCGCGTTTCCGTGCTTCATCTATCTAGTCTTTTTTTTAGTCAAACTTTAAAAGGTCATTTAAAAAATAAAAATATCATCAAAAAATGACAACTCCAGGCAAAACCGACGTGTTTCGGTGTGTCCACGAAACCAGCGGAGCGCATCACATCGCGACCGCGCCTTATATCGACGACGATGCATAAATCAAACGCTAACAAATATCGCGCTGCGTTTCCTGTGTTCCGCTACCAATGGCTAAGTGTTCGTCGTTCTCCCGTGACGTCATCAGACCCACTTCTTTAGGAAATGGGTGTTTTAGCGTTTATTACTTAATTTTAGGGAATTATGGGTTCTGATTGTTGGTAGTGTGGCTATTGTTCAGTTTTCCGGTGAGGCAAGTGATGGGGTAAAAAGCAGGCCAATTTTGATAAGTATAGGTCTCATAGATTTTGATTATAAATTAGACTGTTTTGTCAGATGTGAAATGGTTATACGTTGCGTAAAATAGCAGCAGAGCGGTTAAAGACACGTCGTGTGGCAATTTTTTGAAATTAAATAACGATGAACCCCTCAACCCCTAAAGCTATATTTAAATGGTTCATCTTGGAGTAGGTTTGGACACGTCAGGCGTCACTCGCCCGTTCTTTATTCTCAACATTGTGAATATTAAAGGCTCAAGAATTAATGTAACGCCCCAAAAGCAAAATTGGCATTTGAATGCCAACCCAATTGAAGGTACTCGCCCCAACGCGTGCCACTATCATTTTCTAGTCACTGGTCGCATCAGGCGTTGACGCGTATACGTAAAGAGACCAACTTCTAAACACTAAGTACTACGAAAGCAATCATTAGTGTGGGGCCAAACGAACGTTATGTAGTAGTTGTAAGATGCATTTTTTTAGTTGCGAAATGTACAGACGCCAGCACATGAAGCCATACCAAACTGTCCAATTTTCCCAAATGAATACAAACCGTAACTTTTTGTAATAAAGTTGAAAATGTATTCAATAAAGACTGATTGTTGTAGCTTGATTTTTCTCTGTACATTCAACTGAAACTGAAAACTCATTTTGCGTCACGGAGTGGCTCAAATAGAACTATTGTATAATATGGAATACATTTTATTTGGTACCACACTTATGAATGACAGGACATGCTTCGCTGCGTGATATTACCTACCTACTCTGTCGTCCTTCACATAACAACTTCAAGTCCAACCGTTAACGAGTCTATAAGCGTAAGCCCATCAGTAGCCATTGAGTCCACTAGGTATACTCAACCTTTATCCGTCTATCGATCGCCTGCACAATTGAATGATTGGTATCTTTTAATGCCATCGACAATACGCGAAGTGTTCCGTGCACCGCGCGTCATTACAGTGTCGCGCGGCGGCGCGTGAAAATTGTCGTATTGTCGCGCGGCGCTAAGCGTGACGCTGTGGCCACACCCTGTGGTTCATCAGCGGTGTGACCGCGGACAGGATTGATGCCAATGTTGGAGAGAATGTTGGTAGGTGTGGCTGGTACTTTGCGCCAATGTTTGGTATTTGGTTTGACTGTTTGAAATTCTATTCGAAATATGAAAATACGTTTGTTAGATTGGTAAATATTGTCTTGCTTGTCTTGTTATCGTGCTTTTATTCTCTTACATCATTAAATATCTCAAAGCCACAAATAACAAAATCACAATGGCTGTATGTCATTCTAAATAGTCCTATAATTATTTTGTAATTGTGTACAAGTTTTTACTTACTCTAAGTATAGTTATTTTATTGTTGTTTCTCTTTTTTTGATATTTTTGATCTTTTACGCTCGCACCTTAGAATAATAACGCATAGAAGGACAGTCTCTATACTCTGCCTACGAAAAATTTACGCATTTACATTAATAAATAATTATTCTGAGTTATACGAACATAAATGTATGGATCAGCTGTTAGTTTCTACCAGAATAATACAGTAGACTCCAACAGTGTTAGTGTTTAGAATTATGGGTAATTTTTCCGTACAATACTGTCAACACTTCATTGTAATAAATTAGGTTATGAAAATTTTTATTCGGAAATCGATTTACGTAAAGGTCATAGATATAATGTTACTATTTACATGTGAAATGTAATTTTATCACATTCTTTATGTTTACCGGTTGTGCTATGGCAGTATTTTACTCAACAAACCGTCATTTTAAAATATTTCTTGCGAGCTGTGTGCAACGGAGCGTGACCTTGAGCACTGACGGCTCGCTGCGCAAACTAGACCATATAAGGTCGAGTTTGAACACTCGTACTTTTGAAGTTCGTACTAGGTTTCCATGCGTTATTATTCTAAGTTTGTTAGATTGGTAAACACTGTCTTGCTCTTGATGAATTGCTTTTATTCTCTTACATCATTAAATATCTCAAAGCCATAAATAATAAAATCACAATGGCTGTATGTCATTCTAAATAGTATAATTATTTTGTAATTGTGTACATGTTTTTACTTACTGAAGTTATTTTGTTGTTGTTTTACTTCTTTTGATATTATTGTTCTTTTACGTTCGCTCTATAGACTCACCTGCCATGATCTCTTCACCACCTTTGAGGAACTGGTAGAGAATGCCTGAGGCATTAAGTCCGTCTTTGTACCATCTTGTAACTTAACATTTAAGGCGACGATATACGCCGGCGACCTTGAGCGACCAGAGAATCGTATGCGCTGCGTCCAAAACTCTCAAAATTTAGTCGAAAAAATTAAATAAAAGATAGTATTCTTTAACTTAAAAAAAAGGCGTATACTTTAGTATACGCCTTTTTTTTCGCGAACTTGACGATGTCGTCGGTCCATGTGGCGGGAGGCCTACCAACGCTGCGTCTTCCGGTTCGTGGTCGCCACTCTTCGTTCTTCGAGCGATGTGGCCTGCCCATTGCCACTTCAATTTGTATATTCTGAGAGCTATGTCGGTGATCTTAGTTCTTCGGCGAATTTTCTCGTTCCGGATTCTATCGCGCAAAGAAACTCCGAGCATAGCTCGCTCCATGGCTCGATGCATGACTCTGAGCTTCTCTAGGAGCCGTCTTTATATTTTGTACCAAAAAGAAAGTGACAGTAGCCATTTAAAGTCTCCGTTATACTTATGTTAGTTCTGTGCAACTCACCGTAAGACTATAGTGTGACAAAAGATGGACCATCATCACAGGGTCGGTCAGATCTACATCATTTAAGCATCTAATAGCTGAAATTTAAGTACCTATATCTGATAGAGATATCTTGCATCTATAGATTGAGAAAAACGGATTAACTCATTGTGTTGCAGGGTTTGTCTGACTAGTATTAATGTCATACGGCCACCATTCTCAAGGACTTCCACAGGATGACACACCGCCCGTCGCGTTCACGTTCGGCGACACACCGGAACTAATCGGACGAACCCAGCAACACAGAGAGTTAATCCGTTTTTCTCAATCTATAATGTGTAACAATACTCACGTTTCGTTTAACTTGCATCTAGTTAAGATGGTAACGCCTCTGGAATTTCAATCCAAGTGTTCAAGCCATGGCAGTTATCATCTACCAAGCCTTTTCTCAACTGTGTTGGCATCGGCACAACCCAGTTACTGGGTAACACGATACCCCTTGGTAACACTAGATGTCAGACTTTCTGGCTTCTAACTACCAACGACTTTACGTGCTTTCCGAGGCACGAAGGTGCCCATCCTTAGGTGTAATATTAGTAAATTGAATTTGAGGGGGATTTGCTGTAGATAATGCAACATTAACTCGATTTTAAACATTCCATTTTTTACTTCCATTTATTATTTTAATAATAACAATAATTCATTTATTATTTTTACATCAAACAGGATCTAATAATCCTTTAGGAATAAATAGTAATTTAGATAAAATCCCATTCCATCCTTATTTTTCCTTTAAAGATTTAATTGGATTTATTATTATATTATTTTTATTAACTATATTAACTCTAACCAACCCATATTTATTAGGTGATCCTGATAATTTTATTCCAGCTAATCCATTAGTTACGCCTGTTCATATTCAACCAGAATGATATTTTTTATTTGCTTATGCAATCTTACGATCAATCCCAAATAAATTAGGAGGGGTAATCGCCTTAGTTATATCTATTTTAATTTTAATTATTCTTCCATTTACTTTTAATAAAAAAATTCAAGGAATCCAATTTTATCCAATTAATCAAATATTATTTTGAATATTAATTACCATTATTATTTTATTAACTTGAATTGGAGCACGACCAGTTGAAGATCCTTATATTATCACAGGACAATTATTAACAATTTTATATTTTTCTTATTTTATTATAAACCCTATTATTAATAAATATTGAGATAATATATTATTTAACTAACAAAATAATTAATGAGCTTGTTATAAGCATTTGTTTTGAAAACTTAAGAAAGAATTTTTTCTATTAATTTATAACTACTTTTTTTTTTATCTATCTTTTAAGATAGATAATAAAATTGTCTGTAAGATAGTAAAAGTTTCGTTTAAATATTCCAGATAGATTTGTTGTGTGATTATCAATGTTTTTCCCGCGTCAGGCATAACTTCACGATTTAATTAAACTATTTAATATGAACTTAATCAAAAATATTCACATACTAAATGATTAAAAAAATTTTCTAGTTTAACATATTTTTTTTTAAATCATTTACACTACACATTTTGACGTGATTGTCAGTTTAAAATCTGCAAAAGTCGCTTGTTAATTAAAACAAATATGACATAAAAAGTAAAGGTACCTATTAGAAGGGTCTTTCCAAACAGAAACTTTTCATACTAAAATATTCTTCAATTAGTTTTCCCCTATCTCTCGTTTAATTAAACATAGTGTCAATAGCAATAACAGGCAATAATAAAAAGATATTTCCGCAAATTCCTCTTTCCCCCAACGAGATATTTAATTTTGATATGAAAACCACCATGAAGGTCCCATGCCGAATAAATCTTATCCTTCTTACTATCTCCTGGCCAATATCGGCGTACAATATTAGCCGTTACGAATTCTATCTTAGGGATTTGCCCATCACTATCCACAATCAATTTTAAACTCTATGTAAAGACAAGAAAGTTATCTATTGCGTGGCAAGAAAATTTATAGCCCCGAAGACGTTGTTACTCAAAATTATGTCTCGTTATTAGAAAAGGTAAGTTTGAATTTCGAATGGTCACTTTCAGCATGAAAATAAAGTTTCATGAGAACTGCTGTTCAAAATTAAACCATTGGCTATGCTGTTAAAGTCGATTTTCTCTTGTGTTAATACCTTGACCGATCTCAAGGGAATCTAAGGGCGTTTAGTCACGGTTGTATTTGAATTCGCCAAATGCTCAGTAACAAATATTTGGACATTTATTGTGGTGCTGGTGTTGAATATAAAGCGTTGGTTTTATTTGATGGCGTAGGATTCGTCACGGAGGATTGTGGTCAACCATGAAGGTTGTAGGGTAGCAAAGTGTCTATGCTACCCTACGAAGCGGTTGAACGTAAAATAAAATTATTTTGGGGAATTAGGCATGAAGTGATTTATATTCTCTCTATTCAAAATGTCTATGCTGTTTGATTTGATTCTCTTCACTCTAAAGCTAGTTTCTAAATAAAATTCGAAAGAAGGATGGCGAAGTTGGACCGACGTAGTTAAAAAATTAACTGAGTTCCGTTCACCTACAAGTATTGATTAATTATAATAACAAAAGTTTTATATAAAAAATAACACTGGGTCCCACAATACATGCAATCTGTTCTTTTTTTATTCTGCATTTATTTTAGGGACTTTTACGCACAGCGTATGCCAGTCCCATCTACGGTTGCCAACTTTTCTTGCAAGAAAAACAGTATATTCATGTTGGATAAAGAAAATCAACCGTATTTCAATAAAATCAACAATCTACTCTAATGTTAGGGCATGTCAAATTTCAAAGCAATTCATAAACAGACACAAAAATTCACGCACACGCAAAATAACCTTCACACATACGCACACACACTCACACTCTACACAAACCCACTCACTCCTCTTTCACTTAAACATACACATACAATACATACACCCACATTAGGCGTTATTATTATTATTAATATTGTTATTATTTATTCTTTATCTTAAATTAAATTATAATATAGATTCAATAAAATAAAATCATTCTATTTCTAATTTTGTATAGTAAAATCAAAATCAATAAAATTGTAATGATAATTAGTCAATATAATCAAACACAAATGTAACTTCTAACTACAAGTTATACGGTAAAATAAGAATGTACATCTTTGAATTTACATGTGTAACTGTAACTGATACAGCGGGTTGAGGTCCTGGTGATCTGTACTACAGGTGTTCTGCACCTACTTCAGACACCAGCTCCTCACATAATCTAGAACGTGTTGTGACAATTATGTAAATTGTAACTGTTTTTAATGTATTCTCTAATCTTGTGAGGAGGAATAAATAAATTATTATTATTATTATTCTCATTTATTTATTTATTTACATATTTCATTATATTTTTAAATATTAGTTTCATTATATTATTATTATTATTATAGTAAGTAGGTACTTTATTTTTTCCATCTTTTAAAAACATTTCTCGGTGCTTCGCACTGAATTTAGTGTCATTTATGAAGTCTTCATGAGGACCTCATTTTTTGTTAAATTTATGGAAATCTATTTCTGTTAGCCCGCTACTTTGCATTCATGACAGAAAAAACTCTTTCTGTGACGGGAACAAAAGTAGTAACAATTTTGTAATATTTTAATTTCTTCTGAAGTGTTTACTATCAATTAATGTTTCAACTTTTCGCCAGTACTCATTTGGATACATTTTTTGTCTTCTTCTGATACTTTTTCATAAATTACTTTGAACTATTCTAATTCTGAATTAAATCATCCATGCCAATACAATAGTAGGTCATTAAAATTTGCATTAGAGTCTATGTAAATTTAAATGATCTACAATTTTTTCAAAATGCGTTTTCGTTCTGAAACGAGGGAGGCCTGCACTGCATGCACTAAAAAACAGTATTTTTTATACTGTTTTTTTGTCCGACAGTAAAAAGTATAATTTAGTGAAAAACAGTATAATACTGTTTTTAACAGTATGGTTGGCAACCCTAGTCCCATCGTACCCTTATCCAACTACATCACTATAAAATTACAAATTACCTACTACTATTACAAACACATAATTACAATATTCGGGCCAACAGAACCGATAATGCACGAGGTTGTGGATTAGCTTAAGCAATTATCAATATATCTGCCTAGCATTTTCTCAACTATATTGGGGTCGGTTACATTCTTACTGAATGCAGTTGAATACCAGTGTTTTACATGGAGCGACTCCTTCCTGACCTCCACAGCCCAGTTACTGGATAACACGATACACAAGTACCATTACGACTTCTTTTTATCCTTGACGATTTCTAAGTCCATTTTGGGACATCACTGACATCGATGAAGGAATACAACGTGAGGAAACCTGGACCTATACTAAAAGTCTGAAATCGCCAATCCGAGGTGGGCATACGTGGTGATCATTGCTGATGCCTTCTTAGTATGAGAAGAGACCTTACGGTGGGCCAATAAATAATGTATGGTTATTATCTCAAAAAAAAAATACCAAGGCTTGAGCTGTGTTATAAGCGGGTAAATGCTCGACATAGACCATAATACCCAGATGCATATTATGCAATAATTCCGAGGTCTAATGTCCGACTGCATCTTCCTCAAATTGCTCAATCTTGCGTAATACGGAAGGTCAAATTTCTATTCGGAATATGAGGATCTAAGCTGAGATTCAAGAATTTGATATAACTAGGGAGGGAGCATGCAATATACCAACCAGTGTGTATTATAAATTCTCACCTAAATGTACAAGTTTTAATAATAATTATAGTTTTAAAGTGGAAATAGCCATGGTTCGGATAAAATGTACTATCAATATTTAGCAAAAAAAACCTGCTTGTCAAATTAATCTGTTGTTACTTTACTTATTCATTTAAACTTTATTCGCAAAAGCGCAAAGTCCGATTTAGGCATTCTCTACCAGTCAACCAAAGGTGGTGAAGAGATAAGATGACAGGTGCATTGTTAGAACACATTAAATGTTATATATCTATACGGTAAGAGACGTACTTATTATTACTTGAAGGCTATGTAAACTTCACTCAAATTTTACAATTGTTCTGAAAATTACCGCGTATCACGTCTTCAATTCAACGCAAAATCAGTCCTTACTTTAAAAACTCAATTCGTCATTCCGCACAAAAAAAAATCAAATCGAAAGCCGACGTCAGCAACAGTGTCTTCGAAAAAACCAAAAGTAATTTTTACTCAAATCAATCACTTGGAAAAAACGGGCCATGTTACTGAGGTAATTCGCTAGAATTCCAACGGAGATTTAGTATAGGTTCTCGTGCTAACTCGCGACGATATAATGAGCGGCCCAGCTCATTGTCCACTCCTAAAAAGAAAAGATAAATAACCAAATGAGAATGGAAAAACGGCAAAAATGGTAAAATAAAGGTTTCAATTGGACAAAGGCGCCGAAGGAGGATAATTCGTCGAGGATATGCACCAATTGTCACTGTTTTGCTTTGTTTTTTGGCGGCAAACTGACGGCTTGGGAAGGCGACGCAGACGATAAAATTGTCACGCGTCCACCGGTTCCAATTTTATTGAAATTTCCGAACGTGAGAGTTTCGGTTGCAAATACAAACTACACACACTTTCTCAATCAGTAGCGCGCGCTATAGCGAAGTTTGAATTTGGAGTAGGTACGGTTTTGGAATCGTGTCGAATAACTCCGAACTTATGAACTTCTGGTTACTGATCAATATTTTAAGTTTTCGATAGGAGCCCCCGCAGGACAACGAACTTTAAATAGACCGATAGTTTGGTCGGTTTCTTAATCAGTATGAAGATGTATACAAGTGCGCATATTATCCCTTGGACTCTTGGGATCAAATTGCGATTGTTTAACTATGATGTCTGCTAATTGGGCAGCTCTCCTCTCGATTCGGTATTAGCCGATAAAAAATGTAATGGACTACACGATTGCCCAACCAAACTGTCGGCCGATGGAACGTCTGTGATCTGCGGGGGCTTTAACTGGGGAAGCAAAAAATGTTGGGACTCTGACCTCTCCTCTCAGTAGAGGGAATGCAGTAAAGTAGTTAACAGAAGTCCTAGTACTCCTCCTAAAATACATAGATTAATTCAAATTCTATTTGTTTAGAACTTCAGACTAGACATAGTTAACATAAAGTCTATGTACTATTAACTATGTAGCTAAGTAAAGTAAGTGACTATCATCATAATCATCATCAGCTGGAAGACGTCCACTGTTGAACATAGGCCTTCTGACGCTTGCTTCCACCGGTTACCTGTGACCTTTACGCTGACGTCGATCCATCTGGTGGGACACCTACAATCGGTGCGCCTTGCGCTTCGTGGTCGCCACTCGAGAACTTTTCTTCCCCATCGGTAAGTAAGTCATAGCATGTAATTAATAGATGCACACAAAAATTAGAATATCGACAATCTATAGTCAAAATGATGTACAGTCAGTGCCCTGCTTTACCTGACCCTCTTCCTCTTAATACCACACAAGACTGACAGATCACTCACCTGTCACTAATCACCATCACCACTAAAATCAGTGATTAAGATAAATGTAAACGCGAATTAACATGCTAAGAAACACACATCGGGGTCGTAAGCCCCATTAATTATGTGTATCAAGGCAGGTAATCTTGCAGTAGCTCGGGGGAGCTCGGCAGTTCTCGGGAATTGTCGGAAATAGATCGGGCCACCCGTCGCGGGCGCACGTCTTACATGATATTGGCGTTATTTTTGCACAGTAATAGCACAGAATACTTAATAGTACTACGTGAAATAGTGAAAGTTTATGGATTTGTTTGTAAGAGAACATTGTTACACTGGCTTTCAAAACCTCTTCTTCAGCATCAGGTTCGCTATCAAAACTTCGCATGTTTACCAGTGATTACTATCGCAGTCTAGAGCTTGAAATTTGGTAGTGTGACACCCCCATGCATCGTAAAAAGGTCGATTCTGTAAAATTCAAACAACAACTCGCATCTCACATCGCTATTCACTCTCACTTCGCATAAGGTTCAAAATAACCTTCATATATTTGACACTTTGAATCGGATTCGAGTGCGAAGTGAGCATCACGACGTCATCATCATCATCAAGTGACGGGGAAATTACCTTACAGAACGCCACTTCTTACGTCATCTCATACTTTATCTGTCAAAATCTCCCTGTCAATTTAGTTCAACTCGCTAACACATTCGCAAGGATGGCGCTAATGTAAATTCCAATTATCAACCGAGTTTTTGGAATGCCACAAGAAAATCACAGCGGATTCAGATTCGAAGTTTAGAATGAGGTCTTACAGAATCACACCCCTGAATGCCGTTGGTGTCTCTCCGGTCGTGTCGGATTGCCCATCGGGCTATGGAGAGTGAGGCAAGAGGGAGTTTACCTGTGTTTGGGCACACACTAGTGCATGATTGAAATACAGTCGCGGAAAATATAAACAATCTTCTGGTATGAAGTCCACTTGGTACAAGCCATGAACAATTACGAGCTGATATTATTATTTATCGACTTACTATGACTCCGATTATTCCCAAAAGTTGCATCCATAATGCATGTCAGTCGTACTCATGAGAACTAAACAGGACGTATATCTAAATTGCAGGGCGATTAATTTCTCAGTAACATGGTTACGTATGCAACGTTCAGACCACGAGACAATTGTGGACAAAAAAATAGGATGTCATAAATTATTGCTTTGTATCGATCGTTTGGCACACAATGAGCAGTTTTTTTGCTATTTAAAACACGAATTTCGAAGATGTTTCGTTGATGTAAAACTGGCAATTGGTCTGGTTATAGAGGTGTGTCGGCAAATTGGACCAGATTGATTTGTGAAATTAAAAGTTAAGGCAATGATGGAATTGACAGGTGCTCGTTCTGACGTGGTCCTTACACGTGTGTAACACTGATAAAAACAACTAAATACCTACACATTAACACCATACTCCTAGCCTTTTCCCAATGCCAATCTTGGGGTCGGCTTCCTGTCTCTAACCGGATGCTTTAGCTTTTGCCCAGTTGCTGGGTAACACGATAAACCTTGAAAAAACAGGGGGCCAAGTCTGCTATTTTTATAATTTCGTCATTCCAACACGATCCCATTGTCAAGTTCGTAATCTGCTAAATTCATAATGGTCGATCATTGGTCGGTCGAATTAAAAGCAAAGACTGCATAATGACGTTCTAATGGTAGGTCACTGATCAAAGGAACTGTCAAAATTTTAGCAGATTACCGCCAAAGTCAGTCATTCAACTGTCAATTTGTACGAGATTACCATTCTATATAATTTCTTTTAATGGCGTGTCAGTGGTTGACCATTGGAAAGTCATAATGACGCCATTATAATAGTATTAGTAGGTTACCAAACCTGGCAAAATCAACAATTATGAAATCAATGATAGACCATTCTGACACTATTGTGATAGCAGACTTGAGGCCCTAGTTGTTAGATTTGCTAGCTTCCGACTATCTATAACTACTGTCAAAGATCTACAAATGACAATCGGGACCAACGACGTGATTTCCGAGGCACGAATGGGTCTCGGTATGAACAGGATAGTCACCCATTCTCGGACCGACTCCGGCAAGCGTAGCTTACCCATCATGGCCGGTCGATCTATACGGCATTTACTTACTGCCACACTCAGAGACGTCAGTAAATAATAATGAATCATTAATTTTATTTGACCAACAGAACTTGGCACATGTCAACAACAATATTTTTGACTTTCTAAGTTATGTTGGTCAATTAAAGTTAATGATTCATTATTATTAAGTGACGTCTCTGAGTGTGGCAGTTAGCCACGAGCACCGTGCTACGCAACAAAAAAATAGACATAACCTAGCCACAGCTAGGTTATGTCTATTTTTTTGTAAATAAATATTAGTACTACCGTACAGTAGCGCCACGCTCCGCCTCCCTCTGAAACCGTTCCTCGCCTCTTCCCGCGTCTCGGCTCTGGGAACTGTGTTTTTGTTCGAGCGACGTGTAGACACGCACACACACGCACCGATCTGTACAGCCTGTTATTTTAGTAGTAGTGTAGGCAATTATATCGTTTGAAGTGTAGCGGGACTGACCTAGCTCTCATTTATGTGCTTGCGTGTGTTGTGTCCCTTACACGAGAAGGTTTTGACAGAACAGACCAACTAATAAGCAAAATTCTGACAGTTCTATTTAACATCTTTTCTCAGACACCATCTTGGAAATATCATCATGATCCTCACACGACACTCCCACAATGTCACAACACCCATCCCTATTTAGTTGCGATTGCGCAAGATACTACAATCAGTACAAAATCTCACGTAATACGTATATTATTACAGTTTACATGAACTAGACGTGTTGTCGTGAGTTCTCTTGGGCAACGCGTCACGACACGAGAACGTGACGACACAGTTTGTGTACCTTACCTATAACATCTAATTTGAACAGAAAACCTGTGTAATGTCTGGTTTGTTTTCGAAATTGAATATGGGATGAGTAGAAATAGAATTAATAAATTCGTTGGTATGTTTTAGGTTGCATATAATATGAAGTGCAGAACACGGCCGTTATAAGGGCATTTTTTTTATTTAGGACATTGAACAAAAATAATGATGATGTAACCATTTTTATGTATGTGGAAAATACTGCAGATACTCTACAAGACAATGTACTGCGAATAACTTATAATTTTTTACAATTTTATTTATAAGGATTAAATATTTTTTTAAAGTTTTTTTATTTGGTGAAATTCCCCCTAAGAAACAGACTGCTGTCTAATATTTCTTGTAACTTTTATGAAACCTGAAGAGTTCATATTGAGGACCTGCTTCTGGTACCTACATCTCGTGTTCGTGCCGATACTAGAAGAAAAGTAGTTCAGTCGACTCATGCCCAAAATAGTAGCTAAAGATGACGGGTTAAACCATAAAAAATAATATAGAGCTGTTGTATAAGCCTGGGAATCCTGGTTCAAGTAGTTACACATTCTGAAAATAACAAGCAAAAAGCCACAGATTAACAACTAACACAAAATAACACATCAACTCTTTAATAAATATCCCTTAAAAATGGCAAAAACTGTCTCCCTGGCACACGACGATCGACGACTAACATTCGTTACCAGTGGCGCCCTCGGCGAAATGTCGCCAGATTCATCAGTTTTTGTGCGTAACGCCATTCGGGAAAGGACTGAATTGTGTAAGGGCTTGTGCATATACGAGGAACTTGAAGAATTACAGTGGGAAGACAGTTTACATTTTCGTTAGTGAGTGTAATTTATGCGAGTAGGTGATAGAGTCTATCGGATAAAACCTGTATGTCTATTCTGTTACAATGTCCCTCGGTGAACACCTTTTTTTTTTTTTTTTTTTTTTGATACGGGGTGGAAAATCCTCATGGATGTCCTCCGCCCTGGGGCGGGCGGAGGGGTCTGTCAGACTCTTACTGACTAAAAACCACCCCGGTGTTCCATCTCACACCTACGTCGGGGGTCGCGGGAACTGGAGATACTTCCGCAACCCCCGGCTGGTGCCGGCCCGCTGCAGCGGGCCACTTCTCGGGTCAGGGGGGGGAGTGAGGTGGTGAACGACAGTACACAACAGAATAGCACTGCAGCAGTGCTATTCTGTTACAATCTCCCTGGTCGTGAAATTAAAATTTTCTAGATTTACACGTGTCCCAAAATTCAACGTTAAGGGTACTAGGGAGTGGGCAAATTGATTACCCAGGGAAAAATAAAAAAATAAATCTTCTTTTTGTTTTTAACTTTTTTAAATTACTTTATAATTTGACACGCTACACAATATATTTAGGTACTATTCGTACCTATGACTAAAAGTTTGCAATTAGCATTGTTATTTGTATTAGCAACCAAAGTAGCATAACTTTTCATCCTGGTTCTAAATAAAACGAGATCATCTGCAGTTTTAATTATATTTTTTTTCTTAAAACAGTAGATATTCTTTTTCAGTTTTATTTATTTTGCCCTTTGTAATCTTCAATTCCCATCTAACGTGTCACCAGCGAGGGTGACACATTGGATATAACTAGTTCTGCCCGCGACTTCGTCCTCGTGACTGTTGGTTATAAGTGCAGACAAAGTCGCGGATAAAGTCAAAAAGAGGAAAAAACAGTCAGTTGTAACAAACAGTGTTCCCTTGCATTTATAACATTCACTGTGGACACAAAAAGTGTACTTCCGGTTTACATCAGTACAACTGACACATTTAATCCTTCTGTTTTAACTCCACCCACCTGTCTACACCATCCTTATAACTGACATTTTTTTCATGGCAGCACAATTGGAGCGCTCGGGTACTTGACAGAAAAACCCCTAAAATACGAGTATCCCCCTGATATATACGATGGGCTACTTTTGTTACCTTAATCGATTACATTCCCCCCTTTTTTACAGAGATCGATACTACAATCGATGTTTCTTATCGATTAAATGAGGTTAGGTTTTTGTTTCGTTTGTTTTTGGAGTTTTGTTGTTTTTACAATATTTTATTTGTTTGTTTCGAAGGGTTTGTTGCTGACTTATTCTGCAGTCAACGTCAGTCATTTAACTTGTATAGGTAAGCAATGCTGTCTTATATTGCAGAATTGCTCAGATCGGGAGACGGAAACCTACCTAAAAAAAGGAAGTCGCCTGCCGCGATGAGCCTGCCGCGATGTCACTTACCATGTAAAGGGACCCTTTGGTTCATGCGTTTGGCCCAATGATCTTCTGACATGCAGCTGATGTGTCCAGCCCAATTCCACTTCAGCGTGACAGCTTTCCGAGTGACGTCCGCTATTTTATAAAATTTCATTTTTAAGCGAAATTTATTTGAACTGTTTGCAATAAAAAAGTACATAGATGGACTTAATCCCTTAGGCATTCTTTACCAGCCAGCCAAGGGTACGCACAGATTTTATGACGCAGGACTGGCATTCACTAATTCATGAAAAAGTTTATATGTGCAGAAATCTATACACTATTACAATAGTGTAACAACGGTATTACTATGTTTCTCATTTCAAGAAACACAGACCAAATTGAACAATCACTTCCCCCCACTAAGCCCCACTTCCTTTGGCAACGTTACAAAGAATTAAGCCTGAAGGCGTGGCGATCAGGTCTAACTACCAGTTATTCCGTGTAAGCACACTAAATACCATCATAACGGGCAGTATGAAGCAATTCCCATCATCCATTATGAATGACAATCAATCTATCGACGGTTATCGGGCAGCCCGTAATTGGTTTAATTGTATCCTTAAGTTATAGCAATTAAGTCGCAATTTGTTGTACATTGTAGTGGATTTCATTTTTTTTTTCCTTTTCATATGATATGGTTTCTTTTGACAGGTTTTGTTGGATATTACCAAGAAGCTCTCTTTCTGAATGCATACATAACATAAAGAAAACACATATCACTGTCTTGTTCTTATATATGCATTCAGAAAGAGAGCAGCAGCCCACAGTTGGTTTCACTTATTTATTTAGAGTGTTGCCTCCACTTTTATCTATAAGCTTCTTGGATTTTAACAATAATTTACCAAAGAGTTTTTAGGGTCCTGTACCCAAAGGTTACTAAACCGACCCAGGAGCTCGTGTCTAAGTAAAAGCCGGGTCGTCCGCTCATTATGGTTAAGCTACGCGTGCCGCGGTCGGTCCATGGATGGGAGACCATCCATTTCACAGCGTGACCTCACCGTGCCTCGGAGAGCACGTTGAGGCGTTGGTTCCGGCTGTCATTCGTAGATCTTTGACAATCGTTATAGGTAGCCAGAAGCTAGACAGCTCTGACAACAGTCTTCAGATCAAGGGGTATCGTCGTGTTCGCCAGCAACTGGGTAGTGGAGGTGAGACAGACAGCTGCTCCATGTCGAACACTGGTATTCAGCTGCACTTGGTTAGAATAGAATCCGACCCCAACAAAGTTAGGAAAACGCTATGCAGATGATGTCCCGTAGTCCATAGGTCGGTCCAGGAAACAAAGTATTTTACAGTTTAGGGGATTATTTCCATGATAAGAATGCTTGGAAACATGCTGGTCCGGGCTCCATAGGACAATTTACAGTCTAGACAAAATCAAACTGATTGCTAATTAAAACTAATTAATTTATACTTAGTATATCCAGAAGTAGATCAATCTTCCCAGTCTTCTCAGGGCGTCCGCAAGGGAGTTTGGTGGTCCAAGGGTTTCCCTGCGGATCTGGGTGACGCCAGTGCACTCAAGGAGTACATGCGCCACCGTTTCATCCGCCTCCATGCAGGCTCTGCACAGAGGACTATCAGTGATGCCTAGGGTGTGAAAGTGTTTGTTCAGTGAGCAGTGTCCGGTGATGGTCCCCGACACCAGTCGCAAGCTATCCCTGTCCAGGTGCAGAAGGCGCTTGGTCAGCTTCGTATCCAGGGATGGCATAGCCTCCTTAGACTGCCTGCACCCTGGTGTCGAGGTTTCACGTATAGTTTTAAAACTGTAAACTGCAAAATATTGTACACATTTATTTTTAAAAGAGTATATTTATTTTTAAAGTATGGAGTTTCTTGCCCATTCTTCTCCATACGAAACTACCTTTTGGAATGGGCAACTAGAATCAACTTTATATTTATTTTTTATATGACTTTCAAAAGTGCCTTTTAATGGTCTAATTATATGAAATAAATGACTTGACTTTGACAGGAACGCCGTGGTGGTTTTCGCCTGTAGGAGTCCGCCCCCCCCCCCCCTTCCATGGACTGGACAGTCCATGAGGATTGTATTCCGCACGTTAAAAAAAAGGCAGATGATGATGTGAAAAACGGATGTTTCCAATTTAAAAATCGATCGAATCTATGTAACGTTCACAACGCACGCTCCAGCTAGGCCTTGTGTTACATGTTGCGATAACTGACATAATTAGTAGTAATTAATTAATTGTTCACCAACCATTTAGTTGCTGTCGTACTTATATTAATTCTCCGTAATTTTTCTTAAGTTTTCCGGCATTGGTCACGAGTTTCCTTTTGTTAAAGGATAGTACCATGATCAAAACTAAACAAAACTTGTGGAGTATGCAAAGTTATCTACTACCGTAGTTGGTTGGTTGACTGTGTCAGGTGTCTTGAATTATTTCACGCTAGTTTCTACCCACGATTTCGCCATAGTATAAGTGATGTATAATACTATAAACCAAGGGTGGGCAAACAGTCGATCGCGGTCGACCGGTCGATCAAACGGTTTTAGGGTCGATACCGAGCATACTTTCAGTAATGTAAGTAGGCGTTGTAAATATTTTCAGCGAGTTACAAAGACGTTTTTCTGAATTACGAAAATTGATTGTTTGTCCGTTGTCTTGTCAGGATGTCGAAATAACTGCTTCTGAATATCGAATACATTTGATATGGACTTCCCATCTCTTGAATACGAAATGATACAGATCATTTCAGTCAGACATACATCTCTATGCCAGAGCAATAGGTACCAAATGTTAGTCTCGTTTAAACCAAGAAAATTATCCAAATCTCAAAAATATCGCCTGCTTTGTTTGGGTCGACGTATTTGTGCGAATCCGCGAAAGCTTTATTTTACTATACTTAAATGTCTTTATTTTTATTCTGCTTGCGAGTCGATCGTATGTCGTACAATTTTAATATAGTAGATCGCCAATGTTGGAAGTATGCCCACCCCTGCTATAAACCATAGTCAATGGCACACCGACCGCAATAGTGAAGTTTTCTACCAGTGAACGATTTTTTGTAATCAGGCCAGTCCTTTCGAATATCAACTATTTTTTGTAGCCTGTTATGTCCCACTACTGGGTAAAGGCCTCCCCAGAGCCTTTCCAGGTTTTCTTTTCTTGCGCTTGAACCAGCCCTCGCAGTACGCGTATAGGTCATCTAGCCACGCCTTACTGGACCGGCCTCAATAATTTCTTACAAACAATTTATAATACATAACTAAAATGTATTCCCTAAGAAATTTCGTGAGAGGATAAGCAACGATAGTTGGAAAACTTCAGCCGGAGCAGTATATAATTCTAGTTCTATTATAACTGGGGTTTGGATAGTTAGATGCATATTTCCCTAAAGTTCAATTTAGCTAGGAAAGTATGGATTTGACTTCTAGAAATAATCGATTTGAAGATAACAAACGAGATCTGGGGTGTGATTCTGTAAGACTTAATTCTAAACTTCGAATCTGAATCCGCTGTGAGTTTCTTGATTGGCGTTCTAAAAACTCGGTTGATAAATGGAATTTACACTAGCGCCACCCTTGCGAGCGTGTCAGCGAGTTGAACTAAATTGACATGGAGATTTTGACAGATACTCAAAGTATGAAGCCCGTCACATCCGTCGCTATAATATAATAATATATTTTCGCCCCTATGTTTCACATTTTGGAATTTATATTAATATGCCTTGCTATTATATCTGTCCACATATTTTGATGACGTAGTAAAAATATATATTATAGCTGATCATAATTTGCCTTACGTCTGACGTATATTAATATATTATAGCTACGTCTGTGACGGGCTTCAGATGACGTAAGAAGAGGCATTCTGTAAGGTAATTTCTCCGTCACTTTGACGCTCACTTCGCACTCGAACCCGATTCAAAGTGTCAAATATATCAAGGTCATTTTGAACCTTATGCGAAGTGAGAGTGAATAGCGATGTGAGATGCGAGTTGTTGTTTGAATTTTACAGAATCGACCTACAGGACTTTTAGTCTGAAATAAAAGATTTATTATTATTATTAATAACATATCAAATGCATTTTTACTTTTAGTAAACTGTCTTTTTACCATTTTTAAAAGATACGTTTTTCGTCCTACTTCCATAGAACGTGCTTAATATTAAAAGGTAGGTGTGTTTGTGTATCTAAGCAATGAAGTAAGTATAACAGAGGAGATGTGCCATAGCCCTGGTGCACTGTGACACGCACTGGTGGCCTGATGTCATCAAAGTATGTTACATCTATACATACAAACAAATAAAATTGGAGTGTCTGTTTGTAATGTCCAAATAACAGCTTTATACTAAATGCATGTGAAAGTAAGTATGGTACCTACCCCAAAAAAACAATTTTTAATTTTTTTGTCTGTCTGTCTGTCTGTCTTTCTGTCTGTTTGTTCCGGCTAATCTCTGAAACGGCTGAACCGATTTTGATGGGACTTTCACTGGCAGATAGCTAATGTTATAAGGAGTAACTTAGGCTACTTTTATTTTAGAAAATAATAGGGTTCCGTACAAAAAAATTAAAACCCCGCAAATTCATGCAAAAATAATTAAACCCCTGCTGACAACCGACAATTACGCGGACGAAGTCGCGGGCATCAGCTAGTTAATAATAAAAAAAACATATTATTCTCGGAAAAGCAAGATTATTTCGAGATTTAATGTTCATACTAACCCTGTACCAGTACCTGAAGTTTGAGTAGATATGAATTCAATTATCCGATCCCTAGGACTTGTAAATTTTATTAGAAACCAATGCAAGATTATTTAAAAAATGCAGCTTGATGGACATCGTGGGTAGCATGATATACAGAGGAGAACTACTGGCATCTGAAGTGTGGCGATTAATTGCTACGCTACTGAGCGGCGGAAATCGCAACCAGAAAGGATACATTCTTAGAGTAGGGTAAGCGTGGATAAGGAATAGAATTGTTGGTTTGGTGACAGATCATTTAGTTCAGTAAGTGCTGAATAACCCTAACCTCATCCCTATTCGTCCAACTAAAAAGGGATAAGGGATCGTTCTTAGTATAATTCTCACCTACAGTCCATGTCCTGCACTACAGGTTAGCTGTCGGTAGGTGATGCATTTTGGTGTATGCTCCCGAAAAAATTAATGGGGATCAATCAGCTACTATTCTTCTGCCTGACGTCTCTATTAATTACAATATTATAAATCTGTAACATTATTAAATTGGTCTCAGTGTCTACGATAGCAGCGACCACGAATAATATTTTTCTCAACATTAAAAGCACTTAATCAGATCAGGGCAAACATTTGTGGGATGAGCACTTGTCTTTACCTTGTCTGGTTGTTGTTTATCTATATACGTATCTATTTATGCATTTGTTTAAGTACATCAGCTGTCTGACACCCATAGTACAGGGTCTGTCTAGTTTGAGGTCAAATGGCCGTTTGTTAAATGTCCCCACATATTTATTTATCTAACTTTTTTTTTCTCTGCCTACACTATCCTATTTCTGGGCTCCTCCAACACCGTCCTCAAGTCCTTCCAGATATTCTTTTCCACCTCGAACCTGCCAGCCAGCCAACTCATAGCAGGCCTTTTGGTCAACTCGTCACCTCTTTCCGACATCCATTTTCAGGCACCCATTGCGTGAAGACTCTTGCCCAGTGGTCATTAAATTATGATGTTTATATTTACCAAGTGAGTAAATATAAACAGGCGGATCTGTGCATCTGCATCTGCAGACAGATGGCGGGATGATCTAGATTCCTTCGAAAAAGACTGGTCCCAATTAGCCCTTAACAGAAAGAGTTGGAAGGAGAGTGGAGAGGCCTTTGCCCAGCAGTGAGAAAATCCAGGCTGAAATATAAGTGAGTAAAGTCACGGTTGGTAAGCGAGTCGAACTACATAAATGTTCAAGAGGAAAATATGTAATTTGAGATTGAAAATAATTACCCAGAAGGAAACATAGTTAAAAGCTTTCTTATAGGTACTTACATCATCGAAATACCTGGTAGTTGAAGAAATTATTTTAAGAGCCACCCGTTAACTAGCAAAATATTTAATAACATGACAAGTATGTAGATAGGTAAGTACCTACCTACACAAGTTAACTCAAACCAAGCCATGTTTTCGCCATAAGTGAATCTTGTTCGATCCAAAATCATGAATAATTACGCATAAATACTGCACAGTCTTCATTCTGTCATCAATTTATTCCCTTAAATGGAGTTTAACTTCTTGTGGGGCACGACATCCTGTGTTTTTCTTATTAAATTACCTTAACCTGCCTTCAAAATAATTGTAAATACCTAGTTACGAGGCAATTTTGAAGAGTTAAATGGAACGAAGGTGGCGTAATTCACGGGTCACTCTTATGACGAAATTGACAAAAATCTTTGGATGAGGTTGTGGGTTCGAAATGCGGCAAATGTATCAATGTGACTTTTTTAATTCATACCTATATGTATCTACTTTCTTAAGTTATCTTGGACATGACTAACATCGGTGAAAGAAAACATCGTGAGGAACACTGGAGTTAGAATTACACCATCATTTATTTATTTTGAATATGAACTGCTGTTCTGTGAAGAAAAACATCCTGAGGAAATGTGAGACTTCGAATTTATCGTCTGTCAAAAAAAAAAATGTGTGACGCCTGGCTGATGTGAAACATCGACATTATTTTGTAAAAGTAATATGCAGAAAAGAACAGATTGTGATAGGAACTAAATATGTCATAATGATAAAATAAAATATTACGATTTTTTTTCCAGATATCGATGACTATTTATTGAATAAACGTTAATTTTCATTAAATACAAAAATTTACGAATTTATTTCAAATCATGACTACTTAATTCGTTTAATCAGTGACTTCGGTAATCGCACAGTCGATTGCGCATGGCGACGCGTCGCTACATCCTACACACTACTGCATATAGACTGTATATAATTATATACCATCATATTGCGTGGCGACGCGTCGCCACGGCATGCGTCGCCACGCCAGAAATCGGTTTTACGTGCGTCTATAGATGTTTCACATCAAAAAATTACGGTGCTCAATTTTGAATTGCTCTGCTTTAATCAGACTAGGTATCGTTCGCGTGAATTTATTTACGGATCCCAAATAATTTTGATAATTAGCTAGCTATTAGCTTCTTATTAGGGAAAAAAATTACAGTATCGGATCAGCAGTTCCGGAGATAATCCCGAACGAGCACTTTTTTTTTTTTCTGTGTGGCATCTCGCACTTCAACCTGAGGGTTGGTTACTGCTTAGCCGGACAATCCTGTGGTGCCTTAAAAAGTGATTTTTAGGGCCTCCAGCCAGGGCAAAAACTTATAAACTAAGTGACTACGTTAAGGGCACCCCCTGTGGGGTACGAGCCTCGGCTTAGGTCGTCACTGAGAGAAGGCAGCAAAGGGACAGGCTGGATCGGGTCTCCATTAATTAGGGGCTGCCTCGCGGACCTCCACAACCCAGTTACTGGGTAACACGATACCCCTTGGTAAGACTGGTTGTCAGACTACCCATAACGACTGCGAAAGATCGACGAATGACAGACGGGACCAACGACTTTACGTGCTGTCCGAGGTACGGAGGAAAGTCGGTATGAAATGTATGGTCACCCATCCGAAGACTGACCGCGGCAAGCGTAGCTTAACCTTTGACCGACCAATCTGTACGACTTTTACTTTTTAGGTTCCTTTTCCACAACCCTTTCAACTACAGGTTGATTCATTTCCACTCACATTAAAATGTATTTATTGTTTACAACTTTTGCACAATGAAACCAATATAATTTTCTATTGCAGAAGGATTATCCAGATTTTACAATTCCTGATCCAGCAGCCAACTGTCTTCTCATTGTCTCAGGTGATTTGTGTCGCCACTTCAAAAGAGTGACCAAGACAAAAATATATCCTCTCCATACGAAAGAAAGAGACAACAGTACCCAATAACCCTTTGCAGTTAATTATAATGGCCTCCCTAGCTTGTTAGGAGATTTTTTCGATTTATTTTCGCGCCAAGAATTGAAATACCGAAAATACTTCTTCACGCCGAATTTATAATTGACATCTGAGTTAAGAAAAGGGTTAGTTTTGGCTGCTAAATAAATTAAGCGTTGTTTTGGGATTTAAAAAGAAGATTTAAATAGGGTTAAACGATTTATGGATATTTTAAACGGTAGAAAAGTACCAAACTAAATAGTTTTATTTTTATCAAATATTTGAACCCTAAACGAATATTTTTAAATGACATTACTAATATGAATTAAGTGTCATCATTAATGCCTTAATGCCCGGCACGTAAGGGGCAAGAGATTTTATAGTGGGGGAAGATCGCGCACGCACAATTTTATTTCATACATTTTTAGATGCGCGAACTTCCCCCACTATAAAATGTCTCGCCAACTTACGTGCCGGTAACCGTAATTGGGCAAGTATTTGGTGTGGGATGCAACATGTGTCGACACACAACATCCATCTTTCCAACACGACGTGTTGTGCTGGGGCGGCTGCTGCAGGTGCCAAAAACCCCCAACGTCAATAACAGCCTTCTTGAAAGCTCTATGTTTGTTTGGGGTAGAAACGCTAGGACCATGGACTCCGAGTGCTCATCTAGTTTTTCAGGACCTGAGGGCTGGCCTATTTTTCGGTCTAAGAATCAGCATTGTAGATACCCTATAAGCTCGCCTCTGTTTTTTTTTAGTTGCACACAATTTAACTTAGTAGTAGTTTTTATTTTACGTTTTGTACATAATATGTGATTTATTTTAGATTTTATTAATAAACTACCCATACCTATAAGTAGTTATCAGTAAGTTTAAACCCCCAATCACAGTTAATACCACTTATTCTAAGTGACATAGGTACCTACCATCACCACGAATAAATGGTCCAAAGTTTTGCGCGATCGGTCAGCAGATAATAAGTGGTATGTGTAGCATAAACGTGGTTTTATCGCAATTTATGTTTGTACATTGAAAGAATTTCAAATGAGCGCCATATTTGCATTCCTACCGCGTCTATCTAGATTATCAAACGCCCTGCAGTCTGTTGTTTGTTTGGCCATGACAAGAAAGAGTGATACTTGAGTACCTAACCGACCACTTAATATTAGACTTCTGCCTGCGATTTCGTCCACGTTGAAGTCAAGCGTCAAATCACAGCTACAAACACTAGCGTAGCTTTTAATCTGTGAAATATATTTTGTAATCGGACCAGTATTTCCAGACACTAATTACCACTTACAAACATAAAAGAAAAAACAAATAGCTCATTATATTATTAGCATGTAAAGCCGTAAGTAAAAGTAGATCCTTGACAGTCATTATAGGTAGTCGTCGAATAAAATCTGACAACCAGTCTTACCAAGGGGTAGAATGTTAACCATACTATCTGGGTTGTGGAGGTCAGATAGGCAGTCGCTCCATGTTAAACACTGGTATTCAGCTGCATCCGGTTAGACTGGAAACCGATCCCCAACATAGTTAGAAAAGGCTAGGTAGATGATGGATGAGTAAGATGAAACCATCATTAACTTCTCTTAGAAATACTTTCCACTTCTACTTTTGCTACTTTACCATTCTAATGTAATGACAGTTAAATAACAAATTACTGTAGCCTGCATAATTATTCTGTAAATATCTCCCTCCATGAATTTATGAAGTGAGCTTGAGGTGAGCTGTCAACACAGAGTACTTTGTAATATACTGAAAATTCAATAAATTAAATAATAAATTAATAATAATAAATTCAATTCTCAATAAAGAAGACGACTTCTTGATTGAGAGATTGAGCACTTTTGTCATCAGCCTGAAAACGTCCACTTTTGAACAAAGGCAAAAAAAAACCAACCGAATTGCGAACCTCCTCCTTTTTGAAGTCGGTTAAAAATATAGTCTACTAGCTTTTGCCCGCGACTTCATCCTCGTGAATGACGGTTATCGTGGATGCAGACGAAGTCGGGAATTATAAAGTATGGCTGTCAATCCATATGATCAGTGGGATGGCAGTTCATTTCAAGTACACTTCACCGAAGGAGGTTTTCATTAATAGACCGGCTAAAGTGTTCTTTCTTCGCCTTAGGGCACAATGGCCGGCCCACTTCCACTTCAGCGTGCTGATTCGACGCACAATGTCGGTGACTTTAGTTCTCTGGCAAATAGCTTCATTGTGAATTCTATCCATTAAACTAGAGAAACTCCAAGCATCGCTTTCTCCAACCTGGAATATGTGGGCAAAGCTCACGGTGAGTGTTCACGTTTCGGCTCCGTAAGTCATTACGGGTAGGACGCACTGATTAAAGACCCTGGTCTTAAGGGTTTGTGGGGTGGACGATTTAAAGATATCAAGTAGTTTCCTAAATGCCGCCCAGACCAAGCGTATCCTTCTGTTCGCCTCCTCGAAGTCTAGTCTAAACATCTATTGCTAACCGGAAGCTATTATTAAAATTGACATCTTAAACTTGTTCCATAAGTCAGAACCAGTTGTCCTCCACCTACCTTTGATCTCGACTCTAGGTACCAACTGCTGACCTCACAGATCATGGCGATAGTGTTAGTAAGTTTGTCATTTACTCGTGTTATAAAACTTAGGTAGGTATGTGGTTGAAGTAAAGATGTGTGTAGAAGGAATATTTTTGAAAAAATATTTGTTGATTTCTTTGAACGATACTGGCATTGAAGCTTAAGTCGCCCTATTTATAACTAGATTTTGCAAATGACCGAATGATACGTACTCTTCAGAATTAAACCAAACTCCTAAATTATACTACAGGAACACAAAATCGGAATCAAAGTCAAAGTCAAAGCACAGGCACTTTTGAATTGTCAAGGAGTCGGTCAGTTAGAAAGTTGAAGCTAGTTGCTCGTTCCAAAATTTAGGGTAGGTCTCTATGGAGAAGAACGAGCAAGAAACTCCACGGACACTCTTTTAGATCAAGTTTTTTACATAATACTGGTTACATGATTCTTGTTGTATTCTATGTGTTAAGTTTAAATATCAATAACTATGTGTCCCGAATTTCGGCTAATCCGTTCAGTATTTATATTAATTACAAGTCCATGTTTGCTTTACCGTTGACAGTGATGTCCAAGATAAACTTAGTAAGCACATACTTAATATGAATTGAAAAAGTCACATTGTTATTTGCCCAGTATCAATCTCGCGACCTCATGTAGATTAAATGCGATAGAATCCAGACAAACTAACTTTTTCCACAGTATAAGTGTTATAAGTACTACCGTACTGTAGCGACACGCCCTGCCTCCCTCCGAAACACTGTTCCTCACCTCTACCCGCGTCGAACCTGCTATGGAAACTGCTTTTAGTTCGAGGCGAGACTCACGGCGCGTAGACACGCACACACACGCACGTATTTGTACAGGTCTGTTATTGTGGCAGTAGTGTAGGTAATTAAATCGTTTCGGTTGAATGGAGTATCGTAGGTGTGCTTTTACCATGGAATTCACTAAATGATCCTAGACCCTCTAGCGTAAACATTTTTTGCCAGAAAATCAGTAATTCTATATAAAAATACAATACCTACACGATCAAAATAGATATCACACTAGATTAGTAAATCATTCCTGTCCTCTAATAAACTTATACAATATCTAAGTAGCGACAGTACAACAAACACGATCTCTCATTCGTCAGTTCAACACTACCTACTACAAAGAGCAATTACCACACTACGTAAAACATCTTCCTAGACAAACCTTTACACTGACAGTAAAGGCGCGGGCACACGTGCGGGGCACCTCGCAACTCGCACCAACTCAACGTGCCCGCGATAAGGCCTTATCTACACGATCATCACGCGTCGGATGCTGCGTCTTTCTAACGTCGTCTATTCTACTGGGAACATACAGTTGTCGTAAAACGTGTCTAGCTGAGTTCGCGTGCGAAATTTTAAGATTAGAGTACGTTTAGGTGTCACGTATGAAGCCTGAGAAAGGTGTCTAGGTCAGTGGTCCCCAAAGATGACTGGACTTCGACCAATGTAACATTTTTGGAATGAAGTTCCTTATCGCGGCTTACGGGTAGTGCGAATTAGTAGAAATCGTCACGTAACGAAATGCGGCGCCGTGTTGTGGACTTGTGGTATTATACATTAATATCTTACTTGTAACTTGTAACAATGTTCTTCAATGGAAATGTTAATTTGTTCATCATATTTATAGTGATAAATAAGTATTTCGTTGCCTTTATATGCATCTTATTCCCAACCTCACTTTCACTCGTATTCGTTAGTTTCTTAATCTTTCTTTGATTGTTAGAAAATATTTATAATTGTTTACATACAATGTTTATCTTGTCATGTTACTGTCATCTTGTGAAGTTGTGACATTCCAATAATTTTTAAATCGGGCATTTCTTAACACTATTAAGTTTACTCATAATAAATCCTTTGACAACCTTTTCGTAAAACACTACATGAATTCTGGCCACTAATACTCATAGAGTACCTAAAACTTAAAATCCATGCCAATTTCAAAATTAAATGATAAATGAAAAAGTTTGTCAACTTGGTGTCAGAAAAAGCGTTTACCAATCACTTTTGAGCGTGAGAGCTGATAGATTTCTTGCACTGAAAATGTTTACAGAGCTCTTCTGTAACTTACCCTCCAAAGCTATACAGTGTAGTGAAGTACTGTAAGCGAATAACTAACTCGTGGAATATACATATACAAATACTTTTGAAAACAGTGCACAAGTTATTTTATACCCTGAACTGCCATCGTGAACGAAATCAGTGCACAAGTGGTTCTGTACCCAATCCGAGTGGTGCTAAACCTTAACAATCTCCTTCCTCCAGACGAAACGTTCCTGTTACCTAGGAAACCCGCAAGGTCTGCCGAGCTGATGTCGGAGTCGGCTTCCTGGAACGCGATCGACCTTCCTGCCTGGCCTGTCTGCACCTCCTATCGTCATCCCGGGAGTCCTACTCGTCGACCCACCTACATCACCCATTACTACACCTACTACCTACACCTACCTTCACCTTCCTGCACAACTCATCTTCATTAAACTTTCATCTTTTATGACTCGGTTATAGTAAATATTCATTTATCGTCGCCTTAGAGTGAAAACCTCGTATATGCGAAAGTGCTAACTTTTCTTGAGGACTAAAAGACTACGCTCTCTAAAATGTTAAACCAAAGCTTTATTGAATTAGTTTTTAGTGTGCTATTCTAATATTTTTTTCAGATGCTTAAGATATATTTTTTCAGGTTAATTTCTGTCAAAAAATGTATTAAAATGAAATTGATCAAAATTGCATTCCCGAGCTTTTCACTCTAAGGCGACGTTATATTTTTATACCTTAACCACTTCTTTTATTTTATCTGCCGCTTTACGACAGTGTGTAACTTACTACAAACAAATAAGCACACGAGCAGGCGAGCGACGCGCAATCGCCTGCTCGTTTTTTTTTAAATTCGGATCTCACATTCTTGTTGGCAGCACAGTATAAGTACATATTAATACTACCGTACAGTAGCGACACGCCCGCCTCCTTCTAGCGTCGAACTTGCTCGCGAAACTGCTCTTAGTTTGAGCGGCACGTAGACACGCTAATTTTTGTACAGTCTGTTATTTTGGTAGTAGTGTAGGTAGGTAATGAAATCGTTTCGTTTGTATGGAATGTCGTAGGTGATATAGATGCTTCTGATATTAATACGATTTAAATAAAAGGACATTCAACTAACAGACAGCCATGGCCTTGGAAAGAATAATTACATCACTATCGAGGCTCAAAACTCAATCTCAGATGCTATTTAAATAGCATTTAATCTCCATCGTCTTCGCAACATGAATGGCCATCAAACTCGCTTCCAATCTCCATCGTTTATCAAGCTAACATTGACACTGCCTTTAAGTTCTTATCCTAAGTACATCTGTAGAACGTTTCGCGTTGCACCTCAGCTCGCCTGCTCGCCCAGTCATCATAAAACTAGTTTAGCATACAAAACTACTAAGTGGGCGAATAACACGACGACGATCAGATAGCAAGCGACCAATTACGTACGTGACACCTCGAGATGCCATCGTTGCTAGTGTTGGTACCCAATTACTGTTTATGTTGTTCAGTAATTGTTGTTGAAAAATGTTGTTTATGGTAAGAACAGTAAAGATTTTAGATTCTGGCTGGTTTTGTTGTTGCTGATTGTTGTTGTTGGACGAGGTGAGTTTTACGTGTTTCTCTTTTTAGGGTTACCAAAGGCCTTACCTATTGCCCCCGCTTATACGTTCGTTTGCGGGTGTGGTGCCGGCCGAGAATAGCACCACCGCATTTCTACCCGTGGGTGTCGTAGAAGACGACAGAGGGATATCGACCAGAGGATGGGCAGCAGCATCCTTTAAGTACCATAACACTTCTGCGATCGCCAACATGCATCGGCCAAGCGTGGCGATTACGGCTAAACCCAATGGAATCCACACATACACAGATGGAGGTCTTTGGGGGAGACCTTTGCTTAGCAGTGGGCGTCTAAAGGTTGATATGAGGATGATGATGATGTGTTCGTTCGTCTTTCTGTCAATTATAATCCGTGATGCTTGGCAACTGGGCTTCTCCCAGTTGTAGGTAAACGTTTCTTTTGTGCCTATAATTGCTCTAGCTCTGTTCGGTCCCCTGGTTGATAATGAGGATAGTGGAAAATATAAGTACAAGGTGGGGATGACGATACGACAAAAATTAAAATACCTACTGGTAATACAAGTTCATAAGAATATTTTGAAACTATCAAACGAGCTCAACTGTCCTATTAGTAGACACAATAGATAAACAATTGACGCGATTCCTATCACCAAAATTAAAAAAAAATTAAACATCCTAAAGGTCATAAATAATGTACCCAAAACATAACCCTTTCCTTGCAGTCGGGGTAAAAATAGAACACCATTTGAAATATTGGTTTACTAACCTGTGAGAAGAGTGGCAACTTGTGGCGCCATAATTTAATATTATTAATGCTCAATAAAAACAATTACACCAAATTACCAAATCTTGCCATGATCCTTTTTTGTTCTATTGCCATCGCCACCCTGTATATTTTCTTACTCTTCCGCTGTTCTTTTTTTGTTGTGGGATCCAAGACAGAATATTTTGGTTCTCCGGGACTCGTCGAGCTTCATCGCTTCGGCGCTTTTCTGGCGGTCTCCACTGTTGATTTTGGCTTATCTAAGGAGTTCCAGTGGTTTCGGAACAGTGTGGCGGGATTGTTTGTCCCTCGGTCCCAGGACTGCATCTTTAAACCTATTACTACGAACGCTTACAACAAATAATAAATATTAGCCGTCTCTAATGAACAATTTATTTTTTTACAAGAAATGTGTTCTTTTGCGGCGTATTTTTGGTGGATTTTAATATTGTACTATGGTACGGAACCAATTCATGTGCTAGTCCGCATCACAAAGGCCCCGTTTTTATTTATGGGTAGGTACCTAAGTTTCTATGGTGATTATTGGAGACTCTCATTGACTCGCCCGAAACTTGCATGTGCAAATATTCTGCGCTAACATTGTTTACGCATGCTAGTCGCTGCGACAACGGCAAGACGATATAGGTAGGTAGGTATCGTGCCAACGGTTTGCTGTAGTGTCTTTGGTTTGCATATACAAGCAAGCGGCGACGTGAAGCCGGTGCCTTATGTTTTGGTTATTTGTCTGTTCACCAACTTACTATTACAAGGTTGATAATCGACCAATTATGTTCTAACCTTTCAGACACCTTTCGTTACTTACTTAAAAAACCGGACAAGTGCGAGTCGGACTCGCCCACAGAGGGTTCCGTACATATTTATAGGTCCAATACTTCCATACTTCTATACTAATCCATACCTACTATCCATACATTAATCATCTTAATATCATAAATGCCTTTTTTGAGACATAAACGGCTGTATCTTTTTTTCACGATAACATAGAGGGTTGATTTACAGCATCAAGGGACTTTCTTTTTGATATATCAAATTGGCAGACAAATGATGTGACAAGTGTATGGAAGAAAATTATCATTATTTGTGATATTATTACCCATAAAACGATGCTATTTCAGCGTAAGAACTGCGAAACGGCGCCTTTCAGTGTCAATGTTACTGTCAGTCGCCGTTTCGTTCTGAAATAAAGAGTTTTTCGTTATACCATTGACTTTTTTTTTCGGGATTTTAAAAATATTGTAAATGCCTGAAGATACTCTTTAGGTACCCAAGAACATAAGAATTAGAATTTCAACTTTTCTAAACATCTTTTTTTGTACAAATCCTGCCATGATTCTTTGAGTATCTATCAGTAGGTACCTGTGCCCCCTCAAAAATGTGAAATTTTGCACATGGCTTTCGTTTATGATATACCTAGGTGAACACTAGGAAAGGATATTTGTAAATTCGATCCCTGAAGTAAAGAAAAGGGGGAGTAGGAAACTAGGCACGAATGACAGCCTAAGTAAATAGTAAGCATTGAACTATATTACTACGTAGTAGTAGTAACTCATTGATAGTACTAAGTGTGTTTTTCCATTACCCCTTGATGGTGGCCTAGGGAACACCCCTAGGCCGTAGGGGAAGTACGAAATCTCCTCGGACGAAGTGCTAGTAGTAACACTTCCCTACTTATTCAAGAAAGAAACAGATTGTTTTGTTAATTTGTACCTACGATAGAGAGATGATAAATTATGCTTAGAATAGTTGGATATATATATAGAATACGATTGTTCCTTTTACAAATGTTTTTACCACTTAAGCATGTACATTGTATAATGCAGTAAATGATAGAGTATTGAAAGTGGTGAAAAAGGTAGGTTGGTAGGTACCTACCAACTGGTGTACTCACTCACTGTAATTTTTGCTGTCAGAGGTATTTTTCTAAGCGCACCCATTTTGAAACGCACCCAACGAAGCGCACCTAAAGTATTCCTCGAAACGCACCCAATGGTCAAGGTGTGGATAGGGATGGGTATTAGCTAACGGAAAATATCGATAACAAATAATGCATAGGCAATACAGGTGCCTAATTGGCAGACTTGGGATTAACCAACGCAAAACTTTGTATTGCTTTTGACAACAAGATTTAATTATTTTTTTCTTGTTGTAAATCAGGTTCAAAAGTGGCTTTTGATGGCCTAACTGAAACAAATTTGATTCGACTTTAATTTTGTAAGAAATACGATTGGCGCTAATAAGAAACTCAAAAAGTACAGACACCAGCACGTCAAGCTATATCAAACTCAATTTTTCCCAATCGAATATGAACCTTATCATTTTAAAATAAAGTTGAAAACATATCAAAGAAATTTTACAGATTGTTGTAGCTTGATGGCCTCTATGCTCCGCTTTCAATAAGATTAGACATACCTATACACAAACCTTACCTTTTGACAATAACCTTTTGACTTATATTGCGTTGGTGGCATGACAAATGGCAGCTGCAGTAAACAGTTGTTATTGTAACCACTTTTTTGCCTCTAATGTCATCCTTAAACCTACGGAATAGAATGCAAAATCGGTTGAAGGGACTGTAAAAAAGTTTTGTTTTAAAGTCTAATCTTATTGTAAATGTAGTATAGAACCTACAAGTTATGCATGAATATTATGCAGACTTCCCCAGATGATGCATCTAAAGATCTCACCTTCAACAATTGGTTCTAAAGCTTCAAAGACCTAAAAATCAAAGGAAATAATATCGAAAGAAAACAATTCTCATTTTGTCAATAGATTTATCTATATATTTTAATGAATAATTTTTAATTACAACTGTTGCAAAATTACAGTCTCCTTCCGTTTCACAAAGCTTTATTTTTTTTGTAGAAAAATGGCAAAAAAAAACAATTCTTTATTGCAATCAAATCACTGGTTTCCATGACGACAATTGTAAGTAAATATAGGTATTTAAAAGAAAATTAACTGTTTCATATGGCTTTAGTACATAATGATCTGAGGTTAAGATTCAGAAACGGACTTAGCATAATTCTTTAAACTGTTAATATTATCGGTACATTCAATCGTGCCTTTGACAGATCGAAGATTTGAAGCGGAAGTTTATGCAAAAGTTTGTTCTCTGAATCTCGTTTGAAGTAGCCATACTTCTCGACAAGCATGGTGATTATTTCTTACGTCAGTTTACGGTTATTATTAAATTTCCCAGCATTGAATGTTGCTGTAAGACATGCTAAATGATAAATTTTTAGTGACGATACAATTCGACCGTTATTTGGTTAAGTCTCTAGAGATTTTGCTAAATAACGGTTCTGAATAACTTAACTGAGTGTTAGCTACAGTAATTTTTAATGTATTGCACAAAAAAATAATAGGTCAATATGTATGTACTAAAACAGCAGTTTCTATTAATTACCGAGCCTTTGATATCCTGCTTAAGTTTAATGAAATTCCATGGAAAATTATATTCATTTTATAATTATTATAATTATATATTTTGTATTTTTAACTAGAATATTTATTAACTATATATTACAAACTTTAACTTACAGTTAGACTTTTATCAATCGTTTATTTTGCACGCGTCCAATTGGTGCTTTCTTTATAAATGTTTTTTTTTTAAATGTATTTTGCCAATTGAAGATAAATATTGTACAAATAGGTATAACTGTACTTAAAGACTTTAACTTCATGCACACAGTGCATTATTTTCACAAAACAAATCGTGTAAAAAGGGATGAAATTATTGTTTGTTTTTATTTATTTTCGAAGTCCATTTCTCAAAATGTCATTTGGAATCTTCTGAATTAAAGAAGTATCTACTGTATAATTTGTTTATTTTTAAATTATTAAGCAATTAAACATAAACCACTGTCTACTGAAGTTATACGCATTATTTTCTTAATTTCGTTCTCATTTTCACCACTTTCGCAGTAAAAAATAATTCAAAATGGTTCAATTTTAAATTTTACAAAAGCAGCAATCGGACTCGTGCCTTCTCACAGCACAATTGACAAAACATATTTTCAAAATATGTCTATTTATTAGTTAAACACGTAAATATACCTTACAAAATGTATTTACAAAATAAAGCGATATTATTAATCATAATTTTAATTATTTAAGTATGGGAAATGAAATTAATATTTCGACAATACGGTTTGTAGTGGTGACGGTGTAAAATACTGAGAACAAATCACGATTTTTAAATTAAATAAAAAAGATTCATACTGTTAATCAACAAATAGTACGAAATGATAAAGAAACGAAACAATCACTTTATAAAAATAAAACTGTTATTTAAAAAATCAGAATTGTAAGTATGGTGAAATTATCGTAATATTTTATGTAGCCATTGAATGGCATACGGTCATTGACCCGTCTGAATTAAAGTATAGGAAATGGGCGGCAATCTAAGGTGGAAGTCATTAGAATTTTGCAATGTCGTAAATCTAGAAAAAAAAGATCATTCAAGTTTGAACACAACTGAATTATTTTGATAAACTTTTTTTGCTGACCAACCCGTTTTTACCTTTATGGGTTTTCTTCAAATCCTAAGATTTTCGCCAATTTTGATACAAGTTTATTGCTAACTCTCAAAAACAAAGCAGATGACTTGTAATACTTTCCAAATTGTATTGTTTTTTAATCAAATATCACATCTACAACCCGTGGGCAGTCGAAATCCGAGTATTAATTTAAAACTATTGCTATTGCAGTGTTGCTATGTGTCGCTAACGTGAGGGTTGCTACGCTCGACGGGCGGTGTCGCGAGGACATATTTAAACAATTATAAAGAATTCGACTTGTCCAAATGAGCAACATGACTACGACCTACAAGACATGTGAAAATTTAAAAAACTATTGATAATAATAAATTGATACAGCTGTTTTATAATATATAGCCTGGATAGTTATGCTAAAAAAATCATGATCTTTAAAGAGACTGGAGCCAGGTCGCGACATCGTCCGTCAACAGAACCTTACATCGTGAATCCTAATGTAAGCTTAACTATTTACAATCAGTATACGAATATCGACCCGAATAGAACTCGAAAGAAAAAACAAAATAGGAACGATATAAAACGTCGGCCGGGGCCCACCATATAAATACACGGTATGTACAGTACTAGGTCGCGATCAGTCCGTGGTCTCCACGTCGAGGCCGTTCACCATGCGCTCGATGCTCTTGAGGTCCGAGGCGGGCGGCGTGGCCGGGGTGGTGGAGGTGGGGGCGTCGGGCGGCGGGTCCGCGGATGCGGCACGAGTCGGGGGCGAGCCCGCCCGCGGCCGAGCCGGGGACGAGCTCAGCGACCGAGCGCGCGGCGCCACCTGCTCAAACGCGGACCCAAGCCCCGGAAGCGCGTACGGAGCGAACCGGTGCGCCTTCCCCAGCGACGTGCCATGCGGACCGGGTGGGGCCGGCGGCGGCGGCAAGGAATACTGTTGCAGCAGGGGATGGAGGTTGAACAGCAACCCGGGCGGCATCTGATGCGGCGGGAAGAACGGCGGCGGGTACAGCGACGGCGGGTAGAGGTACGGCAGCAGCGGTGGCTGCACCGGGGGACCCAGGGACACGTCGGGGGCCGGCGAGGGCCGCGAGGGACCCGCGGGAGGAGAGGGCGCACGCCCCGCCGAGCACGACGAGTCGGAGCCCGCCTCGATGCCCTCCTCCGCGCCTGAGTCACCGCCACCTCCGCTCGAACTGAACCAGGCTGCAAGCGAAGGGTGCTTTAGAACTAGGAAGCTTAATGTCGAGAAGTGGAAATTAGTTGTTGATGATCACCACACTAAGATGTCTTACCCCTCGTTTACACCAAAGTTTATTAATGTATTCTACAAGTTTTATGCAATGTCTGTAATATCGTTCATCGATCGTTCGTTATGTCTAAAACTTGTTTTAGACATAACTTGTATTATAGGTACTTGTTGTGCAAATACTTATTGTTAATCCGGTCTGAACAAAATTCTACAAGTTTAAAACAAGTGGTGTCAAGACAAGTATTGGACATGTATTATACAAGTTGTGTATAAAACATGTATTATACTTGTTTCTTGGTGTAAACGAGGGGTTAAGTCTCATTCTCGTAAGATAAAGATACAAAAACTGCTCTGTGGATAGCAAAATGACAAGCTTCAGGTCAGGTCAATACTACTTAATTCTGAACAAAACCGTCATTCAATTCATCATACCATGTAACATAAATAATACTGCATCATCTAATGCTAACAACAAGCAATATCAAATTAGAACGATATCATTATTGACATTACACGACGTAATATGAATGAACGAATGTAACGAGTGAACTGAATCACTCAGCGAATCAATCAAACTATACAACCCTAGAAACGCTTGCGGCCGGAAATCACCCGTCACCAATCCAGTTACATAAATTATGGTCTATAATATTAACAATAGGTAACCTGTAAATGTACATGGATGGAAGCTATAATTTATATTCTAAGAGTTATTGACTGTAACGTCAGCCTATAAGGGGTTAAATAGGCCTAGCATTCGCTTCGAGTCGATTTTTAAATCGTGTATCGTGTCACATTTTGTTGGCCATTATATTAACAGACATGAGATTCAAAGCAATAATGCCTCCAGTAACTGTGGTTGATGCACTAGCTACCAAATTCTCAAACGACACTTAATTTTGAGACATTTTTGTAACTTCCGCTATATAGTAATTCCATTTTTGTATCCAGCCGTCTTTACTGTCACTTTATTAGTATTTTAAGTTCAAAAATGCCGAAAATATGGATCCTTATTAAGTTATCCTAAATAAAATCATTTTATGAATTATTTATTATTATGTGTTTCTGTCGGGCGGTGACAGCATGAGGCGTAATGGCGACCTAAGGTTAGTTATATTTGGGCTTCCGATTTATTTTTCGGCATGTGCTCTTATTTATCAACATTGGGGGTTCTCGGCTGCTTAACCGGTTTTTCCTGTAGTGCCTAAAAGTGAATTTAAGGCCTCAGCCAGTGCAGAAAACTTTAGGTTTAGGGCGTCGTTGCTTAGGGAGGGCAGCCAAGGTACAGGCTGGATCGGATTTTTTGGGCTTCCAAAAAAAAAAAACACAAATGTTTATACTTACAGCTAGTGTTGTGCTGTGCCGACGATGCCGGTGGGGGCGGACTGGACGGTCCGCCCACGTCTAGCGGCCTCTCGTCGTCGTCATCCCGATTGTCCGAGCGCGCCGTCAGCATGGCCTGCCTGCGGTACACCGACAGACTACTCGTGTTATTTACTTATTTGGATTACTAATTATTTGGGCCGAACAAAAAATAGTTGAAAAAAAAAGAAATATTTTTTAACGAAAACATTATTTTGACGAAAATAATAATGGGTATACAAATTGAAAAACCTATATCCTCGCTGGAGGAACAATAGAACCTCATTCTTTTTTGAAGTCGGTTAAAAAAGGGTAAATATGTGCATTAATTTTGGTATATAGTACTGTTGACTTTGTTGTGATAAATGGAAATACTAATCGTATTATTTTTGCTACCAATCACATGGAAAGACCAACATTGCAATTAGCTTTTAAGGTTTTATGGCACACTTTTAGGCAAGATTTTATATTACGACAGGTTTTATTAGAGCTCAAAGACAATTTTATTGACGTATGCGCTTTCTAACCGCGAGCAATTCTGAAGAATACGCATCACAAAGCAAAATTCAGTTCCATTGTGCTTTGAAAAAAATATATTTCAATTTTGATTTTAAACCATCACCAAAAACAATTTTAAGCCATCCAAAATGTCTTTAGTAGGGTGTGAATCATTTGACATTTGAGGTAATGGTTCACATCGACCCCCGACCGCTATAGAAAGGTTAATCATCTTCTAATGATGGTGAAATTTGAGACACCGTCGCGACGCCATTACTACCGTGTTTTAGCTAATAGTTTTAGTAAAGGTGGTAGTAAAATGGAAGCAATTTTGAAAAGAAATGAAAAGTGGTCGTCAATTGTTTTCTTTCTTAAAAACACCGTGACAAAGTAACAGCCAACATTAATCTGTTTTTTTATTTAATACTTGTATTTAGTAGTTTTTATAACGTGAAGACAATGTAATGTACTTATACAAATTACTGTATTTTTAAAGAGTACGTATGTACAGAGGCCAGCACATACAGCTACAATAATCTGTACAATTTCTTTGATAGGTTTTTAACTTTATTACAAATATAGTGTGTTTGGTAGATAGATGCAAATCCGTAAAGCGTAGCTATATATAGCAGAGTTATAGTATAGACTATTTATAACCATTTGAACCGAACCTGTCTTAGACGAAGTGTGATTATTTTTTTAGCAAAATTTTAATTATTTATGGCGACTAAACCCAAAATATTGCAGTTACTTACAAATAATAGCCAGTTTGAAAGATAAATATTTTTTTTATTTTATTGTCTCATGAAGTCATAACACAGATGCCTTATTCGTTTTATTCATGTTTTGTTAATTGCTTACACAATAAACTAAAAAAAATCTAAGTATAAGGTCTATATTCAAATGGGACGACTGTACATAGTTTCCTGCCCATTCTTTTCCATAGCAGAAAAGTAGGGACAACTAGATTCAATTATTTTTCTTGTAAATGACGTTCAAAAATGCCTTTTAATGGTCTAATTGTTTAAATGATTTGACTAGACCTTTTCTTTGATATTTATTTTATTTAATGGAGCTCATCTCTGACAATTTGTTTTGTATGTATTATACAGGAGTATAATTTCTTTCTTTATTGTTCAAAAAGGATTTTGAACAATGAAGATGTTATCTGGTTATCTTATCCTACCATTGAGTTACTTGAACGGTGTGAACCTTGAGTAATTCTGAGCCGGCAATTTAGTAGCGACGTGACGTCTGGCGAAAAATACACTAAAATCTTACTAAAATTTTCCATCAAAAGCACTTTTCCCTCGGTCATATTCATATCATAAATTCTCAACAAAACAACACGTACCAAGAGCAATATTTCAAATTCTAACACAGAAGGGTTCTGTACAACATATCAATTCCCCTCCCGTGTTAAATGCGTACAATATTTTTAAACTGTACCTAAAAGGATAAAAAGATTCGTCCCAAACGTTTAGCTCACCCCAAAAAGGACAAAAAACGAAAGCAATTATTTGCCTTCTGTCGCCCGTTGAACAAACAACTCTTTATCATTTGCATTGTTTTACTGATCCCTAAATACGGTCCCATCTTGGGTTTCGGGGTTCCGTATAGAATTCATTTTATTAACTCGTCTCATTGTCGACTGATAGAATTTAATTTGTGCCACCCCTTGGGGCGTAGGGTTGGCGGTATTTAGTTATTGTTTAGAATGTGTATTTTTATTGTGGCAGTTGAATTTAGTAGGATGATTTTATTATAATCTGGTTTTGCCCGCGGTTTTGTCAGCGTCACTTTTGTTTACAGATCCCTATTTTTAACCGATTTCAAAAAGGAGGAGGTTATCAATTCGGATGTTTATATATTTATATTCTTTTTTATGTATGTTCGGGCATAAGTCTGTCATATATAGACGGATTTGCAAATTTCTTTCCTGTTTAAAAGGAGTTTATTCCGAAATAGTCTCATATAAATTTTACCAAAATCGATCCAGCCCTTTTTGAGGAAATCTACAAATTCCAAAAAAAAATACTTAGTTTCTTCAAACTTTGGAAGACTTACAATCTCTTTTAAGTGTGCCGTGTTTGAAGGCGGTTTTCTTTTTTTTGAAAAATCTTGTTTTATAAATAGAATATAGCAGTCAGGGGTAACGTGGCTTCCCATTAGCAAAACAATTTACAGAATCGGACAAGTAGTTTCGGAAATTACCCCACACCAACACAAAGCCAACTTAAAATCTTAATATATATAAATCTCCTGTCACGAATTCACGATGTTTGTCCGCGATGGACTCCTAAACTACTGAACCGATTTTAATTAAATTTGTACACCGTGTGCAGTTTGATCCAACTCGAAAGATAGGGTAGGTGTAGGGTAGGTGTAGGGTAGGTGTAGGGTAGGTGTAGGGTAGGTGTAGGGTAGGTGTAGGGTAGGTGTAGGGTAGGTGTAGGGTAGGTGTAGGGTAGGTGTAGGGTAGGTGTAGGGTAGGTGTAGGGTAGGTGTAGGGTAGGTGTAGGGTAGGTGTAGGGTAGGTGTAGGGTAGGTGTAGGGTAGGTGTAGGGTAGGTGTAGGGTAGGTGTAGGGTAGGTGTAGGGTAGGTGTAGGGTAGGTGTAGGGTAGGTGTAGGGTAGGTGTAGGGTAGGTGTAGGGTAGGTGTAGGGTAGGTGTAGGGTAGGTGTAGGGTAGGTGTAGGGTAGGTGTAGGGTAGGTGTAGGGTAGGTGTAGGGTAGGTGTAGGGTAGGTGTAGGGTAGGTGTAGGGTAGGTGTAGGGTAGGTGTAGGGTAGGTGTAGGGTAGGTGTAGGGTAGGTGTAGGGTAGGTGTAGGGTAGGTGTAGGGTAGGTGTAGGGTAGGTGTAGGGTAGGTGTAGGGTAGGTGTAGGGTAGGTGTAGGGTAGGTGTAGGGTAGGTGTAGGGTAGGTGTAGGGTAGGTGTAGGGTAGGTGTAGGGTAGGTGTAGGGTAGGTGTAGGGTAGGTGTAGGGTAGGTGTAGGGTAGGTGTAGGGTAGGTGTAGGGTAGGTGTAGGGTAGGTGTAGGGTAGGTGTAGGGTAGGTGTAGGGTAGGTGTAGGGTAGGTGTAGGGTAGGTGTAGGGTAGGTGTAGGGTAGGTGTAGGGTAGGTGTAGGGTAGGTGTAGGGTAGGTGTAGGGTAGGTGTAGGGTAGGTGTAGGGTAGGTGTAGGGTAGGTGTAGGGTAGGTGTAGGGTAGGTGTAGGGTAGGTGTAGGGTAGGTGTAGGGTAGGTGTAGGGTAGGTGTAGGGTAGGTGTAGGGTAGGTGTAGGGTAGGTGTAGGGTAGGTGTAGGGTAGGTGTAGGGTAGGTGTAGGGTAGGTGTAGGGTAGGTGTAGGGTAGGTGTAGGGTAGGTGTAGGGTAGGTGTAGGGTAGGTGTAGGGTAGGTGTAGGGTAGGTGTAGGGTAGGTGTAGGGTAGGTGTAGGTAAATAAGCAGGTAAGTAGGTAGATCGGGACAGGACAACGTCTGTCGGGTCAGCTAGTAATAATATAATAAGTAATGATGATAGTGATTCATGCTTACTATTCAAGTCATCTCATTTCAAGTTTTTTTTGCTAGCCTCAAATAGAAGACATGTTTGGACAAGTTAAATGTCCCTATTTCCCTGTTTTCATGAATGGTAAATTATCCTGACGCGATCTTTTGCATAACAAGTTTATTTGATAAGAAAATGTGTGTACCTAGTAATTAATGAACTATGTGAATATCTAATTATAACGGAAGCTGTCAGTTGAGATGGGTCATCTCTTAACTGTCATGGCTTTTATCTTCATTTATTTCTCTTCACCTACAACATGTAGGAGAAGATAAATTCACATTATAGAATCAACAAGAATAATGTAACCAGGATTTTGTAAAAAAATGAGCTCGTCTTCTCCATAGAGACCTACCTACCCTATGTTTTGGAACGAGCCACCAGCTTCAACATTTGATTTGATTTGACACACCGACTATAGGTATCTAGGTATATTGCCGAGATTAAATGGTTACTATACCCTGTTCACAATAAGATTAGACATTTACAAAAACCTTTTTTACAGCCCGTTCAACCGATTTTGACTTATATTGCGTTGGTAGCATGACAAATGGAAACTGCAGTTGTTATTGTAACCACTTTTTTACCTCTAATGTCATCCTTAAGCCAACGGAATATAAGTCAAAATCGGTTAAAGGGACTGTAAAAAAGGTTTAGTAGATAACATCAATCGTTACTGACAAAGCACAAAATTTTTCAAGCCTAAAATAAGAAAACTTTCAAAAACTTGATTCTTAGTGCCTGCCATCCCTAACTTAAACTGTTCACATTAGGGTGTCCACGTTACAATGTAAACTTGCGACACAGGGGTGGTCCTGCCTTGTAATTTTGCCAAATTTTTATCCCTTAAAGCGTCGCGGTTAGCTCGGAAGCCGCAAGGGGACGCCGCAAGCTCTTCTTGTGGAGACACGGCTAGTATATTAAGTAGGTGTTTTGATTATTATGTTATTGGGTATAAAGTTGTCGAAAACCAGCGTCAGGAACTATTGTTCTGGCATTTTTGCTAAATTGCGCCTATCTGGAGTAGCTTTTTTGTACCTTATTTAATTACTAGCTGTCCCGACAGACTGTGTCCTGTCCCTGTCTACCTACTTGCCATACCTACCCTACTTACCCTACCTACCCTACAACCTATACTTATTCAGACCTACTAAATATACACAAAAATTTGGTCAAGCCGTTTTGGAGGAGTTCGATAACAAACACTGTGACACGAGATTTTTATATATTAGATTAACTTATTTTTTGTTGTGTACCACATGAATGACTTGCCAGACTAATGGCCAAATACTCAAACTCAACTCAACAATTCTCGTGCTGTCGTGATAGAGACAGCACGAGAATTGTTGAGTTGTGTTTATGTTAAAGTGACTGTGACAGTACGAGACTTTACGGCGTCTTAAAATTGAGTAGCGTTTGAGTATTTGGCCATGTAAAAATATAATCTTCCGACCGGATTTCGGTCACGGCGGCCAATCTCAATGGAGACCAGCCAAGTACGCAGAAGATATTATAGTGCACAAGTGTGTGCGCAAACACAGGTGCACTCCCTCTTCCCTCACTCTCATAGTCCGGTGGGACGGCAATCCGACACGACCGGAGAGAGATCAGGCGCAGGACCAACGGCTTTACGTGCTTTCCGAGGCACGGGGGTATTACACCGCCAACTTCCAAACTCCGGGCTGTTAAACTGAGAAATTCTTAATAGAAAAACCCAATAACACTTTGCCCGACCTGGGAATCGAACCCAAGACCCCACGCTCAGCAGTCGCGCTTGCGACCACGAGACCAACGGGGCAGTATTTGGCCATAAGAGTCTAGTGAAGGTCAAAATACAAACTTTTGATTTCTGAACAAAAGATAGGGAATTCCGTATCAATATTTCGTGAGTATTTAGTTTTCTTTAACAGCAGCCGGTCTAGTTAATAAATAAACTAGCTCGGTGAATTTAAATGAAGTGAGTGTCTTCTTCTCTTCATCAACCTTAAGACGCCTACTGTTGGGCATGCTCTCCCCCAAGGGGGGTTCAGCCTTAATCGCCATGCTTGGCCGATGCATGTTGGCGATCGCAGTAGATGTTATAGTACTCAGAAGGACGCTGCTGCCCATCCCCAGGACAATATCCCTCTGTCGCTTTCTACGACACCCACGGGTTGGAATGGGGTGATGCTATTCGCGGCCGGCACCACACGAAGTGAGTGTGAAGTGAGTTATTAGAATTAGTTTTTTTTTTCTATTCTATTACAGACCCCAGAGGTCTAATTGTGTGCCTTGTTTTAGTGTGTGGAAAAACTATGTATTGTAATTATTATAAAATAAAAATAACCATAAGCAAAAAATAAACCTAAAGATACCACGATTCAATTATGAGACAAATGTGTGTCCAATGGAGTAGCCCTAGACCCCACACTAGCATACCCTCTGTCGTGGGATCTAGTTAGCTGAGCTGTCGATCAGAAAGGTGGGATGACAGTTTCCCGCAAACTCAATTTATTTATTTTAGTTTCCATCTTACAAGTATAATTACAGGGTTTCACCTAATGCGATAAAGAACGAATTATAATGTCATGTCATCACAGTATATTTTCCCTTATCGTCGCCTTAGAGTGAAAACCTCGGGAATGCATTTTTGCTCAAATTTATTTTGCGTTTCTAGGAAGAAAACCTCAAAGTCAAAGTCAAATCATTTATTTCAATTAGACCATTAAAGGCACTTTTGAACGTCATAAAAAAAAAAGTTGATTCTAGTTGCCCCTTCCAAAAGGTAGTTTCGTACCTCGCTACGCACATCCTGATCTGACTCATTTGTTCATTCGATACTCATAGTGCCATCTTTGACAGTAAATGAGAACCTCGTAAATACTCGCATCTGTCAGTTTGGCGTGAATACCTTGCAACGAACGTGTCGTTCCTCATTCGAAAATTGATCGAACCATTCTGGATATAAAAGCGGGTTGAATCTCAATATTAATTAATAATAAAACATAAAAGACGCCGTACAAAAAATTTACAGTACGCAGTTTTTCTTCCTCCTGAAAAGTTACCTCTTTTACACTTACGAGGTTTTCACTCTAAGGCGTCGTTATGCTAAATTTATTACAGAATAGCACTGCTGATGCTAGGGACTTGATAACTTACCTAAAGTTCACTTCACCTACATTTTTCGAGGGAAATTTGTATACAATAAACAAGCTGTGTTCAAAACCATTATTAACCACGAAATATTGGTACAGCATGATTTCCCATTATTAGTCCTGAAATATTAGGTACGGTGAGAAATGAATATATTAGAGGAAGTTAGAAAGTCCAGCCAGTGACAGAAAAGTTGAAAGGGAATCGTTTGTCTTGCTATGGACTTGTGAAGAATAGGGAACATTTGTGACCAAAAGGGTTATGAATATTAATGCAGATGGATGGAGAGGGAGAGAAAGACCAAAGAAAACATGGATGAATTGTGTGAAGAATGATATGAATGAAAAGGGAGTCAGTAAAAGCATGACGTTGGACAGGACGGAATGGAAGAAGAAAACGTGTTACGCCTACCTATAACATAACATGGGACAAGGTCAGGAAGATGATACAGAATTAACTATTTTCAACAGTTTCCATTTTAAACTGTCTGCAACCTTCATTAGGCCCTTAGTCTGTGAAGCCATACAATCTATCTTAGAAAGTCTATCTATACAGAATATCATTGCAAGAGCTTATATAGTAAACCTAATAAAAGAATCTACAAAAATATCAGAGACATTAAAAATTAATGTAACGTCTCTTGCCATTCTTTGTTTCGACTTCTATTCTCAGACTTTTGTCTGTGAAGTTTGAAATCTAAGCTAACAGTTTTAGCTTAGAAATACACTGAACTATATTGATTTTACCTTTTATACCTGGTACCTGAAGCCTGGTGGAGTTATAACAATGTGGATGGATGAAAAAGGTGGAAAAAGAAATATAAAGTTCAAAGACTCAGATTATGAAACAAAAGGCAGATAGACTGAGCGGAACACTGAAAGTGAAGCCTCCAAAGCAAATACAAATTCAAAAGCTGATACCTTCAATCGCGCTTCGTGCTGTACTGACACGAGTCAATACAGCACTAAGCGCCGCATCGATAAAACAAATACAAATTTATACAAATTCAAAAGCGAATACAATCCCTAGATTGTAGATATTCGCTTTTGATTTGTATTTGTTTTGGAGGCTTCACTCTCAGTGTTCCGCGCGGTCTATCTGCCTTTTGTTTCATAATATGAGGTCAAAGCATGGTCAAAGTTATGAAAGAAAAGTAAGTCAGTGATAGCATGCCGTTGACAGGACGGAATGGAAGAAGAAAACTTGTTGCGTCGACCCCAAGTAACATGGGACAAGAGCAGGAAAATGATTAAGTAGTCGGTGGCAATACAAAACCACAAACAGAACAAAGCCACCGACTTCTGAAACTAAAGTCTAGTGTGTTCTGTGCTAAAGTTATTTTTCAATTTTCAGTTCTTGAAGGCGGTTGTCTTTTTTGCAAAAAAGCTTTTTATTTCCTGCTTTTTAGTACCTCCGTCTCATATAAATCCATTAAGAAACGGCAACACAGTTAAAACTGAGATTGAAAGTAACTACCTACTCAAAGATTGAAGAAATTAAAACGTTGTCTATGCAAAATATTTGGGTATTTGATATTGATTTTTTCAAAAAATGCTGAATTAATTTCGATAAATTTATATGGGACCACCCCTGACATTTGCCGGAGAAATCGCGGAGCTAATTTGCAAAAAAAAAGCATACAGTCGCATTGAGAACCTCCTTCTTTTTGAAGTCGGTTGAAAAAGGATTCATCATTGAATGATAGCAAATGTACATACTTTCATATAGACATATTCCTCTATCTATCTTCAAAGTAACAGCCATACTAAAATTACGTAGATCTAGCGGTTGTGGGATCTTGGACCAGTAGCATTATTATATCACCCACACCTTTGAGCCTTGAAAACGACCTCAAAACCGTAGAAACCCATCTTAATTAGTAGCCTGCGACATAAAAGGGCATTCTCACTACGGTGGGCGATATCAAAGGGCTACAACCTTGTGTAGACCTTAGTTATGTCGTCTACCTAGCGGATACACGTAGAAATTAGATAGGGTTGTACCGAAAGACGTGAAAGGGATTGAAGATAAGCTAAGCTGAAAAGTGGATGTCCTGGAATGGAAAGTGGTAGGGTTCATTTATAATGTTTTTTAAAGGTGAAATTTGAGCTGGGGAGCAACGTAAAACTTAGGAGAGACATGTAATGTAACACAATAATGGACGAAAAAAAGAATCGAAAATTAATAATTTTTATAAGTTCGACATTATAAACCTAAGCCTAAAATTGCTTATCCACCTTGAGCAAACGTGGTGATCAATGCTCGTGCCTTCTCTGTATGAGAAGAGGCCTTTGCCCAGCAGTGAGACAATAATAGGCTGGTATTGATTTGTTGCGTTGAGTGTAAACACAATGAATGTAAGTTAAAATGGTGACGTTAAGAGCACGTATTCGACGTGTGATTCGTCACACGTCGAATACGTGCTCTTAACGTATACGTATACGTGTAAACTTCATGTTTTTGCGTTTGCCCACAGCAATATCGTAATTATGTGAGCAGATTATTTAAAGACAATTTACAGTTTTGGAAAGATTAAGTCTTGATTTAGACAGCTACAGAGTAAAAGTATAATTTTTAATTATATTTTTGTAAAGCGAAGACAATCCTTTCATAGCGTTTTACGAAAATAGACGTCAGAGTTAACTTTCAGGATGAATACAACCATTACAGTATGCTAAAATATTATGTTTTAGGCGTTTTTTCAACAGGATATACAGTCCTAAAGTCAGAGACAGAGCCAAAATTACGAAAATATTACTATTATGTATTAAAAAACAATGTTGAAAAAGTACAAAATCGGCTCACTTTGTCAATTTTTTTTCACCAGTATTTTTAGACAATTATTTTAAGAAGCACCGTAAAACATCGCGCGCTTTCGTTCGCCGATCAATTTCAATGATTCGTGCTTATTTTGTGCGTATTTTTTTTTTCTGATGCACACAAACAGATCATTGTGTTGTACTAGAGTGTGTCAATGCTGCTACGCCGTTCTAGCAATCGTTTAGATTTTGAGTTGCGCTAAATCGAATACGCGCCCTTAAGGTTTACTTAAAAACAATCAAAAATTAAAAAGGTTTTGATTAACGCCTAAAATGACTAATGTGACTCTATAATTAATATTCATCCGCGGTTTTGACTGTTTCATGTGATTCTCCTCTCAAGGTTACAAACAAACTCTGTCATTGATTGATTACAGACAAAGATAAGGATCAAGATTTGGATTGATATATGTACATAATTTTGAGCGTATTAATGCACTCCAGAAGCTAACATTTTTAGTCTTTAATTACCTTTCTCCATCCGAAACGATATGCAAATGATAAGCCACGTTAACTTTCATTCCCAAATCAGTTAATTTCACCACCAAATCCGGAAGCCCTTTCACTAAACCAACCTTTTTTCTCACTCTATCCACGAACTCATTACTTTAACTAAACAACAATATAAATTATTTAACGCTGGCAGCCCTACAGCCGGATGTGTTATGCGCCATGTGTCCGTGGCCCGGTGCCGGCTTTTCCGAGCGCGGCGTTTGTCAAAACGCTCACGTTTCCCGCGTTTCCGGCCGCCATTTTGTGAAGATTCGTCCGCAGCGTCCGGCGCGGCCGCCGTCCAGCTACCGTCCGGCAATACGTTGTATAAGCGCATTTAGGATCGCTTCCGCTACCGGACGTGGTCGGTTCATCATGTTATTTAGCCGTTTTGGGTGGTAGCTATAGTGGATATTGGTGGGTTTTGGTTAATTAAAACATACTTGAATGTGTGAAAAAGTCTTTTTAACTATTGTTTAAAATTCAACGAAATATTACGACTTGTTGGACTGACCTAATTTAAAAGTGCTAATGTACTCCATAATCCACTGCCTCACGTCTTGCTCTATATATTTAAAATTGAAACACCTACATTTTCGTTTATCTTATAACGTTTTTTTTTAAATATCCGAACATTTACATTTTATTCATTAACACTATCTTTTCACGCAATTAACATAAAAACTATTTACCACCAAACTTCAATTGCATTAACAAAACGCTATCCTAATCCGAGCTAACGATGCACGCCATAACAGATGGGTATCACCCGCTAATTGAGCTCTTGTTCGAATTTCAAATAAGGTAGCGGAACGGCAACCTATCCCCACAGCCGAGCAAATTATACGGCGAAGAAAAAAAAAACTGAAGCTGATTTTATCGCGGAAATCCAATTTTCTCCCTTGCACGCCAAAGACGCTGGAAAAAAGCGCCAAGTCGAATGACTCCACCATTTCGAGCGTTACCCACCGTGTTTAAACCCCGAACACGAATAAGGAGGCGCCCGATTGGTTTAATTTGAATTTTCAACGGCTCGGGACTCGGAAACGACGCCCTGTCCTAATTAATTCTGAAGATTCACAGATACCACGCTAATTTAGTTAGCTTTTAACTTTACTTAAATAGTCAGTCGCCAGTTTGCGCCGCCATTTGTCTTTTTGAAGCCCACCTACCAAGTGGAGGTTTATATTAATAGTTATTTTTTACAATCGTTCGGTTTACACGGCAATAAATTAAGTAATTAAGTATTAAAATATAGAAAAGGGACTATTAAGTGATAGTTTTGATCGTTTATTTTTTATTTGGGCTCGTTAAATAATAAGATCTTTTTATAAACGTAGTCTCTTTGATGAATGTATTTTGTATTTGATTGATTTTGAAAATGGAAAGCGTTAGCTGTGACATGGAGTAACAAGTAAATGGAGTTCTTGTAATCATATTATTATTCTAATTTTAAAATAAATTTGTTTAACTTTTAAGAACTCGCACAAGACACGTCTTTAGACACGTCATACTTACTATTTCTAATTGGTTATTGACGGTGTGATTATGCGTCTGTGTCTAACTCCATTGACTTGCTACTGAGTTGTGGGGGAGTTCCAATTAGTTCCAAGGGTTAGGTACTTACTTCTTTTCTCGTTTGCCCGCTCCCGTATCCCGGAAGCCTTTCGCGAACGGATTGTTGTCGATCTTCAGTTGTGTTATCTGTGAACAATTAATATATTAGACATTTGTTTTGTGTTGCTGTTTATGTTTAGACATTAAATTTGTATTTTTCTGTTGCTGTATACGTCGTTATGTGTAACCTATACTATAATAGGAATCAAAACTGCAATAATGCCTGAATAAATATGTTAAATTAATAACTTTAGATATTTTAAAAATATTTAACATAGCATGCTAAATGGATTCGGTCTTAAAGGAATGGTAGTTTATTTCCGTAAGCACAAACAAACGTACCTATATGATAATCACATTGCCATCTTATTTATAACGTATACGTATAACGTTCTATATTTTTATATGAAATTTGATACTCGATTCTTATATTCCCCCACTTGCATCATGATTGCTTAGAATACAATAAATTATATGATTGTCATAAAACCATTTCATTTACTTTTGATTAGAAGGAACAGGATTTTATAAGCTGTAAAAATTTAATGTCGTTAAAATATTTATCTATTCCATTTCCTTTAGGTAATGGGTAAATCTAGTTAGTCATTAAAATTAGTGCCTGGCAGTCAGGATTCACTATAGTCCAATGAGAAAAATGAGGTCTAGTTTCCTCATTATTTTAGAGAATGAAAAAAAAAAACTGGAAATAGATATCAATGTTTCTACAAAGAAGTCTAGGTCTGTAATTTACAGTTTATGCTTCTAGTTGATGCCGTATTTTGTCGTACAGTAATTAATGTTAAGTGCTGTCAGACTGTGGAATTCACTGCCCGTCTCTCTGTTCCCTGTTAAGAATAACCTGGGTATCTTCAAGGCAAGAGTGAACCGCTTCTTCCTTAACACCAGGTGAGTTGCGGTCAAACGTAAGCCTATTAAAATATATAGGAAACAAAGACAGGCGCGAAAAACATAACCCTTTCGTTGCAGTCGGGGTAAAAAAAGATAGTTCAACTCGGCGAGGTTGTACTATCTGTACTTCTCTCCCTTAGAAAATAAGAAATATTCGAACAGGTCTTACCTTCTCATTCTGGTACGCGGTAACCGCGATAAACTCCGTTTCCTTGAAGACATATGTCCTGAAGGTGGAGTAGGGTAGCTTCAGGATGTCGTTGGCCCTCACCAGGTGAAACCTGGGCTGGTACTTGTGCATAGAGTTCAGGATCGTCTGTGTAACACACTTTAGACAGCTTAGGAAAGTGCTCGCAGGGCTCACGTGTGGGCATAGTTGGTAGTTAGGGGAGTTGACATGATTTAAATAAGGTCTGAATAAAGTTGAGTTCAGTATTTGAGAATAATTAATTCAGAAAGAGCTGTTAAATTGCCAGGAGCCATCAAAATTCCATCCTTACAACAGTTTAAGAATACTGTCAAATGAGAATCTAATAACAGACAACGACTTACTTAGTTTATGAATACCGAAAAAAAATTGTAAGTTTTATTGAAATTCCGATTGACAGCTCTTGTTTGAGATTCTGCTGTCAAGCGCCATGTTGATAACAGCTTATTATTACAGGCATACGAGTAGGTATATAAACTTGCATCCGAAAAGAGCATTAACAAGTTTTATGAACATAGATAGTAAACCAGTTTCAGAAACATAGATAGTAAACTAGTTACAGAAACATAGACAAGTACGATTCCATCATTTATGTTAGTATTCAACCGATTAGTTTCTGATGCTAAACCAATAATCTATATGTAAACATGACAGCTGTATATTTATCGCCATTCACCTCACACGCATTAGGCATATAAACTAGCGAATTTTCTAACACATTCTAATAGTTTACCATACTGGTAATTTACGATTACTTCACAAGACAAGCAATTGACAACGAAGGCCTATGCCATGTTTTTCAATTTTCTAATAAAATACGAAGTACATACCTAAGTACCAATATAAATCAGTGATAGACATTATGGTTAATCAGAAAAGAAAACTTTGTCTATAAACAAGTTGCATTACAGCAATTACTGAGCGATTTTATTTAGTAGCCTAAGGACTCCATTTACTAATTACTCCGTGTCCGTGATATTTATGGGAATGTAATGAGTCCAGATACAAAGACGTTTTTTTTATACCAACTTATGCCTTAAGTCTTAACAAGGTTAAATAATAATTACAAAATATCATACATTATTATGTATGATATTTTTCGGGCCTATTGGCCCGAGTTAGCAGTAATTAACTCGGAGTTAAAAGATAACCCTCCTTGGCGGAAACGGGCTTTAGCTTACCAAGTGAGAATGGGAAAAATAACGTAAAATAAAAGAAAATGGCTAACAGCTCGATCGACCCTGCTATCAGTAACCTATTACAATAATAACCCATCTTTAAAATTCCGATACCGCTACCACCCCTGTGTCATTAAGTGTCATTATCGTCTGCACCTTTGAATGATGCATGAACACATCGCGATCTTTTGCCGCGATCGCGTTCAAGGGAAATTAGCTTTAAATTGCAACAGTAATCGTGTGATCGATGGGAATTGGCTCGCGTTTGTAATAGAATAATTATTATGACTAGTTGTGACTTGCGATGCCGCTTGTTATTAGTGGAGTATAAAATTGGTGATTTAGTATTACTTATGAATTATCTAGTTAGGTAGGTAACAATTATGTTCGTAGATTAGCTCGAATACAAAAGTAATTTTCCTGAAAAAGCAGCTAAGTAGGCATACTATGTTGTTCTTCAGTCAGATATATTACCTGCCATTATTTTATTATTGCTACCTACATGTCTTATAACAGGGTTGATGACACCACCAATCAATTGACTTTTTATGAGCTGTCAAAAAGCGATTCTTGGATTCCTCCATACATTTTGTATGCCATTAGTAAAATATGACGTCACTTTGTTGCCAAATCAATTGACCAACCATTTATTCATATAAAAGCAACAAAAAAATATATTTTACAGTTAGTTGAACGTTTTGGTTTTTAGGGTTAGTATGGAGTATGTTTTTTGAGAAGTTGTATTTACACAATTCAAAAGTGGTTGTAAATTGATTAATTGAAATAAATGTTTCGACTTCGAAGCAAAACCATGGATGGAATTCATCACTATTTTTTTAAAGAGTATCAAAACCTTCTGCACTATTAGGTAAAACGATTTTTTTAGAGCATTCTGTCCTAAAGAGGTAAGTAACTAAGGTTCAACTTTTAATTGTATTCAGTAACTTGCCAGTTGAAGGGATACCAGAAATTGACAAAATAAAGGTATTGATAGAAAGTAGTGGTGTAAAAATGAACGAAATTGAATGCACTTTAATAATGTAGGTACTTATATGCAAACATTTAATTTGAAATTTAATAACTTTTCCTAAAAACATGATATACACTATTAAAAATTTGTACACACACATCACACCCACCTATATCTACACTATTTAAACGACAAAAGTAAAAAAAAGTAAAATAATATGATTTTTATTTTGTTTCTATTAGAAGAAAAAGAAAGGAAATTATTTTAATTAACAAATATTAATTATTCTTATATTCCACATCTTACATACCGACATTCAAAGTTTTATTTAAATTGAACCATTTTTATCATTCGTTCTTTACGCAAAATCGTTCACTAGCCCAACACTAATAGTTTTAGTATGGTATCATTATTATTTTTTAAACTGTCAAGTTACTGAATAGAATTAAAAGTCGAGGTTTAGGTCGTCGGAAATAGTTGAAGTTTACTTAGAAACCGATGGATATTTTCGAATTTTTAATTTTATTAATGAACTGGTTATCTTATTATTTTATTTAATTTCATTAAAAAACATGCATCGGTTTTTAATTCAACTTTATGCGACTACTATTTACTCTTTTGGTGGCTGTACCTACATGAGCCAACTTGCCCTAGCTAAGTGATCATATTATGATCATTTTAGCTACAACTGAATGCTCGTAGAGTCTCTAAAGCTAGATTATTAAGAGTTCTCCCAAGCAGCTTTAATCCAACTTCCGATCAATTTAAACTTTCGAACTTTAACCTAAGCGTACTACAACACATATAATCTAAAATACAACTTTTACGTAATACTTGAAGTTGACAAGATCGTGACAGTCAGACACGCCTTTCGTTTAATATTAGATACGTTTGACAAGCGTCGTGAACTCAGAGACACATGTTAACACACTGCTCCGCCCGCGAATTATGTGTTAAAATATTACTTAATTGGTAGGGCTGGCAGACAGTGAAATTTTTTTTTTCTGTTTGTTAATTACTTAGTTTGTTGCTATGTGGAAGTTTTTAATGTTGTCTCTACCAGGTACCTCATCATCAGCATCATCATCATCATGTCAACCTTTAGACGCCCACTACTGAGCATAGGTCTGCCCTAAGGAGGTCAGCCCTAATCGCCATGCTTGGCCGATGCATGTTGGCGATCGCAGTAAGTGTTATAGTACTAAGAAGGACCAGGTACCTATGAGGAGTAACATCAGGTTCTTCTTTAAGCCTATTTCACATGAAAACCTTTAACAAGTCTGCTATGAATGGATGATGAGAGGAAGGCCGAAGAAAAGATGGTTGGATTGTGTGAAGATAAGAAAGTCAGTGGTACCATGACTGTTGACAGGATGGAATGGAAGAAGAAAACATGTTGCGCCGACTCCCAATAACATGGGATAAGAGCAGGGGAGATGATGAAGAAGTGTGCTAAGGAGGTCTACTGCAAAATATGAGAGCAAAGGAGTCTAAGAGAGCAGGCAGACAGAAAATGATAGACTGGCATATCACGCCAATCACGCCAATTCAGTACACGCTGCGTTGGTTTAATCTGGGGGGCCGTTCTTGTAGCTTTTAGGAACGTTCTATCTATCAAACATGCCTCTATTTTACATATTTTTTTGACAAGATTTTGACATTGATTCTCGCTGAGATGAGATGGCGACTGTATCGTGATCGTTTTTAAATTACGACAAATTTCCTTCAGTTTGCCTTTGCCAGTGGATGTAGTAAGATGATTCCGTTACTTATAAAGTTGCTGAGAAAATATCGAAGAACACTGCCCAGTAAAAAGTACAGACGCCAGCACATCAAACCATACCAGACTGTAAAATTTTTTTAATTGAATATGACCTTGACATTTTTGTATATAGTTGAAAATCTATCAAAGAAATATGACAGATTGTTGTAGCTCTATGTGCTGGTCTCTGTATATCTCTAATTTGAGTGGAACTGGACTCTATTTGCACCCAATTGAGTATTTGACACCACCAATCAATTGACATACTTTTTACGAGTTGTCAGAACGCGATCCGTCCATATATATTGTATAGCAATAGTAAAATCGGACGTCACGTATTTGTCACGATTTTGCTAATTTGTAATAAATAGTTGAGTTATTGAATCGTTTAATTGAAACAAATAAATTAATAAGTAATAATAAGTTATTAATAATTAATAGTCACCAGAAGAGATAAGTATCCATGCCGTTGGGAATAGTTTACTAGAAGAATAGTTTACTAGAAGTTTACTTAGAAACCAATGGAGGCTTTCAAATGAAATTTAATGAAATCATTGAACTGTTTATTCTCTATTAATTGTATTTTATTATATTCATAAACACTCATCGGTTTCTAAGTAAACTTCAAGTATTCCCGACGACATGGATACTTATCTCTTTTGGTAACCGTACATATTAGACCGAGGTGTATGATATTTTTCACAGAGTTGCCAACTCAATTGGCTAACTATTTTTTATTTCAAAGCAACTAAAAACCGAATTTTGAAATTGAAAATTAATCGGGTTTTCAGGATTAATATCAAGTATTTTTTTAAAGAAGTTGTGTCTGTGGTAAAAAAGCCCAATTTAAAACGTCAAACGCCTAATTCGCGACAGCCCTGTCATAACATAATGACAGGTCGCGCGACCCCACTAAATTACTACGTACCGTTGTCGCACTGTAACACTGTTAGCGTGGTCGGACTGTCTCCCTAACTGCTCTGTGGTCACGTAACATTTAAATGATTTTTGTATGACCTGAGTTAATGTGATACTGGGGCTTAGAGGATAATTTGTCACTTATATTCTTCGATAGTTTTATAACAAAAAAAAAATGAGCCGTCACGGGACGCCTGGCAGATGTGAATCATCGACATTATTTTGTAAAAGTAATATGCAGAAAAGAGCAGATTGTGATAGGAACTAAATATGCCATAATGATAAAATAAAATATTACGATTTTTTTCCAGATAACGATGACTATTTATTGAATAAACATTTATTTTCATTAAATACAAAAATTTACGAATTTATTTCAAATCGTGACTACATAATTCGTTTAATCAGTGACTTCGGTAATCGCACAGTCATTTGCGCATGGCGACGCGTCGCCACACCGTACACACTACTTCATATAGACTGTATACATATACCATCAAATAGCGTGGCGACGCGTCGCCACTGCATGCGTCCCCACGCCAGAAATCGGTTTTACATGCGGCTATAGATGTTTCACATCAAAAGAATTATGTAGCTAACCTAACACATAAGACTAACATACAAGACAAAAGTAGGTATTTCGTATAAATGGAATAGAGAGTATTGTTTGAATGAAGTAGTAAAGCCGTAGTTTACTGTGGGGGGTCCCGGCCAGATTAGCACCCACCCATTTCATCCCGAAGGTGTCGTAAAAGGCGACTAAGGGAAAAGACTAAGGAAAAAACTTCCGTGTACCAATCTCACTGCGATTATCAAGACGCCTGCCAAGCGTGGGGATTATGGCAACCACCAGCCCCCCCCCCCCCCGTTGTCTTATCTGCTTAGCCTTTTCACAACGATGTTGGGGCCAGCTTCCAGTGTAACCGAATTCAGCTGAATACTAGTTTCACATAGAGTAACTGCCTGACAGAGCTTTACAACCCTGCTACTACTAACACGATACACCTTGGTAAGACTGGTTGTCAGACTTTCTGGCTTTTGAATACCCGTAACGACTGTCAAAGATCTACGAATGACAGCCGGGACTAAAGGCTTAACGTGCAACTGAGACACGGACAAGAAGCTTATAAGTAAAAGTTGAAGCAACACTTTATATACCTAAGTGAAACCAACTGTGGGCAGACGCTCTCTTTCTGAATGCATACATAAGAACGAGACAGTGATATGTGTTTTCTTTATCTTATGTATGCATTCAGAAAGAGAGCGTCTGCCCACAGTTGGTTTCACTTAGGTGTTCAAGAGTGTTGCCTCCGCTTTTACCGATAAGCTTCTTGGACACGGAGGGGTATAAAATGCATGGATGTAGTGTTTCTTACTATAAGTGAATTAATTGTTCTGTTAAAAAAATATCTTAAATCTTAAGATCCAAAGTTTTGTTTCAACTGCACAATATACTCACTAGGCACATAAATAGTTCTCATATTTTAACCTTCCACATTTCATATTACGTTCACATACCATCTAGATATGCTACCATTGTATCCTAGGCTGTATTGTAAAAATTGTGTTTGTATGCAAAACTGACATCGGTATTCAATGGGGACACTGCACTGGCCAGTACGGTAGATGTATCAATATTCATGACAATGTATGTCGCTCTATGGTTAGCTAGTTAGCTTATTCTCATGATCTGAGAATGATGCGAGTGATTTATGTGTAGCTTTAGCAGTAAAACTTGAATGACCACAGTCATTCAAGTTTTTTATATGTTGGTGTACTGATATTTTTATGCTGCGTGGTTGTACTGATTTTTTTAGGCTGTGTTTGTATTGTCAGAGTGAGTAAAGAGAAGGAATAGGTATTATGAAATATTAGACTCTTAGGGCGGGTTGCATGACTAAAATCTGACAGCCAGTCTTACCAAGGGGTATCGTGTTACCCAGCAACTGGGTTGTGGAGGTCAGATAGTTCTATATAAAACACTGGTATTCATGCATCCGATTAGACTGGAAGCCGATCCCAACAAAGTTGCGAAAAGGTTAGGCAGATGACATCAGTTTTTAAATAATCGTAGATCTATACTAATATTATAAAGCTGAAGAGTTTGTTTGTTTGGTTGAACGCGCTAATCTCAGGATCTACTGGTCCGAATTTAATAATTATTTTTGTGTTGGATAGTCCATTTATCGAGGAAGGCTATAGGCCTATGCGAAGCTGGGTCGGGTCGCTAGTACCTAATTTATAATTACTATCTTCCAAATCTTTAAGATCTAGTCTTCCTGATACGTTCCTATCCTATCTTGGGAGATGTTAACGTAACTAGGAGACGAGTAGTTAAAAAGCTTCTATTGCTTTGTCAATCATTATTTGTGTTTTATGTATTAATTAAACTGTCTTCATTGACTAATTGTCGTCCCCTACAAGTTTGCGCCGTCGCATTAAATTCAATTGCTCTCATTAGATTTGACCAATTGATTATGACAACTTCCGTTCGTACTCGGATTTCTGTTTACTCTCGTTTTGATTGAAGCACTTCCTATGTGGATTATTGTAATTAACGATAATCAAGAAAGTTTTTTTTTATACTAGCGAAAACCGCCGTGCCTTGTGGTGCCGGCCGCACATAGCACCACCCCATTTCTACCCGTGGGTGTAGAAATAAGGCGACAGAGGGATATTGACCAGAGGATGGGCAGCAGCGTCCTTCCGAGTACCATAACACCTACTGCGATCGCCAACATGCATCAGCTAAGCATGGCGATTACGGCTGAACCCGTCCTTGGGGGAGACCTATGCCCAGCAGTGGGCGTCTAAAGTTTGACATGTTGATGATGATAATGCCTAGCGAAATATTTTTTAGAATCGGAATCGGAAATTTGCGCATTAAACAAAAAAACAAAAACTAACTCTTCAGCTTTAATTAAGTAATAGATAAGACTAGTTTCTGCCCGCGGCTTCGCCCGCGTAAAAAAGAACGATTATCCCAAGGGAACACATTATCGGTCTAGAAAGTATCCTATGTGTTAATCCAGGAAATGGTCTACCTGTGTGCTAATTTTCATGCAAATCTGTTCTACGGTTTACGCGTGATTGAGTAACAAACATCCAAACATCTTCACAAACTTTCACATTTATAATATTAGTAGGAATCGTATGATTATTTCGTATACCTATTAAATAGAGATATTGATAGATAGACATAGAGACTCTATGGAGAAGAACGAGCAAGAAACTCCAAGGACACTCTTAAATTAAGTTTTTTTTTTAACTGGTTACATAATTACGTCTTTATAAAATAATAAGTGACACGTGGTTTTATCATTAACAGCTCCTGTTTAGAAAGTAAATGAATTACTTTTTCAATTGAAATTAAATAAATAGCTTATTCAGGTACCTATACGAAATAATCTTATCTATTACCTAATATTATAAAGCTGAAGAGTTAGTTTTTGTTTTTTTGTTTAACGCGCTAATTTCCGATTCCGATTCAAAAAAATATTTCGCTAGGCATCATCATCATGATCAACAGGTAAGTAGATACTTACCTACGTTTTGGAACAAGCAACTAGTTTCAACTTTCTGACCAGGGCCTGTAGACAAAATCCCTTTTCTGTTAGCGTTAACGCCAACGGAAAAATCAAATTGTATGCAGTTGACATATTTGCGTCACGTGACATCGCGTAAGCAAACGTCAACTCCATACAGTTTCATTTTCCGTTGGTGTTAACGCTAACAGAAATTAAGGGATTTTGTCTACAGGCCCTGACCGACTTCTTGACAATTCAAAAGGGTCTGTAAATGGTTTAATTGAAATAAATGTTTTGATTTTGAATGTCTGTTTGTCGGTGATAACCTCTGAAACGCTAGTTTGGTAATATTCAGGTTTAAAGGTCTTAGTCTAGATTATGTAGGTAACATAACAGTCTGTTCGTGTGTGATCTTTATTTGGAATATCTAAAGGACCCTAAATAACACGGATCAAAAGACCAAAATAAAATACAAGACATGCGTTTAATAAGTACCTATAGACTGAAACGTCTATTAAACCTAAAATACAATTATTTACAATAATACAATTTATTTTGTCGCAGAAGATAATCTTTCAAGACACGTAAGTATAAGAAATGTTATCTCATAACCATTCTCATAAAAACGTTACACGTCAATAAGACGAATCACTTCACATAACGAAAGATGACAAAGAAATCTTTTGTCTTAACGAATTATTTCATTAAAATTTACAGCATCATTAAAATAACTGCTTAAAATATCTATTTTGACGCTCTGATCATCTCATCAGGGACAAACGACACCATAAACACGATCCTTTTTTTTCTCCTCATAAGCTAACGAACGGAATGACTGCATTCAGCCCGAAAACGATAACATTAAAATAAAATTATAGTTGTTCTTACGTCGAGTTTAATTACCGGCCTCTTATTGGTCCGTCCAATTTCTTTATTTTACGGTTGGACAACAAATTTATATGTAAATCGATGGCGCGGTGGTCCGGCGCCGGTGATGCATCGAGTATCGATTAAAAGTAATTGCCCCTCTCTAGGATATGACGGCATCTGGTTAATTGTTCGAATTTCTAATTGTTTTTTTTTTTAATCAATTATTTGTTCGGTATTTTATCGATTCGTTTCTCTAAATGAAAGGCCCAGTGTTAATTTATAAATTTTCTAGACTGGTTTTAGTTCACCTACCTACTTATAATTTACAGGCATACCTACCTAACAATAAACTAAGCACATTATCAGAAACATGCGGTATGATTCCAGACATAGGTAACTTTCTTAATTAATTTAATTACATCGTATCGACATAAAAATAAAACCAGAATCCTTAACTAATAGTTCAAAGTAACAAGCGCCGGGTGGCGCCACTAGTCCAGCCGTTACAATCGCTTCGCCACGCTCACAGATCATAAACAATAATTTTGTTGATCGTTCTTTGATGAACTGTCTATGGCGCAGCTATTACGTAATTTTATTAAAAAAAGGAAACTGGAAACGGGTTTGATAAATAATTTTCGGTAAACCATAAATTCGGTATCTTGTTAAGAATCGGTGAATGGCTTTACGGATTTTAAAATAATTAATCTTTGGAAATCTAGATTGACTCATATGGTGATGTTGATAAAAAAAGAACAGAATCGGATAAATGTACAGAAAGTTTTCATTTTCAACTTTATACATTGTGAAGTTCAGTAGTTGCGCTATTCGCTACGAGATGGCGTTACATGTCTGAGGCATTTTTTAAAGTGTCTACCGTATTTTCTTAACGCACATAAATATGAATTTAGTTGTTTTTTATGTACTTAAATCAATTTGATAAATTTGAATTAATGTAAAAAAATATTTGAACGATTAGAGATCCATTTTTTTTAGTTTTAGAATATAGTCACAATAATAAGTAACATTATTCGAAACCACCTATCCCAACCAAATAGAATTAAATATAGAACGCATATCGCATTCTAGGCGACGCAATGCCGCCCGTCGCCCCACACATTCGCGCCAAATGGCTAATTCGCGCGGCAAGCATACGCGCCATAACTCATATCAACTAACCAATCGCCGAGGGAGCGTGCAAACATGCCTCCGTCTCGTTCTAACCTACTAGAAACCTGAGCCTTGTTTGTTTTTCCTTTTACTTCCTTTGAAATCTTATTTTGAATTTTATTCCTGCAGGGGCGTGGATGCGACGATGCATTTACTCTCTCCCACGTATGGAACGCAACTGCCGTCTCGGTCTCGCTTTTTGTAATTTTAATTCGCAGAACGCTATCGAAACGTGATTCGAGTCTATAGAAACTTTTTTATTGCAAATGTTCGGAATTCGATGAGGCAAAGACGGGATTTCGGCAAAGCAGTATGCAGTATCGATTGAATTCGAATGATGCATCTTCGTTTAACTTAGGAAGTGGTATATGATTTGTAGCCGCCATTTTCGAGTATCTCCAAAACTGTATCTAATCAAAAGTATATACATATTTCAAAATGGAATCCGGCCATTTATTGATTTCAGTGCAATTTTTTATGCGTGTTTCGTGGAAACGCTTAAATTCGTGAGTCTCTATTTTTATTATGCTTTAGTTCGCATTATTTTCATAATCCTCTGAGTTACTTGCCTAAGCCGTATTAAGTGCAACAATTCCTGTTACAGAGATTCAACTAGCTTCAAATTTTTGACTGACTGACTCCCTGACAATTCAAAAATAAAACAGAATCTAGTCTTAAACAAAACAAACTCTCACTACATTTATATCTCAAATAGGTACCTATAAGTAGCCAAAAATCAGACTCGACAAAAAAAACGAAATAAAAAGACCAACCTTCAAATTCCCACTAACTCAATTAAACCACACATCTCACTTCTAACGCGTCAAAGTAGTCACATATTTCTCGAACCTTAAGACTAGTTAAAACAAACGACGGATTACTACAGAGGAGCCGACCACCAATATTTGTGGCCAACAGTTGACAAGTAAACCGTCTTAGCATTGAGTCAACAGAAGGGGTTCACTAATGCCCCTTTTTACCACAAAAAGCATTGACAAATATTGGATCAAATGCGGCAGTCGCTTGCCGCGTTATTGTTTGTGATTTTAGAGTTTTAAGGTGGTATATCGATTTTAAGTTATTGGAGTATGACGGTATTGTGATTGTCTACTGGATTGCTTTACCAGGTTCGTCCTCGAATGGAGTCTTCAAACTTTAGTTGATCATGCGGCAACGGTGCATGACCGACTGGGTATTTCTAAGTAGGTACGAAAAGTTTCTCGAAGTAATTTTGGTCTAGCCGGTCAATTCTGTAATTCGGTTTGCTATGTAATGCGACGGCATTACAGAGCTAGGAAGTGACGACTTCCTAGCATCGGTGGTACCTAACCTTAAGGTCACTTTACCTAAATTCACCGAGGGAGATTGTTACAGAATAGCACAGCTGGTCCTAGGCTCCGCACTGTTTAAAATTTACGGGTTAGCACAAAATCCTAGCAACTGTGATCCTAAAATGTGTATTTCAATGAGAGCACAACTTACAAGGCCATTGACTTTGATTTCCTTATTTACCTGCCATGTTACTATTCGCGTTCATGAATACAATCTTGCACTCAAGGATAGATTATCACTCAACAAAGATACAGTACAAAAATTACACAGAACCATCAAAAGTTAAGCACCAAATCGAATCCTAAATGATCACTAGTTCAACTATCTTCCATGCGCAAAAGCAACATCCATTAACGACATCTTAGACTATACTGATCAAGTTTATCTATTATATTAACGTAATCTGTAGTAGCCATAGAAAGAGGTGCATTGTGGACTTGAAAAGTGAACTTTTGAAGAGGGATATTTATGAGCAGAAGTAAATACTATACGGTAAGTAAGTTCTATAAGGTCTTAAATGTAACTATGTCTAGCAGAAGTAAATCGCCTTAAATTAACCAATCATCTTCAGCAGCAAATTCATAAAGAATCTTAAAAGAAAATCTGCCAAAAAATCTCCCTCCCAATTTGTTTGCCAATAAAATCCATAAACCCGCAAATTTTTCGAAAAATCTCTCACCCGACCCTTGGATGCACACCACAGAACAATCGCACATGCGCGGGAGCATCCATTAGCGATTAACGAGCGATCGGCGGGCGGCCACTAAATTAAAATAAATATTTGCCGGCTCGCCACAAAGCGACGCCGCTTTCATCCGCGCCGACACAGGTGCCGACTAAGACGTACAGTCAACCACTTACTGTACTCACCGTACTAGCTATTCAGTTCTTGATTAAGTTGAGAGTAAAACTAAAATATGGGAAACTAATTACATTGAAGCAGTAAATGTCGAAGGAGCAGTTAATAGCAGAATTTATGGCGAGTTATAGCAGGTTATAGGTTTTCATTTTCGCAGAGTCAGGTGCTTAAGATGTTGTCTTTTGAATTAATCATGTTATTCATATAAGTCAGTGTTATATGACTGTTGGACGTTAATTTGGAAATGAACCATAGAAATGGTCTCTTGATCAGACAATACTGGGTGGGATAACCTTGTCACAACCACAGCACACACACACAGCACACACCACCAAAGCATTATGTATAGCAGTCATACGTTTCGAGTGTGTTTGAGTGCAGTGAGTAAGAGTAATTCAATCCAATAATAACTTTTGAGAAGCATAAATTCGATGAATATCAGTTGATGGCGTGGCGAGGTGTCCTATAGTTGCTTCATGGAAATATCTTCACTACAAAGCCAGAATACAAGACAGCTTCGCACGGAAAATAAGAACTACAACAGCCACAATAAATTCTTAAAAGAACTTAGCTGATAAAATATATCTGGATGGACAGAAAGCCGACACGATACCAACATATTAGTAAGAAACATTAGCGACAGCAATAGAGAAGTTGCAATAATTATAGACAAAGACTTACATCGATTTATCTTGCAAACCGTACTTACTCCATAAGTGTACCACTGATGCATATCATTAAGAAATGTGCGTGCGCTCACAGCGTTAAAGGCTCGATGTTTCAGCGATTCGATAAATAAACGATTATGTACTGCAGTTGTTAACGTGTATATGGCAACGGGTTTACTAGTAATTACTATCTAATTAATTTATTTGTAGTCAATGGCCAGTGCTATATAAGAATATGACATTGTTTTTTCATGTTTTACTGCTGTTTTAAAGTTTTACATATTATTGAATGCTGATGGAGAAATATAGTTAGACTGAAGTATCACTTATTGGCTGTTTTACTGAAAACATTCTATGATAGTGTTACTTTATACCTGTGGCGCCCCGTTGCTGTCTGTAAGAGTAGGTATATATGTTCTGTGCAGTAAGGACTAAGGACTATATTATTTTTGAATTTTCGGGACATTTGTCAGAAATTTTTATTAAACGAAATGTGAGTTGTTACACGTTATAAATTGAGAAAAACGGATTAACTCAATGTGCCGGGTTCGTCCGACTAGTTTCGATGGCATACGGCCACACAGACGAACACAGCAACACAGCGAGTTAATCCGTTTTTCTCAATCTATAATGAGTCAGAAATGTTAAAAATTAAATAAGAATTTTGTATGTGCCCAGTATTTGTACAAGCGGTTAGGTTATTTATTTTTGTCTACGCATCAAATAAACGTTTTCCGTTATCCTCATATCCACAAAGAATTACTACCAACGATTTAAAGGTGATAGTTAAAACTGGTTTAGATGCTCGACTTTTAACACAATAATAAGAACCAATAACAACAGGAAGCCATAAGTAGTCTACAAAACTGAAACCTCTATTCTCGCTACGCAAACATTTGATCAATGGATGGTCCCATTACATACCTTTGTTTTTTCAGACACCTGATAGTCCTACACGGACTAGAGGATTGATAGCAAGAAGTTTGGACAGGTGTCCGATAACTGTCGGATGTTGACAGTCCGAAGTTGTTTAAAACTACTAGTTAGTAGTAGTCACTTCTTTTCTGGAGTATTGAAACTGGTCCTTACATACGCGAGATTCAAGAGCTGGTCAGGACATAAGGGGTAGTGATTACGAGGTTCAAGAAGTTGTCAACGATGTTTGAAATCTAGAAGATAGGAATAGCAGATCACTAAAGACTTATTCGGTTTAAAAACTCTGAAGAATTAATTGAAGTACATCAGAACATAAGTACTTAAGTGTTTGTTAAGGCTCTAATTGCAAAATATAAACTATTCAAATTTTTCTAAGATATTTGTTGATCCTTCGTGATAATTAAGATAAAGTTTAACTAATTATATTTAGAAATATATTGTAACGTGCAATACTATATTTGTTTTAAATTAAAAATAACTTCTTTTTAATTTATTTTAAAGTAACACCGAAAACAAAACGATAAAACTTCGCGGCAATAACAAAATTATAAAACTATGTAGTAAAAATACTGGTAGTTTATATGTAGGATACAGAAGTGTTAACGTTTGACCAGACCGGCGCGCAAACAGCGGTGTGTACAGACCCTTTAACGGCGAATGTAATCTGTATTTGTGTACACTCACGCTAAATGGTAGTGAGGTATATTCACGGTGTTAAAGCTAAAAGGATGAATACAGGATGAAGTTAAACTGGTAATGTTAAAGGTAAGTAAACCTGACGAAGTATTTCAAATACAATGTGGTCCTTTGACTTTTGTTACGACTGATATGGAAAGTCTAGCTTGGGACTGAGATAACTTCATAGTCTTTCGCTTTGGCACTACCTTTTTACTATAAAACTGTGGCAGATCACCAAAAATACTAAACCTAACCTAAGTGATAGAAAGTCAAAGCCAATGAGTAAAGGCTCTCAGTCACCTACTTGCAGTTTTATTTTGTAATAATTAGCCTCGGTGAATATGGGACCACAATCCATCTGACATTCCACCTTACGCTAGGAATTGACTGCTGACAATTTTTAGTATCAGATGAGTGACAGTTACTTAACCAAAATTCACCGAAGAAGATTTTTACAGAATAGCCCTGCTCAATTTTTGACAAAGGTCTGTGAATTACAAAGAAGCTGCAATCAGCTAACAAGAAACATTATCAACAACCATTTTTAAACCAAGATCAAAACAGCACATTAACATAAAATGAATACAACTAACGAGCAGCCAAGCAATGATAATAAAATGACGAGAATACGGGAAGCATGACACATTAAGTCATTTCCATATGCACTATCCAGAAAATTGTGACAGTAAAAGGTACTGTTATTAATATACCGTTCATTAAACCTATCTACATATAGCTAACACTAGATATTAAACTATAAAAGCTTCCTTTCTCAAGTATAAAATCACAACAACCGACCATTTTGTGGAGAGATGTCATTTCAAAGATAGGGCAAAATAAGAGAGCTCAGTCTGTAATGGTGATGGAATATAGGACCATTTTTATAAGAGTTGTAGTTTTAAACACGGTGTATGTACTAAAGGACCAGGTTCTACCGGTGGCGGGTTAGTTTGATGTGGAGAATAATGACAGGCGCCATGTTCCACATTTTAATGTGAAACTGCAAAGGCGTTAATGGAATGGTTAGATGTAAGGTGGAAAGGCAAATATTATCTTTTTATAGTATTTTTGTGAGATGAGCAGTTTTTCCAGTGATTTTATGGCAGAGTTTATTAATTTTACAGTCGGGTGGACTAGTTTAATATTTACATAAATAAGAACGTTAAGGAACTAAGAATTAACTTAAAGTTACCAATATTGTGTCAACTCGTGTAGAATTTACGCAAAAACGGGCCTGTTCTGTAGCATTCATTTAATTTCAGTCTTGCGTTAAAGTGAAATAAAAAATGACAACAATTACAGGACCACACATAAAAGGTACACATGCGAAACCCAGGATCAACAAAAAAAAGAGCTGTCTCTGGAAACTTCGAGTTTTCAGAAAACGCAAGTAAGTGAGGGTCCTGTTTTTGGGTTCGAAGGTGTTGAGCTAGGCTAGATGGATGTAAGTATTTAAGTTCAGTCAGTCCCCCATCAAAAGCTTAAGGCGCTTCCCTGACCAAGTAATCTTGACCATACATTTCCTCTTTGCCACAGAATAGAAATTCGCACAATTTTTTGTTTTTTTTTTTTGTTATAAAATTAAGAGAAACGATCTTGTTCTATAAAATAAAACGTGAAGTATAAAGATTTTTTAATTACCTATCTATTAGTGTAATCATCAAATGAATAGCAAGTCAACTTTAGCAAAAGACATGTTTTCAATTATTTTAGTCATTTTTTTACAGGGAGATTTAGGTGTATATAGGGGACATAAAAAAAATAAGAACGTGGAATGTGATGAATAGTGATGATAGGATATCGAACATTAATAATATGTTTTTAGATGTAGTTTGTTTCTCTTAATTAATGAGTTAGGTAATAGCTCCTGAATGACGAAGAAAAACGCGCTTTTGGGGTGCTAGAACATCATAATGTTAGAGTGCAAAACTGACAAGTACTAATAAGTTACTGAAGTTTATTATTAACTGAACAACATACAAAGGAATACATATCTACTTAAAACAAATTGATACACTGTTCTTTAGAATACAAAGCCTAATTCAATACTTGAACAAAACAAACGAACCTTCTTTATATTTATAACTATAATAAATGAGTTCGGGGCTCATAAAATTATATGATCAATGGCGAAGCGCCACCTGCCTTCGAAAACGCACAACTATGTCGACCGATGCGTGTGCGCATTCGTTACAAAACTTTTAAATTTCCACAAAAAGAAACCTTATTCTTTTTGCAATAAGATTGGAATTGGTTTATAAACAATATTTGCTATTAGTATCAGAATTAATAATTATGAAAATTCGAACGATAATCTCACTTCCTGATCTTTTATTATCTTTTGTGGTTAATCAATTAATTAGTATGGTATAAATCAATGAAGACGTTATTTTTAGTAATTGGCGACAGTATCAACGCTGTTTAAATTACAAAAAGGAAAAATATCGTTGAATAGTTTTAAAATAGTTGTGTTGCAGAAGAATGGTGAATTAAGTATAATTTAATTAATCTACAAGTGGAATCTTTTATTAAAGGTGCCAAATTCAATGGTGAATAACTTGATAAAAATAAAGAAGACCTAGAAATAAATATGGACATCACGAAACTTGCCAAGATTTTAAACTTGGAGCATGCATATCTTCAAAAAAGAAACCTGTAGGAGAATACAGCTGTCGGTAGCGACATCAGAAAAAATCAGTAAAACAGATACAGTAATCAATTCTATAATACACCATGCTTTTAGAAAACTTTTATGACATTTTAAAGTCAGACTACACATCTTGAGAAGAAAACAAGCAGGAGAACACAGTTGTAGGGCAAGACAGAACTAGGAAAAAACAGCAGTCAGCCGTTTCTTTGTTCTTGTAGGTAAATGACGTTCATAGTGCCTTTGAATGGTCTAATCAAAATAAACAGGTACCTATATTTGGCTACGAAAACCTATGTACAAAACTACGAGAGAACATGAATTTATACTGAGAAAGTAACTATAATAAACTTTAAAGCGTAAAATTGACACAACTTCATAATAACATAGGTAGAACATGGAACATAAACTTTTGTGTTGCCATATAAAATAAATGGTAACCGATATTCTACATAACGAAGGCTAGGTTATGGGAGCTGACACGCTCACATCGACGGGATCCATAGCTAATCCCATGAGACTGCTACCGCGATATAACGGGAGCTAGGGTTGATAGATCGGGAAAAAAAACGACTTGGATTGAAACAGTGGGGTTCGAAAAAAAATGTTTGAATTCATAGGATTTGTTCAATTTGGAAGGAAATGGGTTACTCTGAAAAAAAAATAAGCAAGAAAGCAATTTCTCTGAGATAGTTGTAATCTAAGTAAACCTAGAGTATGCATAGATATAGAAACAGCTAAAGACCGGGGTTTTTGTGAAGACAACTGAAAGGATTGTCAAATGACATGAAAACTATTGTTAGCAGAAATTGTTTAGAGAAACAATACTTAAATGATTTTGGTACCTGTAACCTTTTTAAATTAGAAAGAAATTTGAAGCCTTGTATAATTATTTTGTAACTAAGCAGGTATACCTGGTTGCGTACCTACTTAAATATGTATTTTAAACTATTTAAATGTTTTATTAATTGAAGTACTCTAAATTGTTTAATTATTGTAAAAATGCTTTGCCCTTACAGGGTCATGTCAGGTGCTGGACTCCTAAAATACCTATATAATAAAGCTGCTTACAAAATGAGTGCAGTTTATATTTAACAGTTAGACCAAACACCACTAAAGGGATGGCGGGACGACTTGGATGGCTTCCTTAAGAAAATGCCAAAACATAACGAAAAGTAGAGACCGATCGAAGGAATGGAGGGAGGGCTTTGCCCAGCAGTGGGACAGTACAGGCTAAATATAATAATAAAGACCAGACCAGATCTTTAAATACTCCATTTAACCTGCAAACTTTAATAAAGACACGACCGACTCAAACCTATAATTTGCTAACCCTATGCGAGGGTAGCGCAAAACCACCCTTAATTGATTGGCTCTGTGATTGATCGAAAGTCTTTAACCGATAAACTACGATGTTCTACGAAAATATATAACCCTTGTAGGTTGTACTTTTCTTTTGCGTTTATTAGAATCGAGAATCGTCGTATCTTGGTATGTTGCTACGAATTTCTCTCAATCTATGACTATTCCGCAAGGAAATTCGTCGCAAAGTGACACGATGCGACGTCGTATCGTGTGTAAGGTTTCGGCCTGAAGAAAAACAAATGAATAAAATTGTCGGGAATAGTAACTTTTAGAAGTCAAAATTAGGTTGGGACCTCCTGATACGCCTTCTTGTACAAAACCTTTTCAATTACCATTTTTTTTTTAAGATAGATTTAAGCGAATTTAAACCTTGTTAATAAACACTTCTCTGAAAATCGACACTGTTTTCAGGTTTCAAGCAAGCAAAAGATACAATTTTTTAGTTAGCGCTAACAAGTTCACCATAGAGGTTAAACAGCTGACACATAATTTCCTTTGCCTCATAATCACCTCAATTTAAAAAGCACCATACACCCTGACCATTATACACCCAATTACGAGTTTCACAAACACATGTCACTCACAAAAACAAACAACTAACGACAATATAACTATTTATTACCTAATCTATAACAAACGCCTGTTAGTTTTGGGAACAAACCCCTAATCATTTCATAATTAACTAAGTTTTTACGCCAATTTTGGAGCCAACCATTTTTTTTGCTACGTCTTTAACGAGGTGGAAACTTTACAAAAGAATTTGAACTTTATATCTAGGACAGGGAAGTGTGTTTTTCTTTGATAGGTTTAGTTTAACAAATATTTGTGTTGGTTGAAGAGTACGCGTCCATATAATTAGGCTGCAGACACCTTGGTGTGATGATCGTTGGCGCCTCCGGCTCGTAGAGTGACCATATTGAATTATTACATCGGGATGGCATGATTTATTATTGGTCCTTTGAGTCCGAAAAAAGGATTTCGCCTTTTTTCGTCTATGACTAATAAGTATATCTTTTAGATAAGGATAGATGAGAATGTTTTAATTTATTTTAGCTAATAGGTTATTTCTAGGCAAACATGCTCCATCTTAGACTGCATCATCGCTTCCCATCAGGTGAGATAATGGTCAAACGTATGCCTATCAATAGATAAAAAAGAAGCTTAGTTTGCTAAAATGAGCAAACCCAGACACTTATTGGAAACAGTTAAATGTTCATCCAAAACTCAAATGTAATCAGCGTTTAATATCTGTCTCAAATCTTTACAATAACTTCGAAAAATGGAAGAACTTTTGACGTGGGAACCAATTTTTAAGTTAAATATTAAATATCACTTTTAAAGAAAATATACATTGTTTCTCACGATTTGACTTCAAAATAGAACTCAAATAATAAATTTAAATCTCTAAAACCAAGACAAAGTCTGTCAGCTTTAAGTTTCTTAACCTACCTAACTTTTTTTTTTCTTTTTTGGGACAAGCCCGCCACACTATTCCCTAACCACTGTAACTCCTGTAAGCCAGAATCAACAGTGGCGACCACCAGAAAAGCGCCAGAGCAATGAAGCTCGACGAGTCCCAGAGAAACGATTCAACTGTCTTGGATCCCGCAACGAAATTAATCAGAAAAGAACAGCGGAGGAGTAAGAAAAACATATTTTCCACTTCCCTCCAAATCAAGCAGGAGACAGAACAGAACTAGGCCAATAGGCACAAAGGGACGTTTACAACTGGGAGAAACCCAGTTGCTAAGCACCACGGATTATAATTGACATAATTAATGGGCCCTAAAAAGTGAGCTGTTACATTAAATTTGATTAGGTATGGCAAAAACGCTTGAACGCACGGAAATTAGTTCTATTTTCCACAAACCTACCTAACTACCTAAATAACCTTCTATCTAGTAATACAATTTTATATTATGACCTTTGCAAAGAATAAAGTAATTTACAATATCTATTAACAAACCCATACCGCAAAGATAGCAATGAAGTTTTTTTGTAAAACTGCATTAATTACAAAATTCTAAGAATGTGTAAACCAAGTAATGGATACGCTACCATAATTGTAAAAAATAATAATAAAAAAGTACTAAATGTACTGTATGTAATGTTGAAGTCATAAAAGCAACACCAGAGGATATGAAAATGGATGTTGTAAAACATACTGTGAGAGAATCTATACTTTATATTTTAATATTATAGAGCTGAAGAGTTTGTTTGTTTGTTTGGTTGAACGAAAAACGAACTAATCTCAGGATCTACTGGTCCAATTTTTTTTTATTTTGTCGTACTACTCCATTTGTCGAGGAAGGCTATAGGCCCATGCGAAGCCGGGCCGGGTCGCTAGTATCAGATATACAGTCAGTCATCGTCATCATCATATCAGCTTATTTCCGTCCACTGTTGAACGTAGGCCTCTCCCAGAGATCACCAAACAACCCGGTCATGGGCATCACGCATTCATCGCTGCCAGCCACCTTCTTTAAATCATTAATCCATCGTGCCGCAGGGCGTCTCACACTACGCTTGCCCAAACGTGGTCTCCAATCTACTAATTAAGGGAAGGCAGAAGCCTTTATTAAGTAACCCTTCTAAGAAAGAAGAGAGAAAGAGGAGAGTAGAGCTTCTTGAGAAGGAGCTCGTCCTGGAAGAACTACTAGTAATTATCATCTGCCTAGCCTTTTCCCAATTATCTTGGGGTCGGCTTCTAGTCTAACCGAATGCAGCTGAATACCAGTGCTTTACATGGAGCGACTGCCTATTGAACTTCCACAACCCAGTTACTGGGTAACACGATACCCCTTAGTAAGACTGGTTGTCAGACTTTCTGGCTTCTTACTACTCATAACAACTGCCAAAGATCTACGAATGACAGCCGGGACCAACGGCTTTATGTGCTTTCCGAGGCACGGAGGGAACTTGGTATGAAATGGATGGTCACCCATCTACAGACCGAACGCGGCAAGCGTAGTCTTCCAACTTTCGTTATTCGGGCCGAAACGTGGGGCGGCTGCGGAAGTAGCACCCTTCATATCAGCCTATTGCCGTCCACTGCTCAACGTAGGCCTCCCCAAGAGCCCTACGTAGCACCCTTGGCTATCTTAAATTGGTCCGCAGGGGCTTCTTGATCCCATACCCATAAATTAGCCATGTGTGCCCCTCGCACATTCTCCCTGAATAGGGCTTAAAAAAGACGGACAAAGGAATATTTGAATATGGGCTAACTGTTGGTCTATTCTGTAAAAGTTGCTTTCGCTGAATTTAGCTGAAGTAAGTCAGTTACCTTCGCATTTATAAATATTATTAAGTATGAATTAATTGAAAATTAACCTGAGGTCTACTCTACTAAATTCAAAAGAAATTTGCTAATAGGTCATGGAACACTTATATAAAGAAAGAAGGACAGACATAGTCGTATACACTAGTAACTCCATATAAAGACCTCACAAGACAAGCTGTAGTAAGAAATAAAGAATCCATAATTAATAATTTATATGGTGCCCCTACAAACGGAATTAAGGTATGTGATCACTAACATTAATAACAATTTCTGTGGCGAAAATTACCCTTAAATGCTCATAGCCGTAGGTGTACGCTGTATGGAAGATTTTGTCTGAATCATTACTGAGTTACATTTAGGTAATTATTTTAGGGTAACTGTACTATTTAGAGGTCAATGATGATATCGAAAGATGCTTTGCAAAGCACAAAAGGTAGAGATGATAGGTACTTTTGTAAGTTTTCTACAGTTTTTTAAAACCAAATTTAGGGGTAAAACTACTGTTTTGTGATTGGTTCACCAAAATGACAACTGCTGATCAAATTGCTTGACATTTGAAAAGAGAACAGATTTTCGAATATCCTTATAATAGACCTTTAATGTGATAGCAATTAAAAAGTAGTTAGAAGTCTAAAATTAAATAAAGAACAGTTGAATAGAAAACTCTTTCGATCATTTTTCGAAAATTAAAAAAGTAACCGTCAAAATATATGGTCTAGGAACGCCCAAAGCTATTTGAGTAACGGCTAACTATTTTGGAGGCAAAAAATTGATGATGCCCGTCATAACAGCAGATGTTAATGAGTCTATTATTTATGAAGGACCCTTTTTTGGGCTTTTACACGGTTTCCATAAAATGTTTAATATACGGGCAAGGAAACATACCGGTCACGCGCGAGACCGTAAAAGGACTAAAGAATACTTAGGGCGGGTGGCTTCAACTAACCATTACTGACCGGTAATAGTCAAAAATGGCGCTAACTATCGTCAAATCAAAAAAACGGATTGTTTCACAAAATCATACGTCAAAAAGTTACTATTACCATAACCGACCAGTCATCGTAATTTTGTGTTGTCAAACAGCTACTTGCAAACATCAAAATATTATGGAATCTCTTTTTGAATAACCTTAACTGACGGTTTTTTATGTCATGAAACAACCCGTTATATTTAACGTACGTTAAACATCATCAGTCATAGTAACTTTTTAACAGTCCGTATGTAAGGTTAACCGACTGTTTGAAACAACCCGCCCTTAAAATGTAACAACATGACTTTTGGGGAGTCGTGTCTCTATTCAAACATGTTCATACTCAGATATCTATTATTCATACTCATATCAGTCCAAATCGAAAAATGTGTCATTGATTTGAACAAAATTATTATTCCAAACATCTGAGAATGTTGAATAAGAGTAGTCTCACATTTTACAATTTTTTTTCAAATTGATTCCTTCAAGAGCGTATTGTTAACTCTATCTCGATGGCAGGTGATAGTTATGTCGTATATGCTTGATGTTTTACTATCTCTCATGTCTAGTTAGACAACTAGAACATCTTTTCAAAACATAAATATGAATTTATTGTAATTTACTAGCGAGACCAATATTTTACTTCTATAATTAGACAACAAAAAAAAACTGTCAGGGAAAAGTTATGGAATTATTCGTGTTTCGATAATTGTTCTAAGTAATAAAAACTTATGACTTTTTGTTCAGTGAAACCCAAACGTGCGTGTAAGAAATTGACCATTTATCTTAAATGTGATTGGACAATGACTTCATACGTCATCGCTAGTCAGCCATTTAAAAACATTATTTTAACTCGAAGCTATTTCATATTAAAAAAGAGAATAATTTTGAAAAATATATTGAGTTGTTTTAAATCTGATGTGCTAAACACGTAGAAATGAATAAGATTATTTTTACTTGCAGCATATCAGATTAAAAGATGTCGAATTTTTTATACATTGCTTAAAAACCTTTCAACATAATTGAAGTAAGGAGATCGAAACCTTTTTATTTAGATATGTCAATGTGAAAGTCAGCGTTTGCCAACCTTTTTGGTGATACGTAGTTGTTTTTTTTAGTAACTTAATGTCTAAAGTCAGCGTTTCCCAAACTTTTTAGTGAAAATGTATTTTTTTCCTTTTTAATGTTATTATTTTTAATAAAACAAAAAATGTCTACTAACCAAATGGTCTGAGTGGGGTTCTCTGGGCGCACTAGGGCCCGCGTTGGGCCACAGCAACTTTGACAACATCCGTTGACTTTGGCAATAGATGAGCTCCTACGAAGGAGAAAAAACGTACTTTAGTTTGTTTAGAATAAAGGCTCTTATCGCCTGACAGGGTTTTCGCTCCTTTTCTAAGAGGGAAATCAGGGTTACAGGTGATAATATCTTTTTTTACATTTAAATGCCTGTAAATCGCCCATCAGTGCTAAAAAAATGTTAACTGCTCTGAAATTATACAATTAACAAACTAAAAATGTAAAGGTCCAGGTTATTCAATTCTTTGCTTATTGAATATTTATTGTATACACATAGGCTAACTTCTCACTGAATGGGTCACACACAATTATAGTAGCAAAAAAAAAAAAAAAGATTATTTGAAGCATTTTTTCGGATGCTGTCAGTAGTCCTGATTAAGCAAGTGTCTTGAAACAGTAGCAGTAGTAGACAAGTGTATATTAAGACCATGAATTCAATACTGGTTAAAAAAGAACACAAAATGGATTAACACATCCAAGAAGACATCACCTGTCAACTGTAGGATATGAAGAATTTGATGAGATCTACCCACTGTGCAGATAAAAAATGTAATAGAAGGCAGACAGAACTGCATATGTCCAGCCAAACAGTATACCTTAAAAAGGTAGCTCTACTAACAAGCCAGGAAATAGGACAGACAGGCCGAAATCACCCGAGGCTAGGCCGAAAATCAAAAAATCTCATAAAGCAAAGGTGTGCCATCGTGGTGGGTCTTATAGGTACATTTCTTAGAAGTTCTTCATAGCTTAACAAGCACGCTACGAGTGTTCTCAATGAACAAGATTATTAATAATAACAACACGTTTTTACTGGTTGCGCCCGCGCCGCCGGCGATCGAACTTAATGTTGGTAAAGGAGGTTACAAACTTGCGGTTGAATTGTGACGGGTGAAATAAATTGTTAGCTTATGAGATCATTTAGTTATTGGTATGTCATTTATGTCTTTGTTTTCGGGCTGATAATTAATAAGATTCTATTTTTATACTTAAGAAATAAAAGTAAATTGTGCTGGCATTATGAAAGTTCAAAAAACATTATCACGGGGTAAAATTTCCAGGAATGAGTAAGTAGTAGCTAAACAGGCGTACCAAATTGTCAAGAAAATGTAGAAAAAAAAAGTTGACCAAATAGCGTGCATGAAATTACAAAGACTGAAACGTCAAACTCATAATATTTCTTAGTAAACCAAACGTTGAACACTCCTGGACGTTAAAAAGTATAACGAGATGGTAATAATAGGTTATGGTCAGTTCTCGCCTGCAAAACAAACATTGGACAGAGCAGGTTCGAGACAGAGAGTGCTAAATTACTTTAATTATGGTGGAAGGAACTTCGACGTCGTTTTCTGATTTACGTTTACAATTTTTGTAAAACGTTTTTGAATTTTGATCGATTTCGCCGGATATGGAATGAGTGTGATATTTTTTCCTTTGTTTTTTGTTTTCGTCACTGGATTATGTCATTGTCTTTCTTACTATTGTTTTAATTTAAAACCTTCATGGTTTAAACTAGCTTTAATTGCATATTAATGTGAGTGATTATTTTATTACAAAGTTGAGTGATTATGAATTTATGACAATAATCATCAATCATAAAACACCGATTCTTTTTTTATTGCCAAAACCTATTCATAATTATCAAGAAATTTCGCAATAGTTGGAATATTTGAGGAGTGTTTGAGTTACAAGTTCCACAGAAGAAATAATAATAATATTATAATCCTTTATCTTTGAGAATGCCACAAAAAAGGCTGGAAAAGAAGGAAGCTTATTTAGTTGACTGACCCCATCATAGTTAGCGTCTGTTTCCAGTCTAATCGGATGACCAGTGATCAGTGTTTTACATGGAACGAATGCCTATCTGACCTAACCTATTTGCTGGGTGACACGAAACCCCTTAGTAATACTGGTTGTAAGATTTTCTAGCTTCTAACTACTTAGAACGACTGTCAAAGATCAATAAATGACAGCCGGGACCAACGGCTTTACATGCTTTCCGGGGCACTGAGGGGTTTCGATATGAAGTGGATATATAGTCACCCATCCATAGACCGACCGCAGCAAGCATACCTTAACGAACATGATCAGTCGATCCTTACGTTAAATTATGTGTCATTTTAAAATAAAGTTTGTTTGTATCTCGTCAATACAGAATCCTTAAAGACAATTTCAATACCTTACCTACCTCAATACCTTTTTTACCCAAGTTTATTTATTTATATCATAAAACATAAATAAAATACCTACATAAGTAAGTAGTTGTGTGTAGCATCTAAATCAAATTAACTGGTCTGTGCAAGTGGGCGGTCATTATGCGAAGTAACTTATAAGGCTTAAAACGCATTTATTAAAGACTTATAACGTATTTGTAGATATTTATCTCGTTCTTGATACAGCTGTCATTATTGTGTTGACTTGACTCGCTTTTTTGTGTGCACTGTGTATGTTTTATTTTACGTTTAGGGCATAAACTAGGTGTAATTTCTTATGTAATCACTAGTGACCTAATCTAGTTAGTTAGAAGATGGTTTTTCGAGCACAAAAAATAGGAAAATCTTTGATCAGTCAAAATGGCTGACACTTTTAAAAGAAAGTTATAGAATGAAGATTAAAACAAAAGCGAAACGTCAAAAATCCAGTCAAGCCATCTAACAAGTTGACGGACGTTCCAGAAACAAAATTTTATTTTTTCTGAACTAGTACCTAAAATACCCGTTAAAACGGCAGCTGTTTTTAACCAAACTTTATACAAAGGTCTTAATCTTGTATACCTTTATATTTACTGAAAAATAAACCCTTTCAATAGATTGATAGCAGTGTTATTATAAGCAACACGTTACTATAAAGCCCCGGGCACCACTCCGATAGGATCTCTCGCAGCTGATATCCAAAAACCGAGATTAAAATGTTCCCTGAATCTCGAGAAATACCGAAATTTCTGGATTCTCGGTATAAAATAATAAACAAGTAATGTAGAATAAATTATAATATTTTTACGCTTAAATAATTGCTTCTTTTTTACAAGCCTTCGGCGAAGCACGCTTTTTGAGAGATTGGGGAACTGTTGTCATGGTTACGAGATCCTGGTAGTCTTGGCTTGGTCTGTTTAAGTAGGAATGGGTCAATTTAAGGTCCAAAGGTTTGAAAGGGGCCTCTCTAAAAAAGTTGACCGAAAATAAAGGAGAAAGGGCAAATAATTTGTCGCCCAGTTATGGAGTTGATAATAAAATATATCACTGAGGGATAACGTAGATTCCTATTATGGTCAGTATCGGACTAGTAGTTTCGGAGAGAACAACCAAACCAATTCTTCAGCTTTATAATATCACTAGCACTTTCCCCGCGACTTCGTCCGCGTAATTAATCTTAAATCTTATGATTTCCTATTTTTTTATAATATATAGCCTATAGCACTCAAGAATAACGTAGCTTATCATTTGTGAAAGAGTTTTCAAAATCGGACCAGTAGTTACGGAGATTATATACATACCAACAAAGGATCATGGCAGGATTTGTACAAAAAAATAAGAGGTTTAGAGAAGTTGAAATTCTAATTCCATACTCTTGGGTACCTAAAGAGTATCATCATACATTTAAAATATTTTTAAAACCCCGCAATAAAAATGGATGTCTAAAAGTTAATAGTTTAACGAAAATCACATTATTTCAGAACGAAACGATGACTGACAGTTTCTTACACTGAAATTGCATCGTTTTATGGGAAATAATGTCACAATTTCACAAATACAAAATAATTCATGTACATTTTGAACTCCGCCAGTGTAAACAATAATTCACATCACTTATCCGGGCTGGTCCGGGCTCCATAGGACAATCTACAATCTAGACAAAATCAAACTGATTGCTAATTAAAACTACTTAATTTAGACTTAGTATATACATTATATTTAATTCTTGCTTTGGTTCACACACTGGTTCATAGGTTCCTAGTTTGTTGAAATGTTTGGAGTGGTTGTCTACTTTTACAATAATTGTAAATAATAATATGTGAACACTATGTATCTATGTATACAACTTAGCTGTCATTCTTTATCTTGTAATACTTTGTACATACTTCAATATAGTGTTTTTATGCAAGGTCCATCGTATTCACGTATAGTTATATAACTGTAAACTGTAAATGCAAAATATTGTACACATTTATTTTTAAAAGAGTAAGTATGGAGTTTCTTGCCCATTCTTCTCCATACGAAACTACCTTTTGGAATGGGCAACTAGAATCAACTTTATATTTTTTTATTATGACGTTCAAAAGTGCCTTTTTAATGGTCTAATTGAAATAAATGATTTGACTTTGACTTTTTATCTGCCAATTTGATAGATCCGTTAAGTTCACTTGTCACTTTCTTTTTTTTTATAAACACAAAATGGGCAACGGATAAAACGAAAAAGTGTTATTTTCATTTCGAAATATTTTAAGCCCTCTAAATGAATTTATTTTATCATACTCAAATGGATATATGGATTTCGCCATGATTCTTTTCACTCATTATAATATTAGTTATATTAGAATAGTTATATATATTAATATAAAGTAATATAAAGAGGAAAGATTTGTTTGTTACGATTTAACACAAAAACGACTGGATCAATTTCAAAAATTCTTTCATCAATCGAAAGCTAAATTAGCTTCTATATTGCATTATTAAAAAATAAGGGGTCGCTAAGAAAATTCAAGCGACGAAGTCACAGGAAAAGTGCTAGTTAAGTACATCATCATCATCATCATTTCAGCCGAAAGACGTCCACTGCTGGACATAGGCCTCCCAAAAGTGGCGCCACATTGACCGGTCCCGGTTAAGTACATACATACAATTTATTAGAAAACCAAGTAAAAACCATCAACAAACTAGCACACTTCATCTAGCTATCGCATCGCAACATAACTAATTACACGTTCGTCCGCTGGTAAATTATCAAAAACCACAGAACCAGTGGCGAGATCCCCAGTATCTTGTAATAGTGAGTAAACACTGTTTACAACTTAATACTACGACATCAGAATTTAATTTACTGTTTCCTGAGCTGTGTTTATAGGAAATTGCAGGCTAAGATGATATAGGCAGGCTAGAGACGAGCGCAATCAATTGAGATTTTTTTCTTAGTGCACGTAAGGATTTTTCTTGACTTTGTCTTCCGTCTCTGTCTCATATGAAGGAATCGGATAATATAATTTTTATCTAAACTTTAGGAGGGCATATCCAATAACTTATAGGAAGATTCACATTTTGATCTGCTGTCAAAAATGCCTCTATTTTTTTAACTACATTTTAGATAAGATTTTGACATAGAGTACTACAAATACAAATATATTTATTGGAACAAACATAGATTACAATTTTTTGAGAGTTGATAGATGAAATTGCATCTACATTTTGAAAGTTTTTAATTGCTTAATAGAATTATTTACCCCTTCAGGTGTTGGCTTAGTACCTACGGAAAGGACTATAAAATAAAAAAAATCCCGAGATTCCGAGAATAAAATCATAATTATAAATATTATTGAAAATCTGGTGTATACACTAGTTTATTTTGGTGTTTTTTTTATCTTGGTACCTTTCATTATTAAGTACGATAAAGATATTGTTACTTACTCTTATGAAAATAGCTCAAAATGCGTGGTTATTTATATGAATGGTAAAAAAAACCAGTTAACTAAAATTAAATATGTATCGTTGACAAGCGACAATAATAACCAGAAAAATATTATTAAACAGAAAAACTTAATATCGAGAACTTAATCAGCCAACGACCGCAAGAGCTCCGTAAGCTGTAATTAGCGGGTAGTTGTACGAAATATGAATGGGCCGTGCGCAGACGCACCGAAAGCCCGAGGCGCCACCACGACACCCATAACATCGGGTCACTACAAAGTCAAGTAAAGGACTCACATTATTCGCAAGTAATGATAGACCTTTTTTAAACCACTCACGAACACAGCATGACATCTAGTTGAAGTATCTACGATCCCGTCCGAAGATATTGGCCAATAAAGCCGAAGCGTAGACTTATAAGGCAGCCCTCCGCAGCGACGAGACGCCGACAGAGCGAAAGATCAACGCTAATTAAGCGCCATAAAACCGAATATCGCTCTCATACCATCGGTACCTTTCACCAGGGCCGACAACGAATTCTATTGAAAAAAAAAAGAATTTAAGACTTCACATACACAGGAGAGCACGATATGAGGTTGGTAATAGATTAATGATATAGGTTGCGAGGTCTGTATTTAAAGGTGGGTTAGCGGGGAGGCGCGCGCGCCGCCACCCGCGCGACTGAGGGCGCGGGGTGTGGGGTGCGGGGTGCGGGGTATGCGCGAGCGGGACGGCCGCGCAGGCGCCGGTGGCGCGCCGCGGGGCGTTCTCGGCCCCACGCGTACACCTCTTATTGAGAAATTCCCGAGATGATGCATAATTCTCGTTTTGGTTTCCTCTTTGTAGTTATTTTACTCCTTGTTAACAATATTACCGATTCGGTGACCGACGCAGACGCATATTTTATGTTGGTTTAAAACCTTTAACTGGACGGTTGATTTATGGGTTGAGCTTGGTTTTGTGAATGGCGATGGCCAAATTGGTGGTTTGTACGTTTGGGATATGTTATTACATAATTAGACCAGTAAGTGCATTTCAGAAACCTTAATACAAATACGATATTAGTTTCATAACGTGTTTTTGGGAGGTGGGGGGAAAAATTGCTATCAACATTTCAAATTCACACTTAATCCTATAAGAATCAAAACCGAAGGTCCCCCCAACTCCTCACTCCAAAGCTGTTAAAACACCAATCCTTTATCAGACAGTTATGTTAATAAGACATGCTAATTTCCAAAACCAACAAACGGGGAGCAAAAAGGAGAAAAAAAAAGGAGTTAAGGGCCTCGGGGTCAAAAAGGAGCAAGACTGGAGACGGCGCCAGGCGCAGGCACAATTACGCGGCCACTGTAGCCCAAACCTCGGCTCGGAATGCGAACAATATTCTAGCCAGGACTTTTTTTCAGTCTAAATTGTTCGTCGAATACTTTGGCTAAGGTTCCAAGAATGACATGAATAAAAGTTGACAATGTTGTTGAGATAGTTCTATGTTGTAACTTGGTGTTTGTGGCTTGCTGGTTCAAAAATGGAATGTGACCATATGATGAAAAAATGGGATTTCTGAAATCTTGATAATTTAAAAATATGATTTTGATAATATTTTTAAAGGAAATATTGTCATATTAAAAATAACACTATTAAATCAGAATACTTTGGTCCGTAAATACATATTTGTTGGTACTTTAAATTGTAAGTACTTAAAGTTTATGTTAAGACCTATTGTTATAATTAATAGCCTTAATTTTTCCACTACAGAACAAATGTCTCTCTACTCGCTTTCGAATGGGTTATTTATTATTTTAGGCTAAGAGCTATTTTTTTATTTAAGTACCTAAATCAATTAAATTACATAAATTCGTACAATGAATTACAGTGTTATATGACAATGAAAGTGCCGTACTTATTGAATACTTTTATGTATTCCGACGGGAATTGTGTTCTCAAATCTGTTGTTGGGACAGTGTAACTGGATTTATATGGAACGACTGTGGAAAAGATCTGACCTTCACAAACCACTGGGTAACCTTTTGGTAAGACAGGTTTACGGATTTTGACTACCCATAATAACTGTCAAAGAGAGGCACGGTGAGGTCTCGCTATGAAATGGATGGTCTGATTGGTGATAGGTCTGGTTGTCTTAGGGCTTAGAGTCGATGGTCGACAGCGCAGAGTCCTGGGACGCGGTGGTTTCCTTCTGCGAAAGTGTCATGTCGCAGAAGGAGGCTGCGGAAAGGGAGAGGGAGATCTCAACCTCCCACCCTGCCCGCAGCAGGCGCACCGGGCGTCGGCGAAGGGCGGATAACGCCCTCTTCCGGCCCCCCTAAATGGGTCCAGGGGCGGCAGACTCGGGGACGTCTGTCGCCCCCCACATACACCAGGACCCGAGGTGGCGGCGCGTAGTGTTCCACGCGCGCCCCTCTAAGACGTCCGGGGGGGAGTCTAACACCTCACTCCCCCCCCTGACCCGAGAAGTGGCCCGCTGCAGCGGGCCGGCACCAGCCGGGGGTTGCGGAAGTATCTCCAGTTCCCGCGACCCCCGACGTAGGTGTGAGATGGAACACCGGGGTGGTTTTTAGTCAGTAAGAGTCTGACAGACCCCTCCGCCCGCCCCAGGGCGGAGGACATCCATGAGGATTTTCCACCCCGTACCAAAAAAAAAAAAAAAAAAAAAAGGGCTCTTATACACGACTCTATCGTCTACGCTACACGGTCCCTGGAGTAGTGGTGATGTTCCAGTGCATCCGGACATCACTGAAGGAGGTGGGAGCCCGGAGGTGGGCGAAGAAGACACGCCACGCTGGATGGGTCGCGAATGTCATGCGTAGCAGTTCTCGCGGCCCAACCACCAAGGCGAAAGTAGGTGCACAGGCGGAGTTTTTAGTGGGTGCAAGACCCACATAAACATGTCGTCTCCCCGGAAGGCGTATGCACTAGGCATTTTTTCCGCTATCAAAAAAAAGGGCTCTTATACACGAGCGGCATGTAGACAACGGCAGAGGTAACTTCAGTCGTTGACAGCATGCATGCGATGCGTCGACGGCAGTCGCTGACGCGTGTCAACGTCTACCGTCGACGCATCGCAGTCAACGGCAGCCGTCGACATGCCCACTTCAAACGACGACGACGACGACGACTGAGGCGTTTCTACACAATATTTTAAAGTTTATTCAAAAAACTCTTCATTCGATCATAGTCGTTGCTAAAATGGGTCATACTGCAACGTTGTCAACTTAACCGATGACGAATTACGATAATCGTGTATGCAAATTGTTCTTAGAACCGATTGTTGGTACTAGTCGGCCAATCGGCAACATCCTAACAACGCCCGAGTATCGGACAGTGCCGGACATTCTAATCCGGTAATTCGAGCGTGGGTAGGCGTGACCGGACGGCCCGTGACGTCAGAGCCGGCGACCAATCAGAACGCAGCGGTAACGTGATTGTCACCCTTGTGTCAATAGAGTAATAGATGTAGCGACTGCCTCTTAAGTCGAGGCTTTTCTTGGATGCGTTTTAAGTTATGGTTCTAACGACGGTACTCAGGGATGGCACTTAGTAATAATCAATCATTAACTTTAATTGACCAACATAAATTGGAACGCTGTCAGTCAAATATATGACAGATTGAGAAAATGTTTATGTGGTTGACATGGGTCAAGTTATGTTGGTTAATTAAAGTTCATCATCATCATTTCAGCCGAAAGACGTCCACTGCTGGACATAGGCCTCCCCCAAGGGCCATAATCGCCACGCTTGGCAGGCGGGTTGGCGATCGCAGTATGGTTGTTACAAATGCACAGAGAACGCTGCTGCCCATTCTCTGGTAGGTACGTCCCTTAGTCGCCTCTTACGACACCCACGGGAAGATATGGGATGGTGCTATTCTTTAAGTCCGATACTATACAGACTACACGGACGGCATTAAAGTTAATGATTAATTATTATTATGTTACGTCTCTGTGTGTAGCAGTAAGTGTGCCAGGTTAAACTCAAGATTGGTGGTGAATGATATCTGAATACCTTTACTAGCATCTGACTGCAATGTGGGTTATTACGAATACAGACGAAGCTGCAGATTAAAAAAGAAGCCGAAGACCTTTCTAGGGGTTGAAACTTAGACTGCAACAAGTTTCACCAAAATCAGTTAAGTAGTTTAAATGTGAAAGCATCAAGCAGCTATCGCATTTGTAATAAATATTATTAATGCGAAAGTAAGTTTGTCTGTTTGTTAGCTTTTCAAGCCTAAACTACCACCGATCATCCTGAAATTTTTCATATACGTTGCCAGGTGTACAGAAACGGACAGAAAAAGTACTGTTCCTGAGGAAAACAACAATAACTTCGATATGATTATAGATGGCGCCACGTGTCTTTCAAAGCAGAATACAACCCGCATTGATTGTCAAATTCTAAATTAACGCGAGCGAAGCCGCGGCCAAAAGCTAGTCTAAACTAATCCATACTTTTAACATTATAAATGCGAAAGTAACTCTGTCTGTTACGCTTTCACGACGAAACGGCTGGACCGATTTTAATGAAATTTGGCATGAATATAGCTTGAACCCCGGGGAAGGACATTGGCTACTTTTTACACCACGACTTTGTCTGCATCCGTGATAATCGTCATTCACCCGGACGAAGTCGCGGGCAAAAGCTAGTTAATATTTAACTCAAAAACTACTAGACCGATTTTAAAAATTCTTTCACCATTATAATGCTACATTATCCCTAAGTAACATAGGCTATAATTATCAATTTAAAAAATTAGGGATCCTTGAGAAAATACTCGCGGACGAAGTCGCGGGCAAAGTGCTAGTATGTATTAGTATAAATTTCAATTAGGAAGTTGATGAGTTGGTTGTTGTTGTTTTGTTGATGTTGTTGGTGTTGTTGTTGTTGGTTGTTGTTGTTCTTGATTCAAGACTCGGAATGTCGTAACGGTTTCCTGTTCAATTAGGCTCACTTTAAAAAAAGAAGGGTGGGGGCCTGCCATAATCCCCACACTTGGCAGGCATCTTGGGGATCGCAGTGAGATTGTTAAGTAAGTACCTATACGTAAGCCGGTACAGCCCGGCTTTCGGATTTTTCCGTAGTCGCCTTCTACGACACTCTCGGGATGAAATGAGTGGGTGCTATTCTGGCTCATACACTCCACGGGCAACGCAATAAGTTAGTGTCCACACTTGATGGTCGCAGTTATAATTTAATCATTTCATACTTTTTTTCAACATGTTAGAGTTACTGTTTATATCACATATTCCGTAAACCCACACTGTATAAAAATGAGATCTAAAAAAAATCATTCGAAAACATGATTCGTCTATGACCCTAACATATTCCCCTTAACTCAATTTACCGTCACATAACCCAACACACATTCAAACTTCAACCTTACACCGTCACAGCAAGAGTCTTCCAAGTATTTTGACAACTACATTAATAAGTGGTGTAAAAACTGGGGTGACAAACTAAGGGTAGTGACACAATAGATGCAACGGATTAGTTGAAACAGGCTTACGTCATTACGTCACGGCAGTAATGGCTGCCGCATTATTAATAATAATATTCGTGTTAGTATTATTAAATTGGATAAAGTAGAGTAATAGTATGAAGAGTGATTGGTTGAATCTCCAGGGATTTTAGGGTTGAAATGTGTTGGTGAAAAGTTGGGTATTGATCAATAACTTGTGGATTTTTAAGTAGATTAGACTATAAAAAACAGTAAGTCGATATTTTTGGGTAGGTAAGTATAGAAGTAATATTACGCTTTATCGTTTTAGAAAGCAGTAAATATAGAATACTTATAACTATTTTTCTTACATGCACATGAGTCTACAGAAATACGGCGCAATACTATCATTGAAAGCTCGCAATCGCTATTGCAATGCTACCAAAATCAAAGGAAACGTAAAGCCAAGAAACTATCACACACAAACAGTAACTTTACTATTGCTTTACTACAACTCCGGAAATATGAAATAAGTACATCGAATCTCTTCAGAGACATTAAAAACCTCACAACAAACTTTTATGACGTACAGACCGACATAAATCAAAGACTAAGGATGGACTCACATCAGACTAAAGATGCGGTGGACGCATCGTCGTTTTAGGTGTTACCAGACCAATCGATCGATCGCCGATCGACGGTATCGATCGATGGTAGAATGGATTAGTCAACGTCGGTCGAACTGCTTGATTATTATTACTGTTGGATTATAGCTGGGGTTAATCGATCACCGTCGACCGATACCATCGACCGGCAATCGATCGATTAGTTAGTGGAACGGTATCCGTCAATCAGCCAAAGCTACCAAACCAATCGATCAACGTCGTTCGATGTCGATTGATGACATCGATCGACGATCGATCGATTGGTGTAGTAACACCCTTAGACTAACGCATCATCGGTTACATGTGTAAAGATGGAGGTTTTATTATCTACTAGCGGTTTTTCCGACTTTTTCCCGCGTGAATGTTGTACTTATCGCTGTACAATACGGTCAACGTAACTTGGCGCGTCTCAAGTTAGCTGTTTGGCTGCGCAATGGAACTTTTAGGAACGAAATTGTCTACTGCGCAGCTAATCGGCTAACTTCAGACGCGCCAAGATACGTTGACCGTACTGTACATTTTTCTGCTCACTTTGCAACCAACTTTTGGCTAACGATGCGCGTCATAATGTAGCATTATTATTAAACAAAACGCATTACTAATTAAACTATAGTGATATCATAACCTGAGCTGGCTGGCTATCAACAACTGAGGGAAATAAATAAAACACTCAAGTACTTTAAATTACTCATAACTTGCGTGGAGTTTCTTGCTCTCCATAGAGACCTGCCTACGTTTTAGAACGAGCAATTAGATTCAACTTTCTGACTAACAGACTAATTCCTTGACTATTCAAAAGTGCCACTAAATGTTTTAATTGAAATAAATGCTTTGATTTTAACTTAAGGCGACGATATACGCTGGCGACCTTGACCGACCAGACAATCGTATGCGCTGCGTCCAAAACTCTCAAAATTCAGACGAAAAAATTAAATAAAAGATTGTTTTCTTTAACTTAAAAAAAAAGGCGTAGGTATACTAAAAGATAGATAATAAAATTGTCTGTAAGATAATAAAATTTCGTTTAAATATTCCTGGTAGATTTTGTGTGATTATCAATATTTTGTCCGCGTCAGAGACCACTTCACGGTTTAATTAAACTATTTAATATGAACTTAATTAAAAATATTCACATACTAAATGATTAAGAGAATGTTCTAGTTTAAGATTAACATATATTTTTTTCAAATCATTTACACTACACATTTTGACGTGATTGTCAGTTTAAAATCTGCAAAAGTCGCTTGTTAGCGCCTTAATTGAAACTTTGCTATTACATCACGCGGTACAAAGTGTTTCTCTATACTTTACTCAACTTAAAAACCTTTACAAAATATCGGTGTACGGATTTAACTACTACAACCCGTACGAATGTCAACCATTCCGGAACAGATGAAGTCAAGGATTAAAACGTATAGCCTATGTCCGATCTTGGACTTATATCTTAGTGTGTATCAAAATATTTCATCAAGCTTTTTAGCAAGTTTCACCGGATCAGACATACCTACAAAGTTACTTTTGCATTCGAACTAATAATATTATAAAGAGAAAAGATTTGTTTATTTTTCTATGTTTGTTTGTAATGAGAAGTCTCAAAGAATACTTAACCGATTAAAAAAAAATCTTTCACAAATAGGAAGGCTACGGTATTCCTGAGATCTATAGACTTTATAAGCGATATTTTTAAAAAATTGAGATTCGTAAGAAAATTGTGTTAAGAATAGTACCTATACTCGTATAATTATCTCTAATATATAGGGTGACTGGTAATTAGTGTACGATACTTAAACACGTGATTGTGTTCATGATAACAAACACCTTTCCCGAAGAAAAAATGTTTTTTGCACTGGTACACTTTTATCACAATAACACAACAGCCGTATGAAATTGACGCGCGCGCACGCCTGTGACCTAAAATGAACCAGTACAAAAAACATTTTTCCTTCGGGAAAATTATTTGTTATCATGAACACAATCACGTGTTAAAGTATCGTACACTAATTACCAGTCACCCTATATAAAAAAATCGTGTTTTAAACAAACTCCTTCGAAACGGCTTGAGCGATTTTTTATGTTTTTTTTGTGTATATTTGGTAGCTCTGAGAATAGGTCGTAGGCTATTTTTTACATTTATTTTTTTAATTTGTATACCAAAACAACGTTTGCCGTCAGCTAGTGTATAAATGATCAACTGTTCCGTCCGACAGACAATATACAGCGCATTTGATGTGCATCCACCTTAGAACTAAAAAAAAATAACATGAGTACATGCCACTCTAATCAACTTTCCCATGAGTTCCTTGTGATATATCAGCCGGCCCCAGTAACCCGTGTATCGGCCTAATCTCGTAAAGCCGACACGGAAGCGCCTCAATTAAACATAAAACGTGTTCAAAGTCTGGCAATTAAATAGATAAAGGTTCGATTCTGGTGGTCCGTGCACCGTGTCGCATGACCGTAAATGTTTTATGTTCTGTCTCGTTCTCCGGTAGCTGAAGAGGTGAGATGGGGACTTCCATTTAACTATTGTCCATACTCATATTATAAAGTGGTAAAGTTTGTTTGTTTATGTTTGTACTTTACTAGCTTTAGACCACGACTTCGTCCGGTTGATTTTTTTTAACAGATCCCTTATTTTGTAACAATATTATGCCCAAAGTACATTATAATAATAATAATAATTTATTTATTAATTAAACGTTTACAAAATATTGTACAATAGTCAGCAGAAGAAATATTTCCCATACAAATATATAGACTCAAAATAAAACTAAAACTAAAATATTTATGTTACTGATGCAAGTTAGTATGGATCAAAATTACAATGTTAGGTAGCGACCCGCCCGAACTAGGTTAAATCAAACCTGTGTTTCAGGCCATCACTTTACAATTGAATTAATTGGGCCAGTGAAGTTTGCAGTTAAACTAATATAAATAAATAATCTGATAACAATTACGAGAAAAAGCATTTTTAATTACTATCTAAAACTAAATCTATGTAAGTAAACAAAAGTAAATACTTACGAGGGAATAAATTATTTGAAATTATTATTATGCCAAAACTTTTAAAAGTAAGTAAATAAATGTATGTCTGTGTCTTTATTCTAATATTATTTTACTACATTATTTATTATTTCCGTTATAGTGGCCTTGTAATTAGTTGACGCTATTTTTGTTGTATGAAATCGCTGATAGCAAGTCGATACTTCGATATGTTTACGGAAAAGAATAATGGAGTCAATAGTGACACCTAGATATATTAAATAGTCAGCTTTTGCTAAAGTGGGGCAAAAATGTCAGCGTAAGTGATGCAATTATGTGCATAAACGTTAAAATTAGTAAGTGTTATGTTTGTATGTCTCATGTAAGTAAATATGGATGGAGTTTTTGATTTTCAATGATATGGTGTATGATACTACGTGGAGTGATAGAGAGCTGGTAAACGTCCATCGCCCCTATATAATGCTAGCACTTCACATGGCGTATTTGTACAAATATTCGCCATATTGGGATAATATAAAATGTAACCCACATTTATTGAAATAAAGTCCATTTTGCATTATCCAAATAAGGCAAATATTTGGACAAATACGCCATGTGAAGTGCCGGCATTAGGTTTTAACGGTTGGCGCCCTTAAGCGCTTTCATAGTCTATTGAGTTTATATAATTAAGCTCTGCATATTTACGCGCCGGGCAACTTTCATCATCAGTTGGATGGTCACATTTCCTCTTGAAACGTTTGCACGTCGCACATTGAGTGGGAGAAGATCTGTTTCTGCATTCCTTGAAGGAGTGTCCAGTCTCACCACAGTGATTGCAAAAAAAAATATATTTATATATAAACATCCGAATTGATAACCTCCTCCTTTTTGAAGTCGGTTAAAAATAAAGTCTACTAGCACTACCCGCGTGAATATCGCTTATCGTGGACGCAGACGAAGCCTTGGATTAAAAAGTACCCTATGGTCTTCCCCAGGGTTCAAGCTATCTTAATGCCAAATTTCATTAAAATCGGTTCAGCCGTTACACCGTGAAAGTGTAACAGACAGGGGCTAACTGGTAGAGAATGCCTAAGGCATTAAGTCCGCCTTTGTACCTATGTGCATGAAGTGTAAATAAATAAATAAATAAATAACGTAGCTCCCTACTAACAAAATAATTTACAGATTCAGACCAGAAGTTCGGGAACTTTCCCTGATCATAACTGTCTTGTTAGTCTCGTGGTCGCAAGCGCGTCGAATGCTGATCATGGGGATTCTGGGTTGAATTCCTGGGTCGGGCCAATTGACATTGAGATTTTCCATTAGGAATTTCTCAGTATCAATCCGGAGTTTGGAAGTCGGCGGTGTAACACCGGGCCGGAAAAGCACGTAAAGTCGTTGGTCCTGCGCTTTATTTCTCTCCGGTCGCGTCGGATTGAGAGTGAGGGAAGAAGGAGTGCATCTGCGTTTGCGCACACACTTGAGCACTATAATATATCTTACATGCACAGTCTACAAAGGAGGTATGCAGGGTCGTCAGATATAGTTAAAATTTACTTAGAAACCTATGGATGTTTTTGAATAAAATAAAGTTAATTTTATAGAGAATAAACATTTCAATAATTTAATTTAATTTCATTCGAAAACATTCATCGGTTTCTAAGTAAACTTCAACCATTTCCGATGACCTGCAAACCTATCTCTTTTGCTGACTGTACTTCGCTAATCTTCATTGAGAGAATTAGGGAGAATTATTACCTAATAACCAGAGGTCACCTTAAGTAAATTGATAATAATGTCAAAATACTAAATCGTCACGCTCTATAAGGAAAAGAACAGATGATGATATCTCAAAGGACAAAAAGGTTGAACCAAACGCAAAGAGGTCATTTTGAGGAAAAAACAAAGCTCGCTTATTATTCGAAACCGTTTTGCACCAAATGAATGCTAACTAGTATTACCTATTATACACACGAAGGAGTATTAAATAAAAACTTGTACTTGTACCTTTGCAGACACGGTAGGTAGGTACTACGGTAGGTACTATAAGCATTAACGAAGCGATCGGCGATTTAGTCTTTTTCCGTTCTGTACCTGAAGGGTTCAATCGTTTTAAGGGTTTGCGCCGATTGACGGCACGGCATGGCAAGTGATTTTTATGTGACGAAACACAATATACCTTAACGTCATGACTTTGAAGTTGAAACTTCAAACGTTTTGACACGACAACGTATAGCATTTTTGCTTTGGTAACTACAACGACTATCATTGAAATTTCAACTAAAACGTCATGACTTTAAGGTGTATTATGCTGTGTTACATAAACATCCCTTGCCGTGCCGTGCCGTGCTGTCAGCGGGGTGCCGTGCCGTGCTGTCAGCGGGCCCTAAAGGTCAAAAGGAATCGTTTGTCTGTGGGCAATGTCTGTGGGTATGTGAAGAGGAGGTATGAAACGCATGTGACCCGAAGAGTTATGAATATAAATGTGAATGCATGGAGAGGGAGAAGAAGGCCGAAGAAAAGGTGGACGGATTGAGCGAAGAATAATATGAATGAGAAGGGGGTTTAAAGGACGAAATAGAAGAAAAACTTTTTTTGAAAAAAGAGAAACGCTATCAAAAAAAACTAAAAAGTTTTAAATAAAATGACAGAACACATATGACTAGTTTCGAAAGTCGGTGGATTTTTTCTGTTTGTTGTTTTGTATTGCCACCGACTTCCGAAACTAAAGTCATGTGTGTTCTGTCATTCTGTGCTAAAGTTATTTGTAACTTTTTAATTTTTTTTGAAGGCGGTTCTCTATTTCAAAAAAGTTTTTATTTTACACTTTTTAGTGCCTCCTTAACACCCAAATCCATTAAGGAACGACAACACAGTTAAAACAGAGATTGAAAGTCCTCCAAAGATGGAAAGATGGAAGAAACGAAAACGTCTTCTCGGTTTTTTTCAAAACGCGCTAAATAAATTTATGTTTGTTGTATGCTAAAACCTTCTCCAGAATGTTACTAATACTTTTCTGAAAACCGCATCAAAATCGGTTCAGCCAAACGGGAGATAATCGCGGACAAACATACATGTGGGGGAGGGCGGTGGGGGTTAGGTTAGGGGGGAGGGGTTAGTCTTTATAGGTCAAGTTAAGTTATATTTATACAGATTTTACTTTATTGCACTACGACTAGAAAATATTTTTTTTTCGTAATTTTTTTTTCCTATTTTTTTCTGAATGGCCATAAGTTCTACTATAAGCCATTTCAAGGTTATCAATTAATTACCGGAAACCCAGTATATATAAGTTAAAAAAAAAAAATACAATTCCTTCACTAATATTAATCGAAAGGAACTTCGTTCCATTCGGGTGTCCCTTGACACCTCTCAAGTTTTTTTTTTATCCGTATTGCCATTATTTTCCATTGATACGGTCCGAATTAAAGTAATTAACATGTTTATATGTCAGTTCATGTACCTATTTGAACATCACCTATATTATTTATTCTTTGATAGTAATCAAATCGCCCGCATGTTCGATTCTCGCGGATCTTGAGGCCCGCATAATTCTCAATATCTTTTTTAGACTGCATGCAAAAAAATTGCGTAGAATTACAAAAAAATGTTCATAGATCATTAACTGCTACAGTGAACACATGCGGTAAACTGAAACCGCTTTAAAAGGTAGTCATTTATTTCTTTGAGATTTTAACTCATCCTTATGAGGGTCAATCACTGAACTAAACTAAACTTACGTCAAACTTCATAAGCACACACTACTACACATCAAGCTATACATTTTAACTGTACCCTGAGCGTCGGCAGTTAGTGAAATGAAACAGCTACTAGCGATAGGAAGATAATTACATAATTATATTGGGTTCTAGAACCTTGTTTTCGCCAGTTCAGGTAGAAATCAAAATCAAGATACGGCCTTAGACCGCCGAAGCTGATGTGGTAAGTTCCAGAAGGAGTTCGCCTCAACTCGCACTCAAAACTCGCAGCAGCAACGAGGGACCGGTGGTCTATGATAAATATAATTATACTAGCTGATGTCCGCGGCTTCGCCCGCTTGACAAATTGACAAACCTTCCTCTTGAATCACTCTATATATTAAAAAAACCGGCATCAAAATCCGTTAGTAGTTTTAAAGATCTAAGCATACATAGGGAAAGACAGACGCGGCGGGGGATTGACTTTGTTTTAAAATATGTAGTGATAGTGAAGCAGACTGCGGAAATTCTATAACTACATGAGGTGAGGGAAATTTATAGCTTGATATGTAATTTTCAGTAAGGTGTATCTCGACTAATGTCATCGTCAGTCATTTGTTTCTCTGACTCTTCAATCAACTGGTGATGTTTTATACTGCGTTCAGGTCTTCATTTCAGGTGGGAAATACTAATAAGTGACTTTTAGGAACCTTCGCATTTAAATCTCCATCTTAATCTGTCAAAACCTCAAATTACTTATTTTTGACAGGATCTTGACATTGTATTTATTTATACTTCATGCACAAAGGAACAAAGGCGGACTTAATGCCCAAGGCATTTTCTACCAGTCAACCAAGGGTGATGAAGAGATAACATGGCAGGTGCATAGTTAAAAAGAACAACTTATGTAGACTGAACTGTACATTGATTGTTGCTAAAAACAGATAGCGATTAGATTTTCAAAATTTTTATCTACGCGAATCAACCTTCACACGATTTTAAACCTACTGTATTACGCATACAGCTACTATTTCCTGTACTGTATCTTCTTGAACTGCAGTGACAAAGGCGTTGAAACAAAAGCCGCAAGCGCATGCTTAATGACGACAACTTCTCATTGATTTTATTATTATATTCATTTCAAAGATTAAGTGGGATTAATGTCAGACGCGACAGCTTTTTGAATGTAAGTCGCTGATATTGATCGGATGAATAATAATATTTAGTAGGTGGTGTTTAAATTGGTGAAGGAGCTCGTGGCTAAGTTAAAGCCGTACAGATCGATCGGTCAAAGGCTAAGCTAGCCGCGGTTGGTCTGTGGATGGGTGACCATACATTACATTTCATACCGAGTTTCCTCCGTGCCTCGGAAAGCACGTAAAGCCGTTGGTCCCGGCTGTCATTCGTAGATCTTTGACAGTCGTTATGGGTAGTCAGAAGCCAGAAAGTCTCACAACCAGTCTTACCAAAGGGTACCGTGATACCCAGTTACTGGGTTGTGGAGGTTCGATAGGCAGTCGCTCTATGTAAAACACTAGTATTCAGCTGCATGCGTTTGTACTGGAAGCTGACATCACCATAATTGGAAAAAGACTTGGCAGATGATGGTGAGGTGGTGTATAAATTGGGTCAAGAGAAATGTTTTTGGAATCCTTAGAAAATAAGTAATTTTCAGCGTATTGGAATCCGTAATACGAGTACTATAGCCAAACGTGGATGTAAAGGAGATAGTCATATAGTCACAATTTACAAGCAACAATTTTGGCTTTCTTAACAGTATCTTTTTTCTTTTTTTAAGGGTTGCTCGTACTTCCCCTGCTAATGTAATAAGTAAAGTTCATTACAGGTTATAATCGATAAGAATGTAATAAAAATCGATTGAAAAATGAAAGTTAATATAAAAACCCGAAATACTTCAATAAACAATCATTACACGGACTAAGTGCCATTTTATGAAACCCCATTTCAACATCTAAAGCGCCGCCATCTTACACCTCTCTGAAACCAGACTAATTGCGCATCTGCGTCCAACTCATTGCCGATAACTGAGTAACGACAAATAAAACTGCTCGTTCATTCGTTCTCTCGTTCATTCGTTCAGCCTTTCGGCGCGTTTGCGCTCAAAGGAGGCCGAAGCTCAAGGAGGCCGATTTGTTTAGTATAAAGACTCCTTTATGGTCTGTATCGCCTCACGCGAAATTATTTTCGCAGTTATTATGCGATTCAATTATTGCACAATGTTCGGTCAGGTTTCGGCCGCTTTATGAACGCCGCGGTACCAGTTTTGTGAATTGTGTCTAGTCTCAATTTGGGGAAAGGGCTAATTTTGTGTCTGTACTGTTCAAGTAAGGGCAAATTATTTATGTTATTTGAATTACAAATGTTTACTTGGCATATTACTGACATTCCGAATTACCTACCTACTGTACCTACTTATACATACTTAGATTCCATGTAGCTTATGCACAACAGCTTATTCTTAGCAGCTACTGCACAACATAAAATGATTAATTAGAAAAATACTTAATTTCAATTGACTAAAGCAAGAACAGTTATATCAGCTTTTTTGTGGCCACGCACTGGGCGCAAGTTGATAGCAATTGAAAGAAAAAGGAATACAATAAGGTAATCAACAATTAGAAATTAAAAGATGGAAGAGCTTTTTCAATCCTTTATGATGGCGGGCGAGGCCTACCTACAAATGCAATCGAAGAGCTTACAGGTTGATGAATAGTCTCTACTCTGCAGAGTAAACTGATTCAAGCTACTTTTTCATTTGTTTTCTGTAAATACGATCACAAATATTTAAAATTCTAATTTTGAAAAGGTAGTACCAAAAAAATAAGTGCCTGCTGCCAATTACAATCCACGAGGTAAAACCTTTTTTTTTGTAGATAAAAAGTTTATTGAATCGAATATGGATATCATCAAGCGGCTACCGAAATTCGCGCATCGATGACCGACACCGTTATAATCTGTGCCTTTTTTTTTTAAAGAGAACATGTACTTTGTGATTATTATCTCTTCATCCTTTTTTGGAATGCACACAAGTTTGAATTTTGAATATAATATTAATTTTGAATACTAATAATACACTATACTACAACACTACACTACACTGTACTACTATACTTTAATTTATTACTAGTTTATTTATTCAAAGTATGTAATTGTCACACACATACTTTTAAATCACTTCGACGCCACACAGTTCTGACGCGAACTCCGTTCATTAGTATTGAATTTCTGAATTTGATCATCTACATTTGCTGTTGACTGTACCTACCTAGTTTTCGAGATTTCATGTTTTGTCAATCGTCGAATTTGTCGACTTATCGCTTTTATAATATACCAGCTTTTGCCCGCGACTTCGTCTGCGTGAATGTCGGTTATCGCGAATCAAAGTCAAAGTCAAAGTCAAATCATTTATTTCAATTAGACCATTAAAAAGGCACTTTTGAACGTCATAATAAAAAAATATAAAGTTGATTCTAGTTGCTAATGCAGACAAAATCACGAATTAAAAAGCCTATGTTCTTCCCCGGGGTTCAAGCTATCTTCATGCCAAATTTCATCAAAATCGGTTCAGCCGTTTCATCGTGAAAGCGTAACAGACATAGTTACTTTCGCATTTATAATATTAAGTATGGATATAGTAAGTACAGTACGGTCAACGTAACTTGGCGCGTCTGAAGTTAGCCGATTAGCTGCGCAGTAGACAATTTCGTTCCTAAAAGTTCCATTGCGCAGCCAAACAGCTAACTTCAGACGCGCCAAGTTACGTTGACCGTATTGTAAGTAAGTATGGAAGTATTATGGACTAGCGTCTGCGTCCCGTTCCGGCATCACGCGGGTATTATCGTAATTCAACCAGTTTATACAAAACCTTAACAAATTGTACCTTAAACATACCTTGTTACTCTGTCTATTGTTGAAAACTACTTTATTTATAATGCAGTGAAGATTATCACCAAATTACGATAATTTTTTAGAAAAAGAACAATTAATTCTCTGGGACACTAAAAGCTTATTTCAGTTATAAAATTCCTTGCCCACCCATCATTTCCTAACGTTGTACGCCTATTATGAGAATCCGCTTCTCTTAAGCGAAGTCGCGCTCATTAGGAGAAAGCAATTAGTATTATGACCAGGACCTCTTGTCCATAGGAAGTAGTCGGCTGTATGTGGAATTACGTGTGCCATGTTTTGCTTCCTAAAACTTTTATTTGCTGTCTTTGGTTGGAACCACAGATTATCTATCAAATCTGGAGCGCAGTTCCAACTTTTAGGAACGTTCGCATTCAAATCTGTCAAAAATATCTACATTTTCGACAAGATTTTGACATTTGCTTGAAACTTGTATTTGTGCTGTGAACTGGCAACCACAGATAACCAATTAAATTTGATGCCATGCGCAACTTACTTTTGAATTAAAAATTATGTGAAAGGAATTTCGCCGAATGTGGTCACTCAGCTTTAAATTTCAATATGATGTGTATGTGTACACGTGTCATTAACACATTAAACAGTAAATAATTAATAGGTAGTGCGCTAATGAGCAGGTACAGTCAGAATCAAAAATAACACTATGAAGTCGAAGCCTACATGTTGTTACCATCATTATAATGTTTTTTTTTTTTGTTTTAGACCTTACCATACCATACCTTTTGGTTACGGAGATTTTTACAAAACTTAGATATAAGATATTGTTCTCACATAACCTTTAAAGTACCTACTGACTTTATAGCACTTTATCATACAAAAACAAAGAATCAGCATTGCCATACATTATGGCAATGGTGCTAGCCTTTTGGGCACGTGTCACGTTGATATCAATGTGAACGAGGTTTTTGATGCAAGGTTTATGAAATTATACATATTATAATTATTATTATACATATTTAATTTTGCTTAAGTTGAAAATAAAGTAGGTGGTTAAAACCACTTTTGATTTTCACACATGTATGGGTACATATTTTTGCTGCTGACTGTACCTGATGAGTGAAAATAGTCTTTAGTGGCGTGCAATGAGCAAGTACTTATTTATGTTAATGATATTTGTTGAAGCTCTTTGTTCTACGGCAATGTTGAATGGCTCATTTTGAACTTATCTCTTGTACAATGAAAATGTTTTGGTAAAGATGAACATAAAATTATCAATAAATGGTCATGTTCAAAAGTCAATAACTTAGTACGTTTACTTAAATAGAAAAACATACATTCTAGAAAATAGTTGCTTAATTGATTTATTAACTAACTAACTAATAATTACGACTTTGTCCACGTGAAATTCAGATACCTACGCCATAAAACTCGTGCAGAGATTACTTTAAAAAATTGGGAATATTAACAGTACCTAGTCTATATAATTATATTGGTTCTCCTGAGTCATTTTGCTAAGCACTTACATGAGTTTGAATCAGAGGAAGAACGTGAGATTAGAGAGGGTACACGGAGAAAAATCTTTAAGCAACAAATAGCACCTAAACTTATTACAGTAGAGCATTGCTCAAAGTACCAAGCTGTAGAATTTTTTAATGGACTGCCTTCAGAGCTAAAGATCCTGATTTATAGCACCCACTTGTTTAAAACAAAATTAAAAGCCTTTTTATTAGATAAATGCCCATATAATATATCGGAACTAATGTCATACAATAATTAAAGATTTCCTGTTATTTGAAACTGACATTATATTTTAAACGTGCTGACATTGCATTTATAACTATTTTGACATTATTTTAAAAACTACTTATTAAATTGAAAACTGTTTGACATCATTTTTAAAAACTATTTGACATTTAACAACTATTTGACATCACACTTGAATTTTTTTTTGGAATGTTGATTTATTTAATCATTTAATATTCTTTGGTATTTGTATGTGTATAGCATGTATATTCAACACAATGTAAATTGTTTATGAATAAATGAATAAATAAATAAAAATAGTATAACTAAGAACTATCAGTTAAATAATTTTTGAAATCGGAAAGTAGTTTCGTAGATTACCTGCTACTTACAAACTTTATCTCTATAAAATACTTATTGGCATAGATTGATTTTCTTTCTTTGTTTTACTAAAACTCTCGTTCTTTTATTAAAATAATTGAATATTTCCAAACTCGGGTTTTTGTAGAATATTGCCTCTATCGCAGGATCACACACATCTCACACTGAGCTCAACCCTACGAATCCAATTCATTCAAATGAAGATGTCGCTTTCAGCAACTTTTATAGAAGTTTAACTCCGGTACTTTATCAAATTAACTTTTTCTAAAAACGTTTGGGTCAGCTTCTAGTTCTAATAATGCAGCAGAATAAAACAGTGTTCCAAAGTCAAAATTAAATTCAAATTATTTATTTCAATTTTGACATCATTTGACAAGACATTTTTGGACGCCATTTAGCTACAAGAAAAAAAAAACTTGTTGCCCCTATAAATAAGTAGTTTCGTATAAAGAACAATAGGCAAGAAACTCTATATTACTTTTTACTCATTTAAACTAAACGTTTTTTTAAACAATTCCAAAATAATCCCTTTAATTTATTCTCAAATATTTTGTCCTGTTTAATTGTATTTATGTACTAACAATAGTATTTATCAGTTTTTGTATACCAACCTTTGGATCCAATAATCCCAAAAAGACTTTATTTTGAATTTGAATAAGAATTTACGACATACTTACTCATCAAACCAACCGTTTTATTTATACACAACCAAAATAATAAAGTCTTTAATATATTCTCAAAAATAATTTACAATACCTCTTCTCTTCACTCCCAACACAAATCTCTCACAAGATTACACACTAACCCTACCTACCGCATCAACATCCTAACACATTAGCCGGTGGTGACAAAACAAATGACGATTTTAGCGGTATCGGCCACCTTTCATCTTGCCGCGGTAGCGGGCAAGATAGCTCTCCTCCTTTTATTGTTCATAATGGGTGAGATAGGACTAAGGTGGCCAAGTGTACTTTAGATTAAGTTTTTGGTAGCACTGTACTTTTATTTTTGAGTGGAGCGGTGGAGGGTTTGTTGATGTATGAGATTTTTGTTTAAAAAATAGTGTAAGGGTGTGTACTGTGTAGTGCTTCTGATATTTTGCGCTGAGATTCAAATCAAGTCATCCAAAGTAGATAAGATTTTTGATCTATGTTACTTATTGCGAGTGTCTACTAAATAAATTGGCCTGTTGCATAATCGCTTTCAGCTGATCAAGAAAAGATGAGAATACTTTATCCTCTTTTTATTTTTTTTAAACGTTACGTCACACGATGAATTTCTCTTGTATCGTGGGTGCGTTTATAAACATATAAACTCACATACACACACAGCCAGACCCGAAACAACTATGTGTAGGTCATACAAATACTTGCTCAAATACGTGCGGGAATCGAACCCGCGGCACGCAGCGCAGCAGTCGATCGCTGTACCACTGCGCCAACGATATCCTCAAAGTATTTAAATCCAATGTTTAACATGTTACCAACAAATTGCAACAGATCCGGCACTATTGAAGCTAAGGCGCTGTTTAGTAAAACAAAATTGTAATGTCTAAAAAAATAATCAAGTACCTATCTGCTCTAACCATTTCCTTGTCCGACACGACCGACCACCAATAGGCCGCCGATACGCCGATAACGTGTTTAAATCCAACTTTTTATTGAGCCTTATCAACGGTTGAAGCTCATTCACCCACACAAACAGATTTCCTTTTATTTTTTCAACTATCCGTACACATTTACACCCACACATCCACTCAAGGAAAACAAATTTACCTTTACGGTTGTTGTACTCATTTGTCAATTGAATTTAAACCTTACACCTTAACTCTAGGGGTGTTAAGGAATTTGTTAGAGCGTAAAATTAAAGTGCGATGGTAGCGCTTTAAGGAAATTTTTAGGATGCTTCCCAAAAGTGAAGTTTAATTTGTTTGCCGATTGGTATCACTTAATGTAGAGGTGTTTTTGTCGAATGATTTCGTTTATAATTTAAAACTAGTGATTGGTAGCCCAATTAGACTAATTGGTGAGATTTTGTGGTATTTAGAATATTTCCTTTAAACAGCATTTAGATAGTAAATTTATCTAGAATTCGGAAATAATTATATTTGTAGAGCTTTTAATTAAAGTAGGTTACATTTTGTGGTAAAATATTGATGCAGCAAAATAATGTTAACAAAACATTGTATCAAAATCTAAAATACAAACATTTTCGAAAACAAATAACTAAAACGCGTTCATTACTTTAATTACATTCAAACCAAAAATAAATGCATTCCATTTTCAAACAAACCACATGACAAACAAAATCGAATTCAAATATCGAAACTCATCGGCATTCAAATTGAAATATCAAAATTCAAAATAAGAATTATGTGATGACGTCAGACCACCAAAGAGCCGCCATCATTGAAATCAATACTTTGATCACTTTATGGCGTATGTAGGTACATGGAATGTCACTCGAGTTTTATACTTCGGTTCGGTACGGTTTATCGGTTATCTTAAAGGGATTAAGGAGCTACCGGTCTTTGACGATAACTTCGGCGATAATGTTGATAGTTGATGCATATTGATTGGTAATGGAGTAAACACACCTGAATTTGTAGAGATATTTCTTTTTTTTTTACCAGGTGCAGTGTGAGAAATATTTATTTAAAGTTGAATAAATTTTATTGTTGATTAAATTTTAAATAGCCATAAACTTTGTTCTTAGTACTTTGCATTCTTTAAAAAAATGCCGCACATTGCAGTTGGAATTTTAAACATAGGTATTTTTTTGCATTAAAATTACAATATTATTTTGAACTTAATGTTGCTTGAAAATGCGCGATTCGTTCAAGTAGTTCAAGCGATTAAAACAAGGAACTTTTTGGTTTTAATGCGAGCATTTTTTTATTTTTTCATTAATCTCCGTTCAGTTTCTTAGGACTAAAATCTTTATTATGAAATAATTGTATCAAACCGTGTGGCCTAGAGATATTTTGTCATACAGGCCCCGAATCCAACATAGTGTATAACTCGATGCTTTGAATCAAAGATTTCAAAATTTTATTTATACTTATTTATTTATAATTTTGCGTCAAATGCTTCATGTTTACAGGAGGGATTGATCCACATAGCTCTAGACAGAGAGGGTTGGAGAAGAGAAAGTTAGGCCTACTAATACAGGCTGAAAAAAAAAAACAATCATGCTATCTTCAAATTCATCAAGAAATAATTCCGAACCCTTTAAATACTGAGAAAACCAAATTTTTCTTGTGCTCTCTACAACAAATTGTTATAATAAGGTGACCTACCAGATGAGCGAACGACCTGTCGACCGCAATCCATCTCCCGCCCACGGCTCGTCGTTTGGGCGCCGCCCTAGGCCCGCCCAAATGTGACGATCAATTTGGAAGCGTCAGGGTTTCAGACACTCATTGATGAGGCGATTAGAGAACAGCGAGTTTTGCGATGTTTACATTAAGTTTGGCTTTGATGGTACTTTACCTACTGAAGTTATTAACAACTAGCTTTTCCCTGCGACTTCATCTGCGTAAATTAGTTTGACGGAGCCCTATTTTTTAACCGACTTCAAAAAGGAGGAGATTATCAATTCGGATGTTTATATTTTTTTTTATGTATGTTCGGGCATAACTCGGATCTGTCATTACATAGACCGATTTGCAAAATTCTTTTTTTGTTCGAAAGGGGTTTATTCCGAAATGGTCCCATATAAATTTTAACAAAATTGATTTAGCCCTTTTTGAGAAAATCAACAAAATCCCAAAAAAATACTTAGATGACGTTTTAGTTTCTTCAATCTTTGGAGGACTTACAATCTCTTTTAAGTGAGTCGCCGTTTCTTAATGGATTTGGATGTTAAGGCAATACTAAAAAGCAAAAAAAGAAGGTAAAAAAAAAAGAAAACTGCCTTAAAAAACTAAAAAATGATAAATAACTTTAGCACAGAACACACATTACTTTACTTTCGGAAGTCGGTGGCAAAACAAAACAACAAACAAAGCCACTTCCACATTTATTGTGCGAACTGCCAGACTGTGGAATTCACTGCCCGCCTCTCTATTCCCCGATACATATAATCTGGGTACCTTCAAGGCACGAGTGAACCGGTTTATTCTAGGCAAGCGTGCTCCACCTTAGGCCGCATCATCACTTAAGATCAGGTGAGTTGCGGTCAAACGCAAGCCTATAACAATATAAAAAAAAAAAAAAAATTAACTCTTCAGCTTTATTCATCATCTGCGTCGCCTTTTCCCAACTATGTTGGGGTCGGCTTCCAGTCTAACCAGATGCAGCTGAATACCAGTGTTTTACATGGAGCGACTGCCTATCGGACCTCCACAACCCAGTTACTGGGTAACACGATACCCGTTGGTAAGACTGGTTGTCTGACTTTCTAGCTTTATTATCATCATCATTTCAGCCGAAAGACGTCCACTGCAGGACATAGGCCTCCCCTAAGTGTCGTCACATTCACCGGTCCCGTGCGACTCACATCCAGCGGATCCCCGCAACCTTTACCAGGTCATCGGTCCACCTAGTGGGAGGTCTTCCAACTTTTATTATATTAGGTATTTATAAATATAGTATAATATTTGTATTAAGTAATTAAGTTGATTATATAGATTAGCTTATACAAATGGAGTACAAGGCTCCAAAAGTGAGTCAATTAACCGATATTAATAACTGATTTGAATGCTGGTGCAATAACAGGATTATTATAAAAAACTTAGAGATCTGTAACAAATCTTACGCGAACAAAGTCGCGGGAAAAGTGCTAGTAATTTAACTCAAACTCAAAATCATTTATTTCAATTAAATTCACAGGTACTTTTGAATTGTCAGAGTCAGTCAGTCAGAAAGTTGAAGCTAGTTGCTCGCCCCAAACAGTAAGTTTCTATGGAGAAGAACGAGCAAGAAACACCATGAACAACACTCTTTTAAAATCAATAATATGTTACAAATTTCGGTTACATCATTCATTTGAATCTAAGGTACAATGTGAGAACAATGTAACAAGTCGTGTACGTTGTAAAAAAATAACGATATAAACTATATATACTTGTATAAATAGTTTTTAAACTTTATTTTTTTATTTAAACCATTTTGGCGTCACAGCTAAGTATTATATATTTAATAGGTACTAGTGAACCCCTTTCCAATGATACTAAACACGGTATGCTTGTCTTAATTTTGTTTTTATATTGGTTTTTTGTCCGCCAGAGGGCGCCACATTGGATTCGGTGATACGTCATATAGCCTATAACCAGCGGACGATCAAGACGCTTCTAACGATACCTCATTTGTTTTGTTCTGATAAGTAGTTTAGGAGCTATGAGCGAACAGATGAACATACATACATACATACATACATACATAGCCTGTTAAAAATTATAACCCTCCTTTGGCTTTGCCTTAGTCGGGTAAAAAGAGGTTTAGATAAAAATATAATCATAGTAAACAAATCAAAGAAAATTTAAAGTAAGTATATAATTTATATAAGCTCTTCGCATTAGTCAAAAAGCGATCAAAACGATAATTATCATGCTATATTGTTGAAATAACTGCATGGTTTATATTGCTTAGCATTTACTGTGAAATAACATTTAAACTTAGCGTAATAAACTCAGATTATGAAACAAAAGGCAGATAGATCGCGTGAAACTCTGAGAGTGAAGTCAAAAAAGCAAATACAAATTCAAAAACGAATACCTGCAATTCGCTTCACGCTCTACTGACACGAGTAAGTACAGCACGAGGCAAAGCATTGTTAAAAAAAGCAAATACTAGCGAATACAATCACGAGATTGTAGGTATTCGTTATTGAATTTGTATTTGCTTTTGTAGCTTCACTTGCATGTTCCGCACGGTCTATCTGCCTTTTATTTGATAATCTGAGGTTTTAAATTTTTGTCTAATATAATGAACGGAGTATAGAAGTTTGACAATTCAAAAATAGACACCTCAATTTAACCAATATAGAGGTAAACAACGATAAAAAAAAACACTCAACAGTAATAATAAATAAAACGTACATTTCAAAAGCAAATAGTAGAAATAAAGTAAAAATATACAAAATATTCGCGCTCCGTTATATTATGACGCGAGTGGCGCGTCAAAGTATTTCTTTTGACGTTCGCGTCACCTTCTTCTGTAGGGTTGACAATGTCATGTATTTCAAGGAGGTTAGTGTAGATAGTATTACTTATCTGTTTGCCACTGCCTCATAAATTAAAGCCGTTTAATTATAAGGTGCCGGTCACGAATAGCACCACCCCATTTTACCCGTTGGCGTCGTAGAAGGCTACAGAGATCCCTCTGGTGCCTTTCCGGAGGATGGCAGCAGCGTTCTTCCGAGTACCATAACACCTATTGCGATCGCCAACAAGCATCGGCCAAGCATAGGGATTACGGCTGAACCTCCCCCTTGAGGGAGACCTATGCCCAGTTATGGGCATCTAAAGGTTGGTTGATGATGATGGAAAATTTTGTAAGTTTGGATGTAGGAAGTAATCTCCGAAACTACTCAGCCGATTACAAAAATCTATTACTGACTGTCATAGGATACACATATTTAATTTTTACGCGAACGAATTCGCGGGCAGAAGCTCGTTGTATATATCTGGCAACATAATTATTTTATTAATTTACTAACAAAGTTTTTATTGAATGGATGAATCAAAATATTATGCTCGTATCCTCGTCCAGCGTACGAGCTGTTTGTTTAACACAAATCTCAATTTGACAGCCCTAACCAAGAATAAGAGTGAATATCAAATACACTTGCGACTAGAGAATGCGGAAAATGTAAAATTGACGTTTTCACGATTCAAGGGACAGGTGTGAGTGCTACACAGTGTAATAGAAATGTTGAAACAACCAGACATTCCTCAATTCCTCACACGACGAAAGGCAATAACGGAATCGCTGTTACCAAACTAAAGGGGCACTTGCTTATTGGGGCTGGTAAAGCAATATTTGTGCAGGAAGATTTTGAGTGACTTGTTATTTTTGGTCGAAAGTGTACTCTGAATTTTGAGACTTGATCAGACAGACAGTTTAGAGAAATTAGCTCTTTTAGGTAATTTAGGTATGATTAACTAATGAACCTAAAACTAATATTTATTTCCTACATTTTCTAATACAGATTAAAAAATAAAAACGAAGTTACGACATGTGTCATGTCTCATTTAGCTTGACATGAAGTTTAGTGTCAACGAATTCTTAAATTTAAACTTGGAACATATTTTGTTCGGGTGTTGCCAATATCTAGACATGAAACCTTTTGAATCGTACTTTATGGTATTACTGAATCGCGAGTTCGAATTTCATAAGCTACGTGTTTTTAAACAAACGGCTTTCAACTGTCTCATATTTTACTTGATACTAGCTTCTGCCCGCGATTTCGCCTCCGCAGAGTTCAGTGGTTAAGCCCGTCACATACGTAGCTAATATTATAGCTAGCCACCACACACGGTAGCTATAATATAATAATATATTTTCACCCTTATTACGTCTGTGATCGTTGTTTATATTAATAAGCCTTGCTATATCTGTCCACATATTTTGGTGACGTAATAAAGATATATATATATTATAGCTGCGTTTGTGGTCACTCAAAGATTACTATAGAAAATAAGTCTTAAATTATCCCAGGGGAACACAAAAATAGTAGGTATATTTATTATGTGTTAAGCTAGATCAATATGTTTAACTGCCACACTCAGAGATATCACTTAACAATAATGAATCATTATCAATCATTAATCAAATGTAAATTGTAACGCTGTCAGTCAAAAATATGACAAATTGAGAAGCGAAGTAATGTTGGTCAATTAAAGTTAATGATTCGTTATTGTTAAGTGGCGTCTCTGAGTGTGGCAGTAAGTGAATTTCAGCTAATTCCGTTCAGCTATGAGTGAATAATAACAAACATCCATCCATTTTCACAAAACTTTCGCATTTATAATGGTACCTAGCAGAATTTTTGTTCGGATTTTTTGACTCTAAATGCAAATCTTGTTCTAGATTTGAATACATTTTGTCTTAGATTCTCTTTTCTTTCCTTGCGTGGAAAATGTGTCTACTGACAAACTGTATGAAAAGTTGTAAAAATAATAAAGTGCTAATAACTTCTGCAGTGTAATCACTGCAGAAGTTATAAAAGGATAAAACGTATTATTCAAGAAACCATTTAACTGTCTCACTTGAAATAGGAAAAACAGGAATAAAAAGTTTATCACCTTTTTACAAAGTTACAGTTATCCAATTTTATTCATAACCCGCCGCCAAAAATCCCGAGACATTAGCGGAAAAAAATGTCTCAGTTTTTTTTCCTAAATGACACCATTATTTTCCTCAACAAACGCTTAGATAAATAACGACAGAGCTTACTAAGTCAATGCCATTTCACTTTAATTAATGAGTATCATTAGAATATGACCTTGGTACCATCGACGTATCACGTCGAATGCCATTGAGACATAAGGGCTGTGTCATGGCCATCAAATGGCGCGCTACGTGTGTCAAAAGTGACACTTTTACGATATTTCTATGCAAATTATGACAGAACGAAATGGTCAGTGTTTGAGCCATGTTTTATACAGTCAGGTGTCGTATTTGACGGGTTTTAGAGAAAGATTAAATTGAGACGATGAAAACAAACGAGTTTACTGGTACTGACTTACTAATTACTACTTTAATTACTAGATTTTACGACACAGGGTAACATAGAGTGGTGTCTAGGGCTAGTCTATTGCATTTGTTTTATAATCCAATCTTGATATTTCTAGATTTATTTAGTCCTTATTATGCCTGTAAACTTGTTCTTAATAATTTATTTTTTATTTTTTTTATTCTTAATTAACACAGGTCAAAATAATATAGGTCAGGCACACCAGATTTAGAATTATGAATGCAATATTAGATAGATAACAAAGAGTATAAATATTTCAGTCAGTCCGGTTTTATATGAATTAAGTACTTAACACATTACTAGGGCTGGTTAGAGGTGGCGCGGGCAAAAAGTTCCTGGGGTGTGATTCTGTAAGACCTCATTCTAAACTTCGAATTTGAATCCGCTGTGAGTTTCTTAATTGGCAATCTAAAAACTCGGTTGACCTAATTCGAATTTACACTAGCGCCACCGTTGGTAGCGTGTCAGTGAGTTGAACTAAATTGATAAGGTGATTTTGACAGATAAACTATGAGATGACGTAAGAAGTGGCATTCTGTAAGGTAATTTCCCCGTCACTTCGCACTCGAATCCGTTTCAAAGTCAAATCTATCAAGGTAATTTTGACCTTATGCGAAGTGAGAGTGAATAGCGATGTGAGTTGCGAGTTGTTGTTTGATTTTTACAGAATCGACCTACTGGACTTGAGGAAGGCTTTTGCCCAGCAGTTTCCTGGACGTGGGGTATCTTTTGCCCAGCGTTAGGACAGCAAAAACTTAAACACAAAAGTAAAAATGTGCAGGCCACAACGTAAAACAAACTCATAGTAACGAATAACTATCATTTCTGGCTTGGTAGGCCTAAAAACAGGAAATTTACTAGTTACCTCCCTAATTACTCTTGGGATAGATGGCAGCCATCTTGGTTTTGCCCCAGTTCCCAAACAAGCATTTCGAAGGGAGTACAACCAATGATCTTTACATACTTTGTCCAAATCGGCGAAACTACTTTCAGATGTTACAAAATTCATAGGATTCCAGAACATTTTTGGAATATTCGAGAGGCATGCCTAGTTTCTGTATCATTTCCCTGTCGGCTTCCCGCACGGTCCCCTGTGGTAGCTTTGTTACAATATTTACGTCGGAACTTGACGCAAAACATGTTCTGTACAAACTTACCTACATTTACTTCGGATTTATCTTCTTCTCTATTTGGTTTGGCTCAAAAAAAAAACATTATTAAAAGACTCTTGTTTGGTATTTGTAGCAATATTTGAATTTATTACGCAGTTATATTATGCTACTCCTTTAAAAGAGCTTGTGTTTAGCAATTAACTAATGTTAAATCGTTTTATTACTCCATCAAATAATTTTCTAGATGTTAACGTGTTTGGAATGATGAAAATGTGTTCCTAATTCCATGTTCGTAATAATAACGATTCTTAATTGTAACTAGTTAAGTAAAGTCATAAAGTTTACAACATTTCGTAATGTTTAATGGGCGTCCATCCTAGGTCCATTTCCGTCATTATTCCACCTCAAAAATATCCACTTAAACTAGGTATATGTAGGTATATAAACTGTGTACACTTTTACACCTAAATTACACCATCAAGCTTGCTATTCAAACGGAACACATAAAAAGGAACAACACGTGAAGCCGTTAGTTTGGCACCCCCCTTAATAATAGGTGATTTGGCCTCCCTTTCGCCCACATATAGACACCGACAGCCATATTATGACCAGAATATTGAGACCTCTACGTGGTGAAGTGCCCGGGAAAGTTTCGGGAGTTTGGGTACAATTTTAAAGGTGGGGCAGGTCTTCCTTCTCTGGTGATTTGGCGTGGATGCGTGCTTCCGAGCCATCTTGGAGGTTTCAGTCTAATGCCACTTGTATTGGACATTTTATTGTCACACGCTGCTACTTTTCCGTGAGTTGTGAACCTCGAATTTTAGGAAGTATGTTCTCACTGACGTTTTTATAGGCACTAAACGTAAAATAAAAGTGAACTTTGAGTGTTTCTAAGTTTTGCGGTTCTTTTTATTTGGGCTTATATTTACTGCTGAGGTGTGAGCTTAAGAATGTTTCAATGAATTTAGAAGGGAAAGCGATTGCCACGATTGCTATGTAAAAATTTATGGTATTTGGGTTGCCTCAAAGAATAATTTGTTTGTTTCAATTTGAATTCTAAGATAAATTATTTGGATAGGTAAAATATTCGTGGAACTAATTTATAAAGTGAGGATTTCTAACTAATACAGTTAGAAATCCTCACTTTATAAATTAGTAGCACTAGCAACTAAATATGGTAAGTTATAGGTTACCTAACCAAAATCTTGGAAATATGAGGTCATACCAATGATAGTTCGGCACAGTCGACGATTTTTATCTATAAAATTCTTCCTCAACTATTCTTACACCGAAGCTAAATAAAAGTATCCGACAGAAGCTCCAAAATATATCCTACCCGATAACCGCAAAGAATTTAATAGACACATCAAACTGAAAACTTTGAGTCCCGTAATAAAATCTCCTTATTACGAACTTCGCTCCGAGAATCATTTCGAAATATTTCACAGAATAATTCCGAATAATTTCGTTGTTTTAGTTTTTAATGCTTCCGCGGCAATCCGGGGCGTTTGGTCGTTTGCATAAATTACGTGTGAGTTTATTAGACTTTGTGGTACATAGAAGTGTCGTTTTCTCAATTTTCCCGCCAATTTTTGGGTTACAAAATGGCTGCCGGCGCGTCGACACGCACAGCCCTCACGCGATACGGCAGCATTCCCTTTCAGCTTTGTTGAATTATTTATTTGTTTTCAATACCTCGGATGGCTCCAATAAAAATTGTTAGTATCTTTGTCCAACATTGGTTCGTACAAGACATTGCAATTCCGGATGTGAGTGGTGTTACAATTTTCGCAGTGAATGTTTTTAATGCGAAATACATCTTTGAAGACAGTAATTGTTCAGAGAAAAATGCGTGGTATGTCTTTTTGTCCCTGCTTGAAATATTGTATTTTGATTTGATATAATGACTGTGTATTCTGCGCAGTGTTTCATGTTGTCTATACTAATATATTAAAGAGATTTTTTGTGTGTTTCTTTGTAACGAATAAACTCATAAAATGATATCTTTAAAATTTAGACCTATAATTATTTCTTTCATGTGATATTCTGGTCCAGGTTGTGGTTACTTAATTTTTGTTTTACTAGTATATATAAAGACTAATAAATCTTTGTTTGTATGCAACAGGTTAGCTCCGGAACTACTTAACCGATTTAAAAAAATCTTTCACCAATAGGAAGCTACATTATTTCTGAGTATTATAGGTACTTAATATTTTATTATCACACATAGAAGGACCCGTACATAAATTACTGTCGACGAAGTCGCGGACAATATGCTAGTCTATATAATAAAAATGAATTGTTGTTCGTTAGTCTCGCTAAAACTCGAGAACAGCTGGACCGATTTAGCTGATTTATGTATTGAAATATTCGTAGAAGTCCAGGGCAAAATCAATTGATAGGACATCGTCTGTGGGGTCAGCTAGTTATCAATATTTTTATCATTTTAAAACAAATGACTTCCATGTACCTATACGTATGTGCGATAATATAAGGACTTACAAAAAGCTCTTAAAAATTGTTACTTGCTTCGCTTGGCACCACTTACGCCAAAAACTTAACTCAGAGTTAGTTGCTAACACGGGGTTAAATTACAAAAAGACATTTGTAACAGGCCTGCGTTAGCAACTCGATGTTAAAAGATAACCTTGGCTGGAACAAGTGTATGCCTTAAAATGTTGACAGAAATTTAATAAAAAAAAAGTCTCTTTGGTCTATTTCGGAACAAACCCAACTAATGTGCCTACTTTACTTATTTCCCCTTTCGATTCGTGTAGAAATCTTGTCCCCTAAGCATCAAAATCCGTCAAGTGCGAAACTCAAATATTTGCCACGCAAGTTTGGTCAAAACAGAGGTGCACACATTTGACACTTTTTACATGTAGCGAGGGAACTTAGTCAATACTGGTCAGCAAATAGATTAGCTATGTCTACGACGGGTTCTCGATTGCAAGAGGTCTTAATACTTATCACTTTCGAGAATCATAGAGGTTGAGAAGAAACTAGCTCTTGAGCTAAGGTAAAAATGATTAAATACAAGTAGGTAATGCCCGCTTGCACCAAAAACTTAAGTTAGAGTAAATTAAATTACGGTGGTTAAATTAAATTACAAATATGACATACATAATGGGCTTGTGATTGCAAATAATTTAATAAGATAATCATGGCTGTCGCAAGCGAATCTAAGTCGAATATAATTTTTAACTTTCTAATGTAATCCATACTATGTATATAAATACGAAAGTGAGTCTATATGTTTGTTACGCTTTCACGGCTAAAATACTGAACCAATTTTGATACAATTTGGTACAGACTAAGCTTGAACCCCAAGAAATTGTATAGGCTACTTTTAAATCCCGTCTTTGTCTGTATCCGCCATAACCGGCATTCAGGCGGCCGAAGAAAGTTAGCTAAGATATAATTATTATGAACCTCCTTCAAAAACAAGTTTGATTGAAAAAATAATTTACACAAGTGAGTTACAATAGTAGCAGCATTGGTAGTGAAGTGCCAAATCAATGTATTTGATCCCAACTTGATCCAAGACAAATATTTGATCCAACTCGGGCGAGCAAACATTTGTAAAGTATCACGTGTTGTGGGAACTGCACATGCGCTAACACTGATTTTATGTTTAGGTTGGTACCAATTTTTTTTAAAACAGCTTTTATTTATTGTCTAATTTTTTTTTTCTGTCTCGAAAGCATGTGAAGCCGTTGATCCCGGCTGTCATTCGTAAATCTTTGACAGTCGTTAAGGGTAGTCAGAAAACCAGAAAGTCTGACAACCAGCTTTACCAAGGGTTTTCATGTTACCCAGTAACTGAGTTGTGGAGGTCCAATAGGCAGTAGCTCCCACGTAAGACACGAGCTGCATCCGGTTAGACTGGAAGCCGACCCCAAATAGTTGAGAAAAGGCTAGGCTAGGGAATCGCTAAAACCGTTTCTTCCCTTAAACAGTTATTATAATTATAAAGTTCATCGTCCCGTTTGTGGTCGCAAGCTCGATTGCTAACCTTGTCTTAGGTTCTATTCCAAAGCCGGTGTTATTGGACTATTCAATTAGAAATTGCGTAGCAGCTCGTATTATGGAAGTTGGAGGTGTAACACTCCCGTGCCTCAGAAAGTACGTAAAGCCCTTGGTCCAGCGCCTGATCTTCCCCGTCTGCACATAATTGTGCACTATAATATCTCCAGCGTTTTAGACTGATCTCCTTAGAGATTGACCGCGACAGAAGATCATCATCATCAGTCGAAAGACGTCCACTGTTTAACATAGGCCTCCCACATAAAACGTCACAACGAGCGGGAACTTGCCGCTTGCATCCACCGGTTACCCGCGACCTTGACGATATCGTCGGTCCATCTGGTGGGAGGCCTACCAACGCTGCGTCTTCCGGTTCGTCTTCCCCATCGGTTATCAACAAGACAAGCCGGTTTGACAGACGATGGATCTTTAATGATGGTTTATTTAATAATAATAATGTAATGATATTTAGGTGTCCGTTAAGTAAACACAATAGTTAAAAAGTCGCAACTTCGCAAGCGATCTTATTGAGATCATAGGACAGTTAGGGGAATTTATATCTATCTCTGTCACACATAATTATATCAAACTGCACAATAGACAAGGTACTGAACACCACATAAAAACTCGTCTCTGATTGGCTGGCTCATCACCACATATGCCTTACGGTCTAGTGTTCTACTGCAATTAAATAGCCTTTCAAATGGCTTAAAATGACTGCAAGCTTGCGACGATCCTTAGGCGAATTCCATAAAAAGCGTGACTGGCATGGAAAGTCTGATTGCATCAATACTTGCATTACTAGTGGGAAGGTGCGTCAGTTTTAATTTTAGTTTTAGTTATTGTATACAGATACAAAGGTTTGTTTCATCTTAATAGCTAGTTTCACATGAGAGAGCCCTCCGTAGGTTTATTTATGGCTGATTTTTCAATTATATTAAATGTTTATCTAAAATAAGACAATTATTTTCTATACAATAGTTGTCAAACCACCATATTTATTGGTGAGTTATTGACAGATATTTATATAATTGCATGTAGCAATTTATTACCAGACAAAAATATCAGTTGCCTCGCATAGAACACTGCTATGCAAGATTTTATTATGGCTTCAAGTTAATTTAAAACATACCTAATAACTTTATAAGATGATTGTAATCTTCTTTCTATGTTTCTCACTCACACACTCACTGTTTCTTTCTATGACACATCTAACAGGCGCTCAATACCGTATCCCATATCAAAAAAGCAACATTTTAAAGCTATATACATTGCCCACCAAAAACTCCGCGAACCATAGACACGCGGAAGCGGAACGCGTTATTGTTTTTTAAACTAGTGCTGTCCACACTCGTACACGTATAGATACGACCGCAGCGAGTCCCGCCCGGATTACGGCACTAGCCTATCGATTACGTCACCGAAGCCCTAATCCGAGACGAGAAGTATTTAGGGTTGTCACACGAGAAGAAAAAAAGTTATTAGGAGATGCATTTTTTGAAACTCGTTTTATAAAAATATAAAATAGTAAAAATCAGGTTAGTAGATCTTTTTAATCTATTAGCCGGTTTATTCTGTAAAAATCTCCCTAAATGAAGTTAGGTGAAGTGTGCCTGAGTTAAGCTGTCATCCCATCTTTTGCTAGGAATGACAGCAGTAGTATTCTTAGCATTCACATTCTTTTCACCTAAAATCTAGGATGGCGATTTTCATAGCCCTCGCACTGCGGGTCAGGTAACCAGAAGAAATGTAAATAAAGTGGGCTAAACTTGAAACTATTTATCATGTACAACTAGTGAACCAGTTGTGTGGAACTATTCATTATAATTTACTATGAATTTCAGTAGACCCAGAGTTGCTAGCCAGAGAGACAACGGAAGCGGCGGAGACCAAGGTACAGGCAGAAAAGAACGGTATGAGCGGTTAACATGTCAATTATACTATAGTCGGATTGATATAGTAAACAGCTCAAACAAGGGAGTTGAAAGCAGTGGCGTAGAGGAGGCATAACGGCATGAGATAGCGTCATGCCGTTGGCCGTGACGTCAAACTTGTCGATTTTACTGCTAAAGTGCGCCAATAGATATTTCACATCAAAATCCCTATAAAAACCTAACACACACACAAACAAACGCTAGAACATGAACAAGTTAGGATACCCCTCCTTAAACATATCCTCCTTCTGTTCCTTCGCATTCATAAATGAATTCTAATTACACCTTTGAACCCTGACGAAGTTACAAACTTACGATTAGTGCTTAAGCCATAACCATTTATGGAATAAAGCGCGACAGGTAATTTAGAACGGTATTGAAGCTCACTCCGAGGATCAACACAGAGTAACTATTTATTACATGCAGTGGTTCATCGACTTTGACATTGACAGGTTTATAAGGCAGCTTTGGACTCGCTGCACAGCCTTTATGTTGGTATACTGTGTATTTAGAGACCGACCGTTTTTTCTTTTCTTTCTCAATAGTGGCTTTTTGTCACAAATTAGATGCAATAATACTGCCATCTTGGATTCAATTAAAAACATTTTTCAAATCTTTGACAGCCCTACAAACCCGAACAAGTAGTAAAACATAAGGGCGTGTGTACACGCACGCTATCTTTTGAAAAACGGCTGTGTTTACACTGGCGCGTATGACCCCAGCCTGGGTCAGATGACAAATGGACAACTAGTAATGCTATACCGTTACTATTTTGTATCTGTTCGTGTCAACAAGAAACTGTTTGATAGGTCAGTTATGATAGAGGGCGATATTAAACCTGTCAATTCGCTTTTCCAGTATAAGCAGTAAAAGTCGACTGAATTTAGCCGACTAAGATACGTTTAAAATTAGTCCTACTACAAAAGAGACTGCGAGAAAAAGAGTATTAACTACTTTTTGGATGTAGTATTGTAGACCTCAGTACAGGCATAGGACCCCCTCCCTTCTAAATAAATAGTAATATGTAAAAGCTGCCTAAGAATAACTACTTAACTGTTATCTGCTAAGAATTATTCTTATTATAAAGACGAAATATTTCTATCTTAAAAGTACGCTCATTCTAATTTTGAAATTGAGATTCTCAAGGTATTATCCGGAAAATCTATATTTCAAAGAAAAGTTACAAATAACCGCACTATAAGTTGATTAAAGAAAAAAAAAGCAGCCCAATCAACTCGAAATCCGAAAGCGCCGTTTTATCACTGACCAGTATCAACTTTTATGATTTTTAATCAACTTAAAATTATTTGAAAACCGAACTGGCGCCAGCGGTAATCAAGGTGTACCGAAAAGCGGGTTTTTGCAAGGGATTATACCGTGTTTAAAATGTTCACTTGATAAAATACTTTGTATAGATGTACCTTTGATAAGTATTTGTACTCCAATGAATGTTTTTTTAGATGATGTCGAATTTGTTTTGAAAAAAGGGTTGAAGATTGCGCTACTAGGATTAGGACGTCTTGATATTTTTTTATAAGTATATTGTCTTCTTAAAAAAAAAAAACGTCTTTTGTGAAAGATCTGTTTCGGAATTTCTTTGACGGAGTTTAAAAGAGCGAGTTGGAGGAGATAGTCCAAAACTCAACGATGTAGTATTAAGCATACTTGGGCATTTCTTTTTAGTAGCATCGTTTCTAGCATCTCTTTTAAATTCGTTTTTAGGTTTTTTTTCAGTAAATTTAAGAAAAATGCCAACACTGGCACCTTTCTCATTCACTCGCAAAACAAGTCATTGTTCCAAAGTACCTATTCTCAAAACCGCGAACCACACTGCTCGATAATTAATCCACTGGAACACTATCGAACCGTTAAGACGTTAGCCCCTTCGCAAGATTTTATCGCCCTTAATAGAGAACAATTCGGTAGGGCTGTGCATATCGCCTGAATGGCTGCCAAAGGACATCACCTTTTGATCAATAACTGTATATAAATTACGGAGCATATGGCCCTTCCCTGCTTGAACGAGCACCGGCCCGGCCTTTGTAGCCCTATTTGTATATTCCCGTTTATATGAACGTAAAGTTTGCTTGCGTAAGTTACTGAAATAGTCGAAAGTTAAAGAAAAAGAAGCCTTAGAGTCGGTCGATTAAAATTTTTGTTTTGAAATTGAGCAATTGGTTAAATAGCGGTTTGTAAAAGTTTCTAAGAAAATTTGAGTTGGATCATTACGAGTTCCTGATGTTATGTAATGATTTAACAAACTTTTGAGTTTTCTATAGCGGTACAATAATGTTAGGATAATAATTAGTTTCTAATTCAAATACTTAGATAAAGTATGATACAATAAATGTTTGTGTTTTCCATGCGTTTGATATAACGACGTACTTAAGCACTGTAGTACTTGAACTAAAATAGATACATACAGCGTCAATTATTATCTTGTACCCAGCTGAACACACAATTTTAAACCAATACACAAAAAAATTTCGCCAAACTTTTTCCCGATGCAGATGTACAGCCGAACAAAGTGCTACTTGAAACGAATTTAACGCATGAAAACCTTAAGCCATAGACAATTAATACCCCACATCGACGTATTAAAGCTACCTCAGTCCAATATAAAAAGTAACCTCAGTGTTCAAAATGTTTTTCGCAAAATCTTAAGAATAGGCCCCCGATTAGTGGAGACTGAATAGACTTGATACTTGTGTTTCTTTTGTTGAAGAATCAAGATGTTTTGATGTTATTAGCAATGATGAGTCGCCTTTTTGAGTGGCATTAGACTGGCAGGATGAAGAGAGAAAGAATGGAGTCTTTATAACTCTTTCTCTAGTTTTTATCATAACTAAGTTAGACTCATTCGATCTTCTGTTCTATTATATTTTTATGGAATAGTAAACAATACCGATAGCGACATCTTACAATAACATAACTTAGGTACATTTTGACGTGATTTTGACAGATCGTAGCGTAAGTTTACGCCAAGCCTCTCTCGTCTTTGGATTTGAGCCTTAGATTCTGAATTAAATTAGTTCTGGATTATAAAAAACAGAATAACAATTTTAAACAGTCCTAATTTGCCTAAAAAGAAAAAAATCACGTATATTGTACCCCACCATATAATATAAAGAACCTTGACGATTGTAATATTTATACCTATAATTAATGGGGTACACATTAAACCACAATGATTAATAAAAGGTATCGACAATAATACAATTAAACGCTTCTTGCGACTTTTAAGTCTAAAAGTCGCCACGCCGATCTCGGCTGTTAGCACTATAATAAAAGTGCCGCAGACTGTAAAGGTTTCGACACACTGGTCGCAGCGCCGCGCGATTTTATTCTATAAAATACACCTGCAAAGCTATGTATCATATACCACGGGTCCCAATTTGTTTTTATAACAGAACTTGCCCATAATTTCTGGCGTTTTCTTTCTAAATGAATTTTCCTAAAATAAAAAATTAAATAAAAAATAGTGTTACTTAGAATTTATTTAGCATCTTGGGTGTGTTTACAAATATATAAACTAACAAACACAAACAACAATAATGTACTTATAGACTTTCTTTTGAACTGACGCTAGGAAAAACCTGACAAATTAAAAAAAAATCTGGCAAAAGTATCAAAACTACACAGCTGTCTACTTTAGTACAACGTTGTATTAAAAGAAAACCGCCACGCGGACCTAATTACTAAACAAATCGCCATTACCTAATTCTGTCGGCTTACTTAGCTTGCTTTGCCTGCGTTGGCTATAAAATTAAGGGCGTTGTAAATAACCGCGATTGCCGTCAATATATCCACGGCTTGATTCACGACAGAGGTCCCAAGCGTTTGTTTTTAAATTTTTATTAGCGGCTAGAGATACGATCTGTCAAATGGTAGGTAGGTACTTAATTAGTTCGTGAATCAGTTACGCTTATGAGTAAGATTCTTTTGAAGATACGTTGATTTACCCGACTGCTTGAGGAAGAGAGTAGTTAATGATTTTTTGCTTCAGGTTATGTTTATGACGACGCATTTAATGGGCCTTCCATTACGAGTTATTCAGTTAGGTATACTGTAAAGGTTTCATGCATTTGGCATGAAACCTTAAATATATGGCATCCTTCTAGAATACCTTTAAATATAGAACAGTAGTATTGTTTATGTCAAGCGGATTGTCTGGTTTTGCCTGCCGCCGTCACAGACACACGTATTATACTATTACAGAGCATCTAAAGTGAAGTTCTTTTTTCAGTGAAGTTGGAGCATCCTCAGACAGTACACTATATTCCTGGTACCAGTAAGAGGCTCATTAGTAGTACCTATCACTTTAACTCTTCTGAGGAGGTGGCAGTGATATGCAGATAATACACATTAAGGATGCTTTTCCGCCAAAGATGTGTGAAAATGTGTTGCGAAGGATGTGTGTAAAACTAACCAATTACAGCGCTAGCTTAGTACAAGTTATGACAATGAAGCTGTATCATTGGCCACTGGTGCCAATTATGTTGTGCACGAGCTAAACTTACTCCAAGGTATTTATATCTCTTTCTCTCCAATAAAACAAGAAAGAGACAGATATTAATAACAGCTGTCAATTTAAGTTGATCTAAAATGTTCATACATTATAGTTGTCATTTGAGAACGTATTCATTAAAAACGCGGCGAAGTTTAAGGAAAAAACTAATTTGTCATCTCTAACTTAGTTCTTATCTGTCGCTGTCCTTTTCTTTAGCTGCCTGTTAGTAAGAGATGCCAATTGTCTAATTTTAGTTCAGTTTGTGAACAAGGGAATCGGCACCATTAACACACACATTCCTCGCTTGGCCCGCACATCTCTGGTGGAAACGCAGCCTTAATGTGGATGATCTGCACATCTTTTGCAACGCCATTGAAGAGTTAAAAAGATACGTACCTAACTCAATAACTCGTAATGGGAAATCGTATTTTTCATTAGTTATCATCGTTTGTTTAAGTGAGTTTATACAGTTGCAAAAATAGCCCCGATACATGAGAATTTCACAAGGTTTCTCAACGTTACAAAAAAAACGATTGCTTTATGTTTTTTGCCGTAAATACCTATCCAAGTATCTAACAGCCGTTCCCAATATTCAATCTATCTTTGATTTTGCCATACTAGGGATAGAAAAGCTAGCAATAAGGTTGTCGCCGATAGGCAATCCTATCTATCGAAGGGAGCACGAATAGCTTACTAAAGTAAGATGAAATGACAGTTGGCGCGTCCCTATAATAATATTTAGGTATCTGTCAGTTTCATTGAGGTTGGCTATCTCTAGCAACTTTTAATTCGATCCTAGGTTTTTCTGAGACAAGTACTAAATGGACGAAGTCAGGGTTATTCACTAGTTTTCCACTCATGTTTATTACAAGAAAACAAGTTAAGTGTAGGCAGCGATCGCTTTACAAAATTACTTTTAAACCAATTACTTGACTTACGTACACTTCGTAGATAATTGAAAATTATTAAGTTATCAAATGTTATTACCGAGTTTATATTATAGAGTTTCGCCCTGTTATTTTATTGGTATAGTTTAGCCATAAATATGCAAAACATGGACATTTTTATTATTTATCTTGCGTAGTTTTTCTGACATAATAATTTGAAGTGAATAGCTTGTTTTTTATATTCATAGTTTGTTTCAAAACTTTCGTTCGTACGGTCTACGCCAAAAGTCGCTTAACAATTTCTATTTTTAAATCTTAATTACTGAGCATAAGGAAATAAATGAAAAAACGGTATGGATGTAATATCATGACAGTGTTAATCGAATTTTGTTGCTGACTGTAGGTACCCACGGCTACATATTAGTTTCCTTCCAGTTAAAGCTGATTTCGCATTGTACAGAATTTCTATACAATGAGAGCTTAGCTTATACTGGAAATGTATAGCTTGATATGTAGCCGTGTGTACTCACAGTTCAGTAAGGTTATTTTTTTATTCCATCGTGTGAAATAGACAAAATTAAAAAAGTATTTTTTACCACCAGACCTCATTGTTCTTGCGCAGTCAAAAACATAAACTGCCTAATATTTCAAATTAATCGTTACTAACGATTGTTTCGATAATATCTGTATGAAATATCGATGTCTGTCCGAAAATCGGCATGTTCGTCAGAGCGGGGACAAAAAACTTTAAAAACAAAACGCATCTATCTTGTCAAGCTGTTTTACCGTACCGTTCTTTTTTTTTCTAGAGGACCGATTTTTGGAGATAGAAAACAATAGAAGCGCTTTTTAATTATAGGGTTTGATTGAAAAAGCCCGATTTATGTTAATTAGAAAATAACTTTATTTTAAAACCACAGTTAGTAGTAGCTAAATAATTTTGTATAAATAATTTTGTACGTTTTCTCAAAAGAAACAAAGTATTAAATTCACCAGCAGATCTTATTTAATTGAAAACTCTTTGTTTACTTTAAACCATAAACAAAGGAGTTAAACCGCTAAGTTGTGTGTACTTTAAATTCTTAATTGAAACACTAACAATAATACAGAACGTCAAATGCAACAAATACGACAGATGAAAAATACGAAAATATATATCACTCGCGTCGAGGTAGTCAGCTGTTGTCAAAATTCTACGCATACCTCTCTGCGACCGTCGTTATTTCAATTACCTTCGCCCCTCGTCAAAGACAAAAGGCCTGACATTCAGAAAAAAAGAAACAAAAAAAAAACAAAGCGCCCATCGAGCGAATTAAAAAAAAACAATTGTGTTATCTATGATTGGATCGCGGTCGTGTAAACGGTCAAGTGTAAGTTACTAAAAGATCCCGCCTTTTACTTTACAGTAGCCTTTTCGTTTTTTGAAAATGGACTGCGCAATTTTTTTTCTTTGCTCGTATCGCATTTTGGGTGGTTCTTATTTTGAATGGAAATGGTTTGTCCCGAAATCTAATTAAAAATATTCAGTTCTGACGTTTCAAATTTGACAGATGTTTCGTTTTGGCGCCAATATATTATTTCAAATTAACGCAGTTTGTGTTATAGAGCAAGAAATATGTATAAACAAATAAAATGGGAGAGACATCAAAACCGATAAAATGTCAGCACATCCGCAGCTCATAACACATAAATAACTACAAAATGATTAAAAAATTAAAACCTGTCACACAAACATAAAACTCCCTATCAACACGCTATAAAAAAAACTTTAAACATCTGAAGTGCGCTTAACATGGCGATAATCTATTGAACTAAGGCAAGATGATGGGCACCCAATGTAAATATCAGTAATAGCCGTAACAGACACAAAGGGACCCCGCAGACAGCTACAGGGGTCCTACCCAACCTCGTTTTAATTATAATATCACCCACATTATAAACTTTTTGTTGAAAACTTACAAAAAAAAAACAGACTGCTACTTTTCGGATGCGGCATTATGCTATTGTTGGTAACAATTTTTGTGTATAAGTAATTGTTCGTTCGTGATCAAAAGGAGCATGAAGTGGAAAGTTTAGTGGGCTTTGGAACCGTGAAGGTTGGGTAAAGGAGCTGAACTATGAATTTAAGAAACGATGTCTGATTTGTTAAATGTATGGAGTGGTTTATCGTTTTCTGGTATAAGAAGCTAGCACCAGATCAAGTTGTGTCCAAAAATGCCTGTACCTTTGATGTTATTTAATCACAGCCATTTTAACATACATATTATTAAGTAAAAGCTCTCACGCTCAGAAGGGCCGGACGCGCATCACTTATTCTTATACAAAAATCTAGTAACCCTCCATATTGGTCCTAGGAGTCGGAACCAGCGACTATTCAATGTAAAATGGTTCAGCTACTTTCCTTCACAATTCCGCAGCTAAAAAAGAAGTCGGTACTCACGAAACCGTGCTTGTCACTAATGTTGTTTGTCAGTTTGAGTTTGTGGAAGGACACCACTTTCTGCATCCACTGCTCGCCTGTAGACGGCGAGTCCGGGTGGATGTACATCCTCTTCGGCATCTCAGGGTCCGCCTTTCCGGCAACCATCCACCGACTCCGAAAACAAATGAACACAGTCAACCAACCACAATAAAAAATACAACTAATTGACTTAATAAACCAATTAAATCAATCAAAAAATTCTTCCTATAATTGTAAGAAAGTATTGACCGATTGACATGATTTTTTTAATAGTTCTTAGTAAGAAAACTACGTATCAACATTGTTTTAATTGATTGATTATTGGCATTAAGATATCAATTTCGAATTTGGCGAAATTATTAATTTTATTGAAGCAATCTGTGCCCTCGTTTCTAAAGCGTAAGACATGCACTATGATACTAATGATGGTGAAAATCATGCTGTACGTAAGACAAATAAGCTTCTAAATTCTACAGACACCAGTGCATAAGAAACAATGTGAATGAAAGATCTGCGTGCAACGATTATTCATACCGAAATGTGCGATGTCAAAAGAAAATATATGTAAATTGTAACAGAATATGATAATGTGGACTTTAAAAATGGACTTGAATCCCCAACGATGGAATCTCGTCGCAAAATATAACTCGAAAACGAAATTAATGCAGAAGAGAGTAAATATGGTGAAGTTTGTCCGCGGGTCCTAATGTTTTGAACGCAGATCTCCAATATCACATATCATAATTGCAACAATACGCATGCTTCTTGCCTCTCGTTTATGTCAACGAATTACATTAAAATAAGATCAATTATCTTAGCCCCGTCATCTACGATTTTCTTATTTTAATTTAATTCCATCTCTTTATTTATACCTGTTGTGGAATTTGTATCTGCAATCGTCGGCAGCTACGATGTCCATTAGCAAAATGTATTTTGCTTTTTTATCAAGACCAGAAACGCGGAGTTTGTAGGCAGGAAACATACGTCTGCAAGCAATCGAGAGAAAAACATGGGTTGGGACTTGTTCTTTTGCGACAACGATTTGACATCACGTCGATTGTGAGACATGTTGTTGAACTAGTTTCACTTTTTATGTTCATGTACTAAGAAACGCGTGTTTAGCTTGTGATCTTACACCGTGCTAATTAGATTTAATTCATTTTAAGTCGCACATATAAACTAGTAACCGACATACTATTGGCAACTGGATTATCCGTTGGAGTGCTCGCGTTTCGCGTTGTTTTTCATCTAATCAGCGAGACACGACAAGGTGTTATAAACCGTTTGTGACTCACAAAAAGCCCATGTTTCCGCCACGAAGGACCAAAAATGGCGAGGTGCGCGTCCATTGTGCGGTTTTGTGTCGTCGCGAAATCGTGACCAACGCACGTGATTAAATGCCGTGTTACACCAACTTACACGAATACTTCAACGATACAAGCGTCCAAGAAAAAATCGTCTGGATCTCGTTTAGAATCCCATTTCGTAATTGGTAAGTAATTTATGTACGAAAGATTTGTAATAATTAATTACCATATTAACGGCGCTAGGCGGCCGCCTTTGTCGGCGTCTGTATCGGTTTACGGCTGACTCACAGTCGCATTTTGGACCGGAATGCTTGGGTCGTATTAATTAACGGATATTAAATCGAAGTTTATCGGCTGCATCTCGGTGTTGCCAAACCTGCGGCCGTTTGATACCCGACGTCGATCGGACGTAAAGCGGCGAACCTTATCGCGGCGTGTCATCGGAATCAAACAATGTACGATCAAATACGATGATTATCGATTTCAGATGCAGCTCTGAGGGATGTTCACAACACCCGGAAGACTCGTTGTGTTTTTTGTCCCCGAGATCTCCCAGGGAGATTGTCGCCGCGAGTTTAGCTCCAATTTTCGTTAATTTGGGAGAACAGTACGAGTCGCGTCGGTATTTCTCACCTCTGGTGTCGGTCCGGCTTTTTACATTACCGCTGCGGCGTTTGAGACAAAGATATTTTAATGATATTACCCATTGGATGCGAGTTGAATCCTTAATCGTCGGATCCAGGCGGTGTCCAGTTGTCGTGCGATGTCGTTGCCCTTAAATTAAGCGTGTTTCGTACAAATTGTCTGGGCGCAATTAACGAACGCATCGAAATCGTTTCGTGATGGGAACTAGTGCATTGCGTGGGGAGAATCACAAGCTAAATGAAAACAAGCGTGTAACGGAACGCTGTTAGAATGGAATGAGCATCTCCAATCAACGGTGATATCTATAAACGTGAAGCCGACAATCCGGCGTCAGGCTGACGCCAAATTCTCGGTCGATGTACATTGAGAAGCAGACACGTGAAGACGAGGATGGTGATGTAGTCCAGCAGGCAATGAATGTGGGTCTACCTGTTATGGAACTTATATCTGTAGTCGTCAGCGGCTACGATGTCCAGTAGAAGGATGTATTTGGCCTTCGCGTCTAGTCCAGAGACGCGGAACTTCATTTGTGGGAACATTTGTCTGCAAATTGGAAGTTTTGCTGTAGGGATAACATTTGTGGGTATATAAGTTTTAATATGGGAGTTTGCTGTAAGAAAAGACATAGGTACAAATAACTTACATCTACGTTATTTTCACGTCGTTAGCTACCGTTGCCTTATCGAAACTTTATCTGTTGTGTGATATGAACCTGACAAAGTTTGACTAGATCATCGAGAAATGATTTGTTATACCTCAACCACTATCGAGCTAAAAATGTTGAAAGTTAAACCTCCGCTGCTTGTGCTATGCGGTACAATCGACAATCGAGAGGAATTGTAATAGATTTGATAGTTATTCAATCTTACATCTCTCTACATCATGACGTCAGATGACTTGTATTATAATAATTATGTCGTTATTGTAAATCGTGTATGGAGACTAATAATTTCAAGATACAACTTCTCTAAACAAAGCCCTAAAACTTAAATTAATGTTCACTCTAATGCAACATTTTATTTTTAGTTGTTTTGAAATAATAAATAACTACTTATTGAGTAGGCATATACCTCACAGCATTCTAATGCCATACAATTTGACAGCTATTAAATAGTATGTTAATTGATTAGTGGTGTTTAACCTTTTGACCGCAATAGTCATCCAAAGATGACAAACCAAAATGTACCCAGCACGCCACGGTCACGTCTACATGACAGACTTATACGTAATTCTATAGTGTGTGTAATTTAGCTTGGCGCCGAGGGCATGTTTTTGCTTTTTTGACTTGGCGGTCGAAAGGTTAAACCTTTATTGCGCACCTCATTGTGATACCCACTATGTACAGAGGCCAGCACATCAAGCTACAACAATCTGTCAAATTTCTTTGATAGATTTTCAACTTTATTACAAAACTGTAAGGTTCATATTCAATTGGGAAAATAATCATGGCAGGATTTGTACAAAAAAAATAACGATGTTTAGAGAAGTTGAAATTCTAATTCTTATACTCTTGGGTACCTAAAGAGTATCTTCAGGCATAAACAATTTTTTTTAAAACCTCGCAAAAAAAAAAAGTGAATAGTTTAACGAAAAGCTTATTATTTCAGATCGAAACCGCGACTGACAATAACAGTGACACTGACAGCCGCCGTTTCGCAGTTCTTACATTGAAATTGCATCATTTTAAGGGAAATAATATCACAAATAATGTTTTTTTTTCCACACACTTGTCACATCACTTGTCTGCCAATTTTATAGATCCGTTAACATCGCTTGTCGCTTTCTATTTTTATAAACACAAAATGGGCATCGAGATGAAACGAAAAGGTGTTATTGTCATTTCGTAATTTCATTGTGCGGGGGTTTAAAAATATGCTAAGTATATCAATCTACTACTCCTGATAATGTATTCTTCACATAGGAAAATATTTTAAAATCTCTAAATTACTTTTTTTTCATACATATCAATGTATGAATCTCGCCATGATTCTTTTTTTGATAGATTTTCAACTTTAATAATTCAATAACATAAGGTTCATATTCAATTGGGAAAAGCAGTTTGGTATGACTTGATGTGCTGGCGTCTGTTCTTGCAACATTGACATCATCAAATGTGCATCTAGGAAACACAAAGCTTATCGAATAAGGATAATCAGAGACCGGCCAGCTCATTAGCGTCTTATTTATAGACTTTACGTGATAAACACTGCAATGTTTCGTGGTCAACTTGATAGATGTCGTGCCTTGCAACGTGTGTTTTGAATACAGATGTTTTAACAACGTTGATGGCATTTCCATCTCTTTCTAACATACTAATGAAGATAAAGAGAGAAACGTTTTCACCGTTTTATCTTTTAGCATCTGATTTTGAACACTGAGTGAATTTTTAAGTCTTGTGTTAGTGCATCCGCTTACGGTGTTTTTTTTTTGTTATTTGCGCAGTAATTTGTGTTTTAGTTCGGTGTAAATACTGTTAGTCCGCTGGATGCGAGTCGCACGGGACCGGTCAATGTGGCGCCACTTGGGGGAGGCCTATGTCCAGCAGTGGACGTCTTTCGGCTGAAATGATGATGATGATGATGACTGTTAGTCGACCTTGAATCATTTAGATCTTCTAAATATTCATGTTATTCAAGCCTATCTCCTTAGTTATAATATACCTACTTTATATAGATGATTGTATAATTACGTTTGCCGTTTATATATATTATAAAGCCATGCTCGTATTATAAAGACTATGACTTAGTCCGCGAGTATCGATTATCGCATATGCAGACGAAGTCGCGGATTCAAAAGTGACATATATTCTTCCCCAGAATTCAAGCTATTTTCATACCAAATTTCATCAAAATTGGTTTAGCCGTTTCATCGTGAAAGCGTAACAGACAGAGTTACTTTCGCATTTATAATATTAGAAGTATAAAGTACGGATTTTGACCACGTATTCCACGTAGAAGGTAAAAGGAGCTGTGGCAGATCACCAATTCGATGAACAGATGTGGCGAAAGAGGTCTGGAAAGGAAACATCTGTCTGCATGGTCTAAAACCGTCCAGCATGGAGAGTGATGGTGGACAATACAACGAACTCATGGGTTCTAACTCTCAGTCATGAACGTACGAGGAAGAAGAAGAAGATAATCATGTATTCAACTTTGTAACATATGCCTTGTTACCTTCTGTTGCATTATACGACCAGTAACTTTTATTCCGACAACCTAAAGTTCAAATTAGAATTTTTTTTTTTTTTTTTTGTACTGTATTAGTAAGAACTAAATTCTTAATAATTAATTACGATCTAGCCTAAAAGACTAATAAGCAATTTATCTCTGACTTAATATGTTACGTGACAAACTAAAACTAAAAATAGTGTCCATATGGAATTTTTTACAAGTCCGTAGCACTTTCTTAGAGTCTGATATAATATATAGAAACACTATGTTCATGTGTTATATGTATAGCACAACATTGTTACTATTATTCATTCACTTTGTACACTACACTAATTCAAAAGGTTTAGTTCTTTTTAGCCTACGCACTAAGTCTGTGTTGTCTAGCAGCTGAATTGCCTCAACATTCACGTGTCGGTGAAGTCTGTGTTCATGGGCTTCAGCAAATTTTTGGATAATGTTGGTGACGGATTCCATTTTAAGGTCACGGTGAATGTCGTCATTTCTAATGTACCAGGGTGCATTAACAGCATCCCTGAGTACTTTATTCTGAAATTGTTGGATTATTTTGACATTGCTTTGTTTAGTACAGCCCCAAAGTTGGATACCATACGTCCAAATTGGCATTAGAATATGCTTGTATATAGTTATTTTATTTTGTATTGATAGACAGGATTTCCTTCCGAGTAACCAATACATACTTTTATAACGTATGTCGAGTTCCTGTCTTTTCTTTTTGACATGAGCTTTCCAACGCAATTTGGCGTCGAGAGTTATGCCAAGGTATTTGGCTGTATTAGCATAAGGCACTTGCATGCCATTTATGTAGATTGGGTGATAGTCCAAGAGTTTGTTCGTGAAGTCAATGTGAATTGATTTTGACTCATTCAGTTTGATCTTCCATTTTTGTGTCCAGTCATAAACTTTGTTCACAGCTAGTTGAACTTTTTCTACTGCTTCTCTGTGGCTTGATCCGGTGGCCATAATTGCAGTATCATCTGCAAAAGTCGCAATGGTGTTGTTCTCCAGTTCTGGGATGTCACAGGTGTATAACAAGTACAAAATTGGGCCTAGCACACTTCCTTGAGGTACACCCGCTTTTATAGTTTTTAGCTCGGAATATGCGTCGTCCTGCCGTATCCTAAACATTCTATTAGTTATATACGACTCTAGGATGTCTGCAAATTCTGGTAGCATGCGTCTGAGCTTGAATATTAGACCCTTATGCCATACTTTGTCAAAAGCTTGCGCGACATCTAAAAACACGGTGGCACAAACTTCCTTATTTTCAAGCGTTTTTTCAATGATATTAGTTATTCTATGTACCTGGTCTATTGTTGAGTGTTTTTCCCTAAAGCCAAATTGATGATTCGGAATGAGGCCTTTATCTTCTATAATTGGTTTTAACCGTTTCAATAACAGTTTTTCGAATAGTTTTGATAACACGGGCAACAGAGAAATAGGTCTATATGATGATGCTTCATGGGGTGGTTTCCCAGGCTTTGCAATCATAATGACTTCAGCAACCTTCCATGACTCAGGCACATATTTTAGCATAAATGCAGCATTAATAAGCTTGGTAAGCTTTACTATGGCTTTGCGCGAGAGGTGTTTTAGAATTTCACCTGTAATGAGGTCGTAACCTGGAGACTTTTTCGAGCTAATATTATTTTGAATTTCTCTCATTACTTCTTTAGGAGTCACAAGCTTAATTCTTTGGTTTTGTGACAAATTTGTACTCTCAAGTATTTCAATCGAACTTTCATTAGGTTGAAAAGTTTCTTCTAAGTGTTGAGCAAACCTTACCGCCTTTTGGTCATTGCTTATGGCCCATTTTCCGTCACAATCTCTGATGGGCGGTATTTGTATAATCGGCCTTTTTAGATTTCTTGTCGCTTTCCAAAGTGAGTAATCCGTTGATTTGTCATTGGTTAGCTGCAGGAGGTTGGTATTCAGAGACTCGTCCTCAAATTGAAGAATTTTTCTCTTTAATCGTTTCGTTAGGTTGTTAAGTGATGTTTTATGTCGCGGGCACCTTGTTTGTTGCCATTGCTTCCTTTGTTTCCTTTTCTCAGATAGTAAATCCACAATTTCCTTAGGATAGACAAATCCCTTATATTTACATTTTAATTGCGGTGTGTTGTTCCACGCGCATTGTTGGATGTTAACAATATATTTGTTTACTTCTGAGTCAAGCTGATCTTGCTTTTTTATCGGAGTTTTAAGGTCGATAATATTATCTAGATCAAGGGCAAAACTTTCCCAATCTGTGAACTTATTAACCAGGGTTGAACGGCTTTCTTTGAGTAAGACTTTTTGGCTAAGAATTAGTACTATCGAAGAATGGTCCGAGTTCATATGAAAACCTTCCTCCAAACTGATGTAATTGGCGGATATATTTTTGCATATAAAGAAATCTATAAGATCCGGTATTTTCTGGTGGTCAGTGGGCCAGTACGTTGGTTTACCTGTGCTCCTAACTTCGGAATGTGTATGCTTAACTGCACTCAAGAGCTGCCTTCCCTTAGATGTAGTAAGTCTTGATCCCCAATGCGTATGCTTAGCATTAAAATCGCCACCTAGGATAAATCTCTGGCCTAATAGTTCAAAGAGATGTAAATATCGCTCTTTTCTTATCATATGCCGTGGAGGACAGTATATGGATGCAATGGACACGTGACAAAATTTGGTTTTAACGGATACTGCTACGGCTTGAATATCTTGTTCTTCATATTTACACTGCACATAGTGACTAATGCTGTCTTTGATTATAACTGCGCTACCTCCTCTAGCAGAGTTGTCAGGGTGGAGCGAATTGTATACCAGGTATCCTCTAAATTTGACAAAAGATTGCTTAGTGAAGTGCGTTTCGGAGACCAAACACACGTCTATATTTTCTGTGTCTAGGACCGCCTGCAACTCATTTTGATGTTTGAGGAGCCCATTAGAATTCCACGCCATTATTTTAAGAGTGTTATTCATTTTGATTATTTAAAACAGCTGTTTTAGTGCTGGTTTCTAATTTCTCTAATCTTTTGTCAAATGAGGTTATACACTTTAAGATCTGATTAATTTTATCCTCTAGGTTCAAAGGCTGTGACCTTTGTTTTACAGCTTCCGCGTAGGAACCAGTGTTGGTTACTTGCATGGGTTTCAGGACACTTGGTTTCTGTGTCTGTTTGGTAAGATTTAGTGAGGGAAGAGACTGTTGGGCAGTTGGTACCACCACTTTCTTTTTAATATTTTTATTTTTCATAATTTGGATCTGCTTAGCTACTTCACACCCTCTATAGTTGGCAGGGTGCGGCAGACCACAGTGAACACATTTTGGTTTCTCTTGCGGAGATTTGGTACAGTCGGCTGTAAGATGCTTGCCAGTGCATTTTACGCACCTTGGCTCTTTCCTGCAGTATTTATGTGTATGCCCATACGCCTGGCATCTCTTGCATTGGGGAATGAGTTTAGGATTTTTAAGTGGGTGTATTTCAATTTTACACCCTAAAATATACTTTATGCCATAGATTTTGTTGACATCTTCCTCATTACTAAACGATAAAACGAACATGTTGAGTGGTTCTTTACTCCTCCAGCTCAATTTGCCGTCTACTTTTTCTATTTTTAGGCCTTGTGCTGTGAGATCGTCTTTAATACGATCAGGTTGGCAAGAAAAATGTAACTTCTTCACAACAACTCTAATTGGTCTAGCCTGCTTATTCTCGTAAGAATGCCAATGGTGGTCTTTTTCTGTTAAAAATCTGGTAATTTCTCTATAAGAGTCTTCTTTTTTCGCGTTTACCTTTACACAATCACCATTCATCATTTTTGCGGTAAATGATTCAGCTGGTATTGTTTCAATTAGCGAGTCGTAGAACGTTTGGTAGTTCTTAACTCCATCTATTATAATTGGCGGTGGTGGGGGCACTTTTTTGACGGAAGTCTCTTTCGCGTTTTTTTGCTGTTCTTCAGGTTGGGCGCTTGTTCCAGGTTGTTGTTTTGGAGAGAGGGAAGTGTTAAGCTTCCTCTTCTTCCTGCTCTTGGCCCTAATCCACTCAGTCTCTTTAGCGAGTTCATCCTCGTCTGTGCAATATTCAACGTCACTTTTAGTACGCTGGGTAAATATCGCTTTCTCGCTTTCCTGTTTTTGTAAGGGTTCTTTATCATGCTTTTTTTCTTTCAAGCAATTTAACTCCCCTTGAAGGGCTTGTACTTGTTCCTGCAAGGTATTAATGTGATCATTCAAATTACGTACCATAAGTTGCAGGTTTTCTCTGTCTGTTTTCTCCTGGATGTAACAGTCATACAACCGCTTTTCCAGGTCAGTTTTTATCTTAATAGACTGTGTAGCCATTATTTTGTTGTAAGGTGAGTTTAGCACCTAAACAATAAATTATTATAAACACTTCATGATTTCCGCACTTGTAACTAGGTCATGACAATGACACCGATAGATCGACGTAGGAACACCGCGACGACGCACGGCGGTGTTGTGCTGCGTCTGCAGAATACTCTTAACTAGAGCACGCGCGCGCGATCGTACGTCTTTTCGCTATTGCAGTTAAACAACAACTGACTGACTGACTGAACTGCAGTCAAATTAGAATGACATGCATGTCCGAGTACATTTCCTGTTGGCAGTTAGTTAAAATAACCCGTTTAATCAAACGTACTTAACTAAGCTAATTTAATAAGAATCGGAATCGATCGATACATAATTAATTCGTTTTTTTCGCAATATTTTATAGTTCTAGTTAACGTAGCGACAGAAACTAGACAGTTATAATTTATGGGGGCAGGTCCGTCAATAAAAATATAATTTATGGTTCCTTTGACGTGTCGACGAGAATAAACGTCGATTAAATCAGCTGTTTGATGACAGTCATGTTTATTTTTATATTGTAGTAAGTAGGTTTGATGTCTTTAGTTTATGGTAGAGGACGTGTTTTGACTTTTTGGGGTCAACTTGCGAAAACAGTGAGAGTTATCTGATTATATCATCAATACATAGGTACCTATATGTAACGGTGTCAAAATAACAGATAGTGACTTATGTGTTGAATACCCACGATTACCCCCCCCCCCCCCCCCCCCGACGATTATGTTCGCTTGAATTTACTTACAAACCCTAATTTTTTGACGTGACAACGTCTCATAATTCGATAGAGCCGGCTGCACGCACGAAAAAACATGTCGTCATGCGGCGTTACGGCGTTACATGACGTCATGCGGCGTTACCTCGCTCTGCGGCGTTACCTCGCTCTGAGGCGTTCCAAGTGAAAAGTGAATGTGGTGTCAATTGTTTATAGCAACGATAATAATGATTCTTTCGCGTTGTCACGTTCAACTATCGTCAGTAAACCGACTTTACAGACAACCAATTTTTTTATTAAAAAAATATTATATAGCACTCATTGATAACGTAGCTTCTAATTGGCGAAACAATGTTCAGAATTGGACCAGGAGTTCCGAATATTAGCACGTTAAAACAAACATACAAACTTCAGCTTATTATTAGCATAAAGATAAGTTGTAATTCAATACAAACGTTGTCGCTTGCAACCGCGCGTAATTTGATACGAGTTGTAAGTAATAGAGTAAGTAGCTAAACCTGTAGGTTAAGACTTTATTGAACACGTTCCTTTGCTGATTTTGAGAAAGAAACGGTTTTAAAAAGTCCTTTAAGCAAACTAGCTTTAGACCGCTACTTCAACCGCGTGAAATTTCTCAGGGAGTTCTAATTTTAGTGGTAATGAAATATAGCCTATAGCACAATTAGGAATAACGTATACTACATTTACAATAAGTTTAGACTTTAAAACAAACCTTTTTTACAATCCCTTCAACCGATTTTGACTTATATTCCGTAACATTAGAGGCGAAAAAGTGGTTACAATAACAACTGTTTACTGCAGCTGCCATTTGTCATGCCACCAACTCAATATAAGTCAAAATCGATTGAACGGACGGTAAAAAAGGTTTGTGTATATGTCTAATCTTATTGTAAATGGAGTATAGTTTCCTATTAGTGAAAGATTTTTCAAAATCCAACCAGGGGTTACGGAGTTTAGCGCGTTCAAACAAGAGACAAACCAAAACTATTCAGCTTAATAGTGAGTGTAAATATTTTTCGTAGTTTCCGAATTTATAACATCAACATCACTTCTTTTTTTTATCAGAAACCATTTTTTTTGTTTATATGATAAACATTCCAAAATATAGCTAAATTAACATAATAATATACCTATATTTTGGGCATAATCCATATTAGTAATAGGTGAGGGGACGGCGGGAGGTATTAGTAGGGGGAGGGGTGGTAGTCCATTTTTACCCAAGATTCATACGACAAAATAATAACCAGCTATTATAATCATGCATTTCCAACTCATAAATTCAAGAAACGACTCCCTTTTCCCCACTTTGTATAGGCATTGATACGGCAACGCTATCATTATGCAACCAGACACAACATTGAACGGCGCAAAATTATAGCGATTGTCAATCAAACGTCAAACAGTAGCTCGTTTACACTTCTAAGAAACCCCTTCTTTACTGAGAATTTTATCTTTTAAAGATAAATGAAGAAGGTGGTTGATTGATAGGTTTTATTGGCAATTCGATTTATTGTAGAGTTTGTGTGGTAGTGTAGTTTGAAGTTTTATGTGTGTGATGTCATAGTAAAGTACGATTCAAAAATGGCGGTTTTGAACAGGAGGCGAGTGGCTGCGCAGTAACATTTTCACTTTGAGAGTTTTGGACGCAGAACTGATGCAGAACGGACGCAGTCTGCGTCCAAAACTCTCAAAATTTAGTCGAAAAAATTAAATAAAAGTAGTATTCTTTCAAAATAAAAAAAAAGGCGTATACTAAAAGATAGATAATAAAATTGTCTGTAAGTTTTGTTTAATTATACCTGGTAGATTTTGTGTGATTGTCAATGTTTTGTCCGCGTCAGACACAACTTCACGTGTTAATTAAACTATATAATACGAATTTAATTAAAAATATTCACTTACTAAATGATTAAGAGAATGTTCTAGTTTAACATATATTTTTTTCAAATCATTTACACTGCACATTTTGACGTGATTGTCAGTTTAAAATCTGTAAAAGTCGTTAAATAGCCCCTTAATGGCGGCTGTGAAGTGCGCTACTGTCTGCGCAGTACCCCATCCCTCACCCCGCTGACACGTGAAAATGTTACTGCGCAGCCACTCGTCTCCTGTCAACAAGCCTAGAAAGTTACAAAACTATATTTTAATTTAATTGAGCACCCCCACCCTGATGACGTCATAATGTCCAGGTTAGCGTAGATGATTGACTGAGTAAAGCGATGATGTGTAAAGGCCTTACATTTCTGTAGCAGGATTAGTGTTAGAGTAGTTTTAAGTAATCAATTGATAAGTAAAATAGAGTACATATATATTTCTGGTCCACCTTGACAACTAGGCAAATACTAGTTTTTTTTTTAATATCACTGGATGGCAAATAAGCCGACCTGATGTTGGATAGTCACCGTGGTTTACCTAACATCAGGTCAACCACATATGCAATACCAGAGAGTTCTTCAGGTGTTTGGGGCATTTAAAGTTCAGTACTACTTGAGTAGATAGTTACTAGGTTTAACGAATTTATTACTCATAAAGAACAATACATAGTCCACTTAATAATGAGTTTAAATAAATAATTATGTAACAAAAAGCGATCAAACCATTCTAGTAAATGTTTTCGTAAATGTAATGTTTTAATCTTGTTTTAAACACTAAGTGATTTGGCATCCTTAATATTATTTGGTAAATTATTGTATGGTATGTGCTCCCTCATAGGTAAAGTCTTTTTGCCGTAGTTAGTCCTGTCTTGCGTGACATCATTAACCTTTAAGGGCCTATTTGGCCTGTGTGGCTTGAAATAAATAAATAATTATTGTGTAATTGTTTCTATGGATGGCCAAGACCTCATCTCCTCAGCTTGATAGGAACTTCTCATCCGAATTCTAATTTCAAAATTCTTTCTTTTAAAGTACAAAATTCTTTCACCAATAGGAAGCTACGTCCTATCTGTTTGCTACAGGCTTAGGGTTGCCATACTTGGCAAGCCTCGTGTCGGGACGCAAAAAGAAAAATATAAATAGGACGCAAAAAGAAAAATATAAACAGGGTGTTTGGTAGATCGATGCAAAGCCGTAAAGCGGAGCTAGTATAGACTATTTATAACCATTTGAACCGAACTTGTCTCAGACGAACGTGTGACATTTTTTTTCTAGCAAAATTTTAATGATTTTTGATGACAAGATTTGATTGCAGAAATAGGAAATAAACCCTGATCGGGCTTAAAAAAAATATTTTAGGTGGTCTCTCTTCAGCGTTAAAATAGATCGACCGAGTAGAATTTGGCGCGCGTATTTTAATTGCTGTGACCATGCGAAAAATCGGGACGTAATAGTGCTTTGTCGGGACGTCGGGCTCGGGACCTAGGCCCCAATGACGGTGACAGTCCCGATATATCGGGACGAATGGCAACCCTATACAGGCTATATTATTTTATTATCAAAAAAAAAAAATAGGGATCCGGTGAGTTATATGTTTGTAAATGCACCGACGATACAAAAGAAATCCCTAGCGTGGAAGACGTTAAAAAAACCATAGGTATTTATAAAAAAAGGAAAAATATAAAGAGTCACGTTAAATAACAATAATAACTATTGCATCTTTCTGGTTTATTTTCCATTTATAACGATGACATGTTAAGAATTGACAGGACCATTTGTTAGCAGCCCTGAAGTCGACTAGCAAGCTCATGTCAGTAATTCTTAACAAGACAGCTGTCACGTACGACCTTCCAAGGTCAGACATTTTTTATCACAACCCTTAACAATATCAAATAGCACATCATTATTTTTTACGTATAAACATAATAATTACAACAAAAGTGTAATTTTACAACTTTCACAAAAAAGTTTCTACTAAAACGATCCATTACTCGAGTTTATGAGCTAATAAAAATAAAAGACGCGACCATAAATTTATCATTTTTGACACATGTCAAAACGGCGCCTTTATAAGGTGATTAATTAAAAATCCCTCTTTCAATTACGGAGCGTGATAATTGGTGTAGTAGTGAAAATTTTCGCTTTTTTCAAAGTGCAGGGTTGGTGGGGGTGTGCCCTGCACATTGACGCATTCTTGCGGCTTCGTTCGAGTACGGTAGGCTGCACCATCTTGAATATTACGGTTAACTAGTAGTTAAAGAGTTTTTATTTATCTGTTGTTAATTTGCTGATTTTTTGTTGGGGTTAATACTCTTGCTTATCATCGGTTGATATATAAACATGTGACTATTAAAAGGCTAGTCAAGGGTAGTCAAAACATCCCTAGAAATTAGAATCGAAGGACCACGGTAAAACAACGGGATTAATTTTGCTATAAATGCTTCTCTAAGTCAATATAATTTCTCGAGACCTCTGAAACCTTAATAAGTAGGTACTAAGCTAGGACCGAAGGACCATACATTTAATTTACATGAAACTTCTGGTCCAGGGTCCTTCGGTCCTCGCTGTAAAAGTGCTTTATAGTAGGTAATACTCTAAAAACTTTTTAATCTCTCACTTTGAAATTCTAAATCCAAGTTTAACCTCTACTTAACAACTCACGGTGCAACCAGCCGGTCACTCCACCTTATCTTGCAACGAAGCGACGCGGCACACTATATACACACGTATAACTAAATCAATGGCTCCTGTTGACACCAAAACTGACAAGGAATTTTCACACTTTGCAGGATATTTTGCGTTACAGAAGATACATTTATTGGTTTAGGAACAAAAATGTATTTTAAGGTTGTCTGCAGTTTTCATGAGAAGGTCATTGACATTCTTTATGTAGATATTGTTTTAATAAAACTATGTTTTAAGAACTAGTGCTGTTAAAAACTCTGACTCACGTCAATAGATCGTGTACAATAATTATGTTCTACATGGTTGAATGTGGTTGGCAGTGGCGTGCCTATGGGTCCAGGTTAGGGCAAGCCCGATACACATTTTACTATTAAGAGAAAATGGGCAAATCAGGTAGTGATTAGATGTTATGCTGATTAGTCTGATATGATGATAATGATGATGATGATGCTGATTAGTGTAAGCCCGGCTTTTCTACTTGTATGAAGGTCCAGCCACTGGTGGTTGGCACCACTGCTTGTAAAGAAATATTATTATGACAATAACTGCCAGATCCCATCGCGCTTCCTTTTTTAAATAATCAGAAAAAGGTTGGTTGTACACCTAAACAAATTGTATCCTCACTGAATGAGAAAATACCTATATTATATAAATAGAAATTTAAAAAGAAAATCAAGCTTTTGGTTATCTATATTCAGGAAGTACTTATGTTTTATAAACAAAACAAAAGACTATTTATTTCACTGTTTTATAAAGACTAAATAATAATAATCGTGGTAACCTTGACTGCAACAATAAAGCTTGCTTACTGAAATAAATCAATATAATTTATTACTATTTTTGATGAGATTTTATTTTATGTATTCCCACGGTAGATGAGTGACAGACTATTATTTAAGATGTTTAATTTACTAAGGTCATACCTAAGTTTATTTAATAGTATTTAATAAGGAAAAAAACCGCACTAAATCAAGCATGGTTTTTACGCGTTTTGGGTGTTTTAGAATAGGGACATGTGATATTGCAATGTACAGACGCCAGCACATCAAGCCATACCTAACTGTCAAATTTTCCCAATTAAATATGAACCTTAGGCTTTTGTAATAAAGTTGAAAATCTATCAAAGAAATTTGACAGATTGTAGTAGTGCTGGCCTCTGTACTTGCAACTATTTTTTTTTTGCGATATTTATATCGCTAATTTGTATTTTATTGATTGCTATTTAATGTAACCACAAACATTATCTATTATTCAATTGAGAATCTATATCTAGGCAAAAAATAGCCAATTTACATTGTATTTTACGTTCACAACTCAGAAATTCCCTTTACCGACAAATTGTTTATTCACATAAAAAGTATACAACACTTTTTTTAATACAGATATCATCACTTACTCCCGATATTTATGATTATAGTAGAACATCATTTACGCAAGCAAAACACGGTGCAAAACCTAGTCATTATTATAAATTTAAACAGCTGTTGTAAAAGAAAATGGCGCTAAATTATTAACATACAAGGTGTAGAGCCAAGTTCTAACACGTTAACAGTATTAAATATTATTTTAAATGTTGTTATAAAACTTTGTGACCGAATTAAAATTCCAGTGCTATTTATATTGTGAGTTGTAATTACAACAATGTGGGTTGGGCCATAGATTTAGATGGTATGGAAAAGATTTGGGAAAAGAAATGAAATAGCACGTCAAAATTCTTTAATTTAAAATTTGAATCGAATTGTTTTATTTTGTCTAAAGTCAAAGATTATGTTGTAGGTGCGTTCAAAAATAAAATAGAAAAAACTTTATATCGTTTTTTTTAAACTCCAACAAAACTTGGAAAAGAAGCCGTCATCTTGGCTCTTTGTCACTTCTAGCTTCAGTACAACAACACAACGTCATGTGGGGCACATCCTACGTCTAACGTAGCACCTCGATCGACTATAAAGATAAGCCAAATTCCGCTACCGAACACCATCTGACTAATTAATAAAAAATAATTAAGGAATTTATACGCCGAACATACGTTAGTTACACTATGAGGCAACTGCTCATGAAAAGCAAGTATTTAATGTTTTGGATAATCACGTCATTTGTTACAGATATGAGAATAACACCTTTGGTTATAAAAAGTAAACAATTATTAGATAAAAAAATGCAAATTCATGGCATATAAATGTAGTGAATAGTGATAGGAATGTAAAGAAACGTTTAAGAGACTGTGTAGGTAAGTGAAGCCAGACCAGCAAGTTAAGCTTGAACTTAGATGCAAGTAAAGGATTACTAGAACCATTTCAAAATAAATAAACTTTATAATATTTTAACATTATACCCACACTGACAGTTATTTAGGCGTTATTTTATGAGAGTTTTTTTTTTTTCGTCACAAAAGAAACACGTTAAATAAAAATAATTTGATGGGCATAAGACAGAAATTAGTCACAAGCTGCACGTCGTAATAGTGAGAAGACGGCTATGATTCAGCATAATGTTGTACTATGGAGGACGACCTAAAAATGTAGTGATCATCTAAAAAATTACATACGGAAACAAAGTCAACAATTAAGTAAGCGGCAGTTAGGTTAGTTATAATATTATTTTTTAATAACTTAGTAAAAAATAAAAAAAAACCAAATTCGATTCGAAATTCATTCCTAATCAATAATAATATCCAAAAAGCAACCTCCAATATATTTAACCTAATAAAATTTACGAAGTACCATAAAATCAACGCCTAAATTGTTTTAAGGCAAAGGTAAGCGCCCATACATCTAACGGCATTGTATTATACATATTAAAAGACATTTGATGGCCATGTGATTTAAGACAAAATGTCGGCGTAAGTCGTGGATAAAAAACGCTATAAATAATGGTTAACAAAAGCGTTGTCATCTCGTTTCCCTTATCTGAGGGCCCGACGGTAGCTTTGATGACCAAACGAACGAGAGGTGTGGAGTTGGCTTGTTATTTTTCTTTTTCTTTTTTCCGTACATATTTTAGTTATATTAATTTAAATGTGACGTGACTTTTAAAATACGTACTTGACTGTGTAAGTCTGGTTATGAGTTCAAGTTACAAATTAATAATTTAATAAAAACATAAATAAAAACTTGGCTAAACTCTGCCAAAAATAAAACAGTATACATATAAAAAATGTTGAGTTAAAAAAATCACATCCGATTCGCGCAAAACGTTCAATTTTCGAATAAAACACCTTTCTCTTAAAAAAACTACAACCATTCGACTCCTTGCCTCCAAGATGGTAGATAAAGGCTTGTAAGTTTCGTACGGCGCCATGCCGGGGTGGGCCGCCACGTTACTTAAACATGTATCTAATAATGAGCCTTAACTTGATTCCCTATCTCATTTTGGGAGTTAAAATTCCAGTAGTAACTTTTACTTGGTCGAAAATGTTAAGTTCGGTAAGTTGGTACTGCTGGGAATCGAGTGATAGTGAATCTAGTGATGTATTGATTACTGTGTCGGGTTTTAGTAAAATGGTGATTTAATTGGTCAAGTGTAAGTTTATTATATTACTGATATAACACTCTTGAAGTTTTTACTGTAAGTAACTTCAAAGGAAACTTTTATGGAACTTGTATGCTCAAAACATTCTGATTATTTTAAATAGGTGACGAGGCTAATAAATTCGTTGAGTTGCGTTTAGATGAAACTAAAAAGCTTTGGAGTTGAGCTAGAATAAATTATTATCAGCTCATAACGGAACTGTTTACATCGTAAACGTTTAGTAGGTAGTACGAAATTTACCTAAAGTGTTGTGGCCATTATTTATTCAAAAATGTCAGTAGCATTGAGCAAAACACGTTACACATATCAAATATTCAATCGATATCAGAAACAATAAAACAGTTCAACAGAAACCCTGCATAAAATTTAACTCAATCCTCTTAAATTCTGTTCACTACACGAAAATTGCAGCAAAAGTAAGGCTTTTAATTACGAGAAGTTAATTAATATGAGCGGCGGACAGTGCACCGGACGGAGTGGCCTGTACAAAAACATTTGCACCTGCACTCAATGTTGGTCGGTCTGATGGTGTTGGACGACCTTGGCCCAACGTTGGTGAGACGGTTTTGTATAATAAAAGTGGGTTTAAAAATTAAGCATTTGCAAGATAGGTACTACTTACTAGTATTTTTTTCTTTTCCTCTCTGTTTTTTGTTGTTTCGCTGTGTAATGACAAAATGCAATATTTTTATGCTGACATATTTAAAAAAATAAAAAAGTTTTAAGTTGTAAACTACATAGTAACTTTTATCACAAACTAACTTTTGCCCGACTTCGTCCACGTATGAATGTGGATTATCGCGGACGCAAACGAAATCGCCAAATAATAAATAACCTATGTCCTTATCCAGACCTCACCCTACCTCGTTGTTAAATTTCATCAACATCGGTGCAGTGGTTTTGCCGTGATGAGGTAGCAAAGAGACAGACAGACAGTGTCACTTTCACATTTTTAACATAAACCATTAACCTTTTCTGAACTAGGCAGGTGTTTTTAATTATTTCAATTTCTTTTAACGAAATTACCTTACAATTCACTCCACAAAACGTGTTAATCAATTTCTCACGCCTGATTAAATGCCCTGCTTACACCCAAACCGACACCCGTGATAATACTGAACAGGCAACTAAAAAACATGCAATCAAACAAGATCCCGATTTAAAACATCAATAATAACGCGTCACTGATTTTTTGTGTCGACAAAAAGTCGAGAGAAACAAAACGCGGAACTTTTGATCCGCGCCTCGACAAGTGACGATTAGTCGCAGCGACAAAAAGATGTCGATGTCGCTGTCATGTCGCACTGTCGCGAAGGCGTTTTCGTTAGATCGGCTGATAACAGATGAGTAATGATATTCTTGAAACGCCATAATCGTCCCTTCAGAACGATTTGGTTTATGGTATCTATTAGTTGGTTCTGATAACATTTTCGGATAATATTATGGTTATTTGTTTTAAAAGTAATGATGCTGATAAGTTAAATAATAAGTATTAAGAAATTCTTTTGAAAACTTTTTAGTTTAGTTTAATCTTCGACTTGAACATAAATATACAAAATTATATTTAATAAATAAGAAAATGAAACCAATAAGTTTCATGAGACTTTCAAAGACTCTCGAAGCAATAATGAAAAAAAAGAAAACCCACTAATCGTCGAACCACTAAACAAAAGACGTGACAAAACTACCAACAAAAAGAAACCATATTATCGTAACGAACTAATTCAAATAATCGACTAACTTTCGAATCGAATCTACTAAACAAAATCACGCACAACACTAACACAAGAACGTAACGATTATCTGACAATTAATTAGAAGTAGCCAATTAGCCAAACTCACACATTCTACGATCTATTTTACGTGATTGGGTTGCTTATAAAACGTATGGTGAGAACCAAGGAAGAACGTGACAAGCTTACAATATACACAAGGTTCTACGCCTTATGGCCCATCTTGACATTATTAGAGTACTCTGTGATTTGTGAATTATGTTAAAAATTCAAATAAGATGTCTATGGTTTTACATTATGGCCGTGGGGACAATGACTTGGTTGAAACGGATTTTGTTTTCGTATAACAGGTGGATACTTTGTCTAAATTGTTTTGTAATGTATGTACCTACCTATGTAGCACATTTATAATGTAACTGTTGTCTTTTAAATGCAAATTCCCACAGAGTGTGTGAGAAGCTATGTTTGGTTAACCGCACGTCAGTACAAACATTTGACAAGTACGATGAAACGCCCTGACTGCTACTAAATTAATGGCACTGTTAGTTTCGACTTCTGGTTGCCTGACACATTTTGGTCCCGATTACATTTCATTAAAACAATGAAAAACTAAAAAAAAATCGATTGATTAATTAACACTATGTAATTACGACGACACCAAAAGACCACATCACTATAAAATCATAACTGCCAATATTATAAAATTCATATTCGAACGATACTAAAAAAAATTCAAACATCCTAGTTCCACGGAATTAGTGCAAATTTAAAAAAGGAAAAACCTCGTCGCGCGAGCCACAACCGAAAAAAAATAAAAGCTAAAATGGCGGCTTGCTTACGACGAAATGTCGAGAATGTGTCCACGTGGAGTCGAATTCAGGGCCGAATGTAAACGCTCCCGTTCTATATGCTTTATTTTGGATGTCTCCCATTTGTAATACATAATACATGTAGGGACCGTATCGCGGGATCGGGACTGTCAGAGAATTTTCGACGGCGCCATCCAGCCCGGCGCGAATACAGGCTGATGTTGTTTGGGGTTCAACAATAATGCATGTGAGAGCCAAATAAAAGGAGAGAGATGTACGAAAGAAAAGGAAGATAACGCAAGTGGACGAGAAAAAAATACTGTACCAGTGTGAGGAGAATTTTTATTTCGGCCTGTATTTTTGGAAAAAGTTTAACATTGTCGAAAAAGGAGTCTACTTTTGATTTCTGATTTTAAATAGCGAAAACCAGCTACGATTATGCTCAATTCAAATATACTCGTGAAAACAAAATCTTTTCCAAATACAAAAAACTTCAAACTAAGTTTAAAAAAAATATCTAATTCAATTTAAACTCTTTTCTACATTTTGGTACCATCCTCTATGGTCGTGGTGGATCGGCCTGAGAAAGAACGCGGCGCGACATGAACTTATGAGTTACAGTCGCCATGACTTTTTGTAGCGCGCCGAATGCGGAAAATTAGCTTTGTGAACAAATACGCGCCTTTCAGAGACTGGCGTTTAAAGGAGACAGAAGTTTTGAAGGAGTGCCTACAACCGTTGCATCTTACGGAGTTTTCACATTTTGGGAGACTAACTACGCATTTAACAAAAAACGTGCACTCGGCGCCAAGCTACAAATTAGTAATCTATGGAATTAAGTTTCTAAACGTAATACCATAGAGTCTGTCATGTCTGTCATTCGACGGCACATTTTGGTTTGACATCTATAGATGACTGTGGAGGTCAAAAAGTTAGATATATTTAAAACAATCTCCGTGAGACACGTTACAATTACAAGACTTTTCATCGTCTAACACAAGTTGGAACTTTAATTCTGTATTTTTTATTATTTTGTGAATGCAAGTCAAGTATACCTACAATAAATCATATTCTATGACTGACTGAGTAAAAGAATTTTGGTATTCGGACCGGTACGTTGTACCGGTCTGAACAAACATCTACTATATAAAAATAAGTCGGGTTTTCCTTCCTGACGATATAACTCCAGAACGCATGAACCTATTTCCACGGTTTTGCATTCGTTGGAAAGGTCTCGGGCTCCGTGAGGTTTAGGGTAGGTGTAGGGTAGGTGTAGGTAAATAGGCAGGTAAGTAGGTAGATCGGGACAGGACAACGTCTGTCGGGTCAGCTAGTACAATTATACTTATAATCGTAGTAAGTATAGATTTTCACAGGATAAGTGAAAAAGTTGCTGTATGTCTGTCTTCAGTTACTAGTTGACGAGTATAGGGAATAAACGAGATGTCATTTGATCAAATACCTACTGACTCAACTAAGTAAAATTCCAATAAGTTAATCAGGAGTAGAAGAAGGATATTTCAAGTGAGTCAAAAATTCTTTGTTTTGGCAGTTCATATACAAAAATAGCAAAACACGATCCGATACTTAAATACTAGAAACTTTTCCATGTAACTATTCAAATCATCACCTATTCTGTATTCGAATCGACTTTACCACAGACAATAAATTTTACGCCGAAAAAAAAACACAATTAAATCATTCTGCTTTTGTTTTTCTAGAAATCCTTGAGTTTCTGCTAATTTTGAGACGCGGTTCCTTAGCTTAAAAGTAGCCGTTCATTCTGAGTAATCCTTGAAGATGGGAAACTGGGGGTAATAGACCTGAATACCAATAGACCAGGTAGTGTATGCGAAAAATACGCAAAAATGTACTTATGTAGTTGTGTCACGCATTACAAGAGGTGAAGATGGAAAATTAGCGAGATCTGGGTGACGAATGTAATTTATTTACTTATGGTAATCTTACAGTACCGTGTTTTTTCATCAGGTCTTGTTACAATGTTGGCTCCTTTATTGACATAATATTTAATTTCTACGCTCTATTTAGCCACAAATATGTAGGTAATCTACATCGCTATCTAAGACGACCTACTGACCATTATCTCTTTTCTAAGAATTAAAGCCTATCAAACCCTCTTTATGCATATTATCAAAGAGTACAGTACGTATATGTATAGAGACCAGTTTCTTAAAGTTCTTCATCAAAATCCATGTTCTCCCTACCAAAAATACCAAGTAGGTAACAATTCCAAACGTCAAGTCCGTCTATCAAAGAAACTGGCCTTCAGAAAGGGAAACCAATAGGTACCTAGTAAGTAAATCATTTTTACCTTCAAAAAATTAAGTGCACGGCTTAAAAGAGAATAAAATAGAGTCTTCAACTTCAAAAGTGGCATCGAACAACGAATTGGCACTTACAATTTGGTAGCAATCGTATTTTATTTGCAGGTTATATGCACGCGATGTCAATGATTTGTTGCAAGCACTGACTGTTATCTATGGACGGGTCCTAACTACGATTAATAGCTGTTGTCAATGTGGACGTAAAATGGACGCCAAATAGTATGCTTTTCATAAGAATAATATAATCCATGATGGTTAGTAGGTTATATTGTTGAAATAACTACGTTTTGGTGATATTTTTTTTTAAATATTAATGGCAAATAGTTTGTTTTGCTTTGTAGGTATTTATCGTGAAATATCGCAGCTTACAACATACTTACTTTGAAATAACGATATTTCCCTAATGTGGTGGTAAATGCCATGTTCTGACATGTCATTTACACACTCTACATTTAGAAGTAAAGGGTATTTGAATAGATATGTCTCTATGGTTGTAAGTTACAGTGATGACATTTGATGTTCTTTTTTTTAAAGCTTTTGACCTACAATGGAGGTTGTGGCCTTGTCATGTTTGTTAGACATCCTGTCCAAACATTACAAATGAATGTTATTTTTAATGATAATTGGGAGCGGTGTTAACAAAACCTCATTGAGGTTTTCGTACTAAGATAAAACTTTACACGGAAGTCAATAAACTTGCCATTTAATTAGTTGGTTTGTGTGGGTGATCTAAATGAAGTCAGTAATAGAACAAAAAACTCAATGACGTTCAGTTTGCCATACATCATTATGTCAGAATGTTAAAAGAGCAGTTATTCACCTGTATGAAGAAAATTTGATCTTCAAGCAGTCAATACAATAGTGCTTACTTCATTTTCCAATCCCCGGATCAGCATAAAACTCATAAAATTACTAATACCAATACCTGATAGCACAACAGCCGCATCGAAATCAGTCTACCCATTTCCTAGATACGGACAAGCAAAATATACCTACATACATAAATTTAATTCTAAATAGGTTGAAAAGACAAATTTTTCTCACAATAAAAACTCATATGCATTTCAAATGTTCTACATTTGCATCGAGTTGTCTTTCCGTTTTTTTTTTATGTGCTACTTAATATGCACCGTTTATAAGGGCGCGTGGTTAAGTTTTTAATTTATTTAATTGTGTTAGAAATATGAAAAGTATGCGCGTAAGCTTTCGAGTGCTGGTTAGTTCTTTTTTCGAATAGGCAAGGGTGTGTGTGAGCCAATAGTAACATTGGCTTGTTCTAATATAATAGGGGACGTACTGGTAACTATTTAGTCGTCACGAACCGACGTTTTTGTACAGTTTTTTTTATTAATGAAGCTTACTAGGATGGCTGCCCCAAGGATCGATACTTGGACCTAATATGTTTTAAGAGTTTTTCCTAATTCCATTGAATCGATTTTCAGTCTATCTTTGGATATAGTGAAAGAGGATTTACTAGACATGAGTTTTTTTCTTTCTTTTCTATTTTTAAAACAAAATAAAAATGGACTGTAAAACTAACTGCTTTATCTCCATCACTCAAACAGTGTCAGATACCGGTATCTTGTTAAAACTTACCATTACTTTAAACAATTTATTAGCATCAACAAAACGCCATACATCTTCACGACAAGCCACATCCGGGTCGGCACATTGTTCTAAACAAATTCCTATCACGCATACCTAATGTCCCTCAATTGACGCCTCATACATCTCACCCGGTTATTTCGGACATCGCCCGATTCGCGGATTTACGTGGTCAGAGTGCGTAATTGATCGGTGTTTGGCCTTCCTGGTTATTAGCAATTGTTATTAGTTCTTGGAGACTAGTTGTCTGGTGGTGTCGAGATTGTTAGAACTATATTCGGTGATGAAGACGGTAATAAATTATGGATGGTGTTCAAAAGTGTCGTGTTTAGATTTGATGTTATTCGATAATGGTTTTCAAATGTGTTTCAGATTAATGATGATAATTTAGACTTATGGAATAAATAATTTGGCGTAGGAGCACTGTGTTTTCCGATATATTTAGGAAGAAGGACGGGGTCGCTAACCCTGGCCTAGAAAGAGGCGGCGAGATGACCTAGACGCATGCTGAGAGGGCTAGGTCGAGGTGACGCATTAAAAGATTACCTGAAGGGTTTCGGGGAAGATCTTTGCCCAGTAGTGAAACATTAAAGGTTAATAAGAAGGGTAGTTCTGAATAATAAACTGACTGTGGTTACATATATAAATACTAAAGAGGATGGAGGAGTATTGAAGCAAAATTGGCAATGTCCGTATCCAAAAATAGAACTAGTAGGTATTCACAATTGATGAGAACAATTACTGCTATTTACAATTATGTTTTGAGCAACTTACAAGTGGGTATTAGCAAAAAATGTGATAGTTTTGTATAGTGGGGAATCTTGGCAAATACGTTTACTTCTTTTCAAGTACCACTTTACCTAGGCTGCCTGACCTTTTCGATTTGAAAATGGCCTCCGATAGCAAGTAATTTAATTTGGAGCTTCCGAAAGCCTTTAAACCTTGATAGAATCGTCCAGCCTCTTGACAAAATCTAATCGTAGAGTCTTCTTCATCCCAGATACCGTATTCTGTAGCTACATAGGTATTGCGTCACCTACCCAACCCTGAGCTATTTGCCCCACTCATCAGTCAGCTCACGTTCGTCACACTCAGTTGCAGCTGAGGTTAGGTACCGTACTGGTGTTTATTTGCACCAGACCCGGAGGTTGCAATTACGTTCACGGTCTTTGACGATTTGGGGTGAGCAGAAGACGTAGCATTGAGGTGGCCTATCAATAGTGATTCAATTATTTAAATGTCCGTCTATAGGGAATAAATATAATGACCACCAATAAATACTTTAGGATCTTAAGCTCCCTTACAAAAAAAATATACTAAATACCAAATGTAGTAAAGGATCACCAAATCTTAGTGTGCAAAATAACCAAAATCTTTTTGACCCTTGAGTCCCCCTGGGGCGGATTCGACAGGTTAGAACTGTGACCGTAAGGAGCGAGCGTGCCGCGGCAGCGGCCGCCGAGTGCCAGAACCAAATCGCTTTTTACAGTCCAACTTATACATTTCTACAATACTTTAGTATTTTTGGTTTTATTTGATTTACTATTTTTATAGTACTATATAGTTTTGAATAATGCGGGTAACTAGAAATTATGACACATCTGAAGTTTTAGTCAGATATTATTGCAATATTATTATCTACCAGTTGAAATTCTCCCTATAGGTAAAAATAATCAGAAAATAAAACAAATATATTAGGATACTTGACCCTAAATACAATTTAACGGTACTAAACAAATAAATTTACTTAATTATATGTCAGTCCTTGTCATAAAACTAAAAAACAACACTTAATTAAAATATAAGACCTCACCTTTGTTTCTGAGAAACGTTAATAAGACAAACGTGTTTACAAGACGACACTACACACGACGTATGTGTGAGTGATAAGAGAAGTTTAAACGGGGAACCTAAATAATTAAACCTTTCGACATTCAGAATTAAAAAAGAAAATGTTTAAAGAATATTTGAAAAAAAAAGATGTTAAGTATTAAGTACAGTCTAACTAAAGTGGGCGACTAAGCCCAAGGGTTGGTCTGTAGACAAAATCCCTTTCTGTTAGCGTTAACGCCAACGGAAAAATCAAATTGTATGGAGTTGACGTTTGCTTACCAGATGTCACTTGATGCAAATATGTCAACTGCGTACATTTTGATATTTGGCGTTAACGCTAACAGAATAGGAATTTTGTCTACGGTCAAATCTTTTATTTACAAAGTATTCGTTCCAAAAACTGCTATTTCCCAGATTTCTTGTACTTTTTAGTTCAGCGTGCTGTGCTGGCCTTAAGCTGCGGAAGTATAGTCCATGCTTGATAACTACATTTTCGAACAGTTTAGGGTAGAAACCCTCGAGGGGTCCGACTGCCGATCTCTGGAAATGTCCAGTATGTTAGTTCAGTTCTACACTTCCCGTGAACTAGTTGGCTTTTATTTTTCTAAATCTTGAGTACTTGGGGGCTACTGGATTAGAGTACCATATCATAATTTCAACCATTTTTCATTTCTCACACTGCATGCTGACCACATGCATATCACATGGTTAGCATTCAAATCTGTAGACATCCTAATGTTTATACAAATTCGATCAATATAACGCAATAATAAGCCTTCCAAATGATTTTGTAGTTATTAACTCAAGCAAACACTCCCCAATTCCGACTCCCTCAGTCCCAAAGACAACCGTCTCTTCATACCTTAACTACCATAGAGCAAAGTTCACCACAGACTATAAACATCAAAACTACGACCACAGATAAAATATTATATTCGTTCTGTGACTCAATCGTTATCTATAAAATAAATCATGCTACTTAATGGCACTTTAAGTGGCATTATCTCAACTGATTAGGGATACAAAGATTCTTCTTCGCGGATCATGAAAGGACCCATTCTTATGACCCCAGGTCGAGAGATAGGGTAAAAAGAGCCCCATTGATAAATTTATATTAGTTTCCCAAGGGTCATAGCAGCAAATCGTTGAGATATGAGGATTTTAGTTGAAAGAGTATCTGTAATGCAAAACTGGTCATGTACGAACGGGATGCAATCTGACGGTTCCGTAGACAGAATTTTAATGCACAATCACCTCCTAGCCTAGAATATTTATCTATCTATGCACATATGTATGTATGTGCTGTCAAGGCGAAATATAGTTGATATAAAGTTGAGAAAAAGTTGGAGAATACGGATGGGACTGATTAACACTAAAATGTATGTAGGTCGTATTACGTTTTTATCGTTGAAATAAAGAAGCATTTAACTGTTTGACCGATTATGATAATACTTATTTTTTTCTGTTCTTCTTTTTTGTCGGTGTAATTGACGAGGTCAAGAATACATGCCCTATGTTTGAAAGTGATTGTTAATATATCCACGTAAGTCAATGACTTGGTACTAATGTAGTAACTTTGGGCCTCCCACGCCCACCAGATGGACCGACGACATCGTTAAGGTCGCGGGTAACCGGTGGATACAAGCGGCACGTTGCCGCTTTGTGGCGTTCTATGGGAGGCTTTTGTTCATCAGTGGACGTCATCCGGCTGATGATAATGAAGTCAATAATTCAGGTAACAGGGCCCAGGTTACCCATATTTTCCACCCATGTTAGGGCAAGCCCGATAGACATTTACGATTAAGAAAAAATTTGCAAGTTGCTCAGTTAATACATTAGCCAATGTTATTTTATTTATTTCATAACATGTTATGTTGATTGGTGCAAGCCCGGCTTTTCGGCTTTTATGAATGTCCCACCACTGCTAACTAGCTTCTGCCCGCTACTACTTCTGCGTAGACTTCAGAATTGGGCAAAAGTCAAAAACGGGATAAAAAATACCCTATGTGTTAAGCTAGTATTTTTTTATTAGCCTGTTGTGTCCCACTGCTGGGCAAAAGGCTCCCCTGAGTCCTTCCAGGTATTGTTGTCTTGCGCCGCCGCCTCGAACTAGTTATTCAATATCTATAGGTGTGCCATATTTCAGTTAATTTCATTTAGCCGTTGAAGCGCAAAAGACTAACAAACATCCATTCATCTATGTTCACAAACTTTACAGTTTATATTATAAAATCCAAAGTTTTTAGAAGACGAAAGACTTTGTGTTGGAAGGCCTCCCACTAGGTGCACCGATGACCTGGTGGAGGTTGCAGGGAACCGCTGGATGCGAGTCACACGGGACCGGTCAATGTGGTGACACTTGGGGGAGGCTTATGTCCAGCAGTGGACGCCTTGATGCTGAAATAATGATGATGATGATAGGAAGTTGGATTTTCAACCCACTTCCTAGGTACTTACTAATCACTTTGAAAAACTCTATCGAGAAGGATTTAAATAATCATCATCATCATCATCTGCCTGGCCTTTTCCCAACTATATTGGGGTCGGCTTCCAGTCTAACTGGATGCAGCTGAATACCAGTGCTTTACATGGAGCGACTGCCTATCAAACCTCCACAACCCAGTTACTGGGTAACAACTAGATATCCCTTGATAAGACTGGTTGTCCGATTTTTTGGCTTCTAACTACCTATAATGACTGTCAAAGATCTATGAATGACAACCGGTTATGGTTTAAATACGTAGCATAATCCTGAAAATATATCACAATTCCTAAAGAGATAATGCACCCTCAAACTGTGTCAATTGTTGAGAACATTTAAGGAGTGGTCTCAAAGGTCTCAATCGGCACCCTTCGTCGTAAGTGGCCAAATTTCGGCCACCCTCGGGTCCTAACTCCGCCGTAGTCGGAAACGAACAACTTAACTCCCTTCCCTTTTATACTTTTTTGGGCATTGTCGGGTAAATTGGCAGTGTAATTTTTAAGAGGGTATTTAAAAACGTACCTGGTATGTACTTGAAGGATTCAAGCTTTATTGTAAGATTCAGGTTAACAATTTTTGAAATATAGGCACTATAGGATTTGAATTTGACGTAATAATTAAGATTTTTAGAGACCTATTTTATATCTAGCAATCGGGTCTTCTTAGCAAAAATTGCTATTTCTTAGGTAATTTTAATTACCTATGTCACTTACTAATACTTTCAGGTCAAAAAACTGGTACTAACAAAATGTACCTACGACTCGTTAAGATATCCCAAATAAAATGTATTTCTTTTTCAAATAAGTCATCGTATATAGAATCTCCAAAAAATAATAAATCAAGAAATTGTTTTAAGTTTCAATAGGTTCACGGTTCGAAGGATTGATTGATTCATTCACAGATGCAAATTACGGGCTAGGGCGGTATTGATCTAGATGTGCGTATGGAAATCATAAAGTCGCCACTATAATGTAGACTATTCACTACAAAATGCGTCCCACGCCCAACCTTATCCAAGTCAAAGAAATATAAAAATCATTTATTTTAGTGCCGATTCCATTAGCGCAAAACTTTTATAGATCCTTGTGGCTAATTAGTTTTCTCGTAAAACTAAAGGGTCTCGTCAATCAATGGCTGCTTGAGTAATGGTGACAGATTCGCGACGACATGAGACGCAATTTAAAAGAATACCAGAAATTCCACTATTATACTGACTTGCGATTAAAAGATTGTGGGATAAAAAGTAAAAAAAAATGGTGTCTATTATTTTTATTGGTGACTGGCTGTGCCCCGGAAAAAAGATCTAAGTTTAAGTAAGAGCTTTAGTAGAATATAATCTAGGATTTAACCTATAGAAAAAATATGAAGAACACCGACCAAGTGTGGTCGAATTCGTGCAGATGCTATTCTGTAAGAACCCACTTCAGTTCTAACTGTAAAACTGTATTAGTTATTCTGTAACTCGTTGAAAACAACGCTAGTGCCACAAGTGAGAACATAAGTAAAGCTATTCTTACGTAACTATTTTAGCGAATACCAAATACTTGTCACTTCAGGTAAGTGAAAGCGGAAATGAGGTAAGATTCGAATTCGCGGGAGATTTCTTACAGAATTGCACTGTAGTAATGGGTTCGGTACCACTATAACTATTAGATGTGCACCGTGTGATTTTTGCCGAATAATGAATACTGAATACTATTCAGTTTGACCCCTATCGAACCGAATATTTGAGCGCTCTTATTCAAACAGCAGATTAGCCGAGAAATTGCTATTCTTGAACTGAATATTATTACGGCAATACATTCGAATATTCGGCCAAATACTTACAAATATTTGGTTTCACCGTCGAATATTCCGAATACTGAATACCTACCTACAAAACGAATATTCGGTGCATCCCTAATAACAATTAAGTACCTAAATACTTTTCACGTTTGTTATGGCAAAGGCCGAAATATCACGGTTACAAAGATACAGCCCTGTGAGAGATAGAGACAGGTTATGTTCAGTAACAAGGGTCCCGTTGGTCCCCCTTTGGGAACAGAACCCTAAAATATTAAAATCAGCGGCCAAACAAGAAGATCTACCTATCTCTTAAAATCTATTCTATCACTGTACGTAATCCCATCAAACTCAATTCAGCCGTTACAGCAAAAATCGAGAGAGACAAACAAACTAAACCTTCGTGTTGAGTTTAATTCAAAAAGTGAAGCAAGCATAGACCATTGTGTAATCGTTTGTGGGCCTTGGTAGTTCTACACAATGATTTAAATTATTCAAGTTCCTAATTATAAGCAATAATCATTAAAATTTGTCTAAATAGCAAAGGCAGGCGGCGCCGCAGGTTAAAGAGGTATTCGAGTATAATAAAGTAAGTGTCACTGAACAGGCTAGCAGCAGAAGTCCCAATCCAACGCATAATTCTATTTATTTTTTCATACAATGTGTTGAAACACACTAAGAACTTCTAATCTATCATGGATGTGCAAACATGTAAACTTACACACACAAATAACCCAAAGGCCATACAAAAAATTGTTCCGTGCAGGAATTAAAGCTGAGACACGCAATGCAGCAGCCAATTACTCAGCTATTGTGCCAGCCGGCTTTCACAGCTAATTCATGGACGAAATTTAGTCAAAGTTTAAACCCCAAGAAAGGACATAAGCTACTTTTTAATCCGCGATATTTGCGTCCGCGATAATTAATAATAATAATAATAATAATTGTTTATTTCATAAAAAATGCACATACACAAAATATCTTAGAATTTAAAATAGAACATAGATGCACATTTGCCTGAACTAGGTGGAACCTGTGTTTCAGGCTAGGAAGTGCTTCTATATATTTGTAATAAATTAACACTAAGTTACATTAAAAAACAAACTTAAATTAACGTAAAGCTATATATTACCTATGTAGACACAAAAAAATTGTATTCATGATTTGATATTCATGCGAAGGAAGTCGCGGGCAAACACTAGTTACTTAATCTTTTCTATTCTATTATTAAAAATATAATGTTATTTCACTCGCTTTCCCATACTATTCAACGACTACTAAATCAGCAGTAATAAATAAGCAGATATCAACTTGCATAAGATTGTTGCAATTGAACCTTCTGAACATTTATTTACTGTGGCAATACTAACAGATCAAATAAACCATTCAAGTCTTAACGATAGTAATAAAACTTAATGTTTTTAACTATAGCACCAAAACAGGAGATTCAGGGCAAAAACGAAGAAGGACTATGAATTTTTATTTCCATGTTGAATGGAGAACCACTCTGTAGATTTATTTATTTACTTCTATGTAATATAGGTATACTTTAATATTTACACCGTTTTATAAAAAAAACTAGCCTTTGAGAGTCAAAGTCAAACCTTAACTAAATTTCAATCCATTTACCACCATACTTACTAATAGTCTAAAACAAAGTCGCCGAAATGTGTGCCCCATAACTTCCGAACGGCTGCACCAAATTGAATAATTCTTTTTTTGTTGTGTTTGGTATTGCCAGGAATAGGTTTGAAAATGAAATTTAGGAAATTCGAAAAAAAAAATAACACGCGTGCGAGACTGGGGCGGGCGCTAATTTAAAACATCATTTACAGGCACTTTTGTCAAAGAGTCGGTCAGTAAGAGAGTTAAAGCTAGTTGCTTGTTGCATTTACGATAACATTTACTAGAAAGGCTTGATCGCTGAATGTTACATAATTAGTTATTTAAGCTCATTATTAAGTGAACTATGTATTGTCCTTTATGAGTAACTAGCAACCCGACCTGGCTTCGCATGGGCCTATAGCCTTCCTCGATCAATGGACTATCTAACACAAAAAGATTTTTTCAATTCGGTCCAGTAGATCCTGAGATTAGCGCGTTCAACCAAACAAACAAACAAACTCTTCAGCTTTATAATATTAGTCTAGAGTATAGATAAATTCGTTAAACCTAATCTAAACCTAAAACAGTAGGTTTCCATGGAGAAGAAAGAGAAAGAAACTTCATGAACACTCTTTTAAAATTAATAGATTTACGTGCTTTCAGAGACACGGGGGTGTCACACCACCAACGTCCAAACAGGGCTGCTTCTGAGAAATTCTTAATAGAAAAATGCAATAACAATTTGCCCGACCTAGGAATCGAACCCAGGACCCCACGCTTAGCAGTCGTGCTTGCAACCACTAGACCAACGGACCGGCAGTCGCAGCGGTCAATTATATTACCAACGAGCTTATACATTGGGTACAAAATTCTCTATCAATATTTCGGCGAATTCTGTACTCATACCCAACAAGTTCATGTCTCTGTTCATGTCATTGTGTCACATATTATTATTCTACATCAAGTCATTCACCTCTCAAGGTTATATGCATTGTAACATTTCGCAAGGGGAGCGCTGATAAATCCATTTGCACATTAAATTAAAGGCGATTGGCGAACAATTTGTTTCACTATACCAAATAAAAATATCCTTTTAACCTTCCAGCGGTTTACTGTCACGTCGGACGTGTGAGTTCGAACACTTTAGTTCCTTTTTTGAAACCATTTTCCAATAAAATGACTGTTTCGTATGGTGCTATTTATTGGCCAGTCTTATTCCATGAACACACACTTGAATGACAGTCCCTGTCATTTACACAAGAAAACACTATCCATTGCGTCGCTTGTTTGAAAAGTTCGTTTTAAACGGCATAAGGGTCTTCGCCCACGTCAGACAATCGGTGACCGATGTTTTGTCGGAACATATGAACTCCAATATACCAACGCAGATGTCCCATAAAAAGTCGGTCTCACGAAACTATGAAATAATCGACCGATCCGAAAATCGGTCCTACAACAAGTCTGACGTGGGCGGGCAGCCTAAATAGTGCAATGCCTAAAAAATATCATTGAATTGTCAAATTGCACATTACTTCTTTTGAATAACTTTCGTTCTTTACAAGAAGGAAAGTTTATAAGTTCTGCTCCTACCAAACAATTCCATGTATGACACTAGTTTTATTTTTCCTAAACAATTATTATTATAAATGGATCTAATTTATTTCAATTAAAAATTAATACCAACTTCCATGGCGGCGTATTTAAGGCTAAGTACTCGAAATGTATACAGCGCAGTGTATTCGTAAGGTTACATTTACTCAGTACCGAAAACACGTGAAACAAATAGATTGCAATGTTTTTTCTCAAAAGTTAATTAACAGTATGGTTGGTACAATCGACGATGTAATTGGCTAAACGTATCATCATCAGCCCAGCCTTTTTCCTACTAGGTATGTTGGGGTCGGCTTCCGGCTATCCGGATACCACTGTTTTACATGCAGCGACTGCCTGTATGACCTCCACAACCCAGTCGCTGGGTACCATGATACCCCTTGGTAAGACTGGTTACCAGACTCTGACTTCTGACAACCCGTAACGACTGTCAAATACCTACAAATGACAGCCTGGATTAAAGGTTTTAAGTGCTTTCCGAGGCACGAAAGTTGCTATTTTTTTATGGTTTTTTGCTTTGGGTTTTGATAAATGGTTTGTTTATTATGCACTTTTAAATGTTCTAAGGCCACTGGCGCCAAAAGTTAACTCAGAATTAAGTAAGTAAGTAGTTAAAATATGTCATACCTATTGCGCCTATGGAAGCAATAAACGCTGAGTTAAAAGATAACCCTAAATGGCTCAAATGGTCTGGGCTTAATTAATTAAAATAAAATATTTGACTGTATTACAAGCAAAGACTGTTTTATTCTCTTTGATTACAAGACTGACTGTAAAATAGTACAAATTGTTATCACACTTTTTACCGACAGTAACCTACCTAATTAGGTAATTTCTTTATGTCAAACAGAAATACCTCCTCCACAAAACAATTACAAAAAAAATCTACTTAGAAGTAACAAGTTATTTTATTGCGAACTTTAAAATTATATAATCAGCCCATATTATCACGTTAAAAAAAATTACAGCGTTCTTTGGACTGGGCTAACGCGCTGTTTACGCTGTAAAGCGCTTGTTGTGTTCAAGTTATAAGACAAGACCACACGTGCGATGCGATGTATTGCTTTATCTATAAATTCATAGTAGGTACAGACGCCAGCACAGAAAGCCATACTAAACTGTCAAATTCTCCCAATTGAATATGAACTTTATTTATTTGTAATAAAGTTGAAAATCTATCAAAGAAATTTGACAGATTGTTATAGCTTGATATGCCAGCTGGCCTCTGTACATACGTCATTTGTAGGTACCAATTACAAAACAATGATAATGAAAACGCGTGGACCTTCTCACATACTATGTGATAATTTTTATTTCACCATTAGCCTTTACAATTACACGTCGTGTCGTGATGGCTCAGTGGGCTCAGAAGTTAAGGTCCTCGCCTCTCATCCACGAGGTTGTGGGTTCGTACGAGTAAGTACTGTCAGCAAAAAAAGTAGATTAACACTATTACATTTTCATATCCTCTATAAAGACACAAAAACAAATAGGTACGACGTAAGTAATACTTTACAGTATTTCAGGTCATAGTCAAGAGTTTCTTTTATCTTGATTTTCTATCGTGTCCGTATGTATATCCTTGTGCTCAAGAATTATGATTAAAAAATTAAATAAAAAAATAGATTTAAATGACAATGCCAGATCCTGCCCCACCCATGTACAGAAAAGTAAATTAATGAAAATAATTGTAATGAAAGAACCTTTCTATATTAAATTGTTTTTCTTTAGAACTTGCGGATTACGAAATACCTACCCACAAAACACAAACTCATTTTACCTAAAATACAATTTAACCTATAATCAATGTCATTATTGTTTTTAGATTTAAACGGAAACCGCAAGTTTTACAGTCACTAAGACTAATGTTTAGTTATCAGCAATAAATAAACAGTAAGATGCTACATATTGCACATGACTTTTATTGAGTGGGGCAAAGTTCTATAGAGTTTCTGGCATTGTCCTTTGAAATCTAAAGTAGTAATCGACTTTCGTTGCTGACCGTACCAATGTGACATTTTAAAATTGATACCTATTTACTTTCTAAGTATACCTTGGACATCACCGACATCGGTGAAGGAAACATCGTGAGGAAACCTGAACTTATAATATTGATATAAGTCTGAAATCACCAATCCGCCTTGAGCGCACGTGGTGATCAATGCTCGTGCCTTCTCTGTATGAGAAGAGGCCTTTGCCCAGCAGTGGGATAATTATAGGCTGATATGTTTTTTTACGTTTGACCGCAATTCACCTGGGGTGTGATTCTGTTCACCTCATTCTAAACTTCGAATCTGAATCCGCTGTGAGTTTCTTGATTGACATTCTAAAAACTCGGTTGATAATTCGAATGTACACTAGCGCTACTCTTGTCAGCGAGTTGAACTAAATTGACAGGGAGATTTTGACAGATAAAGTATGAGATGACGTAAGAAGTGGCATTTTGTTAGGTAATTTCCCCGTCACTTCGCACTCGAAACCGATTCAAAGTGTCAAATATATCAAGGTCATTTTGAACGTTATGCGAAGTGAGAGTGAATAGCGATGAGGGATGCGAGTTGTTTTTTGAATTTTGCAGAATCGACCTACGGATTTTAAGTGATGATGCGGCCTAAGGTGGAGCACGCTTGCCTAGGATGAACCGGCTCACTCGTGGCTTGAAGATGCCCAGATTATGCTTAGCGGGGAACAGAGAGGCGGGCAGCGAATTCTACATTTTGGCAGTTGCAGGCTTTGTTTGAGAAAGTTGAATCTCAACCACATAGCGATGACTCTTCGCCGTATCTCTGCTCGTCCGATGATGGAATGGGGATGAGGGAATTAAGTTGTGCTATTCCAAAACACGCTCTCCTCTTTAGTGTAAATAGTGGTCACGGTGGTAGAGACATCGTGTTGAAGGCGTTATTTAAAAAATCTGCTGTTTATTTACTTATTTATTTATTAGAAGGCTTTTCAACGATGAGTACACTGTTGCTTTATAGTTTGTACATTGTAAACTTAAATCTAAGTGCCTCATCAGTTATCATACATTTCGACCATGTAGGTTGCAGTTTCAAATGAAACAGCTGATTTATTTTTAATAACCGACAAAAGATTTCAACTCGTGTAGACTGGCGACACGGCTGGAGCAGGCTTAGCGAAGCTGCGGCGCGGCGTGTCGCGAGTTCGATTTCCGCACGGAATAAAAATTTGTATAGCCTACAGATAGTTGTTCCGGGTCTAGCTGTTTGTGTATGTGAGTTTAAATGTTTGTAAACGCACTGACAGTACAGGAGAAATTCATGGAGGGGTAAAATTATTTTAAAACAAAAAAAGCACGAAATCTTTTACTTTGAATTCGTTCAAGGCAAAGGTTTTCGTCACAATAACCCTTCCATCGTGTATTTTCGTATCTTGTGTCTTACTTACTCACACCACACACACACACACAAAAGATTTTAAAATATTTTTCGTATAGGTACTGTAGAGAGTTTGAGGTTTTATGTAATGAATGCATAACTATTTAGTCTATGGTTAGAACTTTCTGGATACCTTAGAATATATTTGAATGATGTAGAAGATAGTTTTTATATTATGACAAGTGATGTCAGGGAGACCGACAGCTAGGCTCAGAGCTGAAGGTCATGTAAATCTTACCTCTCGCTAATTATAATAATACATTCTTCTGAAAGTCGTTAATACCTTTCATTTAACGTAGCGTAGATTCCTCGGTAATTCGTACTTGGTACAAGTGTAGCTCAGGTGCTACAGTACTTAAGCACATTTTTAATAGTATGGGAGAGTCTCTCAACGTCTTATTAACAGTCATTCCCGACATCAGGAAACACTTTCTTCACTACGGTATGGACTCCTAATAGTTCACGTCTATCTTAGAAGAACTAATGTAGCATTACTATACTCGGATCGCTTTCGCTCTGCTTCTGAATTTGGTGTGATCTCGCCTTCAAATTTACACCAAGTTACAAGTAAGTTAGGAACTTGAAAACCTCAGTTTAAAAGTAAGTGATACGTTAGTAAGAAGTGTAATTAACGGACGAAATCTTTAAGATCTTGTGTCGTGTCTCAAAAGCTTCGGTATTCGATGCTTGTCGGCGACTTTGAGACGGTTTTTGTTTTGTTACTTTTTGGTTTTTGTTAAAAGCTCGTTAATCTAGCAACTGTAACAAGGAGGTGAGGTTTGTATTGACCAATTTAGGCAATACGACTTCGAATTGAAAAAAATACCGAAGAGGTTTTGGGAACCGTTAATTATAAAATCGGAATCATTAAAAACTTAATACGTATTTCCATTAAAAGGAGCATGGGTATAGTGTGAATTTCATTTAATTTTAAACATAAATAAAGAATAGTACTTACAACTTTCATGTGTGAAAATAAATAAAAAGAAGTGAAAGTATTTTCTTATTTATATGTAGATTAGGTAGTTTTAATTATAGTAAAGGCAAACTACAAAGTGTAGAAAATATTAAACCTACATAAAATCAAAATCAAATTAAGATATTTTATTTTAAAATGTAAAAATACAAATTTACAAATACTAAAACTATTTCTAAACGTTTATCACCAAATGATTGCTGCCAAATACGGTTTTGAGTTAAATATCTATTAAAGTAGGTATTTCCGAAGCTGTAATTAAGAGAAGAGGCTGGGTATCATCGCGTCCCCTAATCGCGGTTTGGGTTCCCTCTCCGGTAAGTAGAGGGACCAAGAGCTAGAGAAAAATACGGATACAAAAAGCTTTTTTTTTTCATATAATATTATTTTTGGGGTTTTTTTATTAGGAGTTTGAATCGACTAAGGATAGCCCAGATTTAAAAAAAATATTTTGTGTAAGTAATTTTTTAATGAGGTATTTGCTCCTATATTCTCTTAAACTCCCAAATAGCTTTAAGTACATACGTACCTGTTTTAAAACAAAGTGAAGGTAAAGTTTTCAAATAAGCGGTCATGTTTAGCCGTACTATTTGGGAATTTAGTATGATGTATGTCATGTATGTTGAGTATGATTGAAGTTACAACAGAAACGCATTATACTAAAAACCCTTTTCTGTGTAGTTTATTTTTTCTTATTATAATATCTTATTTGATAAACAAAGACAGCAGGAAAAGCACGAGTTTTCTCATCAGTCATACACTGTAAGTTAGCTAGGTATCTATTACAGAGGTGTGTATTTTTTTGCTCACATATGGTTCTCACAAGTAACCTAAATTGTCAAAAGTTTTGTAGCCTATAATTGCCACCGCGATATAGAGAAATACTAGTGAGGAGAAATCAATATGACTTAAAATCCGGAACTGTCGTTAGAATGTCCCACAATATCCTAGCCACCTGGCCCCTCTACAAAGTCCGGGGCGTGGGGCAGAAACTTTACCGTTTCACTTATCTGTGCCAACGGGGAATTTAAATGCGAATAATCATATTAAATGTAATTGATTCTCAGATATCTCAGACCTGATGAAAGTAAGAGTATCCTGTATTAATTGGAAAGGGACAAGTGGATTCTACCAGATCAGCCGTTCTATTCCGTAATTCTCTCTCGGAATTTAGGAAAAGTGAGCTTGAGGAGAGCTGTCATCTCACGATGCTTAAATTGACAGCTCACGTCACCTAAATTTAATGAAGGAGATTTTTTCAGAATCGTACTGCAGAAGCCAGAAAGTCTGACAACCAGTCTTACCAAGGGGTATCGTGTTACCCAGTAACTGCGTTGTGGAGGTCCAATAGGCGCCGTCGTTCCACATAAAACACTGGTATTCGGCTACACTCGGTGAGACTGGAAGCCGACCCCAATATAGTTGGGAAAAGGCTAGGCAGATGATGATGAGTACAGTACCTACGTACCACGAAAGATGAGACTTGACATAGACTTGATTTGACTTGCGCAGTACTCGATTTAAAGATATACAGTACCTTTAAATCGAATACTGCGCAAGTCAAATCAAGTCTGTGTCAAGTCTCATCTTTCGTGGCACGTAGGTACTATACTACAGATAGTGACTAGGCATTTTAGCATTTTATCTTGACGCTTTGTCATTTGTCATCTGTGGGAGTTATTTTCAGGTAGAGAAGTTTAACTTTTCGTGATGGTCGTCAGTCTGTCATTGTTAGATCGATAAATCGTATGATAAACAGAAAATAGTCTGTAAATTCACGTATATTATATAATTCGTGTAAATTCATATATTGTTAACATCGTTTTTAATAGAGTAAGTATGGAGTTTCTTGCCCATTCTTCTCCATACAAAACTACCTTTGGAATGGGCAACTAGAATCAATTTTCTCTCATTTGACGATCAAAAGTGCCTTATAATGGTCTAATTGAAATAAATGATTTGACTTTGACTTTTAAATAGGGTCACCAAATTATGTTATATATTTTTTGCGTTAGTTAGGGAAACAAACTTTTTAACCGACTAGCGTCTGCTAGCGACTTGGAAGTCCAGTGTACCACAAACACGCGTGAAAGATTTTTGTAATGGACCAGTACCTTTGTGACTTCACCTCTTGGTAAAAAGTAGCCTCTTAGGGATTAAGTTTAATCTCCACCAAATGACAATGCCATATCCTGCCCCACCCATGTACAGAAAAAGTAACACATGTACAGAAAAAGTAAATTAATGAAAATAATTGTAATGAATATAGAACCTTTCTATACTAAATTGTTTTTCTCTAGAACTTGCGGATTACGAAATAATTACAAACAAAATACAAACTAATTTTACCTAAAATACAATTAAACCTATAATCAATGTCATTATTGTTTTTAGATTTAAACGGAAACCGCAGATTCTACAGTCACTAAGACTAATGTTTAGTAATCAACAATAAATAAACAGTAAGATGCTACATATTGCACATGACTTTTATTGAGTGGGGCAAAGTTCTATAGAGTTTCTGGCATTGTCCTTTATAAAAGTTATATTTCCGTTGTTAAGCCATATAAGCGAAACAATCAAACTCACTTTCGCGTTGTAACATTATTATTGATTACAGTGCAGCTAATTACGAGAAAACGCTAAAAGAAATTATTTAAAATGTCACCAGAAGGCGATAAACTAACAAATTGCTATTATCTATAAATTATAACGAGCTCAAGATAGGTAAACAATATTCTATTTAGTTACATAGCATGCGTATTACTTTGACACAGTACGGCCATTAATTTCCCCTACTTACTTAAAATTACACGAGGGCGCGGATAAGTGCGCATTCTCCTTTTAAATATTACGATAAGCAAAGGAAACATTATTCACACCTATGTTTTTAACATTTTTTTCGTTACGCTATCTAAAAATTAATAGTACAATTTTCTAAGTTACTAATTTGACGTGTAAAATTCCCGATAAGATAGAAAAACAATGAAAAATAATGTTGCCACACGAAGCATAAAGTGTAAAAAAAGTTCCCACTTCAGCACTAAATAAACGACGGTGTTGCCAGCACTAATGAATATTGACAGCAATTATTAATAAGACGAGTTCTCAGTACAAACGGTTTTAAATATGAATTACGCAGAAGTGTTTCGTTACATAAAAGTGAGTTTTCTAATGTTTTTTATTGGCGTATTGTTGGAAATCACGCATGAGTTGGTGCTGGTACAATTTTACACGCTGTCGCTGTTTAGTAAATAAAGCAGTTTGTTAGGAATTGATCTGATTAGAATTATCTAGTGTGTATCTAATATGGTTCATCAACCTATACTAACAATAGAAAGAGGTTTTGTAAAATTTCTTGCACCAATAGGAAGCTGCCCTGATTGCTATTATGCTTTTATCAAATCATTCGGATTCTTAAGAATATTCAAGCGGGCACAAGCTAATGTAATATAAAGTAAGGCAAAAAATATAAAGTAAGGCAAAAAATATATTTTGTTCAAAATGATAACGTTTCAATTTAAATACTTCAATGAACAGAAGAAAATTCATATTGAATTAAAAATTTAACCGCAGTCAAATCAAAATTCGAACGCGGAAATAAAACCAAGCAAAGCAAGCACTTCGTTCAACCTTTTTTCTTTTTAAACATTTGACAACGGCGCCTGAAGGCGTCGCTGTCCCCGCAAACGCGTCGCGTCTACTTACCTATTCCCCTTGTAGGGAACTTGCGTTTACGGAGCTAGGTAGCATTTATTTTACGAATTTGGATTTTTGAAGTTTTTTTTTAAATATAGAGCGAGGTTGTATCGTATTTCTCAGGAAATTTTACGATATATCAGTAAGTGATAGACTGAAATAACTACATACGCAATGAATAAAACGAAAAATGGCCTCTATCAAATTATTTTTTTCGTAAGTATTATTTTTTTAACCCTAAACCACAAACGCATATCGTTTTCAATAAAACTTAACCTGTACAATGTCAAACGGTTATCGTAATTGATTTATTCTGCTCGCGTGTTGTCTGCAAATGGAATTACAGTTGAAAGTACAACATACTATCACTTTAAATGGTTATTATATTGTTACTCGTACGTAGTTGGTCGAAGTGAAGGGTTTTTTTTTCAAGGCAAGGTGAATGTGATACTAATATTGTGGTCATTGGTAATTTTATAAGTTATGATATTTTAGAACGGGTTATAATAGCATCTACTGTAATCGCGTTGCAGCGTGGTACGGGTGACAACTGAAAGTTTGACATAAGTAGAGATGGGACTGCTCTGATCGAATTTGTGAATACTTATCGATTAACGATTCTTGGGGTTTCAAAGGTGAGGCGCTCATGACTACCGTTGGTTCCGGCTGTCATTCGTATAGCTTTGGCAGTCGTTATGGGTAGTTAGAAGCCATAAAATCAGACAACCAGTGTTATATAAATATTAGAAACTTGACTAAGAAAGGAAAAGTTTACGACCTGTCACCCGTACAACGTAAGAACTGTAGCTGTTATTACTCTTAGATGCTATGAGAATATTATACATCAAAAAAGTCGAAATTAATGGTCGTACTAACTTTATTCTGAAGCTAGATTTAATTAATTAATTTTTTTTTAGATACTAAACTTACAATTTCTAAATTGAACACCTATTTTTACAAAAATATTTAAAATAAAATCTTCGATAATTTTCCTATATTTTCATCTAAAAACACTTTTTTTTGATGCCCTATTATTTTAGTTTTTTAGCATATATGTTTTAAATTTTATTTTATTATTCACGTAAATGAGTTATGATTAAATAAATAAAATTATGCTTCTTTATAACACTTTAATCTAAACGCCAACACCTCCAATTCAAAAAGTAATTAAACCAGTTAGTCCTACACTCTTTACCAAAGAAATCATCCCAACTCAAGTTCTAAATACTGGATTCGAAGTAAAAACTGTGGCTTACTATATTTGGCCGGCAGTGTTCTGTGTTAGGGAATGTTGTTGCAACCATGGTGGTCGCAACGCACCGTGAAAGCCTTATGGCGTTTCCACATTGACGCGATTCGGTGAAAACAGCAACTAAAGTATTACTGTCTGTATGTTACTGTTCTTTTAGTATAAAATACTCTACTACTCCAACAAGCCCGCCTCTCTATTCCCCGATACATATAATCTCGGTATCTTCAAGGCACGAGTGAACCGGTTTATTCTAGGCAAGCGTGCTCCACCTTAGGCCGCATCATCACTTAAGATCAGGTGAGTTGCGGTCAAACGCAAGCCTACAATATTAAAAAAAAAGACAACTAGGCACCTGTCAAATGTAAACAAGCTAAATTAAAATTTATATAACTAGCTTTTGCCCGCGACTTCGTCCGCGTGAATGTCGGTTATCGCGGATTCAGACAAAGTTGCGGATAAAAAGGTAGCCTAAGTCTTTCCCCGGGGTTTAACCTATATTCATACCAAATTTCATCAACATTGGTTCAGCCGTTTCATCGTGAAAGCGTCAATCAATTAATGTTTTGCAACTAAGGTTAGTTAAACCCTATTTACATTTGACAGGTGCCTTTAATTTAATTGTCTTGGTGGAGTAGTACTTCAAAATACTATAGGTATATCCAACTACCATTATGAAAGGAAGAAAGAAAAAAAGAAAGAAAGAAAAATAATTTATTTGCCTCCCAGGACAAAAACACACACAAAAATAACATTAAAAATTAAAAAAAACTAGAAAACGAAAATGAACACGAATGTATGTAACGATGAATGGATGTTTGTTACCCTATTAGCTGAAATTTGGCATACATATAGATATTGTAGATCTAGATTAACACATAGGACTAATAACTTAGATATTTATTATCCCGTGTTTTTATTCCCATATCATAATTTAGGAGTTTGGCTATATCCTAAATTCTACGCAGACGAATTAATTATTAAAGAGTATGTTTGACTTTGTCTTAAATATATAATAAATATAATAAATTGTTTTTCTTTCTTTCTTTCTTTCTTTCTTTCTTTCTTTCTTTCTTTCTTATTCTTATTCTTTGAAGAAACGCGCTAATTTCTGGAACTATTATACTTTCGATGCTACGTTATCCCAGAGTACCTAAAATAGGTTATATATTTTATTATCAAATAACACTGAGATCCGTATGAAAAATCATTTTGACGAAGTCGCGGGCAAAAGCTAGATAATAATAATGTTAAATAAGTAATATTTATATGGATATGACTTAAGTAAAACTTGTTGAGGAGAAGTTGTAATGAGGTTGTTAACTCATTGTGTTATACCGCGCTGAGATAATCTTTAGGAATTTTGCACATTGTAAGTATGACGTGTCCATGTTATGTCAGTCAACCTTCGCTGTTCGTATTTCTGTTTCCCGCGTTTGTTACATTATAGAGGTAACTTTTAGCTTTGATTAAGTGCCAGAAATGTGTATTTGGCATATCTTTAGTATTATGCGTAAAAAATCATCGTCATTGGTACGCCGAATTAGAGACAGCAGCAACGGAATCCTAAGGATGATTGCGGGGAAACCAGAGTCGCGTAGTGTACAGTCACGAGCATAAATATGTATACAGACACAGATACAGAACACACACAGACAGAACACACAGACACACAGAACACACAGACACACACACGGACGGTTACAGATTGCAGAATTCAAAAGCAATTTTCTCGTGTAATAACAATTTCAACTTATAATTTCAGCCGAAAGACGGCCACTGCTGGACATAGGCCTCCCCAAGGAAGGGTTTTGCCATAATCGCCACGCTTGGCAGGCGGATTGGCGATCGCAGTATGGTTGTTACAAAGGCACAGAGAACGCTGCTGCCCATTCTCTGGTGAGTCCCTTAGTCGCCTCTTACGACACCCACGGGAAGATATGGGATGGTGCTATTCTTTACGTCCGACACCACACGGTCAACTTATAGATAAACTCTATTATAAAATAGTTTGGGATCAAAAATATGTTTAGGACAAAATCAGTTTAGAAAGAGACCCACTGTTTACATATTTTTGCTCGTGACTGTACTCAAGAATTATATTATACTGTACCTACTGTTATGAATTATTATTAAAGTTATTAAAAATTTAATTGTTATGGCACTAGCATAGTTCTTAAGACCTTTGTACACACGGCTACACATCAAGCTATACATTTCCAGTATAAGCTCATCTCACATTGTATAGAATTAACAAACAATGGGAGGTCAGCTTAAAATGAAATGAAATGTATAGCGAGTGTACTAACAAAATATGGACAAAATCGTCTGGAATAAATGTATTTTTATAATACTACATAACATCCATTAGTACATCCCCAAAAAAATAAGTGCAAAATCTGAAAACATGCGCTATTTTTATTAACATTAAAGCGTTTGAAAAAGAACTTTACGCAGAGGGTATGAGGTCTCATTTATTTTAAACTAGCTTCCGGCCGCCACTTTGTCGCTTCGTTTCAGAATTAAGCCATACCTAGTCCTAAATCATCCCACGGTAACAGAACAACTAGATATAAAATATGATATGTGTTATTTATTTTTTTTATATGGTACAAGCCCGCCACACTATTCCCTAACCACTGTAACTCCACTAGAAAAGCGCCAGAGCAAATGATATGTGTTAAGCTAAATCCATAATATGTTTGCCAAATATCTGCTAATAACTTTCAGCCGTTTTAGGGGAGAAAGAGTAACAAACAATAATCAATCCTAAACTTTTACATTTAAAATAGCAGCAGGATTAGTTACGTTGTTATACTTGAACCATCACACAACCAAACACATTTTTAACCGACTTCAAAGAAAAAGGAGGTTGTCAGTTCGACCCGTATGTTTGTGTGTATGTATGTATGTTTGTCCGCAATTATCTCCCGTTTAGCTGAACCGATTTTGATGCAGTTTTCAAAACAGTGTTTGTTACATTCTGGAGAAGGTTTTAGTATACAACAAACATAAATTTATTCAGTGCTTTTTGAAATAAAACAACAAAAACCGAGAAGACGTTTTCGTTTCTTCCATCTTTCCATCTTTGGAGGACTTTCAATCTCTATTTTAACTGTGTTGCCGTTCCTTAGTGGATTTGGGTGATAAGGAGGCAATAAAAAGTGGAAAATAAAAACTTTTTTTGAAAAAAGAGAACCGCCTTAAAAAAAAACGCTAAAAAGTGATAAATAACTTTAGCACAGAACACACATGACTTTAGTTTCGGAAGTCGGTGGATTTGTTCTGTTTGTTGTTTTGTATTGCCATTTTCAAAAAAGTTTTTCTTTGTTGGCATTTTTTTTGTTAAAATATAGAGGGAAGGGAAAAGGCACTGAAAACTGAATTACAGGCTTTGCCTAGTTCGGTTGCAGTGGCTACATCCATTTATTAGAAATAAACTATACGCATAATTCTTCCTCTTGTATCACTCTATCTATTACTGAGATAGTGGTCAAACGTATGCCTATCAATAGACAAAAAATAAAAAAAGCTGCATTAATATCAGTTGCGCAGTTTAAAAGTTGTAAACGTACAAACAGCGGGATAGACTTTGTTTTATATTATGTAAAGAAGATTAAGAAAGCCTAAACAATTTTTTGTAAAGTATTTTTAAGTTTTTTTGAGAATTCGAAATGACAATGCCAGATCCTGCCCCACCCATGTACAGAAAAAGTAACCCATGTACAGAAAAGTAAATTAATGAAAATAATTGTAATGAATATAGAACCTTTCTATACTAAATTGTTTTTCTTTAGAACGTGCGGATTACGAAACACATTTTGGGTAAAATGAGGTTGTATTTGGTGGGTAGACCAAATACAACCTCATTTTACCTAAAATACAGTTTAACCTATAATCAATGTCATTATTGTTTTTAGATTTAAACAGAAACCGCAAGCTTTACAGTCACTAAGACTAATGTTTAGTTATCAGCAATAAATAAACAGTAAGATGCTACATATTGCACATGACTTTTATTGAGTGGGGCAAAGTTCTATAGACTCAAACTCAAACTCAAACTCAAAATCATTTATTTCAATTAAACCATTTACAGGTACCTACTTTTGAATTGTCAGAGTCAGTCAGTCAGAAAGTTGAAGCTAGTTGCTCGTTCCAAACAGTAGGTTTCTATGGAGAAGAACGAGCAAGAAACTCCATGAACACTCTTTTAAAATCAGTTACATTTTACAAATTTAGGTTACATCATTCATGTTGAATCTAAGGGTACAATGTGAGAACAATGTAACACGTCTTGCATGTTAAAAGAGGTCTAGAGAAAAATATAGTTATAATAACAATTCAAACCAAAATTTAAAATAACCGAGGCAGCTAAGAGATGACCAGTCCCAACCGACGGCGTCCGTTCACGAACATGACGCATGGATCGGCACCATTTAGCTCAACCATTTTGAAGGGAACCGAATGATCCAACACATGCGCCACCGGCAGCGAGACATTCAAGTGAGCATGACTCTCCCAACCGCCAGGGCATATTCAAGTCAATGAGAGGTATACCTCGTAAATGGTAGCTTTAAAGAACATAGTGCTCACATGTATGTGCTACGAAAAATTATATAATACTAACACATTGAGTTTATACAATGCAAAGATAATATAGATCTACATCTTCAGCAGCTCCAAAAATTGTTACAAATGCTAATCAATTAATCTATGAACCCTTATGGCTGTGGAGCTAGACCAGCAGCAGCCAAGCATTTTTATCAGTGATGTAATCACTCAACTTATAATATGCTCGGTTGCATAGCGTGCGTTTAATACAAGACTTAAATTTTGTCTCATTTAGTTGAACAATGTGGGGAGGTATTTTATTGTAACACTTTAAACAGTACCCCATGAAAGACGAATCTACTTTAGCCAGTCTGAAACCTGGTTGAACTAGTTGGTCCCTATTTCTAGTATTATAATTATGTCTGTCACCTCTTTTATCAAAAAGATGCAGATTTTTTCTAGCGTACATGATGTTTTCATAGATGTATTGACAAGGCACCGTCATTATGTTAATTTCCTTAAACAGTTCCCTTAGAGAATCGCGCATACGCAGATTGTAAATGGCTCTGATGGCTCTTTTCTGCAGAATAAAAATAGAATCGATGTCTGCAGCTCTTCCCCACAATAAAATACCGTAAGACATAATACTATGAAAGTAACTAAAATAGACCAGTCTCGCGGTATCCACATCAGTAAATTGCCGAATCTTTCTGACAGCATATGCTGCCGAACTTAGCCGTCCTGCGAGAGATGTTAAATGAGGACCCCATTGTAGCCTTGAGTCGAGCGTCAATCCCAGAAAAACGGTTTTATCGACGAATTCCAGTTTCTCTTTATTCAATACTATGTCACACTCACTATTTTTGACATTTGGCAAAGCAAATCTGATGCACTTAGTTTTATTTCCATTTAATACTAAATTGTTAGCCGTGAACCACTTTTGTACCTCCAGTAAGGCGTTATTTACGATGTCAAGATTTTGAGCCCGTCTATTTATTTTAAAAATTAATGACGTGTCATCGGCAAATAACACCATTTGTGGCTGGTTTTTGAATAACCGGGGAAGAGCGAGTTTCTGGCATTGTCCTTTATTTATTACTATCCACGACTATTTATTGTGACTTTTAAGGACCTGTGCATCTACGTTTTGTGTTTATAGACATCGTATTCGTGTATTTACAGTTCTCGAAACCGCGCGTACCCGCGTCTTGTTCCTACGCCAATGTGAGCACAGCCTTACCAATAAAAACGGGTGTGGCATGTAGTGGAACAATTAATTAGGCATCACTTGTACATCATGTTTAGATATCGCTACCAAGTAAGCGTCCGTTGCGTGAATCTTACATTTGTACAGTCACGAGCAAAAAAACATACACACTTAGCAAAAATCAAAAGTGAGTTTTTTGTGAAATCATAAAAAGGTATGCGAAGATACTGTCTATATAGAAGCATATACGACAGACTACAGTTTAAAAAAAAAGTAGCAGTTTAGAAAATGGTAGTTTAATTTCACTAAGTGTTAACATATTTTTGCACGTAATTGTATCTACTTTGTCGACAATGCTGCAATGTAACGTGCGCTGCAAATGTGTGAAAAACACAAAATGACAGCTGTTTATCCAGCCGTTGTATTGTAGAAGACGGTTATAATTGCAATTGTTAAGCACTATGGTTAATGGCAGCGATAGAATTCACACCACGCTTTCATCGGTTCATTGGAGGTTTTTAATTTATTTGCTTAAAGTTGTGTAGTGTCGGACGTTGAACTTGCTGCAGTTATATCAGCTGATGAGAAGGTTATTTCTCTTATTTTTAAACTTACACAATCTCTACAACCAATGTCAATGTGGGATCAATAGGAATAGGGATACTATTGACAGATTTAGACCAAAAAATGCAGGTATTATCAATTGACACTGTTTGACAGAGATTGTTATTAAGAAAGAATTACGTAAATAGGCTATTGGGGTCTCCCAAAATAATCGGGGTTTCATCACTGACCCTTCCCAATTACTGCAATTCTTCAATACCATGATCAATAATATATTTTTTTTTTATAATAAAATATAGTCTATGGAAGTATAGATAGCACTAAGGGACAAGGTAGCTTTCTATTAGCGAAAATCTTCAGAATTCCAGTAATTTCAGAGATAGAGAACGTTAAAAAAATAAAACAAACTCTTCAGCTTTATAATATTACTAGCTTTTGCCCGCGACTTCGTCCGTGTGAATGTCGGTTATTGCGGATGCAGAAAAAGTCGTGAATTAAAAAGCTATATCCTTCCCCAGGGTTTAAGCTACTTTCATACCATATTTCATCAAAATTGGTTCAGGGGTTTCATCGTCAAAGCGTAACAGATGGAGTTACTTTCGCATTTATAGTATAGAAGTAGGGATTAAAGAAGTACCTATAAGTGACTATGATCTAGTCTAGGAGTTAGGACATCTTTATCTTTACATAGTACATTATAAAACAAAGACGCTACCTCCGTCTGTAATGGATTTTACGCGGTTTTCATCAATAGATAGAGTGATTCAAGAGGAAGGTTTACACGTACAGTTTGCATCTACATTGCACCCGTGCGAAGCCTAGGCAGGTCGCTAGAGTAATTTATATTCAGGAAAATAATAAATTAAAGTTTCCTCAATATTTGGCAATGTTTATTATTGGCCTTCTAAACGGAACCGTTCCCTTCCTACTTCACTAATTACGATATCAGCCGGAGTCGTGATAAGCCGTAGACATTATCGTTTTGTTTACATATCGAGTTACGCGGCGCGCCCACAAGATGGCGTCCGTGTCCGAATTACTTCTGCCTCACTTGGTGGACGATACAGCTGATTGGTGACTACACGAATTATAAATAATAAAGGATGCGACTAAGTTTTCTTTAGTAAAGTTTGTATTAAAAATTAATAAAATGGGTTCGTGCCTTCTTTCCAAATTACTGATACAAAACATACTTAAATATTATTCGAGTATTGGAGGGTCAAATAAGAGCCTAATATAATAATGTTGGATCCGCCATTTTATTGGTCACTATGTGTTTGTGGTTCACTCTATGTTCGATTTTTTTTATTTAGAACTAAGAAGCAAATTTCAATCATAATTTGAAAACTTTAAACCCCGAATCCTTTATTTCAACCATCAGCCAACGACCTACCTTGGTAGTTAGGTACTTAATACTTTTTCGAACTCATATCAACAAACAAACAGACAAAACGTTATCCACATTAATACCAACACTCAAAGTACATAATCGCGTGACACGACCCACGCTATGTGATAATGTGCTATAATTAACACGGTATATTTTGTCACCATAATGTTGGTACACATAGTTTAATAAATTGCCACTTCTGCGACAGTTGTTTGTTTTTTTTCTGCTGATCTATGATGACTTCGCGTTTAGTGTAAAATGAAGATGGTTCAAGTTCCGACCTTAGTGTATGGCTGAAGTTATCTTAGATATCTATATCTTTACTGTGGTTATGGCCTATAAAAATTGTCTGGCTTATAATGTATGTTGGTTTTTAGGTAGGGTCCAATCAGAGCTCTATTTCCATCTCGCCCGTTCGTCACTCTGTTACTCTGTTGTGTTTTAAACCGTAATAGACACTTTAATTAGAGATATACAAAAAATACAAATATGAAAAAAATATTATGTAGGTACAGACGCCAGCACATCAAGCCATACCTAACTGTCAAATTTTCCCAATTAAATATGAACCTTATGCGTTTGTAATAAAGTTGAAAATCTATCAAAGAACTTTGACAGATTGTAGTAGCTTGATGTGCTGGCCTCTGTACATACAATGGTGGACTCATTTAGGGCACAAAAAACTCGTCGGCATCGCTCTCCATGGACAACTGCCCAAAAGACTACCAGCATAACCATGTTGTAATTATAGCAAAGCTCTAGGGTCAGAGAACACTTCGTTTTACCAAATTTTAATCCCGGAATAACGTCTATCCGAGAGTATATCGTTATACCGCCAAAATGCATCGAGTAAACAAGATAACCGAGATTAATATAATGGCCGTCGCTACATTACCAGCTGACAATGACAACTTGTGTGAATGTCATTGACAGTTGACACCAATATATACCGGCAAAAGTATGTAGCAATAAAATCTTGCGATCCGCTTTATAAACAATTGTATTTTTATTTTAGTTGGCTGTGACTCATTGTGATTCATAAAAACTTAGCATGTAAGAAAAATATGTATTAGGTAAGATTGTTGAATAAAGGCTATTATTATCATTGTGATTCATTCGACCACTCGAGAGTAACAATACCTAGTATTGGCTTCTCTACAAGTAAGATCAATGAGTAAAATTAATCAGAGTTAGTTACTAGTTACAGTTACTTTACAAATAGGGTATTTTACTCTATACGAAAAAAAATCTATAAATATGTTATTGAGACAGTTTAGGCATAAAGCAGTCGGAAAATGTAAGTTTTAGTTCATAAAATAACAAAACCAATTTTTTAATTCAATTCACAGTTTTCAGTATTTTTAATCTGTTATAAAACACCGTGAAATAGTAGCGGCCATGTTGTTACGCCGTACGGCTGTGTAAACAAAAAATTGTCAGTCAACCGATTGGCTTTGTACTTTTATTATTTTCGTAACCAACGTAATTTTTTCATTATTACACCTATTACAAAATATGCTTTTAATTCTTTTTAAATGATATACAATTATCATATTTAATATGAGCTCATTTGATACAAAACGAACTGACGTCATTTACGCTGAGCAATATGGCGTCCAGTAAGATGCGTTTTCGTCAAACTACGCGCGAAATTTAAAATTTAGATGCATTTTTATTGCACTTATCGATTGAATAAAAATTTTGTGTTTTTTTTGGTGGCATATTAGCACTACAGAATTTCATTGAGACACTTTTCAAAAATGGATGTAACCCTACTAACAACCATGGATGTAACCCCTATTAACAAATGTTACTTACAACAATAATATCTAAGTATCTAATAACATACTAGCAATATTGCAACGAGCTTTTTTAATCTATGTTCTCTATGGTGGTCTTACACACAGAAAACAAAGCTATAACTAGACGTTTACTTAAACCTAAGTTAGGTAGTAACTTAGGCAGACTAGAATTCTAATAGCTATTGCCAGCTGTCTAATGTTGACTATGTTGTCTTGTCTGACCATTTGTAGACCGGCCAGTCTGGATTAGGCTAGGGTGACCAGAAAGTTGTGATGTGTAGGGATAAAGATGGTAATTCGTTGTGATTTTTCAATTATGTTTTTGGTACATATTATGATATGTAAGTAGCGGGATGAATGCGAAAAAAAATGCTGGTTAATTTAATTAAAATAATAAAATAAAAAGGTAATAGACCTATATTTTTATGCACAATGATAGCGCAACAACATATTGTGTTTTTATTTTACAAATAAATATAACTTAAACAAGACTGTCCTACAAAAACTAAGTACGTGGTCACTCCAGTCTCTACTAGGGAGATAATTAGTTGCACTAGAACTTTAACATCAAAGACTATCGTAAGTTTATTAAAACCACTTGTTTTGCAACTATCTCACTCATTCTCATACTAATAACGATTTATAGAAAGAGACAGCTTTCTTTGAAATTCATTGCATATGTATGTACAGAGTTAGAGGGTGCAAAATGCGTTTTTAAAATTGGAATCAATCGTAAAACAAACAAAAAAGAAAGTGTTTTTATAGACAGCCAGTTACAATTGGATATTAAATATTATAAGAGAATTGACTTCTTGATATAGTAGTCGCAAGAGCGACTTCTGAACGTGTCGGGTGTGATACCCAGGGTAGACATACTTATTCGGGTTATCATATAGAACATTATCAGCAGACGCCAGAAGCCTGATTTTGTGCTCCGGAATTAGGCTAAAAGCACGATTATTTTAATTTCATGTAAATATAATGTAATGACTAAGTATCAAAAACTCAGAGATAGTTGAGGCTAACGGCCGAGTTTGAGATAAAGAAATTAATTCAAAAATAAAATCATTACTTTACTTACTCAATATTATCTTTTAATTTGGAAGTCAAAACATTATCTTTATAATAACCTTCTATCAATCACCACCCAGATAGATATACCTACAAGGAACTACTTATTATAAAAGGCTTATGTTTAACGAACCTCCAGATCTACTAAATGATCACCAATAATAGTAGGTAGCTAAATAAAATAAAACCAAAAATAGTAAATGGTCACCAAAATGGTGTTTCCTAAAGTATTGTAGAAATGTATGAGTTTGACTGTAAAAAGCGATTTGATTCTGGCACTCGGCGGCCGTTGCCGCGGCACGCTCGCTCCGCTCGCTCGCCTCGTGCGTAGGGGTCACAGTTCTAACCTAACCTAACCATGTCGGATCCGCCCCAGGGGGGTCAAAAAGATTTTGGTTATTTTGCACACTAAGATTTGGTGACCATTAGTACATTTGGTATAATTTAGTATATTTTTTTGGTAAGGGAGCTTAAGATCCTAAAGTATTTTTTGGTGATCATTATATTTATACCCTTATTATAATCTCAGAAAAGTCTTCTACAATGCTTCTATAATAAACAAATTTTTCTTAAAAATTTGTCCGTATAACTTTTTAAGGAAATTTCCAAAATTTTGGTTGACATTACCCGTGTTCTAAGGGCTGGCTTTTAGGGTACCTACATATTAGTGTGTAAATCTATACCTACTTAATTTAAATTTCATAAATGCGAAAGTAAGTTGGTTTGTAACGCTTTCCCGGCCAAACTACTGAATCGATTTTGACGAATTTTTTTACAAACTAATCATGGTCCCCAAGAAAGGATATAAGCTACTTTTTAATCCGCGACTTCGACATTCGCACTGTCTTGTTCTTGGAGAGCAGTTGCTCGCAACATCGTTCATGTTAGTGCTAGTAAAGTATCGTTACAACTAAGTTTTTTTTTAAAACGGCAACACTGCTTTGTAAAAAAGTCATTTGAGGGAACACTTTGTACCTCTATAATGATTAGTGAAACTGATGAAATAACAGTTCACAAACTCCTTACGCTGTTAGAAGTATATTGCCCTACTCAAATTCTACTAAAATATAAATAATAATATGTTTGTTTCGCAATCACCCTTTACTGGCTAAACGGATTTTGGTACAATTTGGCACGTAGGTAGAGTATGACCTGAATTAAGACATGATCATCATATATCAGTCTATTGCCGTCCACTGCTGAACGTAGACCACCCCAGAGATCGCCAGCCAACCCGGTCATGGGCAGCCCGCATCCATCCGCTATCAGCCATATTTAAATCGTTGGTCCATCTCGTGCCACAGGGCGTCCAACACTACGCTTGCCCAAATGAGAGGGATTAGATTCGTTTAAATCGAGCCTCATGAGTGAAACCGCGGGTAACAACTATTTAAGTTTGTGCGAATGGACGAATAGATACTTAGATAAATGTTTGATATTTGCTACTCTTTTATGCTTAAACAGCCGAACAGGCTTAGCTGACATTAGCAGGGTTGAATTAACCATGTCGGGGGCCCCTAGGCAATGCAATTCTCAGGGCCCCTTTATTCTTTTCTACATTCCTTGAGTCAAATCATTACAAACAAATCTTTCCTCTTTGTAATATTAGTTAAGATTACGTTTTTTTTTACTATGTACATTACGTTTTCGTTTCTCACAATTTTTTTTTTCTCGATGTGCGGTGCCCCTAGCTAGACAGATGCCTAATAATCCGGTCCTGGACATTGGCAGTAGGACTTTGTATTACGCAGACGAAATCGTGGGCAGACTAGTCACATAATATGAAGAATACAAATAAGTAATATGATATACTTATAACTTATTACCTACTGCTGGCGCCTATGTGCCCCGTAAAGGACCTGTATAATTACTAAAATAAACAACATGAGATGACCTCAAATAAATAAATCTTGTGGCGACGATAAATTGCCGATCAATACTATTTGTATAATTGACGTGTCGCCATTTTATTTGATCATTATTATTAGCGCTGCCGTGTTAATAATAGATGTCTGCGGACGGCAGGCAATGTTTCTTGTAGTTGTGGTAATATTTCATACCCAGTACAGAGGTCACCACATCAAGCTACAACAATCTGTCAAATTTCTTTGATAGATTTTCTACTTTAATATAAAATATTAAGGTCCCTATTCAATTGGGTAAGTTTGAGAGTTTGGTGTGGCTTGATGTGATGGCTGTCTGTACATAAACGTAACTACAAGAAATATAGTAGTCTATAAAAATTCTGCCAATGGTGTATAATATAATGGGTACTTCACAGCACTAAACAATTGACATACTTTTTATGAGTTGTCAAAACGCGATTCTGACGTAAATTTTGTATGACAATTAGTAAAATGTGGCGTCACTTTTTTGCCAAGTCAATTGACTAACTGTTTATTGATTTTAAAGCAACTCAAAATCGAATTGTACCGTTAATTGAAAATTAATCGGTTTTTAAGGGTAGCATAAAGTGTTTATTTTTAATAAGTTGTTTCTTGGAATTATTGGTTAATAAATGGTGTCAACTACAAAATTGTACCTATCTTTTTTAAAATAGTAGTTATCTATTTAGTGCAAGTGTAAAGTAGTAAAGGTTATGAGCTCGGAAACAACAAAAAAAAATTATAATTTTTTGAACTCAACAGAAAACAATGCTCGTGGCTTCTCTGTATGAGAAGAGACCTTTGCCTTCCAGTGGGACATTTAAAGGCTGGTTTTATTATTTTTTAAGAGAAATCAAATAAAATAATTGCCTGCTGTTAAAAAACTACTGAACCTAGATTTTAACAAACCTAATTCCTTAATTTTACGTTATAAGTAAATAAACTGATTTTATTTTAATAACCCCAAATTGCTACTCTTGTTCATAAATGCGAAATCAAAATTTCAATAGGTGCTCGTAACTAAATTGATTTGTCTTTTTTACAAAAATAAAATGCGGCTGCATTCCTTTTTCAAGTAAGTGTATTTTCTTATACGATAGAGTTGTTATTGAAACTGCATAATTTTATTAACTCTGTGAAATAATAACATACACGCTGTCATTTGAAGTCACTTATCAAAGTGGCCTTTAATTTGCCTAGGACATATAAACGATGCTGGTTTTGCTCGATATTTAATATTCCTTATGTACTTTATTTTAATATTTATTATTAATTGATCACAGATAGTAGTAAAATAATTAATTAAGTTACGTAATGTCAGTGAAACTCGTGGCTCGTGGCTAAGTAAAAGTCGTACGGAACGGTCGGTCATAGTTAAGCTACGCCTGCCGCTGTCGGTCTGTGGATGGGTGACCATCCATCCATTTCAGTTGGTTTTGACAGTCGTTATGAGAAGTGAGAACCCAGAAAGACTAACAACCAGTTTTACCAAGGGTTAAGTATCATATTACCCAGTAACTAGGTTGAGGAGGTTAGATATGCAGTCGCTCTATGTAAAACACTGGTATTCAGCTGCATCCGGTTAGATTGGAAGCCCTTAACATACTTGGGAAGAGACTGGCAAATGATGTTGATCACAGATCGCACTAAATCTTCCTTTGACATAATATTCTTATCTAATAGGAATCGTTGCATGTTACAACCAGTTTTACCAAGAGTTAGGGGAGAGTATCATATTACCCAGTAACTATGTTGAGGAGGTTAGATATGCAGTCGCTCTATGTAAAACACTGGTATTCAGCTGCATCCGGTTAGATTGGAAGCCCTTAACATACTTGGGAAGAGACTGGCAAATGATGTTGATCACAGATCGCACTAAATCTTCCTTTGACATAATATTCTTATCTAATAGGAATCGTTGCATGTTACAACCAGTTTTACCAAGAGTTAGGGGAGAGTATCATATTACCCAGTAACTATGTTGAGGAGGTTAGATATGCAGTCGCTCTATGTAAAACACTGGTATTCAGCTGCATCCGGTTAGATTGGAAGCCCTTAACATACTTGGGAAGAGACTGGCAAATGATGTTGATCACAGATCGCACTAAATCTTCCTTTGACATAATATTCTTATCTAATAGGAATCGTTGCATGTTACGAGTGAATCGTCCAATTACGGCATAAAATACTGATAAGTACACAAATTACATCAATTGTTTATTTACAATATACAACGGAATAATTGCATTATGTTTTCCAGTTTAAAAAAATCGAGTTCAAAAGTTCTGATACATACAACCGAAGCTAACAAAAGCATGTTAAAAAGAAAACGTAGCTCCATTAGGTCTTTCTAATACATTTTTAAATAATAACAAGATCTAAAAATTTCTAACTATTTGCACATAGCTTGGCAGGCAATAATTAAATTATTGGAAATTTAATATTCCCTATTTAACAAAAATCAATTTGAAACCAACTTTGTAAATGTATCTAGGTGATGTTAATAAAAGTAACATTTTAAACCTTTTTTTACAGTTAAGGTCGCAGAACCGGTAACCGTTTTGTATTACCAAACAAACAGACTAAACTATTGCCTTTAACTTAAAGTATAGTTCAGTGTAAGGATAAGACAGCGTAGTTAGTATAATGATAGGCTAAGCAATATTTTCCGAATCCTGCGCAGTGATTAAGTTATTATAAACGGGCCGTGTTCGGAATGTTTATATCAATTTATGGATAAATTGTTAGTTTTACATTAATTTATTACTTGTCTATGAAATTGTTTCGTAGTCAAGTTGTGTCTTAAGCCTACATAATTATAGTGACTGACCGATAAATGTTTATATTGCATAAGGTAAACTTTGTTTTTTTTTCGTTAGCCTATGCTCTTCCACTGCATGGCAAAGGCCTCCCCTAAGTCCTTCCAGGAACGTTTTTCCTTTGTCACTTCGGACTACCCCAGGCCCTCTTTCTAGGCCACCCTTGGCGATGCCGTATCATCTTCAGGCAACTATTGCGTGGAGACTTTTGCCCAGCGGTCACTGAGCACACGGCTACCGTCGCCATAATATGCCATAAACGAATAAAATAATTATATTACCTTATAGAACAGAAATAAACTTGACATTAGGTAACGCTCAACTTCCCGGAACAAGCCAGCAACCGAAACACAAAAAAGTTTACATGTCATCTAATCAAATATTTGTCTATTACCTGTCATTTAATAACATGACAGCCAACTCATAATGACATTGCACACCATGTCACGCTACTTTATGTGTCTGTAGTAATTATATGCGCATGGGCACGTCCGACCTAGATGGAATAGCTACTGGTGTTTCTAACGCTGCTTAATTAGGAGATTTAAAAGCACATATTTAGTTAAGCTTAATATCATTTTGGAGAATAGAATACTTGCAGTGTGATTTTTTGCCGCTTTTTGTACCTATTTTTTATTATAACGCAGTTATATTTAGTTGATAACAAAATGGAGTTCTTATAATGATAGCTAATAATATGTAGTTGTTAGCGTATACTTAGTATAAAGAAGACACCCCATATGAATTAGGATAAAGGCACGAGGATAATGATAATGTATTTACTGAAATCTACTATAATAATAATAATAATATGTGGGGACTATGTACTTAAAGCTTAAAGATGAGATCCCTAACCATCATCTGTGGGCGGTTAAGAGATTACAAGGGGTTCAATTGCGATCCTGATCTGTAAGCAATTTTCACTGCTTATAAAGGTTCAAAGTTATTGCAAAAGATAGCTGGTTATATTTCTTAGCAAACTAAAGTATTATTTACTTATTAAGAGCAACATCAGCCGGCCGCGAATAGCACCACCCCCCTTTTTTCCCGTGGAACCGACAGAGGGTTTTGAGAGAGAGGGTTACCAGAGGATGGGCAGCAGCATTCTTCTGAGTACCTACTATAACACCTACTGCATTCGCCAACATGCATCGGCCAAGCATGGCGATTACGGCTAAACCCCCCTTGGCTGAGATCTATGCCCAGCAGTGGGCGTCAAAACATTGACAACATGATGATGACGATGAAGAATAACATTTCATTTTCATTTTACAACCACAGTTAAAATATATCCAAATAAGTTCAGGGTATTAAACCACCTTTTGGCTTTTGCTGTCAAAGGCGCCAAGTGATTTTTTTTCAAATACTTCTAGAGAAGAAACCTACAATAGCATTTTCAAAAAGTTAGTCCCTAAACAAGAACGGTATAACAAAAAAAATCGTCCAAATACAGAGTTTTGCGGGCTAAAGTTTTTAGGCACTTCTTTCAAAGGTTTCGAGGGAGGCGCCTCTAACAAAAATGTCCATCACTTTACACCCAGAATTCGGAGACTTTTCGTAAACGTATCGCCTTTGATGTTTGGAGTGTTACCCTTTCTTACTCTTCCTGTTTTCCTTTTCGTGAATCGTTGAGTTTCGTTCAAGTGAACTTATTTTTTCGTGTTTTTGATCTTGTTTTTTTGGTTTATTTGACTTTTTTGGTCTAAATTTTATTTGGACAACAGACACGGTTTTAATAGACGTTTTGTCTTATTATTGTATACTGTACCTATGGTATTTTGGTATCACATATTTTAATTGATTATGGGTAGGTACCTAAATTTGTGCACACACCACACCACATGACTTCTTTAAGAAGATTTATTTCTGTGATTGTTAGCAATCATAGAAATAAATCTTAATAATTTAGATAGTTCAGTGTGAAAAACAAAAATACTACTTGTTGAGATTGCAGCTTGCACCGCAAAAAAATAATACATAAGTAAGTAATATACCTATTCGTATGCTGTTCCTACTTTCTTACGTACTATTTAAGTGATTTGAGCCATTCACGATATTGTGGCACATTTGATAACTTTAAAGTTCATTGATAAAAAAATCAGCTGGTAGGTAGGAAAAAAACTGATAATCAAAAAAACATGTTGCTTTTAGTATAAAATATGAATGAAATGAGTCACAAATATAATGAATATTCTATCTACATAATTAAAAAATGAACTTGATTGACCCAAAGAATTAAAATTCTAACTTAAATAAATGGAATAAACACGTTGACTTGTGATAAAATAAAACACAATCTTTACGGATAACCATTAACCATTAAGTTACATTTTTATTTTTCCCGAAGCTCTTTAAACATATTTGCTATGCAGGTAAGTAGGTACCAACTAAAACCAATATTTGATTTCGTATTTTGTTTTTGCAATCAATATCATTTATCAACCCTAACATTAAATGAAAAATAAAATTCTGTAAGTAGGTAGTGCATTATACTTACACCTAGGTACAGTCTCGTCGCGTTAGGTTTGTTAAAGATTTATAATTTAAGAAATAATTTATAATATTATATGATTTAAAAACTGCAAAGGTAGGTACCTACTATTCGTATAATGCAAGTAGGTACAATAGAATAAAAACTGTTGATCTATGTAGGTACTTACTCTTAAATTTATTTGAAAGTAGAAAAATAAAAAGAGATCAGTCTAAGAGCACCGGCTGCTAAAATTATTGCACATTTTTACAGCTTCCTTTTCATAGTAAGTACTAAGTACCTACGCATATTCCTGTGAGGAGCTGTTATTTAAAATATATAGTTTAGTTGGGAGAAAAAAAATGATAATGAAGTGAAAAAAAAACATTCCGAATAATCCCAGCGCTAACGGGTTAACTAACTCGTGTTGAAAAGTCAATATTTTAGTTTAAAAGTTTAGATTAATTTATATTTTGGTAAGAATTTATAACAGTACGCAAACTCTTTTCGGATTACCTACTTTAAGCAAATATTACTGGCGAATAGATGTATTAAACCTTTTTTCACACAATTTACTTTTAGTGTTGGGTAACACACATTTTCGCGTGTCGCGTTTTTGTTCATGTCAAATAAATTTGTCAGTAGTGATGTGCGTGCGTCACATTGTTTTATTACATGTTAGGTACGAAATGGAGAGGTACCTAGAAGCCCATAAAGTTTTCACGCACCATACATATTGTAAATAGTTGGGCTATAATTCTTACCAAACACGACACTACATGGCGCGGTTAGATTTTGTGTTTCCTATTTCTGTTGCCATGTTGCTGGCTGACTTTTTATCGCATCCTATTAAAAAACTGTGGGGGTTGCTTAAAAAGGTTTAAAGGTTCAGCAATTAGCAATGGATCAATTGCTTGTAAGCAAAGAACAAGCGCTCTACCAATGGTTGGGAACCTAAAAACTTATGAGGCAGGCACTCGAAGTTATTAAAATTTTTAAATTAATCAGAACAAACATAGGTAACATCAAAGACAAACAAAATTCCGGAAAGCGAACTAAACTTCAGAAAATTCTGAAAGATAAATAATGCTTAACTACCTAAACTGTTTATTTAGAACTGTCAGAAACTTTAATCATGGCAATATTAAAATGACAGATGATAGAATTATGCATATTGATATTAAAAGCTTGTTTATTTGCATATTCATTTCTGAATTAGCTGCCAATACTGGCATATATGCAATATATGCCAACATTAATCAGACAAACAGTTGAGAATAAAATGTTAAGTAACGATTCACTCCAGTTTTTAATGTACCTACCTATATTTAGTGTTTATAGGTAATTATAAAACCTATCCATAAAAAAACCTGTTTTAGTTTAAATTGTTGGTACAAAATTCTATATTTAAAATAATACATGTTGGTGCGAATTCGCATTTACGAAACGCGCAACAAGATTTACTTTTTCTTTTCATTCATTAACATAACTATAAATTAACGTCGATCTATATTCGGTTACCTACGTTTTCACCGACTTTTCGCACTCAACCACTAAGAATAAATTAGGAAACAGAATAAAACAACGGTTTCGAGCCTTACAGAGTAATTAATGCGACAACACGTCCCGACGGATGCTAGTTTTTGGCGAAAAAATGCGCCTATACTAAGATCCACTCCCTACGTGATCGTGAAATGTAATTAGCAAAACTTGTACAAAACAATTCAAGAAATATGTAAATGTAAGAATAATGTTTTATATCAAATGTAAACTTAAAACTACTCGGTGTTTTAAAATAAATAAACATTTTAATGAAGCATCCCGCACATAACTATAAAATAGCGCAGTTTCATCAAGACTGGTCAAAATCTAATTAGGTAAGTACGTATGAAATGTATCGTAGCCTCTGGTGGCAATTATTTAAGCAATGTGACGTAATAGCGTGACTGGTAAGCCACAATTACTAAAATAACTTACTCTAAACTTGACTGGATTTCGCTCTCATTATTTTGATATTTGATTTCACTCAAGAATGCGTACCTCATTAATTATGGCTAGCCTATTCATAAAAAGTTACAGTTTTTACTGCAAGCGAAGGTTCAAAAAGGCCTAACTTGTAATTGTTTTTGTAAACAACTCCATGTGACTTTGTAAGAGCCGCACTGTAGGGGGCGAATCGGTGAGTTACAACGAGGTTATCTACGGGCCCTGCTCATCTGCTCACTTACCGGTCAGTGCAGGTGCTATCGGTACGTTTGACGGGTCATATCACACACAACACTAACACGTTTGCGATTTGAAAGACACGATCACAGGCGTCGGTAGCGAGCGACGCGATGCGGCGCGGGGCCGTACTGACCTGCCACTTTTGGTGATCACCATCTCGGTGCCCAGCTTATGGAACTTCTCCCACAGGTCTTTGCCTTCAAGCGTGACCTTGGGGTCGTCGACGACACCGTCGTCGTCTGGCGGCAACGGTGCGTACGGCGGTGGCGGCGGCTTGAGCAGCGGACAGGGCGCGGACAGCGCGGCAGCAGCGGCGAGTGCGGCTGGCAGGTACGGAGGCGGCGGCAGCGCGCCCGCCGTCAGCAGCGCCGACACCGAGAAGTCACTCGGCCGCGGCGCCAGCAGCGGGTGGAAGGCAACGGCGTCGCGCCGCTCCGCGCCCTCGAAGCGCATGCCCGCGCCGCCCGGGACCCACGGCGCGCGCTCCACGACCGGCGTGCCCGACGGCTCCAGCGGTCGCGCTCGCGCCCGCTCATGCAACGTCCATAACGCGCCGACCGGCGGCTCGTGCGACACTCGCTCTTCCCGTGGCGACACCCGCTCGCGCGGCAGGCGTCAAACGACTGGCCGCCGGCGGCGCCGCGCGCGACACCCCTCCCGCGCGCGCCGCCCAATCGCGCGTGTTTCCCCGCGCGCCCCCGCGCCGGGCGGGGCTCCGCGGCGCCGCGTTGTTTTTTGGTCGCGGGCGAGGTGTCCGCCGCCGCCACACCTCGCGCGCGCTCCGCTCCGCTAATCTGGTTAATGCGGCGCGCGGGGGACACCGGTACGCCGCCAGACATCGCGCCCGCGCCCGCGCCCGCCGCCTCCTTCTAATTGGACACGTTTCCGTTGGTTCATCAATTGAGCTCGTTACGGCGTATCTTTTGTGCGGCGCGCTAGAGATGCGACTCGCGGCCACCGCGGCGACCGCGGCCTGTTCGCGACACTTCTTCACTTGGAGCTAAACTTTTGTTAGTCGCCGTCTGGTGCTGCTGTGTCTAGAACACTGAACAACTAATTTAAGTTTGTTTGGTTCAACTCAGAGTTGGACTTACTTCTTTCATGATGTTATTTTTATGACTGTGATTCAAATTACCGCGTTTAACTTCTCTGTAGCTATAGGTAGGGTAGGTAGATACTTTCGCCGTTTTATTTTCTAGGTAGGTCCCGTACCTCGAAATTTTGTATCTCATTTTCTTTATTCACTTGCCAACATTTCCCACTCATCTAGAACCGCTGCTAGCCGACGAATTGTGAACAGAATTAAATTACTTTAGTCCTACTTATTACAACTAAACGTCTTTCGTGCTAAGATTCCTTTTCATTTTAACACCAATTCGTTTGTTCGTTAACAGCGTGTACGCGTTTATTTCTTATTTTATGAAAATGTATACTTAAGTGTTGCAGTATTTGTAGGTAGGTAGGTAGGTATTCTTCACAAATAATGGACATTATACGTATTGAATTAACATCACCAAACCAAAATACTTAATTAGATTAAGTAAATAAATGCATTTTTTTCCTTCAAGGATGGTGCGTTTCGCAATTCTGAAAATTTGTTTACTTAAGTACCTATGCATTATTTTTCTAATGCGAAAATCAATTTTCAAAATTGCGAAACGGTCCATTGATAAAGGAACTGAGGTTTAACTGTTTTTTTATGGGTTGTCATATGAGGAAAGTATTTTTGAGATTGAAATGATCGAAGTCGGTTAAAAATAAAACGAAAATAAAGACCATATTTAATCAAGGTTACTGATGTTTAGTAGAATTGCCTATAAAAGCCATAGTTAATAAAATTGCTCCTAAATATGGAGCTTATTAGTTAATAATAAATTATGTAAGTAGGCATTTATTTATGTTGGGTGTCTTTTAACATTTCTATCCAGAAATGTTAAACGATACCCATTCCATTACAGATTACCATTTTTTTCCGTGCCCGAAATAAACAGTAAATTTTGTGAAAAAATTACGCAATCTATCAATTTCTTGGTTTTTGTATTGATAGACTTGTAATAATTATTTTTATACTAAGTATGTAGATAGGTGGGTAAGTACCTAAGTACGTGAGTGGGAAGTATGCAGTTATGCCTTATTTATGGCGATATTAAATCTCTTTGTGTCTAACATTAAACAAATAATAATGTCTGTAGGTACGGACAACGTCATCAGCTGGTTACCCCCTATCCGAAGAAATGACAATGCCAGATCCTGCCCCACCCATGTACAGAAAAAGTAAATTAATGAAAATAATTGTAATGAATTTAGAACCTTTCTATACTAAATTGTTTTTCTTTAGAACTTGCGGATTACGAAATACCTACCCACAAAATACAAACTCATTTTACCTAAAATACAATTTTACCTATAATCAATGTCATTATTGTTTTTAGATTTAAACGGAAACCGCAAGTTCTACAGTCACTAAGACTAATGTGTAGTTATCAGCAATAAATAAACAGTAAGATGCTACATATTGCACATGACTTTTATTGAGTGGGGCAAAGTTCTATAGAGTTTCTGGCATTGTCCTTTGAATGCGTGGGGGTAACCAGTTGATGACGCTGTCTGTACTATGAACCAAAGAAACTTCAATAAAATATTAGGTACACAATAATATACGCTAATATTATAAAGAGGTTAAAAGTTTGTAAGTTTAGATGTAGGTGGTAATCACCGAAACTACTCAATCAATTTCAAAAATTCTTTTAGGTACTGACAGAAAGCTACGCCTTTGCCAAGTGTCATAGGATAAGTTGGTACAGATGTCAGCACATCAAGTTGCCCCGAACTGTCAAATTTCTTTGATAGTTTTTCAACTTTACGACAAAAAGTTAAGGTTCATATTCAATTGGGAAAATTTGACAGTTTGGTATGGCTTGATATGCTGGCGTCTGTACATTTGGGTTCCGCCCGAACGATTTCCAGGATACAATCTAGTACTTTACATAATAAAATAGAACCGAGAAACTACATAATTATCTACTGTTTACGATACTTTATTTCACTGAAAAAGAATAATACACATTAACTTCTATGGGGAAAAATAAAAACACAATAATTATAAAAATAAGCGACGGTACTTAGTATCTTATGATAACACTAGCGATCCTTTCTCGATAAATGGACTATCCAACACAAAAATATTTTTTCAATTCGAACCAGTAGATCCTGAGATTAGCGCGTTCAACCAAACAAACAAACAAACTCTTCAGCTTTATAATATTAGTATAGATTTGCAAGACACGGTGCTTTAATAAGTCTTTTAAAAGTTGGAAAAGATTTTGCAGATTCCTTAATCACTTTAGGTACCTACCTATCTAATTGATTATAAAGCTGTGCTCTCTCATATACAACGGCCTTTCTGTCGTAATTGGTTTTCGGTGTTCTTGAAATTATATACCTAGTTAGCCTATTTAGTGTGCGCTTTTGAACTGGTAAGCTCAGACCAATAACTTTTTTATTGGTCTGAGCTTGTAAGTAGGTTTTTTTTTGTTCGCCTATTCTTACCCACCCCTGGGCAAAGGCCTCCCTTCATGCCTTCCATCTTTTCCGATACTGAGCCTCATCACACCAGTTTAGTAGTATACTTTTTGTAAATATTATTTGTGAATATATGTATGTGTCTATCTCAGATAGGGTTGCCAACTCTTTGACGGTCAAGTATAGTAGTAGTTCTAAAATTTTTACCCATAAAAATAAAGTAGATAACGAAAATATGAAAAATAAAATAGTAGGTTCCAAAAATTTGATAGGTACTTTATTTTTTTGAAGAATATTTTGTGAATTATTGAACGCTTCTGTCAACTTGACATTCCAGAATCGTTAAAAATAGGTATTGACGTTTTGTTTTACGCTTACACAATATTTTGAAACGAATATTATTGCCAAGAGTTTGATGCCTTTAAAATATAGTAGTTTCGCCTACTATATCTTTTTTTCAAAAATATAGTAGTCTGTGGCCTCTAATATAGTAGGATACTATATTATATAGTAGGGTTGGCAACCCTAATCTCAGACCAATATTGGTCTGAGGTGTCTATTTATTATTTTATGCATAAGTAAGCATGTGATACATGTATTTATAAGTTTTATTAATCATCTGCCTAGCCTTTTTCTAACTGTGTTAAGACACCCCCACCCAACACAGCTAGGAAAAGGCTAGGGTAATTTCGAGCGGCATTCAGTCTAACTAATTCCAGTATTTAAATGGAGCAACAAATTTGTTAGCTTCTGAGTAAGTACCAATAACGACTGTCAAAGATCTATGGTACGAATGCCACCCGGGACTAACGGCTTTACGTGCTTTTCGAGGCACGGAGGAAACTCGGTATAAAATGGATGGTCACCCATCCACAGACCGACCGTGGTAAGCGTAACTTAACCTTTGACCGATCGATCTATACGCCTTTTACTTAGGTCCTCTAATAAGTTTGATCAATATCAAATTAAGTAGTGAACGCACTTTCTGTATAGATGACTGGCTAGAGATAGTGAAGCTTGCACGCAAGATTCCGGCGTTATTCTACTAGCTGTTATCCGCGATTTCATCCGCATGAATTCTCTTACGGAACCCCAATTCATCATCATCATCAGCCGGAAGACGTCCACTGTTGAACATAGGCCTCCCCCATAGAACGTCACAACGAGCGACAACCTGCCGTTTGCATCCACCGGTTACCCGCGACCTTGACGATCTCGTCGGTCTATCTGGTGGGAGACCTACGCGGCGTCTTACGGAACCCCAATTAATTAAAATAAAAAAATAGCCTACATCACTCTAAGCACGTAAAGCCGGCCAGTTGTCCCGGCTGTCATTCGTAGATCTTTGACAGTCGTTATAAGGTACCTCAGAAAATAGAAAATCTGACAACTAGTCTTACCAATGGGTATCGTGTTACCCAATAACCCTTAAACAAATACATATATATATAAAGAACAACCAGACACAAGGCAAACACAAGTGCTCATCACACAAATATTTGCCCTGGGCGGGATTCGAACCCGCAACACGCTGCGCACCAGTCAATCGCTCAACCACTGCGCCAACTGTAACCGACCGATCAATCCGTAAGGTGGCTTTTACTTACTTAGCTCCTCTTATTAGGTAGGACCTAATTAGTTAAAAAATATTCCGACGAAATGAGTACCTCCTCTTTTTAAGCAGTCGGTTATAAAGTAACAATAGGGTATTACACCCATTTTTGAAAAGTGTCTCAATGAAATTCTGTAGTGCTAATTTACCATTAAAAAAAACACAAAATTTTTATTCAATCGATAAGTGCCATAAAAATGCATCTAAATTTTCAATTTTCAAATTTCGCGCGTAGTTTGACGAAAACGCCTCTTACTGGACGCCATATTGCTCAGCGTAAATGACGTCAGTTCGTTTTGTATCAAATGAGCTCATATTAAATATGATAATTTTATATCATTTAAAAATAATTAAAAGCATATTTTGTAATACCTATGTAATAATGAAAAAATTACGTTGGTTAGGAAAATAATAAAAGTACAAAGCCTATAATATTACGCCAATCGGTTGACTGACAGTTGACATTTTTTTGTTTACACAGCCGTATGGCGTAATAACATGGCCGCTACTATTTCACGGTGTTTTATAACAGATTAAAAATACTGAAAACTTTGAATTGAATTTAAAAATTTGTTTTGTTATTTTATGAACTGTGTTAACTAAACTGTCTCAATAACATATTTATAGATTTTTTCTCGTATAGAGTAAAATACCCTATTCAAACGTGTGATCGGTAATAATTACCTACAGGTAATTTCTATAAGTCGTTTCTACTACGAACCTGGTCTTACTTTTTTAAACATTTAACCAGTATTTCTAGTTGTACGACTAGGCGTACGGTCAGCGTCAAAAGTTGTTTAACACTTCCGAATTTTAAATCTTAATTATAATTATTAGGTACAAGTACAAGGACGAGTGGAGCCTATGCTCAGTTGTGGGACAATAATATGTATTACAATATTAGAAGTAAATACGGAATGGTTGTAAAATCGAAATAAAATATTTATTTAGCTCGTTGCTTCGTGTACAGTCAGCGACAAAAGTTGAAAGTTGAGGAACACTGTTACTTTTACATAAATATAAACTCGCAAACACAAACAACCAAACGCGACACAACCACCTGTAAGACATACAAATATTTATATTGATCCGTGCGGGAATCGAACCCACGACAAGCAGCGCAAAGAGCCAATCGCTCAACCACTGCGCCAACTGTGTCGTAAAATAATAGGTTAGCAAAGAACTTTTTGAAGTAAAACTTCTTTACGCACGCTTGACTTGGGGAGTAAGCTGGTAAATGCGTGACGAAAGCGTTAGGGAAAGTGAGATCGGGCGAGGCGAACGGAAGTTGAGAGGGAGATATAAGTTAGTGAAGATATAAAGAGAGAGTTACGTTTCGTATATTACTGTAGGGGCAAGAGAGAGAGGTGCGATCACACTTTCTCTCTTTCTCTCATAGCCATGCAGTTGCAAACGGATACAGACATATTTTTCTGAATAAATAACTGACTCTTTGACAATTCAAAAGTGCCTGTAAATGGTTTGATTGAAATAAATGCTTTGACTTCGACTTTGACATACATGGTGGAGCTATACTTATTATTATATAAAGTTATACTTCAGTCGTGTGGTCTAAACTACACTTGTATTTTTTTTACTAATCTCCTTAATTCCCTTCATTTCTCCCGATGTTGTGCCTCTTCCCGCCAATTCGTAAGATAAGTAAAGTAATAAAATTCAAATGTAAAGTATGTCGCTGTTACAATAATTCAATAAATAAATGCATTCTATGAGTTGAAGTCTATGGGTGTATGTGAAAATTAATTTATTTATATTTATTATTTCAAGTAATTAGATGATTTAAAAAAGGAACAGTGTTAATCGTTTTTTTTGTCGCTGACTGTACATTTGAGTTCTATATCAGCGTGGGACGCTACACAGCTGGGCAGTAGTTATAAGAACTTACACGTTTTTATTGCTGCTAGTATCGCTGATAGGCTAGGAGCCCCAATACCTAATGAGTTATTAATAGATTGACGTAATGATGACAGATAGTGCTGTTTCTTTGCGTACCTAGATATTATCGAGGGTAGGGAGAACCGTCTCTGTCTACGCTAGCGCCATTTTGGCGAGTGTTGGAACTATTATTAAAAATAAAAAAACTTAAAAATAGTTAACTCGCCAAAATATACCACCTTTGCCCCTTTCTTCAAATCGAAGAAACCTAAACTCCTACATTGCGCGTAGAATAACAACACGGACGGCTCAGTGGCTGAGCGATTGGCTCCTACGTAGCAAGTTGCGGGTTCGAATCCCACCCGGGGTAAATATTTGTGTGATGAGCACTTGTGTTTGCCTTGTGTCTGGTTGTTGTTGTGTATCTATTTGTGTATGTATATCAGCTGTCTGACACCCATAGTACAGGGTCTACCTAGTTTGGGGTCAGATGGCCGTGTGTGAATTAATGTCCCCACATATTATTATTATTAATCAGCACGCTGAAGTGGAAGTGGGCCGGCCATGTCTGCCGACGGACTGAGGGTAGATGGAGCAGACATGTTTTAGAGTGGAGACCGCGTTTGAGCCAGCGTAGTGTGGGGCGCCCTGCGGCAAGATAGAGCGACGATTTGAAAAAGATGGCATTATGCATGCATGCAGTAGGTACTATCTATACATTGTTATATAATAATAGTTATTCTTTTATGTCATAGGTATTGTTAAAAAAACTGCATGTTAGTGATATTTTTAAATGTTAACAGCAAATAGTTATCTTAGCTTTGTAAGAATAGTAAAATAACAAAGTTTATTAATAATAATTAATATAAATTTTAGTTGACGATAAAATTGAGATTAATGCCTAGAGCGGCTCTATTTTTATCATTTTCAGTTTTAATCTTTATTAAAAAGCAATAGAAAAAAATAGCATTTATGTATAAATATCACTTACAATAAAAAATGATCATTAAAAAAAAATTGCTCAGTGTGAAAGATACAGAATGATCTATAAAACTGATAACAGCGCCATCTCTCGGCGAGTAGCAGGGAACTAAAACGCAAATTTTATTTTTAAACAATTTATTTAAACTATAGTTTGGATCATAGATATGAGCATAAGGCTGCCCGGCTCAATTGAGATTGGACGGGTCACGTCAGCCGCATGCACAGTGACCGCTGGGCAAAGGTCGTGACGCAATAGGTGCTTGAAGATGGTTGGCGCTGCCGAGGCCGGCTCAGGAGGTGGCGAGACGACCTTCACGCGTACAGCGAGGGCTGGTTCGAGGCTGCGCAAGGAAAGAATACCTGGAAAGACTCGGGGAAGGTCTTTGCCCAGCAGTGGGACACAAAAGGGTAATAAAAAAAACCGGACAAGAGCGAGTCGGACTCGCCTACCGAGGGTTCCGTACATATTTGTAGGTAGGGGCAAGTGCTGTTCCTATGGACGCTTGTACCTGTGGACACAATCGGTTCCGACGAAACTAGTAACCCTAAAATTCTAATTTGAACGCGACCGTAAAGCTTTGTCTATGGTTGATAGTTTTGACGTGTCGCCATGTTTGTTTTTTGTGAGGTTGTCTAGATGTCAACTTCGAAAGTTTTTTGCACCAAAAAGTAAGTTTTTTTACTTAATTTAAATGAGTTTTACAGTCATAATACTTACAATTAAGGTTTGATCGTGTTTGCAGTATGATCTGTGTTGGTTATTGCTTAGTTAATGCTTTGTTCCCGGTCTGTAAGTCTATCTTAACCTCAAAGTTAGATCTGTTTTGTTTTTTTATGTCTATGTTTGTACCTGTGGACAACAATAGGATTGTACCTGTGGACTGTCCACAGGTACAAAAGTGGCATAATGTTTACTTACAGAAACAACTTTGGTTTAAAAAGAACAGGAATATGCCCCGATACACTCACAGCAGCCGTAAAGGAAGCAAAAAGTGGCAATTCATTAAGAAAAGTAGCTGAAAAATATAAAGTACCAAATTCAACCATTTTTAAGTATTATATGTTACACGAAAACAGTGATTTGAGAAATAGCATTCAACTATTGAAGAATGATTTAAGAAAGATGAAAAAAAAGAAAGAAGAAACAGAAAAGAAGAAATTTAAAGAAGAAAGAAAGAAGGAAGGATTTGATTGAAGAAATTTGAAACTGAAACGCCAGACAAAAATAAAATTTTAGGTGAATCATTAAAAAAAGCTGAAAAGAAGAAAATCGCAACCCAGAAAACTAGCAAGAAAAAATACGCAACGAAAAAAAGATTGTGAAAGAATTGTGGTAACATCTCTTTCACAATCTAGTTCCTCCGAAGTTGACGCTAGCTGCACTGAAAGTCATCCAACTCCTCTGCTGGCTTGTAATCTTTCTGAACCTGGTCCTTCCAACGCATTTTCGAATAAAAACTCTGAGAAATGTTGCGAAAAAAGATTAATATAATTCAGCAAGATAAGTTATCGTTTGTTAGTTGTATCAGGTGTAAAACTTAATCCAAAGACAAAAACCAAATGCTGAAATGTAGTTTTTGCAGCATAGCTATCATATTCGTTGTGTTTCGAAGTCACACAGGGAAAACTTTGAATCTGATGATGAGGTCGAAGGTTTAGTTTGCGTGGCCTGCTTCGTATTAGACATAATGATGACGATAGCAATGAATCTACTCAAAACTTTTATGAAGAGTGTCGTAATGCATACAAATAAGTTATTTGCATCTCTTGAAAAAAGTTAACGTTTGTTTGAAGTTTTTTAGAAGTCTAGAATTATTATTTTTTTGTTTTTTATTGCCTAATTAATGTGAACCGTCCCTAGGTACAATACCGTCCACAGGTACAATTTTACTGTACATAGGTACAATCGTCGGTTAAACCTGTGGACAAATATGTTGTTTTAATGAAAGTTGATTATTTTCGTAAGTAATACGTAATATTGAGACTATAATTTTAGTTTAAGTAAGGCTGATTATCCCCTAAGAGATGTGATACGTTAAAAATAAAAAAAACTTAACTAATTCAGAAATAAAAAATGTTTTATTCCAAATTCTGGAAAGTGTCCACATGTTCCGCACTTGCCCCTACATATCCATACTTCTTTATTAATCCATACTTTAATCTCCTTAATATTATAAATGCGTTTTTTGCGACATAAACGGCCATATCTTTTTTCACGTTAACATATAGGGTTGATTTTTTTACAGCATCAAGTGACCGTAGACTTGAGTATATGGTTTTAATTTCAACTGATACCTCCACGCGTTCCCGAGATAAAGGGTCTTGACAGACAGACAGACGGACAACAAAGTGATCCTTTTTTTTGAGGTACGGAACCCTAAAAATAGTTTAGATATAAGTAATCTCTTTATGTTACGTCTTGTACTTATTTATGTCTGTAACTTCTAAAAACAGGATAATCAAACTTTGAAGCCTTATGTTATTTCAAATTCATGAAAAGAGCTTAATTATTCAGAGATTTCACGAACCTATTAACGCAAAAAGTGAATTAGACCTAATTTTTACTAAGGAAACTGAAGTAACTTCCATACTTTACACACTGCTATTTAAACAACCTGCCTGTCTACCTGTTAGGTACCAACTTCAACACGCAATATCAATTATTATGACCTCATTAATTAGGTATGAATATTAAACTTAGCTAGAAACACTTTGCATGCATATAAATTGGTGAGTATTTAATAATTGCAAAGCGATTATTTGGTTTGTATTGAGGTCAATTTTTTGGAGGACGTTTTAGTAAAATATCTATCTGCCTTGGCACTTCGAAGTAGAGGTAAATTATTGGAAAACTGTTTCCACATTCTTACTTCGAAGCAATTTTCAAAAAAACGGAATTCTGTACCTTTACACAAACCTTTTTTGCAGTACGTTCAACCGATTTTGACTTATATTGCGTTGGTGACATGACAAATGGCAGCTGCAAAAAACAGTTGTTATTGTAACCAATTTTTTGCCTCTAATGTCATCCTTAAGCCTACGGAATTGAAGTCAAAATCGGTTGAAGGGACTGTAAAAAAGGTTTGTGTAAATGTCTAATCTTATTGTGAACGGAGTATAGTTCAAATTGAGTACGAGTAAGCCAATCATAGTGTTTTGTTTCGGCTAATTAGGGACCTATAATTATCATTAATTACCCACCTATTTAGTCTGGGGTGATTACTATGATAGGTACTACAAGATTGAAGCAATAAAAAACTGGCCAAGTGCCAGTCGGACTCGCGCACGAAGGGTATCATTATCGAAGTATACAATATTAGACAACGAGCAAAAATACTTAAATATTTATTTTATTCTGTTTTTAGTATTTGTTGTTAATAGCGGCAACAGAAATACATCTGTAAAAAAATTCAACTGTCTATCTATCACGGCTTATGAGCCAGGTGATGGTGACAGAGCAAACATACACGGATAAAAGAGGAAACAATCAAACGACAGCCCATGATGGCATCACCTAACGACAGAACCCTGAATATACACTGTTTCCAGAAACACTATAACATAGAACTCACAGCGGAGCTGTGTGACTACTCAGGCCCAAATGAGCTAAGGATCTACACCGATGGATCAAAAACCGACCTCGGTACCGGAGTCGGGGTCTTCTCTGAAGACCTAAACATTAAAATATCTAGGCCCTTAGGAATGCTCAACACTGTCTACCAAGCAGAATGCGTAGGCATCATCCAGGCAGCACACGCCATTGAGGCCAGGGAAGTCACGGATGCGCATATCCGTATACTCTTCGATAGTGCCTCAGTCCTTCAATCCTTAGAGAAAAACCAGATCACGTCGAGACTAATACTAGAATGTCATAATGCACTGGAACGCATTACAGTACCAAACCGCAATACAGTGACACTACAATGGATCAAGGGACACAGTGGTTCACTAGGTAACGATGCGGCTGACGAACTCGCCAGAAGGGGTTCCAGCACAAAAGCCTTCAGACCCGAACCCATTGTGCCCATTCCGTTCAATCAGTTAAGAAGTTGGTTAAAAGATTACACACAAACACAAGCGGAGAAATGGTGGACCTCGACACCAGGGTGCCGGCAGTCCAAGGAGGCTATGCCATCCCTGGATACGTAGCTGACCAAGCGCCTTCTGCACCTGGACAGAGATAGCCTGCGACTGGTGGCGGGGACCATCACCGGACACTGCTCATTGAATAAGCACTTTCACACACTAGGTATCACTGATATGATTTCTAAACTCAAAATCTTATTTTACATTAAATTAAATATTTTAATTGGGTTTCCAGAAAAAATCAAGTGTTTTCTTAGAGAAGTTCTGTCTTTTAACCTTTCGAATGTCTTATGTTACATAGTCCGACATAAGCAGCGGAGGTTTGACCTTCAACACTTTCTCCCGACAGTCGTTGAGTTAATTATTATAGTTAATAGTGACATATAGTTACCCAATTAGCAATACAATTAATATCCAAAAACGGACATTCCAAACGTATACTTAAAATAGTTTTAAATTAAATCAACGTTAAATATTCAAAATCAGTTCAATTACTTCGAAAAATAAGGGGGAAAATTCAACATGGGTTATTTCGTTTTGGCAATAAAAAACTCAAATATTATTTAAGTAGTGCGCCTTTTTTAAACCAAAATCGATAAATTCCTGGTGACGAAGACGTATTACCAACCTAACCACATTTTTTTTCAAATGAGAATCGAGGAAGCAATACAAAAATGGCCGAACTAATCGATTACCTTCCTAAAAGCATGAAGATCGCGTGCCCAAAATTGTGATGTTTCCCATCAAAATGGTTTATAATTGAGCCATTTAGCAGTAAACGTAACGAACAATAAATTTAATTGCTGTCCAATCCAAATAGATTGGTGGTTCACGCTTTTTGTTGAAACGGAGCATAAGTCTAGGTACTGTCACAGTCTTAGAATAATAACGCATAGAAACCTAGTACGAGCTTCAAAAGTACGAGTATTCATACCTTACCATAAATGGTTTAGTAGTCGCAGCGAGCCGTCAGTGCTCAAGGTCACGCTCCGTTGAACACAGCTCGCAAGAAATATTTTAAAATGACGGTTTGTTGCGTAAAATACTGCCATAAGCACAACCGGTAAACATAAAGAATGTGATAAAATTACATTTCACATGTAAATTTGAGAGAGTTGGAAGGAGAGTGGAGAGGCCTTTGCCCAGCAGTGGGAAAATCCAGGCTGAAATATAATATAAATATATATAATGTAAATAGTAACATTATATCTATTAGGGGCCATCCATAAAGTACGTCACACGTTAAGGGGGAGGGAGGGGATCGACGACGTGTGACATTGTGTGACAAGGTGTGGGAGGGGTCTGAAGTTTCGTGACGTCACATTTCTAAATCAAATACATTGTTGTATAGTTACTCCACTGTTACTTCTGCTATCTTGGATCTCTGAAATCCTGTTAAACCGATCATGTGGTATCTGTGGTCTATCTATATTTTGAATCACACAAGAGGCAACAAGAAGGTTTTTTCATTGCTAAAATTCGAGAAGAAATTCTTTGTTTGGATGATGACTATGGTGCTATATGGTAAGATGAAAAAGATGTGACACTTCGAATGTTCCTAGCATTAACAACCCAAATAACCCAGGTTAAAAAATAATTTGGAGGAATGGGTTTAAAATCCATGGACTCAAGACGATTGAGTTTGTAACTTCCATCAATAGCGGCCCACTGCACACGCTGAATGCAGCACACGCGGTACACACAGCTTACTGTACACACTCCACAGCCGACAGCTGCTGCTGCAGGACGTACGCGGTTATATATTTATGTTTTATTATTTTTATCAAATGTTATTATTTGATGTCGATAATATTAAAAATAATTGAAATGGAAATAAAACTAATATCGGAACTTCTGCTTTAATTTAATAATTTCTAGATGTAAAATTGCGAAATATGTGACGTCACACTAGGGAGGGGGAGGTCTTACAAATGTGACCAACTGTGACAAGGACGGGGGAGGGGTAAAAAAATCACGAAATTTGTGTGACGTACTTTATGGATGACCCCTTACTTTTACGTAAATCGATCTCCGAATAAAAATTTTCATAACCTAATTTATTACAACGAAGTGTTGCCAGTGTTGTCGGGAAAAATTACCCATAATTCTAAACATTAACATTGTTGGAGTCTACTATTATTCTGGTAGAAACCAACAGCTGATCCATATATTTATGTTCGTAAAACTCGTTCGTATTAATGTAGCTATATGGATCTGCGGTTTTTTTTTTGGCGATATTCAGGTTTTTAGTGACTTTTATTTTTTTACCTTGAATAATTTTAACAACTGAAAGCGTAAATAATGTAATTCTGTTGTATCCGTACGTCACATTTTTTTAATGCAATCGTGCTATGGCCCAAATGCATTATCATTTTTCCTAGAATCGGGGAAAAAAATATTTCCTAGCAACATTTTTTTACGTGTGTGAGCGTATCTGCGGTCGTAATTACATGCCGATCACTCACACATAACCTACTATTGTAGCGTAAATTTTTCATAGCGTATAGAGACTGTCCTTCTATGCGTTATTATTCTAAGGTCACAGTATAAATATTAGTACTACCATACAGTAGCGACACGCTCCGCCTCCCTCTGAAATACTGTTCCTCACCTCTTCCCGCGTCGAACGTGCTCTCGAAACTGCTTTTAGCTCTCGCGGCGCGTAGACACGCACACGCACGCACGTATTTGTATAGTCTGGTATTTTGGTAGTAGTGTAGGTAACTAAATCGTTTCGTTTCTATGGAGTGTCGTAGGTGTGGTACTGTAAAGGTTGAATGCATATGGCGTGCCGGTCGAAAGCATTGACTAAATGTTTCGTCTAAACACTCTGGATTCGTTCTAAAAAGTATTTTGTATGTAAAAGCATTAGTCTTATTTTTTGTCGGCACAGTTGGTGCAGTGGCTGAGTGATTGGCTGCTGCGTGTCGCGGGTTCGATTCTCGCATGGAAAAAATATTTCTATGACCTACACATACCTAGTTGTTCCGGGGCCAAAGACTTATTCCAAGGGGGTGCGATCGAAAACAAAAATAATCTAATTAGTTAGGGTATATAAAGTGTAAAAACTAAAACTTTAGTTTTTAAACAATATTTTTTTATTTAAACCATTTTGGAATTTTGCACAGCCGTCAGAAATTAGGAGGATCTGGAAAGATTTCTTAATCTAATGTACAAGCCCGAAGGCATATTATATAGCGCAGAGTTCAGTTTTGGCCAGTTCTCAAAATGTTTCCGCCTTCACCGCGTGGAAGTACTCCCGGCTTATGTCATTACAAGTCACAACTATATGTTATTATATTTGAAAGATACTAGTGAATCCCTTTCCAATGATACCAAACACGGTATGCTTATCTTATTCATGTACCTCTAGTGTAATTTTTAATGGTGAGAAATAAACTATTTTTATTTATTAACTAATTATTTGGTAATTTTTTTTTTAATCATTTGTGACAAGTCACAGGTAAGTATTATATATTTAATAAACCCCTTTCCAATAATACCATAACCTTTCATATAATTTATTTGGTAATCTTTACTTTTTTTTTAATAATTTGTGACAAGTCACAACAAAATATTATATATTTGAAAGGTACTAGTGCACCCCTTTCCAATGATACCAAAGACACTATGCTTGTCTTGTTTATTTTTTTTTTATCTTGGTTTTTTTGCCCGCAGAGGACGCCACATTGGATTCGGTGACACGTCATATAGCCTACAACCAGCGGACGATCAAGACGCTTCTAACGATACCTGATTTGTTTAGTTCTGATAAGTAGTTTAGGAGCTATAAGCGAACAGATGAACATACATACATACATACATAGCCTGCCAAAATCATAACCCTCCTTTGGCTTTGCCGTAGTCGAGTAAAAAGACGGATAGTTGCCACAATTTTTGAAATTGCTTCATATATTTATCTCTCAGTATAAAAAGCAAAATATCTTGTGAAACGGGTGGGTACTTTGAAAGTAAAAAACATTATATCTTTGATATTTCCAGAGTATTAGCAGTTTTTGCGGACCTCTAATTGCTGGGACAACTATCCCATATATGGAATAGTTGAATAGTTCAATAACGTTTAGGATAGATGCCCTGCCGAGAAAGAGGACATTTATCCCGTTAAAACTTTGATAGCACCTTGCCTTCCCATGCAATGGCACAGAGACATGCAACACGGTCAGCAAAGTGATAGTGGTAGAGTCTCTCTATAGATACATAAAATAACATGTGATTCATCCATGAAACTATAGTAATTACAATTGAGGGAACTATACCCATAAGGCAATTATCCTGATTTTACCCTATGCGTTTCAATTAAAATCTTTTAAAAGAGAGATCTTTACATAATTTCATACTTTTATTTTCCAATCAAAGCGTCTAAGCGGAAATGAATGTCGCCAACACTTCAGACATTCTCACAAATAAGTCTTATTTCAAATCCCCACAATTTATCATCTTGAATAAGACACCTTCCCCTCACCTCAAATCTTATAACGAAATTATCGAATACCCTCAACGAACACACTTATTGAACCCCTCCTTGATTTCATACAACCTTGTCACTGTGAAAATGTAGGAAAATCTTCAGGACAACGATTAGAAAATTCGGCGGGTAAGTTTGACAAGGTTCTAGATGATTAGGGTTCAGTGGGTGTGAGATTGGTTTTTGAAATTGAATTAAATCCTGGAAGGGCTTTACTTTGTCTATTTTGTTAAAGATTTTTAGAAGAAATATGCTGTTGTATTTGTAAGTGATATGTTTGATACGTAAACCGTGTGGTGCCGGCCGTGAATAGCACCAACCCATTTCAACCCATTAGTGTCGTAGAAGGCGATAGATGGATATCGATCAGAAGATGGGTAGCAGCGTCCTTCTGAGTACCATAACACCTACTGCGATCGCCAACATGCATCGGCCAAGCATGGCGATTACGGCTGAACCTTCCCTTGGGGGACACCTATGCCCAGCAGTGGGCGTCTAAAGGTTGACATGATGATGATGATGATGACGTTTGATACTTCTGCAACGCGTGTTATGATTGATTTATTCAAAATCACGGACTAGAAAAATAAAAAGGACTCCACGCCACGCATATCAAAAATGAAGCACCCTAAGTACGCCGGACTGTGACGCACACATAGATCGGTACGGTCAGTAGTCGGTACTTTCTGCGCGGAATTCTTTATTTTTCTCGTCAGTGGCTATGAGGTAAATGTGTGCGTGAGGTATGTTTGTACAAACGGTCTGGCTTACTTAGGGAGCTTCACTTTTGATATGCGTGGCGCGGAGTCCTTCTTTTGTCTAGTCCGTGTTTAAAATATTAATAAAACTGCCCAGCCTCTATGCTGGCTTTCACAGTCTTAACGGATGTAGCTGAAATACTAGTGTTTTGCATGGTGCGACTGCCTATCTGATCTCCACAACCCAGTTACTGGGCAATACGATACCCTTTGGTATGACTTTACTTATGTAGGTATGCAAAATAAATATTTATTTAAAAGTGTAAGTTTGAAGTTTCTAGCTCATTCTTCTCTATACGTAGTTCTCCGTTTTGGAAGGGGCAACGAGATTCAATTCTTGTTTCTTGTTAATGTCGGTCAAGAGTGATTATTAATGTACTTATTGTTGAAATAAATCGTTTGACGTTACCTTCACTTCAGTATCAACCAACATTGAAGCTATAGGAGCAAGTTTTAGTAAGTGTGTGCTTTTGAGCTTTCAAACACATCAGACTACTATCGGCAGTAATAACACCTAAGTCATACCGTTTAGGTAAGAAATAGACCATCTTACAGTAGGTAGGTACGTCTTGCAATTAGCTATGAGTAATTCTTATAAAAAATCGGCGCTTAAGAGGATATACATCATTCAGTAGATAACAGCTAAAATAACATTGTTCGTATTTTTGATGGTCAGTGTGCTTAACAAACTCTGACTGTAATATGCAGGACTGGATTTAAGACAGGGTAAAAGGGACTCTTACCCTGGGCCTCTACATTTGTTTTTCGATAAGCAAAAGATATTTTCTTCTTGTCTCGCAAAGAGGAAAATGTTGTGTGTAAGTTCAAAAAGTATATCGGTGCCTCCACTTCTTGGTTGCCCCACGGCTTGCACAATTTTAATTCCGGCAGTGGTAGTATGACCAGTGGAGATGGCGGGCTACGGGTTGTGGTGGTAGTTTGGTGACTCGTCACCAAAATAGATACGTAACCAGAGCTTCTGGTATCATCATCATCATCATTTCAGCCGAAAGACGTCCACTGCTGGACATAGGCCTCCCCCAAAATGGGGGGTTTTGCCATAATCGCCACGCTTGGCAGGCGGGTTGGCGATCGCAGTATGGTTGTTACAAAGGTACAGAGAACGCTGCTGCCCATTCTCTGGTGAGTCCCTTAATCGCTTCTTACGACACCCACGGGAAGATATGGGATGGTGCTATTCTTTACGTCCGACACCATACGGACGGCGATGCTGGCTGCAACCAGTTAAATATGAGTATGATTTAAGATTATTAAGATCTGAATCCCAAGCTAGGACCCATCCTAAGTTTGGGGATAATCGTATGTCTATTTTAATTAGTTACATTAAAAATCAATTGTATTCGCAGAATAAGGTGAATAATAAATTGATTATTTTTTCTTACTTCTAGCATAGTTGAAGTTTACTTGAAAAGCGATGGCTTCAATAAAATAAAATAAAATAAAATTAATACTTGAGAGAGTACCATAATTATCTTCTTGTGGGTGTCGTAAGAGGCGACTAAGGGACTCACCAGAGAATGGGCAGCAACGTTTTCAGTGCCTTTGTAACCACCATACTGCGATCGCCAACCCGCCTGCTAAGCGTGGTGATTATGGCAAAATCCCCCCTTTAGGGGAGGCCTATGTCCAGTAGTGGACATCTTTCGGCTGAAATGATGATGATGACTTAGAGAGTTTACAGTTCAATTATTTAATCAAATTTAATTCGAAAACATCCATCGGTTTTTCAGTGAACTTCAAGGATATTCGACGACGCTCGTTACTCATTTCTTTTAGTGAATGTACCTACGGGACCACTATGATCAAACACGGATCAACCTCTTTACATTTAAATACATTTATTACGTTTTACCGTGGTGTGATCGTGGTTCTGAAGCGCTTGTTATTGAATATCTGCCTCGACACTCTACGGAGTGATTTGAATATTTCTTATTATCCTCCTTGCTTGTATTCTGGGGTTTATGAATTTGGTATGATAACGTTATTATTGTAATTCGGTTGGAGTAGATTCCTCAAAGAGGATTTGACTGTTTTTTGTATTGTTAAAAAAAAAGTATTATGTAAACGATATTGGAGAGTTACATTAATTAACCAAAAATTTTAAGAATGCACTTCTCTAAAAAAATTGGTTGTCTGTAAAGTCGGTTTACACCGATTGTTTTACGTGGTAACGTCATAATATAACATAAGCAAATAATGGCTTCCGTCGAGGTGGGCGGAGCTTATTGCTTGGCCGATCGTGCCTCTCTATCGCTTGTTCCGCGCTCTCGCTTGCACGCTCAGGCTCAGGCCGAACGTGACACTTTTTCGTGGGTGCAACCGGTGTCCATCGATTTATAAGACGTTATCACGTCAAAAACCACTTGATTTTAGCCCTGAAAATCTCATTAATTTTCAATTTACTGTAAAATAGATTTTTAGTTGCCTTGAAATCAATAAATAGTTGGTCAATTGAGTTGGCAAATGACTACCTACAAGTGACGTCATAAGTATTAATTGCCATATAAAATCTATGAGAAAATCACGTTTTGACATCTCATAAAAAGTATGTTAATTGAGTGTCATCTACTCAAATACGATTACCGCAGTCAGAACAAAACAGTTTTTTATTTGATATGTGGTAATAAACTTAAATACAAAAGCAATAGATTTTAAAATTACGTAATTGCAGCAGGGTTATATTGTTTTGTAATATAATTCTGCACACTTACTTTTAAACTCCGGAGTGCTACATAAGTACCTACGTTTAGGTGGAAAGCTTGCCCCAGCATATTTAGGAAGAGTAGAGTCAAGAATGGATTCTCACTAGTTTTTACAAAAAAAAAACAAAATCGATATCTACAAAGATATATAAATAAGAAAGTTGTTACTCTCTGTGCCAACAGAGCTTGCCAAGTGTCGAACACGTTACAAGTTATTGTTTTAGTCTAAGTTAGGTAGGCTAGGCACATACAGGATATAAAAATACCTATCAATATATAATGATTGTTGACATAGCGGTTCCGCATGACGAGAACCTCGTGAAAATTGAAAAATACAAACAAATTAAGTACCTATCTTGACTTGGCTCGCGAGGTTGTCAACATGTGGGATGTGAATACAGCAATCATTGTGCCGATAGTCGTTACGGCTAATGGAATATTCCAAGAGCCTCGACCAACATCTGAGTAGGCTCTCGTTGGGCAGCTGGATCAAGGGTTTGATACAGAAAGCGGTACCTACTCCTGGACACGGCGCGTATTGTTAGGAGATTCCTCTTTTAGGAGCCCTGACCACCGGTAGCTTGCATCCTGTTCCCGATACCGGTGGGCTACTACTTTTTATATATAATTTTGATTTAATATTTTTTTTCATCTCAACATTTTATTATTTGTTAAATCAAAAACCCAACATATTATTAACATCAAAAATCTATAACTATTAAACAAAAAAAAAAAAACTAATATAATAAGGCATCAAAAAATTCCTCCACATCGCCTTCATCTAGGAATGTGCCCAAGAGACTGGCAATTTCCAAAAGGTTAGTTGACACTTCTCGAGATCCAAGAGCTGGTTTTTACTTTGGGCAGAGGTTAAGCATTGCCATTCAACGTGGCAATGCAGCCAGTCTCTTGGGCACATTCCCAGATGAAGGCGATGTGGAGGAATTTTTTGATGCCTTATTATATTAGTTTTTATATATTTTTTTTTATCGATATGTAGAAATATAATATAATATGTAAGTATATAGGTACAATGAATAAATGAAAATAATAATACTAGTACTGCCTATGTGTAATTAACCGCTATGCATGTGATGTAGGAAATTTAGAAACGTATTCACGTCAAAAGAATTCATCATCTGCTTCGCCTTTTCCCAACTATATTGGTGTCAGCTTCCAGTCTAACCGGATGCAGCTGAATAACAGTGTTTTACATGGAGCGATAGCCTATCAGACCTCGACAATCCAGTAGCTGGGTAACATGTTATTTAGTCCTATAATTTCATAAATTAAGGAGTTAAATAAATAGTTTTGATTCTTGGACAAATGAAACACCGGGTGTACAGAACATCTAACAAAAGACAACTTTATTTCCGTTAAGCACAGATAGTAAAAATAACACACTTGACCACGGATAATTTATATGGTTTGCAATTAATTTATTTTAACATTACACGATTGGAGTGTCCATTGGGGGTTGGGGTGTCCGGGCTAGAATGTCCCGTGGGGTGTCGTCCGGTCTAGAATAACACCCCCCCATTTCATCCCGAGGGTGTTGTCGGGCAGGCAGCGGCTTCCGTGTGCTTAATAACTTCACTGCGATCCCCAAGATGCCTGCCAAGCGTGGGGATTATGGCACCCCCCCCCCCCTCATGGGGGAAGCCTTTATTCAACAGTGGACGTCTTCAGGTTGATGATGATGATGACGATCCCCCTTGATAAGGCTGGTTGTCAGACTTTCTAGCTTCTGACTACCCATAACGACTGCCAAAGATCTACGAATGACAGCCGGGACCAACGGCTTTATATATTTTCAGAGGCACGGTGGGAACTCGGTGCGAAAAGGATGGTTACCCATCCACAGACCGACCGCGGCAAGCGTAACTTAACCTTTGCCCTATCGATCTGTAAGACCGCTGCTGGGTCTACCCTGCTTCTCTCCGTCATGTTAAAAGAAGTTTTCCAGCAAAATTAATAATATTTTTCACTAACTAAAACCTGAGAAACTAGACACTAGATTGCCTATTTAGTATCTAGAATTCTAGATCATAATCAGACAACTAAAATAGACATATCATGGATAAAAGGTAGACGTGTGAGAGCATTCAATTAATTTCTTCATTACTTTGAAGACTGGTTACTAATTCATTTGTGGCGTCACAACAAACTGTCATTCTTGACAGTTTGTTTGCAAAAAGAAGTCTTTATACTTTACTAGTACTTTGCCCGCGTTTTCGTCTGCCCAATTCCAATTTTTTGATAATTAAATATAGTCTTTAGTACTCAGGGATAACGAAGCTTCTTATTAGCGAAAGAATTTACAGATTTGGACTAGTAGTTCCGGAGCTCAGCCTGGATGAACACAAGCTCAACTGTAAGCTATCTACATATTGTATACCTATATAAAATGAATCGCCGAAATGTATGTAAGCGCATAACTTCCGAACGACTGCACCAAATTGGATAATTCTATTTTTTTGTTTTCTATATTGTCAGGACAAGGGTTGTGTAAAAGAAAATTTTAGGTAGGTAGGTATAATTATCGGCACGTAAGTTGGCAAGAGATTTTGTAGTGGGGGAAGATCGCGCGCGCACAATTTCATACATTTCTAGAGGCGCGAACTTCCCCCACTACAAAATATCTTGCTAACTTACGTGCCGGTAACTGTATATTAGCTTTTGCACATGGTTTAATCCTCTTGGAAATAAAAGATCTAGACTGGTCTAGTACTGTACTTACTACTTACCAGCCAAATGTCCAGTTCATGTCAAGTTAGTTTTCGAGAATTCGTGTTTAAAAAAATTACCTACGTTAGTGACTTTTCGCTTGTATGTCACCATCACCATCGTGTCAACCTTTAGACGCCCACAGCTGGGCATAGGTCTCCCCCAAAGAAGGTTTCAGCCGTAATCGCCATGCTTGGCCGATGCATGTTGGCGATCGCGAAACTTGAATGCAGACATAGGATTACATATTGACTTTTAACCCTCACCTATGAAGGCACTGAAAAACTTATCAATAGGTATTGAGAAATACACACACACACACACAACACTGGCATATATATACACACACACACACACACACACACACACACACACACACACACACACTGGCATATACACACACCCAGAGAGAGAGACACAGACAGCTCACATCAACACTTTTCATACTTACCCTTTCCACATAAATCATGTACTTTTTTGGTTTTTGTTTCTTAGTATAATTTTATAAACTTGTAGCTTGTGGGAGAAAATAAATAAATACACACACACACAAACACACACACACACACACACACACACACACACACACACACACACACACACACACACACATATCGTCACTTCGTCAAACTGCACCTCCGTATAACATTAGTAGTTACTTATAAAAATAGATTTCGGTATCATTTATCAACACTCCAAGTTTTTATGATCAGAAAAAAAATGAATAAAACTCAACCTTATGTACTGCCATGCCAACACGCTATACTAGATAAGATCATTATGCCAATAATTATTATTGTTGCAGTAATTAACTTGCTTCATGGTGGATGCTCGAGAATTACGAGCTGCGAATAATTGATCTGCCTGCACCCTTTCTAATGGCTCGAGCATTCCATGGTGTTGGCTCGAAGTCATTGGGTACGTCGGCTTTAATATTGGCTGTAACTTTGCGGTTTTAATCATGGGTGGTCAAGCTAGCTTAGTAGATAGGCGTTGTGGCACTTGAGTGATGAGATATTTCAACTTTGTTTCTATATAGTAGGCATATAATGGTAACCATTGTGTCTTTTTGTACTATAAAGGTTTTTAACAGATTGTTTTGGTTCTATAAGATTAAAGAGCATTTAAGTTCTATTATTTTGCTCTTAGAACGCTTACAGGACCACACAAAACTATATTTAAAGTGTTGCGTTGTAATAGATATGAAAGTATTGATTATGGTACTATTTAGTACTAAAGACGACCTTACTGACACTTTAATGTACCTATTTTGCACTAATAAACCTGCAAAATTACTATTACAGTACTAGTATTGTAGCAGTATCGAAATCACTATTACAGGATCAATCTGCACTATAAAAGTACCTTGCACAACCATAACGTAACCTTTTAGCTTCTTAAAAGATCCTTCAGCATTGCTATGGGGCTAGTTCTGTAAAAGTCATGAAAACTCCTCTATGGTATTAAATAGTACTATAGCAACTCCTGGTGCAGTTGCTAAGTAACTTAAATCGTTTTCGGTGAAAATATGGCTGCTGTTTTCTGCCATGATAGCACATTAGCAACACGACTGGAGCCATTTTGTACTATAGCAGCCATAGTCGGAATAACTCATTATTTTATTATAATTAAAACACAAATTTGAAACCAGCATAATACTTTTATCGATACAATTATTTTCGCAAGTGGAAGTTATGGCAGAATTACGGTCCATGAAAGTTTTGTGTTATGTCCTTTTCTTACATGTTACGTTAAAAGCAACGATGTCAAATGACATAAAGTATTACCTACACACGACCATGAACGAACAACTGTAATGAAAAAGATTTCTGGAATCGTTTACGGTGCAAAATAGCACAATAAACAGGTTTTATATTTCAACTATAGAACTGATTTATCACCGTGAGAACCTTAATGTAATGTTTATAGAATAAATCACCGATAAAACTACGGCCTTTTTGAGTTTCTGTAAATGTTTACAACACTATTATAGTATCATCATGAACATTAATTAGCACGCTCTAAAATGTTCTCAGAACTTTTATAGAACCAAATTTTGTTACTTACTTTGATCTGTCAAAATCTGTTTATTTGGCGTGATTTTGACAAATCATGTTTCGTATCTGAATTTTAAAAGCTAACTATACCCTGTTCACAATAAGATTAGACATTTACTCAAACCTTTTTTACAGTCCGTTCAACCGATTTTGACTTCTATTGCGTTGGCAGCATGACAAATGGAAACTGCAGTAAACAGTTGTATTGTAACCACTTTTTTTGCCTCTAATGTCATCCTTAAGCCTACGGAATAGAAATCAACATCGGTTGAAGGGACTGTAAAAAAGGTTTGTGTTTATGTCTAATCTTATTGTGAACAGGATATAGTAGTGTGCCTCTGTTCATTTTACTGTAAGTCTCACAAAGAACCGATTTACGTTACCAATTTGTAATCTTGTTTGAGAATAGGCAAGTACCTACCCAATGGGAATATTTCCATAATACAAAAAAAAAACTAAAGGTAGAGCAGTATTTTACCTGTGCGTAATTATAATAAATGAGAGACAAATAAATTGATCTTTTGCCCTATCTATAAATAGTAATAATTCAGAATACACCTTCGGTTTCATTACCCCCATTTGCAGACATTTAAATTAAAGCGAATAATTTTTATTATTCTACATTTTCGCACTGCGTGGGTGGCCATTGAATTACAAACTTGTCTCTACAGTCGCAGTAACTTCTATCTGTTGGAGATAAAGGTCAGTTTTGCTTGTAAAATGTAGTGTAAACTTGGTATTCTGGTATAAATTTGGTGTCAGCCCGTTTTGGTACTGAATTGGGTTTTATTGATGAAATAACTCTTGTTTTTTATGAAGCGGCTCTTGTGGTGTTTACAGTTAAATTGTGGGTTCAATTCTCTTTGAGATTACTTAAATCGTATGATATTAATTCTGTACCATTATCTTCGTTTCAGAATAAGTGTCTTTATTTCAGACACTGAGAAAGGACTAACCTTTGTATGTAGGATTGACTATGTCTCACTATGTAAGAAATCCAAATCTTTCAGTGGGTAGTGAAGTTATTTGACGACAAGGTTGGCGCAGTGGCTGAGCGATTGGCAGCTGCGAGGTTCGATTCCCGCTCGGAACAATTTTTTGTATGGTCTACAGGTAGGGTTGCCAACTTTTTTTACAGGAAGTATAGTATATTCGATTTCAGAGAGTGTAATTAAAGAGTAGGTACAGATCAATTAAAAGAGTACCATTTTATTTAATTTTTAAACTGTATTTTTAGCACTTTTTGCGGTACCTAATAATTTTGTATTGTGTTAAAAGAACTGTAGGACTCCAAATATCATCAACATCTCCAAACATTATCAACTAGCTCTGACAATTCAAAACTACCTGTAAATGGTTTAATTGAAATAAATGATTTTGAGTTTGAGTTTGAGTGAACATTATGCCAAGAAAGAGAGTACACCTTCAAAAAACAATACTTTATTTTAGAGTACGGTTGGCAACCCTACCTACCTACCTACTAATATTTATACTGTGCTACAGGTGTGTGTGAGTTTATATATTTGTAAACGCAATCATGACACAGGAGAAATTCTTAATGCGAATAAATCTTTTATTCACCGTTCGCGGGAGTTACACCCAGCATCACTACCTACATACTCACCTTAGTTCCTTATATACAAATGCCTTTACTCCCGTCTTCAAAAGTAAAATCACACGTCATAATGGGTACCTATGTTCAACGCACATGCGAAGCCCTACAGAGCTCTTTAAGACCTCTCTGTAGAGCTCAAGAGCCTCTTAGGCTTACAGGATCACTGGTGCGTGCCTCAGATCTTTCTAAGGCATAGGTATATAGGTACTGGAGCAATTTTGTATAGTCTGTGCCTATACAGGTTGAGTTTTAATTGACTGCGCATCTTTTGGGCTGCCTGGCTATTGATGCGGAGCGAGGTAGTGCGGAGCGGTGTTGCAGACTGAGCGGAGCTAGGTCGAGTCAGCTGCAATGTCGTTAAAACGGTCATCTAAATTGCGAAGTGGAAAATTTGATTTTCTGATCAATTTCGCTGCGGGATCTAAGACAGTTGTAATGTTTCTGCAAGACTCGTCGAGTTCATTGTCTCGACGCGTTTGTAGTGGTTGCCTCTGTTAATTTACACTGTACAATTTGAGGAAAAAGGGAGGGGGGAGATTCAAGGGAATCATCATCATCATCATCATCAGCCTGAAGACGTCCACTGTTGAACCAAGGCCTCCCCCATAAAGGGGAGGGGGGGTTTGCCATAATCCCCACGCTTGGTAGGAGTCTTGGGGATCGCAGTGAAGTTGTTAAGTACACGGAAGTCGCTGTTGCCCGACTTCCGGATTTTCCCTTAACACCCTCGGGATGAAAGGGGGGGGGGGGGTGCTATTCTAGCCCAGACACCCCACGGGCCAAAGGGCATCAAATACCAAGAACCAAGCCGCAACCAAGAATAACGAAAGGAAAAAAAAAATAAGAAGAATAGGTATAGGTTAAGCTATGGGCCTATGTAGCCTGAAATAAATGAATTATTATTATTATTTTTATTAATAGGCCAACCTTCAGCCACCAGCCTCCAGCCTGCAGCGGGTCACATGAAGAGTCGACCAGCCGCTTGGAAAAGTCCCGGAAAACAAGATGGGCACTCGGACCCTGTGGCATTTACATTGCTTGTTCTGGCTTTTAGAAGTTGCAGTGGTTTAGATAGTATTATGGCGTGGTTGTCCCAAAGAAAACAAGTTTTTTCCCCATTCGCTTTCCACGCTCTGCTTCCCGGTTTTGTCCTTATGATTTTTTAAACTACTTCGCAAATCTTTGTCCACTAAACGGAGCGGAGAATTTAAGCAATTCCATTGGCTAACACGTACAGCACAGCTCAGCTCCGCGCAGCAACGCTCCGCACACCTACGCTCCGCTTCAGTACTTAGACAGTTAGACTTAGGGGGTGAAAAACTGAAAATAGTCATGAATACGAACCACTTCAGCAATGGGAACCATCTGTGAAATCCTAGTATAAGTACAATTGTAAACGAAACAGTTTGAGAAAATAGATAGATGATGTTTGTTACCTACTCTTTCACCCCTAGATAGCTGAAAGGAATTAGTTTAAATTTTAAACAAATACATACCTATAGATATTGATATATCTTAACACATTCCCGCTTTCGCGTCATCCAAGAGCTGGTTTTTACCTTGGTCAGAGGTTAAGCATAGCCATTCAACGTCGCAATGCTACCAGTCTCTTGGGCACATTCCCAGTTGACAGCGATATGGAGGAATTTTTTGATGCCTTATTTTATTAATTTTTGAGTTTCATAGGTACAGGTTTGTTTTAACACATCGGATATTTTTATCCCAATTTGTGTTTCAGTGAAATAATGTAGGAATTTCGCTGAATTCGAAAGTTTAGGCAGACAACGTCGCGGGCTGAAGCTAGTACAAAAAATACAAGGTAAAAATATATGTATCTGTTGATAATTTTTTCATATTTATAAACATAATTTCCAGTGGTAGTTTGCCGGCGTTCCTGTCCTCCGTCCACAGCACCGAAAAGTTAACAAAAATCTTATCCCCGTCACTGGTTGACTTTGAAGTGCCGTGCTTGACTGATGCGGTGAACGCCTGGAAAGTGGCTTGCCCAAGTACGGTTCGGCCCGTGAACCCATCTTCCCAGAGACAGTGGGATGAGCCGCTCTGCAGGTTGATACGGAATAAACTTATTAATACGTCCACCAATTCTGCTGAGCGTGCCCGCTTGCAGGCTGTGGGTGAGTGGGACTCGGGCCTCTGGCTTCAGGCAGTGCCGTCACCTAACATAGGTACTATGCTCAGTGACTCTACATTCCGGCTCGCTACATGCCTACGTCTGGGCGCTCCTTGCGGGGCCCCGCATCGCTGTCAATGTGGTGAAGTTGTCGACTGCCTCGGTCACCATGGCCTTTCCTGCTGTAAAAGCGCATTCGTCGTGCTCTTGCCTCCGCCGGCGTGCCAGCTGTGTTAGAACCTAATGGCTTGGCACGTGACGATGGTAAGAGACCAGATGGAATTACCATAATGCCGTGGAAGTTGGGTAGACCTTTGGTGTGGGATGCAACTTGTGTCGACACCCTTGCGCCATCCCATCTTCCTAGCACGTCGTGTTGTGCTGGGGCGACTGCTGCAGGTGCCGAAAACCTCAAACGGCGTAAATATAACAACCTTCTTGGAAGTTATATGTATATAATTTCACCCCCTAAAGATGCGAAATGATAAAAAAAAACAACCTGTATAAGACAGTCTCTTTTGAGTCGTTAGAAGTTTTATAGTCTATGCTACTGTAGTTGTGGAATGATTGATTCGTTCAAAGGTTCAAAAAAAGGTTCTTGTGAATGAATGACTCTGCCTGTCTAGCCTTTTCCCAACTATATTGGGGTCGGCTTCCAGTTTAACGGATGCAGCTGCATAACCAATGTTTTGCATTGCATTTTGTTATAGGACAAGCCCGCCTTATCCCGCCACACCATTCCCAAGCCACTGCTAATCTGTAAGCCAGAATCAACAGTGGCGACCACCGAAAGCGCCAAAGCAATGAAGCTCGACGAGTCCCAAAGAAACGATTCAACTGTCTTCGATCGCGCCACGAAATTAATCAGAAAAGAACAGCGGAGGAGTAAGAAACACATATTTTCCACTTCCCTCCAAATCAAGCAGGAGACAGAACAGAACTAGGCCAATAGGCACAAAGGGACGTTTGCAACTGGAAGAAGCCCAGTTGCCAAGCAACACAGATTTTAATTGACATAATAGGTCCTAAAAAGTGAGCTGTTTGTATTTGATTCCAATAAAAGGTGCGACAGCCTACTGACCTCCTTACCCCAGTTACTGGGTAACATAAAAACATTTAAAAATATATAAATTGGTAGCCCACCGGTATCGGGAGCATTGTCAAAGCTACCAGATGTCAAGGTTTCTAAGAGTGGAATCTCTTAACTAAGTATGCGCGTCGTGTCCAGGAGACCCTTGATTAGCCTCCTACGGTGTTGGTCGGGGCTCTTAGCAATTATTCCATTGGCACTTACGACTAGCTAATGACCTATGTTTATTAATAATATCATTATGGCCTCTAATTAATGCTACCAACCAATAAATTATCCGGACACCTCTTTAATAGACTAGGTACTTAGTTTTTATGCAACACTACAATGTAAGGATATACCGAGTAAGTATGGTACCTAATGGTGATAAGCGCATGCAGTGAAACATCAACCAACTTATTATTTTTCAATTGCAAGTCGCAATCAGCGCCATCTAGCGGAGAGTGGCGCGAAGTTTTGGAATTCGAATTCACGACAGAAAAAACAAATAGTTTAAGATCTTTGGATTTGAAACTAGGTTAGTTGTTAAATAATAAAAGAATAATATAATTTTTAGATACAGGTATTTTTATTATAAAACTGGTCCATTGCTACTTTAAAATTCAATGTAAAGTATACCTTAAAACGTTGCTTTCAAAACTCAAAACCGATGTAAAATAAGGTAATTATACCAGCCTATCATTAGCCCACTGCAGGGCAAAGGCCTCTTCTCATACAGAGAAGGCACGAGCGTTGATAACCGCACGCTTGTTCAAGGCGAATTGGCGAGGTATTTCAGACAATCATAAGTCACAATGTTTTTCCTTCCCAATGTCGGTAAAGTCCAAGATACTTACTTACTTAGAACTTAGAAAGTACATAAGAAATTAAAAACGTCACGATGTTACTTGCTCGTGCCCAGATGCGAACCTACAACGTCGAGCATGAGAGTCTTAACCAATGGGCCTTCACGACATTTTACGACAGAATAAGGTATGCATATAAAAATTTATACAATAACGTATCCATTTCACCTCAGTTTCTTATAGATTAATTATATTAAACGTTACCGCCTCCAACCTACAACACCCACATTCGTCCAATACATAGCTTAATATAACTCGAGCTATTTTTTGCACATTTCCAAATCTTTCCGATCAAAATTCCACAACACTGTCAACTTCATCAGGACGTAAAAAAAAACTTAAATATCAATCCTAAAAAGATCTTTAAGCGTGTCCCAAGATACTTCCAAATTAGACGTTTTAAAAGTTAAAAAAAAGTTCTGTTCTACACAAAAATATTGCACGCGGCGACAGGCGGCGTCGTATGGAAAAATAAAAGAATACAAACATACTATTTTTCTGTAGAAGCCCCGGCATTGTGACGTCTGAGCTGCGCTTGCGACGAAAACGAACAAGCCGAGCGCTTGACGACACCCGCCAGACAGAAATAGATATACGATCTTTCAAACGAGGGAGGGAGACGGCTGTGTTATGGGCGTTCCTACATCGATTTTTGTACCCAATTAATGGTCAGTGGGCTTCCACGTAGGCGGGGCGTTTTCGATCCAAGCTAATAGGGATCGAGCTAAAATGATCTATAGATCACTGTGCGGTGCGCCTGCACAGTGTATTGTTATCGTTAATATCGTGGATTATTTAGTTTATATCTACGTTTGATGGCTGAATAAAATTTCATACAGTGCCATTTTTTTCTGTATTTTTTCTAAACGGTTTTTAACTTTTTATTGATTTTTGGAACAGGGCGGTCTTGTTGTGTGAGTCGGTTTTAGTTTAAGTGTTTTTTTTTTATTATAAAATACTTACAAATAGTATTGTACACTAACTAATTTATATTGCATAGAAATTAGGTAGGTAGAGGTGCCCTGAAATAATAATAATTATGTATTAAGTATGCAAACACATTTGTAGCCTAACCTACTGTAGGAAGTCTATTATTTTAAGTCATCACTATTTTAAAAGGTTACTGCACTAGTCGATAGTGCATGACTGGACATCATCAACCTAGCAGGCTATTGCTTACGCCATCCCAATTGCAGGCCATTGAACTCAATCCTCGGCCACTCTCAAACAGCTGCAAACACTGTCGTTCTTTCAGCTCAGCTTTTGACAAGCTGAGCTGAAAGAACGACAGTGAAATGACAATGCCAGAAACCCATGTACAGAAAAAGTAACACATGTACAGAAAAAGTAAATTAATGAAAATAATTGTAATTAATATAGAACCTTTCTATACTAAATAGTTTTTCTTTAGAACTTGCGGATTACGAAATACCTACCCACAAAATACAAACTCATTTTACCTAAAATACAATTTAACCTATAATCAATGTCACTATTGTTTTTAGATTTAAACGGAAACCGCAAGTTCTACAGTCACTAAGACTAATGTTTAGTTATCAGCAATAAATAAACAGTAAGATGCTACTTATTGCACATTACTTTTATTGAGTGGGGCAAAGTTCTATAGAGTTTCTGGCATTGTCCTTTAGGAAATTTCGTAAGGTCTGATTGATGTGTATTAAAGTTTCACCAATTAGGTAATTAAAATAAATTATGCACAAGTAAAAGCAATAAAAACAGATGCTGATGCGACAACAGGGACCGTGATAAGTTATATCTAGCTGTTTAGTTTACTACACCTCGGTACTTTTTTTTTACCTGCCTCTTTTAATTTCACCTATTGTCATCATTATTAAATTCCGATATTCACCACGAATGTGAAATTAAAAAAGGCTCTGTATCTAGTGCCTTTTTTGATGAAACTTTAGTAGATTGTTAATTTAGACTGTCTGATCTATATCCATAGGTATATAGTAGATACCTTCCTACAGAAGTGTCTGAGTAGTAAGCACTTACCTACTGCTTGTGAGAGAGCCTCTTATCTCCGTATACCTATTATGTGTCAGAATAAGTACAGATGTTCCATATTCTGAGTACCTAGTAATAAACATAGAACATTAACCCTGAAGATTATTGTAGTACGTGTAAATTACGTTTATTTTTATTGTTGCACTCCAAATTATCTGTGCAGCCGTGAACCGCATCTAACATAAAACTAGGGAAATCTTTAAGAAAACCACTATAAAATAAAAATAAATATAAAAATTATGCAAATAGACTCACCACGAAACTAAATAGACATTGAAAAAACAAGACCTTTCATCAGATTCCATTACACACTGTATTTAAGCGTAATTCTAAAAAAAATAATTCAATTGTCGATGGCAGCCGGCGTTCCGGTCCCTCGATGGCGGATAATTAGGGGTAATTTGACACTTCACTGTGGCAACCCAGCGGAAACGCGCCAACCGCTATTGAAACAGATAGGCGTTTGAAAATCATTTGTGTGAAGCAACAGATCTGGGTTTTATTTGAGAAGCTTGATTTTGTTTCGTAGTTTCCTCAACGAAAGAACCGAAATTTTAATTGAATACAGTTCTACAGATTTAATATCAACATAATTTGAAAAAATCTATACCTACTTAATATGCATTATGAAGAGGTATGTTTATTTATATGAGTTAATCATTAGGTACGGTCACCAAAGGAGATAAGTATCCATGTCACCGGAAACAGTTGAAGTTAGCTTAGAAACCGATAGGTTTTTATGAATAAAATAAAATACAATTTATAGAGAATAAACAGTTCAATGATTTAATAAAATTTCATTTGAAAGCCCCCATTGGTTTCTAAGAAATCTTCAACTGTTCCCGACGACATGGATACTTATCTCTTTTGCGTACTGTACTTACTAAGTCGATTGTCAAAGAGCGATGGAGAGAAGCATGATAGGCATCAAGAAACAAGACAAGAAACGAAACACCTTTGTAAGAGGTAAGATAAGAGTTATGGATGTACCTACTTACGAAGATAGACCAACTAAAATGGAGATGGACAGGCCACATGTTAAGGAGTACTCAGGAAAAGTGGAGTAAAATTGTGACAGACTGGTATCCCAGAGATGGAAAAAGGAAACGGGGAAGACAACTTAAGAGATGGGAAGATGAGCTAAAGCTTACAGCGGGCCCTTACTGGAGAAGGGTTGCCAGAGATAGAACACAATGGAAAATGTTAAAGGAGGCCTTTGCCACAAGGCACACTGAACTTAGAGATATCCTCTAAAAGAGGAAAACAAACACTTATTGAAAAACTGACCGAAGTCGATTTAAAAAAATATCTTAAATTATGACGACGACGACGTCGCGACGCGAGCTGAAGCTAGTTCTTTATAGAAGCTTCCATAAAAAAATATTAACATATTTATAATAAGAAATTGTTTGCTGCGTTAAAGTATATGAATGGAGTAATTTTAGACAGAACTACCTACTTACCTACCTACTATGTAAGTACTCATACGTTTTCTTTATACAACAGTAGACTTTAGCATAAAAACTGTAGGTAACTGTAGTCTGAGAATAACCCGAGTAGTTGCCATATGTTAAAAAATAAACCGTATAACCGTAAGTAGGTTACGAAATTTTCTTTTAAAGAGTACGATACTTAATAACAGAAGTCTACTTTTCGACAGACCGATAATAAATGACATTACTAACCCACAAATCATCTATATTTACATAACTAAACGTATCATTGTGGCTTGTCAACGACATTCGTAAATATAAAATTAATAACGATTCAAACAAGCTCCTTTTTCGAACCTATTATTACATTTTTTTCCCGTTGGCAACACAGATTTCGAAAATCGAATTTAAACATCTGTCGTCACTTAATACGTGTGTATTGTCTGTTTTTTTTTTTCGAATTGACAAAAGCGTTCAAGTAGTCATTGTCCCTGTTATGTACCTACTATTTTCGTTTACATTTTCTTATTATTAGGTACTTATATTATCTAGTCATCTTTATATTTGCTGTTTTTCAGACTATAAATACCGTTGAGTGTCCCAACCTTTTTTCTTATATCTGTGATCCCAACGCAAGTTTGTAAAAGTAGCAAATGTGTTGGGTACTTGAGACGCAATGGCTATATCCTTCTATAAACTCGGGGGAGACCAATACTGAATAATAATAATAATAATAATATGTGGGGACATTTTCACACACGGCCATCTGACCCTAAACTAGGGAGACCCTGTTCTATGGGTGTCAGACAGCTGATATACATACACAAATACATTTTTTTTTGTAAATACATACATATATAGAAAAACAACACCCAGACACAAGGCAAACACAAGTGCTCATCACACAAATGTTTACCCTGGGTGGGAATCGAACCCGCAACATGCTGCGCAGCAGTCGATCGCTCAGCCACTGCGCCAACCGTGTCGTCAAGGTTGACGTCAAATGAAAAGGCTGAGTAGAAAAAAGTCTTGCGACTTTTCATCATCATCATCTGCCTAGCCTTTTCCCAACTATATTGGGGTCGGCTTCCAGTCTAACCGGATTCAGCTGAATACCAGTGTTTTACATGGAGCGACTGCCTATCGGACCAGCACAACAAAGTTACTGGGTAACACGATACACCTAGGTAAGACTGGTTGTCAGACTTTCTGACTTCTGACTACCCATAACGACTGCCAAAGATCTACAAATGACAGCCGGGATCAACGGCTTTACGTGCTTTCCGAGGCAGAGAGGGAACTCGGTGTGAACGGGATGGTCACCCATCCGCAGACCGACCGCGGCTAGCGTAGCACAAAATCACACAAACACACCCACGCCACACAAACCAACACCCACCACCAACAAATTGCCAGAAACTAGGGGAAATAACATTAAGACAACGCGGTCAGGCCGGAAAGTACATTTTCTTGACTATTATCGCCCGTAGTGACGGTCTCAAGGGGGGGTGATGTGGGCATATATTGTCAAAATCTTGTTTGTGCCAACATGTACCTAATGTTTTAATCGTTATTAATATTTATTTATTGTAAAACAGTATTTATTGTAAAGTATTAGTTAGTATGTAATATTAGTTATAGTACTTATGTTAGTTATTCATTTACGCAAGTGTTGTTGTAGTTAAGACCTTTGACCGATCGATCTGTACATTTTTAACTTAGCCACGAACACCTCTTGCGACTTTTCATTTTGACCAAATAAATACCTAACCCATAGCACAAAATTTTAACGTTACTGAATTATTGAAAGGTATCAAGGTACTTAAACTATGTTACGCAATTTGGGGGGATCTGGATGTTACTTAGATATTGTTTCAGAATGCTATCCATATAGGATTTTAACCCACGCTGAAACGATTTTTTCTGACTGTGATAATTAACTCGACGACTGTCGGGCGAAAAATGTTAAGGTCAAACCTCCGCTACTTATATCGGACTGTGTAACATAAGACATTCGAGAGACATTCGATTAATCTGTACTTACTTATATACTTAAATAATATAATATAATCCTACTAACATTATAAATGTGAAAGTTTGTGAAGATGTTTGGATGTTTGTTACTTCAATCACGCGTAAACCGTTGAACAGATTTGCATGAAAATTGGCACATAGATAGACCATTTCCTGGATTAGCACATAGGATACTTTATATCCCGGTAATGTGTTCCCATGGGATTATCGTTCTTTTTATGCGGGCGAAGCCGCGGGCAGAAGCTAGTATTATTATAAAGCTGAAGAGTTTGTTTGTTTGGTTGAACGCGCTAATCTCAGGATCTGCTGGTTCGAATTGAAAAATTATTGTTGTGTTGGATAATCCATTTATCGAGGAAGGCTATAGGCCCATGCGAAGCCGGGTCGGGTCGCTAGTAGAAAATACAAGAGAAAAACAGTGCTAACCCAAGTAGCACACGAGGCTGCTTATCAGACGAATAACGGATTCCCATCACGCTTAAAGCTGAATTAAAAAGCTGCATAAGGGCTGTTTAGGGCCCTATACAGCTCTTATAACTCTTAAATGGGCACAAATTATTCAGCCTTAAGTTCACATAGCTGCTTAGGAGCTGTGTAGCAGCAATTTAACAGTGTTATAAAGGGTAACGACAGTACTTTGCGCTGAATATCGACTGACTAAGAGATCACAAGTTACTCTATATTCAGAAAATATGTCACATCTACGTTCTTAATACATGTTTTAAACCGGGTAAGGCTGCTTGCGGTCAGTGTAAAAGTGAACATATTTGAAAAAGCAAACATGTAGAAGCAAATATATAATCCCATAGCTGCCAATTGAACACTTGATTCGTGGAGTGAATTATACGTGGATAATACTCATATTCCTTGGTAAGTACATTGTTTTACATATTAATAAAAGAAAAATGATTGGGAATGTAATTTCACTGACATTATACATATATATTATCTAAGAAAATTTTAGTGCGCCACGAAAATTATCTGTTTTTAATTAATGTTGTGATATAAATAAGCCGTGATGAAAACTTAAATAATCAATTTTTAGTGCTTTGAAAAGAATTATGAGATAAAAAGTTATTATTATGATATCAGGAAGTAAAAACTAAAGCAATACATTCCTAATTCATACACAAAACATCATAAAAGTTGAAAAATTAATCAGTATTTTTATAGGTTATACAATACAATGGTGGATTTATGTTAAACAGTGACGTAAACAGTTAAAACTCTTGTATGCTGCAAAAGCCTGTCTAATAGTTCACTAGTGTACTGTTAATCAGCAAAAAACAGAATAAAATTCCACATGTGAACTGTATGCAGCTATAAGCTGTTTTCTTTACTTTTAATGGTCCACAAGCTCTACCGTTAGCCATAATGTGAACAATTAAACAGTTGTTATACAGACTCTTTAGGGATCTGTAGTATTATATCTAAAACCACTGCATGGATAACTTCTATTTCAAAATTGTCAAAGCGATATTATTTAGCACACCGTTTTACGTGCGTGGAATATTTCAAATTGGGTAGAAAGAAAGCTGTTACTCAAACGTGACGTCACGCTTAATTTTCGTTTAGTAAAACGATAATTGTTTCATTTCTTTATTACAGAGTAATGCCTTTTAAGATCGTAAGTACTTCAGAACCGGATGGTGATCGATTGAGCATTGTACCGTCACTTTGGGAGTATAATGGAATATTAAGTTGGCCTCCAAAGAATAAAAACATTTTGAAGCTGATCAAGGAAGAACGTTCGAAGCCGAGTCCTGATTGGAAGAAAATGAATTGTGATCTAAAAAGGCAAAATTTGTTTTCGTACACACAGGCAGAAATTGAATTAGAAAGTATAGAGCGATATAGCGACACCGGTGTCAATGAGGCGTAGTGCTAACAAATTTTTTTCATGTCGTTAATAAAATCTTCTAAGTAACTGTTCAAGTTTTTTTGTTTTCCAACTCCAAAGTAAATACCTATAATAAATGGCTTTATATCAGTATTCTCGTGGATGTTGCACAAAATTGGCCAAAATTCATGTTTAGAACTTTTAAATATTGGCAATTCATCCAAACTAATATTTAATGAAATTTCGTCTGGAGCTTCATCCCAACTATTTAATATTTTAATCACAGAATTGGCTATTCCGTTGTGCCAGTATTTGCCACCTTCGATTTCTTTTATGTTGAATTTTCGAGGAGTTGCTAAAATTGTCCTTGGATCAGTTGGTAATATTTGCGGAATCAAGTCGTTGATAATTGCTGCCAGATCTTTTAAAGCAACATGGTTAATACTCTTTTCTACAGCCCACGTTTTAATTTTTCCCCTAAACAGTGAGTGCTTTACATCATCGCTGTAGTTGCCATCGTCATCTTCAGAACTCCATATTTTTTCTGAGTTATAATTGCCGATGTTTAAAATTGAACAATTAATTTTATCAAAGTCAAAGTCAAAGTCAAAGTCAAATCATTTATTTCAATTAGACCATTGTAAGGCACTTTTGAACGTCAAATGAGAAAAAAAAATCGATTCTAGGTGCCCATTCCAAAAGGTAGTTTTGTATGGAGAAGAATGGGCAAGAAACTCCATACTTACTCTTTTAAAAACGATGTTAACAATATTTGCATTTACAGGAATTATATAATTATACGTAAATACGATGTACCTTGCATAAAAACACTAGGCATTTGAAAGTGTGTACAAAGTATCACAGATTAAGGAATGACAGACTAAGTTATATGTACATAGATACACAGTGTTCACATATTATTACAAAATGTTGAAACAGTAGACGACCACTCCTTATATTTTAACAAACAATGAATCAGTATGTGAGCCTGAGCAGTGTATAAAAAGAGTCAAATATTTATAATTATGTACATATTTATACTAAGTATGAAATTAGGTATTTTAACTTAGCAATCGGCTCGATTTTGTCTAGACTGTCGATCGTCCTATGGAGCTAGGCCAGCATGTTTCCAAGCATTCTTATCTTGAATATAGTCCTCTAGATTATAATAAGCTTTTTTACAGAGTGTATTTTTAATATATGATTTAAATTTTGTTTCACTTAGTTGTAATATATCACTAGGAATTTTGTTGTAGCACTTAACACAGTACCCCATAAAAGATGTATGGACTTTAGACAATCTAAAATATGGTTGAGCTATTTTGTCCTTGTTTCTAGTATTAAAGTCATGTCTATCACTTACTTTATTAAACATATACCGCCGAGCATTTATCACCGAGGTTACTGGAAGAAGAACTTGGACACACATAATTTGTTGAATGTGCTACATTTTCTGAGCTATTGCGATTAATATTTTGTACGGAACCATCCTGTTTCAAACTATTTGTCACGCTTTGCGTTACTTCCTGACTTGAAGGTTTTATTTCTTCTGCCTTCATAATTCTTTGGTACTCTTTCGATAATTTTTATCTAATGCCCCCCTGTTCTAGCTTTTATTTTCCACGAAATAATCGATTTCATAAAGCAATCAAATATATACGTCGATATAATCGCCATCAACTAGTTACACTGACTGATTACAGTACCACATGTTACTTTTATTCAGATAAAGTCTGATAAAAGGTATTTATGTGAACCACTATAAAGTAGAATCCGTTAATTCGATACACTATAGTGAGTCTCTAAGCAGCTGCGAGGCATCTAGTGAATGTTTAAACAGCCGCTATGCAGACACATTATCAATGGCAGTATAAAGTCTGATTAGCGGTAGACCTATTCAGCAATAATCTGTAATGTGGGCCACAAATCATCCATTATACAGCTATTAACGTCATAATAGTACACACGTGCCCCTTTAATAAGTCAGTGTAATAGGAGTTCACAAATATCTTCTTATACAGCATTTTGCGTAATTTTATCCTCTAAACAGCCCTTACTACGGTTAAGGCATTGGATAATGTTAAAAGCTGAATAGAGTCGTTGAAAATATACCTTTATAGCACTCTTAGCGTATTAATGGTAGTTTTGTCGATCTTAATCAGCCTTGATGCAGCTCTTAATCAGTCTAAGCTGTTTAAATATCACTGACAGCTATTATGCAGCTGTAGGATCACCAGTGTACTCTTAAAACAGTCTTAATACGCATAGAGTTTCAAATAGGTCTAAAAGTGAGTAGTTATGCAGCTATCTGTGCTACTTGGGAAGTACAGTGCTATTCTGTAAAGATCTCGCTCGATTAATGTGAAGTTAGCTTGAGGTGAGATTTCAATTCCTATCATTGTATGGGATAGCAGTTCACCTCAGGCTCGGTCACTTCACCTAATTCCAAGGGAGATTTACAGAATTCACTGATTTAACAGATGTTGAACATCTATAGGTACTTCTATACTAATATCATAAAGCTAAAGAGTTTGTTTGTTTAGTTGAACGCGCTAATTTCAGGATCTACTGGTTCGAATTGAAATATTTATCGAGGAAGGTTATAGGCCTACGCGAAGCCGGTTCGGGTCGCTAGTTATCAATAAGGAGTTCAATATACGCAGCTCAACTTGCCTGAATAATTTAAATAATCTATCAGGTAAGGTTAATTAAATTAAGTTAGCTTCAAAACTGTTTTGTATCAAGAAGTGATGCTTCATCATCATCATCTTCTTGCTTGCTGCTTGTCCCATGTTACTTGAGGTCGTCGCAACATGTTTTCTTCTTCCATTCCGTCCTGTCCAACGTCATGCTTTCACTGACTCCCTTTTCATTTAAATCATACTTCACACAATCCATCCATCTTTATTAATAACCGACTTCAAAAAGGAAGAGGTTATCAATTCGGATTTTTAAACATATATTTTTTATGTATGTTCGGGCATAACGGGACATCTCCGTCATATATAGTCGGATTTGCTAAATTCTTTTTTTTTGTTCGAAAGGGGTTTATTCCGAAATGGTCCCATATAAATTTTGTTAAAATTGATTCTTTTTGAGAAAATCAATAAAATCCCAAAAAAAATACATAGGACGATTTAGTTTCTTCAATCTTTGGAGGACTTACAATCTATGTTTTATGTGTGCCATCGTTTCTTAATGGATTTGGATGTTAAGGCAATCCAAAAACGCGATAAAGAAAATGTAAAAAAAAAAAAAAAGAAATCGCCTTCAAAAACTAAAAAGTGATAAATAACTTTAGCACAGAACACACATTACTTTAGTTTCGGAAGTCGGTGGCAATACAAAACAACAAACACGAAGCCACCGCCACCGACTTCCGAAACTAATGTGTGTTCTGTGCTAAAGTTATTTATCACTTTTTAGTTTTTGAAGGTGTTTTTAATTTTTTTTTTACTTTTTTTGGCCTTTCTCTCCATCTCTATCCATCCATATTAATATTCATATCTCTTTTGGTCATATGCGTTTCATCCCTTCTCTTCACATGCCCATACAAAAACAAACGAATCTACGATCCAGAACCGATGCATCGATGCTTAGTCACTTAAAATTACATCATACTCAGTAACTCTCGTTATGTAAAAAAGCGCTTTAAAACACAAGTAACATAAGCAGCGGATTACATGTAGATATTCGGCTTCGGTTTGTCAGCAGTGTTACATTTCACATTTGGTCGGGGCGGCGTCGATATATCGAATGTCTTACGAACATGGCGTTTGAAAAAAAAACATGTGGTTTTCTAACCAAAAAAGAAGAATGACAGTGAGATAGAATGAGATAGTGGTTTTTCTAACATTATGGTGGATAAGTAAGTACCTCTACATAATATTAAAAAGGTTTTGTACATTTGAGGCAAAATGTATGACTAATCAATTAAATAATCGACTCAGTTTAATTGAGTTTAAAACTGCACTCTCAATCCGCCTATGTCACCAGTCAATTCCAAATTTTTATCGAGTTTTCGAAGCACCCATCAAAAACTTAATTAGTGTAGCTAACTAACTATTTTCCTAGGTAATCATAGACACTGATCTAGTGTTTGTTTTAATAACACAGCAATACAAAACGATAATTTTAAAGAAAATCTGAACCGTACGTAGAATAATTTTAGAAAAACATGTAGAATAAAGTTACGTGGAATCATTTTGGAAATAAGTTAAGAACCTATTCGTTATTTGAAAGAAAAAAGCCGAGGCAAAAATATATTAGGCCTCTATTCAATTGTGCTTGTTTAAGAATTAATTATCAGAAGTAAAATATATACTTCAACAATTTTCTCATTACTTGTAAATTATTAAAAATAAACATGCTACAATCCCGCCCTTTCTTAATTCAAATTCGACATAATGTTGCCAACATGAAAAGTACATTCCGCCCGATATGGCGTCTAATTGTTTGGCATTAAACAAGGGTAATTACAAGCCGGTAACATATTCCATTAGTTATGGTCTATAGACAATGATGGTACGCACCGACTTTTTATTATCCATAACTAGCTAAACAATTTCTTTTTTCTAAAGGATGTCGTCAATTTAAGTTTGTGCGTCAATTAAATTATTGCCAGCCAGTGTTACTGTCGTTGAAGGTATTTTTTTACGTGAGTACGCAATGGAACGTGTGGTTGATGTACAGACGCCAGCACATCAAGCTACTACAATCTGTCACATTTCTTTAAACGATTTTCAACTTTATGGTTAAAACATAAGGTTCAAGATTGTTTGGGAAAATGTGACAGTTTCGGGTAGGTTGACCTGCTGGCGTCTGTACATTGACAAGTTTGTTAGCGATTTTGTAAAAGAATTGTTTAAAAATGACGCATTGTTATAAAAGCTTCTATGTTTTAGTCTTTAGTTTTTTTTTATTAGTATGTAGGTATCATGTAAGTTATAAAGGTTAATAGCCAGATACTAAGAAAATAAATTAAGTAAAAGAAAACGATAGGTACTTATGCCTATTAATAGAAAAGCGAGTACTTACTTACAACATTTAGGTTACCTAAATTATCATTTTTAAGCTCTAAAGTTACGTCAAAGGAGAGCAAAACTAATAATGAAAATATACGTAGCCTTTTTTGAGAATAGGTCAGACGAAGAGGCAGACAGTAATTGTTACCCTTTTTTTGCTTATAAGCTTGAATTTTACTTCAACACACCCAGAAACATAACAATAGACAAAAAACCTAAAGAATATCGATTCCCACCCACGTGAGTTAGGTAAAAAACCGTTTCTCATCGAAAAAATCGCTTAAAAACCGCAACTGTCAAAATATATGAAATCGATTAAAATGCGAGTACCCGATGCATCCTGTCTGCATCGAATGTTTTCAAACGAACAATAGGGAAGGAAGCAGTGACCGCAAGTGGGAATTACGGCCGTATCCATAATTATACGATTTTACTATAATTTTGCGGCCAGAAGGGACTAAGGAGCTGATACTTAGGGTTGTAATACTACGTCATTTTTTTATTCTTTAATTTGACGTGTGGTGTGATGGTGTGTGCTTTTACGTTATCGTTTGCTTTTCAATTTGATTGTCAACAGCTGCCAAGAAATAGAGTTAAGAATTTCGTGATTTATGTCTTTGATATATTATGTAATAGTAGCTATACCTATTTATACCTATACTATACAAAGGTGGCAAACCATAATCATTGCAAATTTTTACACACTAGGTACTTAAATCCAAACTGTAAAAAATTCTTATTACCCAAATCTGCAATTCAAATAAAAAAACTATTTTCTTTCCAAGATGTAATTTCTAAAAAGGCATTACGTCCCTTGACAACCCTGTTCCCTTCAAAATCACCAGTACCAACGTAACAGTAGGCAACTTCAAATCAAATAACATTAACGTCTACTTAAGTCCTTTGTGTTGCCATTGAAAAAAAATCGTTCCGTTCCATATTTAAAACATCGTAAATTATCGGTAAGATTGCTAGTGGTGACCGCTTGTGGTGACTAAGAGTAACGGTTTTTTAAGCGTAGTATCTGAAAATTACGATGAATGGTATCGTGAAGTAAATGACTGGTTTTCCTGTATCATTACATGCTTGTAATATGATTTAAAATTGTAATTATGGTTTATTCTTTCTTTGAAGACTTAAGTATGAAAGAAATATCGTATCAGCTGTTGTATTTGTGGATTTACGGATGTAAACCTTATCTAAGGAGGCTGTCGTCTGTCGATGACGATTTCTTTCTCATTTAGAAGCAACAAGATTAATGTAACCAGGATTTTGTAAAAAACTTGATTGGATAGAGTGTCAGTGGAGTTTCTTGCTCGTTCTTCTCCATAGAGATCTACCCACATTTTGGAACGAGCAATTAGCTTCAACTTTAACGTTCAACAAGTTTATTATTGTAATTAGTGTTTATTTATTTCTAACACATAGTAGGTAAACACTTTCTACCCTGAAGCACAGGTTCAACCTAGTTCAGGCAAATAAGCAACTGTGTTCTATTTTAATTTCTAAGTTATTTTTTGTAAATTGGTCGTTTTATTCAATAATAGATTATTATTATTATTAACTTTCTGACTGACTAACGGACTTCTTGACAATTCAAAACTGCCTGTTTTAATTGAAATCAATGCTTCGACTTTGTCTACATAAATAAAAATAAATGAATAAAAAAAAACCTGAAATGCTATTTCGTTAAAATCACTCTCGATGAATTTTAAGCAGGTGAAGCATTATAGCTTGAGATGAACCTGCAATCCCCAGCTTAGCTTGACGTGTAATGTCAGCTTATTGATTTATTTATCTAAAAACTCACTTCTCCTCCGAGGTTTTTATAGAATGTAGGTACCGGCTTACCCAACAAATTGATATTTGAGAACCTATTTAGATTAATTAACAAACAGATAACATAATTATTAATGTTTTCGAAGAATCTACATCGTAAGATTAAAAATGCACGATACAAATCTAAACTGGCAACCCAAAAAAAAATCTGTCATATCTTCTTCAAAATAAGAATCAAAAATTCGTTAACGTTTCTCCCATGTCTGGCGTGGGAGGGGAGGGGGCAATGTCACAGTAAAGATTGCAGAAGACTCACTTCGTACCAATCAGAATCACAAAATACTAACTTGTTTTTGCTACATCATCATTGTGTAACCCCAAACACGCTTGTAAAAAGTAGAACTTAATCGATTAACACATTTTAGGAACTTTGTCCCTTCAAAGTTAAATGTAACAGCCGGTATCAACCGTAGTGACTCTCTAGTCACCACGGTTGATACTGGCTGTCAGGAGTTGCAATGGGTGGATACCTATATTGTGGTGAGCTTACCCAATGAAACATATTTCAGTGATAAGGTCATAGATAGTAAAAAACGATCACCTAACTATTCAAATTTTTCGGTCGATGGAGATGTTTTCACGCATAAAAACTGGTTTACTCATATTTCTACCTGCCTGTCATAATAATAATCGACTACATTTAAACCATCGACGTAATACTTATCTACTATCGCCTAGGTACCTACCTATTTACGAATAGAATAGCATCGATTTTATTTGCAAAGACTCTATATGAACATGAGACCTACGTATTATATTTAAAAAAATGTGATCCCATGCAAAAGGTACTTTCAAGAATGAAATAATCAAGTAAGTAATATTAGTGACCATGAATACTACTTTTAGGTAACTTGAATTTCCTGAATCGACCATATCATGAGTAGTTTTTTTTAATAATAATTCTGAACAGTGAGTTTTCTGTGCATAATTATCTAATGGCGCTAGGGAGGGAGGAGTGTTGAGGTTAGTCGATCGACAATTAATATTAAGTTGGAATCTGTGGGATTCCGCGCCGCTGTCCGAATTTTATAGCGGCCGGCGCCACCCAAGCTGCAGGACAGGAACCATAGAGCTGTCTTTTTTGTCTTAATAAATTGATTGGATTCATCTTCTTACGAGACGATTTTAAGAATTCATTTAAATAAGTATTTAAGGTAAAATGTTGCCTGAAGAACATGCCATTATAGATACTACTATTAGGCACAAATCTTGTTAGGAAATGGTCCTAATGATTTAGATTATTATAAATGCTAGGAGACTGAAAGCAAAGGTTGTGTGATGTTAAGTGACACTGTGTGACACGCCCATTAGTTCATGGGACGACGTTGCTGTTAATGCATTTCTCTACCGGATCTTTTCTTTGAGCTAATACGATGAGCACGGTAGTATTTTGATAGCTAAAAGCCCAAATAAAGATAAGATAAATTAGCCATTCCGTCGTAAATTCCTTAAAAATAGCAGCTTCAAATATTGCACAAAATCTGTTAGAGCATTTAGGATTAAGGCGATACGATACGATTTCAACATATTTTTGGGCTTAGTTTAGTTAGACCATCGATTCGAAAACAATAACGTCTACATGTAAGTAGTAACTTGTCATAATTACTCACTCAGAAAGTATGATGAAAAAACACTGGAATCAGTCATAAGAGCGACTCCATAACTCTGTTCCGTTCGCGGCGCCTAGACCGCAGCGAGTGGCGCGTTCCGACCGTGCTACATTATTTATGCGACAGACGCACAACACTACGTACAATCACATTCTTTATTTAAATAATAAGCATGTAGGTACACATCTAGGTGGATAATGCTTGTCTACACGGATGTATGGGAGAAGAGAAACAAATTAAACTGGTCACAACTAATAAATCACTTGAAAAAATTAAATGAAAACGACCAGTTTTTTTACTCAGAAACTCACATTAAGGATCACTGTGTTCTCATTTTATTTGCATAAAGTTATAGGTGGTACTAGAATAGTACCTAGAAGAATCGATTAGGAAATACACTATGACCGCACGCAGCACTCGTTCAATCTTTGCCTAGTGAAGTTTTCTCATGATGATTTTCGAAAATCGAATCCATTTGTTGAAATCCAACTGAAATTGGAATATGATAAAAACCTTTATCTACTGACTGAGGTAGGATATAGGACCATTTTCTCAATCTAGTATTTAGTAATTTTTCACCTACCTATCCCTATAATTAGGTAGGTTAGGTAGGTAGGTACCTATCTGAAAAATAAGTAGATATCAATTAAAACACTTGTCAAGAACCCACCATATTATGTTGTTATTTTTTTTAAATTATGCTCTTGTAATTAATTAGATAGGTACCTACTTACCAACTTTTGATGGTCTTGACGTTGACGAACAGGTACCTTCTTACTTAGTTTACTATAATGCAACCCTAGCCGTCGAAGATCACAAGAACCAAGATATATTTATAATAATTGACAGCTGTCATCAATTGCGATTCTTTTACTTCATTCAATTCATTCTTTCAACAGGAAACACCCAAGTTGAACAGCGGTAGGTAAACATAAATTATATAAAAATACAGGTGTAATGTGGGTATCTATACTGAATACCGAGCATTAATCGTATACAATGATGGATGTATTCGATTATTGATTCGTTAATCGGACTGCACACGATGTGCAGGTACTAATCGAGTAACTTATTACTGATAAGTATTTAAAATAACTTAAAAATAATTAAAATACTTTTAATACCTTTTCACGTACCTAAGTATTAAAGAACTTATCAGCTGCATTTTAGTACACTTTAGGCGATTTAAATGCAGAACAAGTTTAAAATTCAAGCAGATATATTTTGAGTTCCAATTTTGGATAAAGCGGACGTCACTTGTTTTTTAAATAACATTATTTTTAACTGAATGACAGCCTGTTTGAGTAACTTAAAAAAAATAGTAACTAAAAAAAATAGCTAGTGAATACCTAGATTATTTGAATATATAGATAAATATAAAATATCCAAATTAAATTTACTTAGGTCATAAAATATTGTTAACATCCCATGTCAAGCAACGTTTCGGTAAAATGATAGCTGGAAATAGACATCTGATGCCGTCGCCCGCCGCCATGATTGGGGAAAAATTAAAAATAAACAGTGCGTTGGCGCGGAAACGTGACAGTTGGCGGGAAAATTGATGAAGGTTTGTAATGTTGGTACACAGACACTGAGTGAATTGAATTTGGAGTTTAGTCGATTTTTAAATGAATTCCTTTGAAACTGAAGGTAAGATCCTACTTACTTACTTACGCTCGTTTTAATGTTAAAGTTCCGTATACAAAGCGGGCTAAACAGGATAGTATCATTAAGATTTCGCTGTTTGTGTGTCCATCCATCCGTCTGTCACACGGCAGATCTCATCTGATCATAAAATCTTCTAATCTATAATAATCTATAATCTTCTTTATAATAAAAATGAATCGTTGTTCGTTAGTCTCGCTAAAACTTGAGAACGGCTGGACCGATTTGGCTAATTTTGGTCTTGAAATATTTGTGGTAGTCCAGGGAAGGTTTAAACGGTAAGAATATTGAAAAATCAATTGATAGGACAACGTCTGTCGGGTCAGCTAGTCTATATAGGTAATAAAAAAGCTTTTTCAAAAAAGACAACCGCCTTCAAAAACTAAAAAGTGAAAAATAACTTTAGCACAGAACACACATTGACTTTAGTTTCGAAATTCAGTGGCTTTGTTCTGTTTGTTGTTTTGTATTGCCACCGACTTCCGAAACTAAAGTCAATGTGTGTTCTGTGCTAAAGTTATTTTTCACTTTTTAGTTTTTGAAGGCGGTTGTCGTTTTTGTAAAAAGCTTTTTTTTTTCCGCTTTTTAGTACCTCCTTCTCATCCAAATCTATTAAGAAGAGATTGAAAGTTAACTACTACAAAGATTGATGAAACTAAAACGTCGTCTATGTAAAATTTTTGGGTATTTGTTGATTTTTCAAAAAGTGCTGAATCAATTTCAATAAAATTTATATGGGACCACCCCTGAAGCATACTCTATCCATAAAAAAAAGAATTTTCAAAATCGGTTTACGTTTGCCGGAGAAATCGCGTAACAAATCGCGCAAATACTTAATGAAAATTTAAGACTTATACGGTTTTCTCATGGATGCCATTGTCAGAACTGGACCAAATTAAAATAGGAGCACGCGGGAAGCACTAGCTAGAAGCACAAAGAATCATCAAAATCGGTTCACCCAGTCCAAAGACATCAGGTAAGAAACATAAAAAAAAAAAAAAATACAGACGAATTGATAACCTCCATTTTTGAAGTCAGTTGAAAATGAATCGTTGATGCGTTGTTCGTTAGTCTCGCTAAAACTCGAGAACTACTGGACCGATTGGGCTAATTTTGGTCTTGAAATATTTGTGGAAGATCAGGGAAGGTTTATACGGTGAGAAAATTGAAAAATTAATTGAGAGGACGTGTGTCGGGTCAGCTAGTAAGTATAACAAAAATGAATCGTTGTTCGTTAGTCTCGCTAAAACTGGAGAACGGCTGGACCGATTTGGCTAATTTTGGTCTTGAAATATTTGTGGATGGACTTCCAAGGAAGGTTTATACGGTAAGAAAATTGAAAAATCGATTGACATGACAACGTCTGTCTGGTCAGCTAATAAAGTTTAAAAATCTCGTGTCATAGTGTTTTTATAGAATTCCTCCAAAACGGCTTGACCGATTATTATGTTCCTTTTTATGTGTATTTAGTAGGTTTGGTAATAATAGTTCGTTGTTCGTCGTGTTATTTATATAACAAAACAACGTGTGATGGGTCCGCTAGTCTACCTAACATGTACCTAAAAAAATACAAGAAACGTGTTTTTGGTCCAATTTGCTCTTAGTTAACACTAGGCTACAAATCTGTCCCAAAATAAACAACAATAGTAAGTAGCTGCCGTTAGCTACGTCAAAATCATCAGATACCTATATTTGTATGTTATAGTAACACATGTATTAATTTATAGCTAGCAGGGTATACAAAAACTACGCCACAGATTATCTACCGCGCTCCAAATATCCCGAGCCGACCAATAGGAAACTGTCGTTGCATCAACAAATAGCACTCTAGGTGTTAAATTTAACACCTACAACTGCAAACCAAAGTAAACCTTCTGTAAACCACTCTTGGTTCAATATCATATACACATCGCCACTATCCCTTATACAATACGTTTAAAACGTACATTCGAAAATAGTCCTTGTTCTGATAACATAAAGTCCAACAAAATCGTGTGGCTATAGGCGTCAATTTTCACACCTACTTACTACACACGCCAATGTCAACCTTATACGAAGTAGCACAAAGTCTAATTTCAAAAAAATAAACGTGTGTACTTGTGTCATTATAAGAGTGTGTTCTAAAAAGGTGTCGAGTTTCGCGCCTACGGCGTTAAGGGTCTCCATGCAGGCCTCTGATTGGTGGACCGTTCCTTCACACCATTCGCTAGGTGTTGATTACTAAAGATAACTAACTCGTACTATCGTACCGATAATGCTGAACAAACATAATAATTATCTACACTTCATTCATATAAAACAACATCCTATTGCCTGCGACCTTTATGCGGCTTTTTTTTATACGGGTTCCTAATTTTTTTGTTAATAAATTATAGCTTTACCTTTTCGCTGCCACAGTCATTGATGACAAACCAAAATGTAGCCAGCACACCCAGCACGCCACGGTCACGACTAGATGACAGACATGACAGACGAATTAGTACTCTATGGTCCATTTAAAAACGTAATTCCATAGAGTAAGTAGAAATGAGACTTCGAGAATAACTTCAAATCGTAGATGATAGTTTTTATATTATGACAGTTATGTCAGAAGGACCCAAGCTCGGCTCAGAGCCTGCTGCGGTCATGTAAATCACTTCTCGCTGATAATTATTTAATATATTCTTCTGAAAGTTACATAAACGTCTCATTCAACGTAGCTTATACCCGGTACGCTAGTCGCTACGGTACCTACCTATAATTCGTAGCTTGGCGCCGACAGCACGTTTTTGCTTTACTGACGTGGCGGTCTTAAGGTTATAGCACTCTGAAATGTGCAGAATGGGACCAGTAGTTCCGTAGATTATCCAAAGTCAAAGTCAAAGTCAAATCATTTATTTCAATTAGACCATTATAGGCACTTTTGAACGTCATATTGTAAAATTTGAATCTAGTTGAACCCCGAACGAATACAACGTCAACTTTTATTTACTAAATAATAAAGCTTATTACGTTGGTCTATTACAGACCAACGTAATAAACTTCGTTATTTTACAATAAATTCAAAGTTATGTAAATCGTTCATTTGAAACTAACTTAAGCCCGCGACTTTTCCGCGTCAATGTCGGTTGTCTACTTAGGTAACATGGTTATTTTTGCTTGGTACCCTAATCCTTTTTCTAAAATAAAGCTATATAAATATTAGTCTTTAGTTTTCTCCTTGTAACATCAGCTGACAGTGAAAGTCGGACTAGTCGTTTCGGAGGCTAGCCGGGACAAACAGACAGGCCAGGTAGTACTAACCTATACCTATTGATAGGTAACTAATTTTTATGTTAGTACGAGAACATTCATATGCATTTATACCCTGTTCACAATAAGATTAGACATTTACTCAAATCTTTTTTACAGTCCGTTCAACCGATTTTGACTTCTATTGCGTTGGTAGCATGACAAATGGCCACTGTATTGTAACCACTTTTTTTGCCTCTAATGTCATCCTTAAGTCTACGGAATAGAAGTCAAAATTGGTTGAAGGGACTGTAAAAAAACTGTGAACAGGGTATAATTAAAAACAAATTGGTATTTTTACATCACAAACAGATACTTTAATTTTATGTATTTATTTTATTTTTAGTATGGGACTAGTCCACCACCCTTTTCCCAAAACACTGAAACAGTGTGACCACCAGAAAAGCGACGAACCAATAAATCTCGACGAGCCCCGGAGTAACGATTCTACTGTCTAAGATCCCGCAACGAAATTAATCAGAAAAGAACAGCGGAGGAGTAAGAAAAAAAAGTAGATTTTATTTGTTGGTTATACTTATTATACACTAGCTTATGCCCGCGGCTTCGCCCGCGTAAAAATAACGATTTTCCCAAGGGAACATATTACCGGGATAAAAAGTATCCTATATGTTAATCCAGGATATGGTCTATCTATGTGCCAATTTTCATGCAAATCTGTTCAACAGTTTACGCGTGATTGAGTAACAAACATCCAAACATCTTCACAAACTTTCGCATTTATAATATTAGTAGGATAAATATATATATTTGTAATAATTTGAGTAAGTATCTATGGGTTTGTCAATTGCCGCAGTCTTTTGTTTCCTTCTCATAAATTCTATTATTTCCTCTTCCATTTTGACAGCCCTGCTAATCAAGATGGCGTGATGTATACCTATGGAGTGTTCGGTGTAATGCGAGCGACACGACACGACGAACGCGACGGATACGGACCACGATACGTGCGACTGAGATTAATCGCAGCCGCAAGTCGCGACTTCTGTGAAATGTTCAGGACTATTTATAATTTTATAGCTTGTGATCTCTATGTTTTGTTTTAGGGTTGAATCCTTTTTGTTATTGCAAATGTTGTGGTGGCCTAGTAAAGTTGCTTTTCATGTATGAGGATGTGAGTTTGATACTGGCCAAGTAGGTACATACTCACTACCTACAGAGGCACATCAAGCTATAACAATCTTTCAAAATTTGATAGATTTTCAATTTTATTACAAAACGATAAGGTTCATATTCAATTGAAAAGAATTATGGCACGATTTGTACAAAAAAAGTTAAAAAAAAAGAAAACCGCCTTCAAAAACTAAAAAGTGATAAATAACTTTAGCACAGAACACACATTGCTTTACTTTCGGAAGTCGGTGGCGGTGGCTTTGTATTTGTTGTTTTGTATTGCCACCGAATTCCGAAAGTTTTTTTGAAAAAACTTTTTATTTTTCGCTTTTTAGTATTGCCTTAACATCCAAATCCATTAAAAACGGCAACACACTTAAAAGAGATTATAACTCCTCCAAAGATTGAAGAAACTAAAACATCATCTAAGTATTTTTTTGGGATTTTGTTGAGTTTCTCAAAAACGGCTGGATCAATTTTGATAAAATTCATATAGGACCATTTCGGAATAAACCTCTTTCGAACAAAAAAGAATTTTGCAAATCCGTCTATAAATGACAGAGTTACGTCCGAACATACATAAAAACAAAGAAATATAAACATCCGATTTGATAACCGCCTCCTTTTTGAAGTTGGTTAAAAATAAAGATGTTTAGAGAAGTTGAAATTCTAATTTTTACACTCTTGGGTACCTAAAGAGTATCTTCAGGTATTTAAAATATTTTTAACAACCGCAAAAAAAATGGATGTTAAAAGTGAAAACTTTAACGAAAAGCTCATTATTTCAGAACGAAACAGCAGCTGATAGTAATATTGACACTGACAGTCGTTTTATGGGAAATAATGTCACAAATAATGATTAATCAATGTACTTTTTCAACTCCGCCATTATAAAACAACGATTCACATCACTTGTCTGCCTATTCGATAGATCCGTTAATGTCACTTGTCACTTTCTTTTTTTATAAACACAAAATGGGCGACGACATAAAACGAAAAACTCTATTTTCATTTTAAAATATTTTTATTTTGCGGGGGTTTAAATATATGGTATAACAATCTACTCCTGGTAATGTATTCTCCATATTGGACAATATTTTAAACACTCTAAATTAATCTTTTTTTCATACAAATGAATGTATGGATCCCGCCATGATTCTTTGTCAGTTTGGTATGGGTGAGTTGATGTGTTGGCGTCTGTACCAATATGATTTTACAATTCACATGAACTTTCAGTTTGTCTTGGACATCACTGATATCCGTGTTGGTCATTCGTAGATCTTTGGCAGTCTAGTCGTTATGGGAAATTAGAAGCCAAACAATCTGACAATCAGTCTTACTCAAGCGGTATCGTGTTATCCAGTAACTGGGCTGTGGAGGGCAGGTATAGGCAGTCGTTCCATGTATTTAGCTGTATCCCGTTACACTGGAAGCCGACCCAACATAGTGGGCCAAAGGCAGGCAGCTGATGATTATTCTCTTTGTTAAAATCCAACATGCATTATTGACAGAAACTTCACGGGTCATTTCTGCAGTTAGACGCTTCAAAAGTCGTACCATAAAAGGGTCTATCCAAGATCATTCCGCATAGGAAGCCTCCAAAACAAAAACGATTCGAATCGCTTCCAAGACAAAGACTCATAATTCGCGTGAAAACACACACCCACTTGCACACACACACACAAAGCTGAGCCTACGGCTACGGCCAGGCCACATTACGACACTAAAGTCTACTAAGGCGATTACACTACATGCTCCCGCTGAAATTGATCCCCCGGGGAACTTCCACCCTTAGGGGGTAGCTCCTTTGTGATGGCCCTTTATATCCCGACTGGCCAGTGAGTTACACGTACGTCTTGGAATTTAGGATAGTGCTATTATTTTCATGGAATCTTTCGCGGTGAAATTTTTTCAGGAATTTTGTGGTTTGGTTTTTGGAAGATGTGAAAATTTGAGTTTTTTTGTGGAGGCTTTTAATAAGTAACGGCCACGTCATTCTTTCTTTCTGTCTTCTTTTCTTTTAATACAAAAGAACTTTGTATTTAATTAATTATATAAAATAGGTAGGTTATACTTATATACCTACCTAGGGCACTTAAAAGTATCAGAAATTCAGAATAGATTGCTACTACAAAGGAAATCCCATTATATAAATGGAATAAAAGTTTGTACCTAAACGACCAAGAATAATTTTCAACGATACCAAATCAAAAAAAATTAAACACCTTCAGAGGCCAATCTTAAAACACAGAAGTAGAGCTCCTTTCCTAGAACTTGCAACTTCTGAAAGTACCAGACATCTATTTCTAAATCAAAACAAGTATAAATGAACAATCACCAGTCCCTGTACCCATACATTAGCCAGTTGACACTTCCAGATATAAACCGATCCTATCTACGTATAAAACTGTACTGTAACAGGTACAAACTTACCTCTACACATGAAGCAAGAAAAAACCATCTCTAAATCCCTGTCATAAAGTCCAAAACATCTGCAAAACCAATTTGTTATCTAGCAAGATTATCTACTTACGATCGGAACTCAAACAGGCGAAAAACGAACTTAACGTTAGGAAATAAAGACAGAGACCCAAGCAAATTAAAATAGTTATCTTGCAAAGTCAACCCACGAGTTGGACATTGGAAAATTGACCGTAAGTCTTAGAGATAGAGTGGTATTAGTACGCAGTTCTAAATAATGCGGAAGGCGCGCGAACGTCAATATTAGGAGGACAGAGTAGGCGAAGTAACGACGTAGTTTGAATAAACCGAAGGGAAGTGAGTACTTTCTTGTGTAAGTAATTTCGTACAATACAACATGTACACAACACTAGCGCGTAGGTCGTGTAGGTTAAGTGATGTTCTGTATTTGGGGTGTTTTATTGTAAGGGGCTACTGCTCAATGGTTTGAGTTTGATTGATCTGCAAGTTTCATAGACTGAGATGCAGGAGTCGCGAACCTTCGTCATTTTAACTGGCACTCTGATGTGACTTGCAGTGGCCTATATGAAAAGCGCTCAATAGACTGCGCATCCAAGTAGACCGCTGCAAACATCATCATCATGTCAACCTTGCTGGGCATAGGTCTCCCCCAAGGGGGAGTACAGCCGTAATCGCCATGCTTGACCGATGCAGGTTGGCGATCGCAGTAGGTACTATGGTACTTTGAAGGATAATGCTGCCCATCCTCTGGTCAATATCCCTCTCTCGCCTTCTACGACACCCATGGGTAGAAATGGGGTGGTGCTTTTCCCGACCGGCACCACACGGCTTATCAAAATTGGAGATTATAGATCCCACCGACATTCAATGCAAGTGCGGTGCTCCTAACCAGACTATGGCTCGTTTACTACAGCGCCCAAAGTGTCTACACCTGCAATTTAAAAGGTAAAACACTACCAGTTCCTCGATTGGTGTGAAGACATACTTACTGGGACAAAATACTCTAAAAAAGGAATTCATCATCATCATTTCAGCCGAACAACGTCCACTGCTGGATATAGGCCTCTCCCAAAGGGGGGAGGGGGTTGTCATAATCGCCACGCTTGGCAGGCGGATTGCCGATCGCAGTATGGTTGTTACAAAGGCACAGAAAACGCTGCTGCCCATTCTCTGATGAGTCCCTTAGTCGCCTCTTACGACACCCTTTATTTATGTCCCATTCTTTACGTCCGACACCACACGGACGAAAAAAGGGATTACCTACCATCAATTCGAAAAAACAAGAAGGAGTAGGGCTGACTGCTGCGGTATTGAATTGGCCTATGGTAGTTAAAAAAGTATCAAAAAGTGTGACAGACCGCTAGAACTTTTTTTGCATGAATTTGGTGGGTTACTAGATGGGCACATATTTTTTCCCGAAACGAGACAAGTCATCATGTCAACCTCTAGACGCCCACTGCTGGACATAGGTCTCCCCCAAGGGGGGTTCCGCCGTAATCGCCATGCTTAGCCGATGCATGTTGGCGATCGCAGTAAGTGTTTACTGTGATACTCAGAAGGACGCTGCAGCCCATCCTCTGGTCAATATCCCTCTGTCGTCTTTTACGATCCCCACGGGTGGAAATGGAGTGGTGCTATTCGCTACCGGCACCACACTGACAAGTACGAGACAAGTAAAAATCATAATTTATTTTACCATCTTTTATATGCGAAAGTTAGTTTATTTGTTAGATAAGCCTTCATGTTTAAACCAACATCCTTTTGATGTTTGATAAGATAGTAGTTCAACTGTCCAATTAGCAGTCACAATAGTTAAACAATGACGACATGATAATAATGTCCTGGAGTCATGTCAACAGTCAAGGGGCTGCTTGATCTCCAAGAACGTAGTCTAAGTCCTAGGTTACTTTTTAATCGCGATTTCGTCTTCATCAGCGATAACCGACGTTCACACAGACGATGGCTAAACCTAGGTTTACTATAAAAAACAATCATCTTGTTGCAAAAATGACAATACATATTTCGATATAAGTTTTTAGTGGATCTTACTTACGTCATAAGCTGTATTACCTACTTATGTCACAAAAGATATTAAGTAGGTCAACAAGTTTAAATGGATTTAGTTAATAGCCTGTGGAAGTACTTACCTGCTTTTAAAACTTCTACCAATATCTGGTAACTGGATACTTTTACTGTGAAATATTAGTTTGTATTGATTTACAGTAGACGTTTCCTGTTGAACTGTTCTTTGTATTACCTAAGTTTAAAACGTTTGGCTGAAATAATGGCATTCGGAAAATGTTTGGCAATAGGTCATTGTTTTATACCTACTAGCCACACTACACCTGAAGTTTTTGTATTGTACTTGATACCTGAATACTTGCCGGCTTGTCCAGCATTTAAATAAGTGCACATACCTAAGACCAGAGCAGAGGATGGGAAGCAGCGTCCTTATGAGTACCATAACACCTACTGCGATCGCCAACATGCATCGGCCAAGCATGGCGATTACGACTGAACCTCCCCTTGGGGGAGACCTATTATGCCAAGCTGTGGGTGTGTAAAGGCTGACATGATGATGATGACATAGGTAGGTGCCTAAGATAAAAATAATTTTATTTTGCAAATATGGATGAACGGCCACGCTGAAGTGGAAGTAGGCTGGCCACGTTGTGCGAATGCATTCGGAGAGATGGGCAAAGATGGTCACTTACTAGACACCTGAAGGAGGACATTGCCGCCAAGGCCCACCGAAACGGAGGAGGTGTGACGACCATAATTATTTGCGGGGCAAACGTGGGCAGAGGTCGCAAAAGATCAGGAAGTTTGGAAGGAGAAAGGAGAGGCCTTTGCCCAAAAGAGAGACACAAAAATAGGCTAATAAAAAAAAAACTAGAATTACGGAAACTGCCAGCTGTAGCCCTGTAGGATTGATTCGCTCTCAAGACTGCACACAATTTGAAAGGGAATTATTTTAGAGTAACTTAGAGCTCTATGCTAAAGGACTTCGTCCAGAAGTGCTCCCACCAAATCTATTTCTGACGCAAAACCGTCTTGTTGTGGTCCGGTTTGAAGGGTATGGGTGCTGGTGTAATTCCAGGCACATGAGACATTTCAACATTGTCGACAACTGTGATGACATCGCAGTTCGTGGTTATCGCAGATGGCATCGCAAGGGAAAAACATATTTTCCCTTTAGACATCTACCAAACCAAACCAAACCAAACCAAAGGCCTTGCAGATGTATAAAGGGAAAATATGTTTTTCTTACTCCTCCGCTGTTCTTTTCTGATTAATTTCGTTGCGGGATCCAAGACAGTTGAATCGTTTCTCTGGGACTCGTCGAGCTTCATTGCTCTGGCGCTTTTCTGGTGGTCGCCACTGTTGATTCTGGCTTACTGGAATTGCAGTGGTTCGGAAATAGCGTGGCGAGATTGTCCCCAAAAAAAAATAAAGAAGATGTCTAAAGGGGCAGTGAAATCAGGTGGGTCGGTTTGTTTCATCAAATCACATTAAAAAGAAGTAAATGAATTTCGAATTGCGTAGCAGCAGTAAAGTTGCCGCTCAGAATTAATTTCATAGAAATACATACAAACAAGTAGTGCTGCTGTAGTCTATTTCACGCAGTCGCTAAATTTGCAGCGTGCAGTGCAGTCGGCAGTTCGGAATACTTAGTACCTTTAATCAAATTTCTATGATTCGCGACAGTTAATTAAATCTGTGTAGATATTTTAAGAATTAGCTTTTGTCTGCGATTTCGTCTGCGTGAAAGACAGAGACATCATCATTTCTGCCCTGTCGTAAAATCTGTCCTTAGCTGACGTCTCTTACATATAAACTGCCAACCTACGTGCCAAATTTCATCAAACCTCATAACTTAAGTAGTTTTTCAGATTTCCTGTTTAGTCAGTGAATCTTTGCCTCTATAGTTAAGGTAAATAGATAATTATTAAAATATTAATACACCTCATTGCCTTTACATGTGACTGTAGAATTCCCTGCCCGCCTCTCTGTTCCCTGATAAGTATAATCTGGGTATCTTCAAGGCACGAGTGAATCGGTTCATCCTAGGCAAGCGTGTTATCACTTTAGATCAGGTGAATTGCGGTTGATAGTAAAAAAAAAAACATGATTATTATAACATTTGTCAACCAAACCAAAACTGCATAGAAATTTCCAACTATGTTGGGGTCGGTTTCCAGTGTAACCAGATGCAGCTGAATAGGTACCAATGTTTTACATGGACCAACTGCCTATCTGACTTCCACGACCCACTTACTGGGTAATACGTTACTTCTTGGCAAGACTGGTTGTCAGACTTTCTGACTTCTGACAACCATAATGACAGTCAAAGATTTAGAAAGACGGGACCAACGGTCAGTCGAATTGTCAAGCAAACACTAACTACAAAGAAAATTCAGAAAAATTGTATTTCAACTAATTTCAAGTTTTTCAAAACTCAATTATTTCACTTAAAAACTTAATAGTTTCAAGTTCCAATGGCCAAATGGCCACCCCATTTATAATAGACCCAACATTCGGTTTAATTTAAAGCCATTTGCTGTAATTTAAGGCTAACACGTTCGCGTACAGTCGCGTGCAGAAGCCGCAAACGGAGGAATCTGGAGGAGGGGGAGTGGGGGAGTCCTCCTACCCCCTACTTGCCTCCGTGCGACGTCCTGTCACTGACAAATGGCCCGGAGGAGAGCTCGACCCCAACACCCTCTCCAGGCTCGCGGTGACGTATAGGAGCAGCATGGATTTATAATTGTTTTGGATTATTATTTATTCTTTACCCTAGAAAGATCCCAACGTACTTGATGTTAGGCATATGAACATGTTGTTTGATTAAGTAGATATTCTTTTTGACTGAAATTAAGCTGAATTTTGATATACTTAGTACCGTACTGTCATAATTTTGATCCATAATAATATACATTAGTTACATAAATGTTCAGCTCTGAAGAGTTTATGTGCTTCTATTTCCTTACAATATCTAACACTGCTCATACTTCACAATCTTTTACTATTATAACCTCCACCTCTGTACACACATCAAAATCCTTTTCAAAAGTAAGTACTGTAAAAGTTGCATGCATATGGCATGCTGGTCGAAACCATTGACTAAATGTTTCGTCTAAACACTCTGGATTCATTCTAGAGCGTTTTCGTATTTAGAAGCGTTAGGGCGTTTGTGCACTACAAGGAATTTTACTGTCCGGCAGTCCGATTATGGAATTTAATCTAATCTGAATCTACGAGACTCTGTATCGGACCGTAAAAAATCGGACTGGCGGACAGTAAAATTCCTTGTAGTGCACAAACGCCCTAAGTCTTATTTTTATATCAAGGTATTGTGTAGCCTAGCGCCGTCATTGGCCGATGTGCTCTTTCGACAACATAAAAGTCATCAATTGCTTTGCCGTGTTTAATTCCAAGAATCACCGTCGACACCTCGAGAAATACATACATCGATTCGGTACCGTAAGGGCTCAGCACAGTCAGGACACTTACAGTACCGTCTAAACCTGAAAAATATTGTCTCAACTGCCATACTTCACCGCGAGCCTCCCGGAGGGGTGCTATAATTTCATAGGACGGGCGTCGCCGCGCTTATCTCGGGCGCGGCTGCAGGCGCCTCTACCAGCGCCTCTGCGTACCCCCCTACCCTATTGTATTGGGAATTTTCGATAAACCACATTCTTAGTACAGTAATAAATCATGGGACGTGTTTGTGGTCTTTGTTTTCTCAATTGCTGTTGGGTTTTTCAGGAGATTGAAACGAGATGATGCTGGTCATTTGTGTCTGCTGTACGGTTTTAGTGTTCAATTTTCCATAAAGCTCTCATATTCTTTTGTAGCTCTAAAATTAAGGTGCGTATTTTGTCGAATCGAAACCGTTCTTATATTCTTACAGGTAGGATGAAGATTGACTGCCAGGAGACTAATACTTGTATAAATTAGTGCCCGCTACAGGTAACGATAAATATTTTCAAATGCTGCCTATCTAAGCCTACCCATCTTGTAATGCCCCCGAAAAAATAAAATCGCCTTTATTTATATTAAATTAAGTAATCTATGTAGCAGCAACACCACAGACATTAACGATAACCTCCTTTACGCTACAAGGCAAAATAAATACATTAATTCGTTGTCCGTCTGTCTGTTGTACGCGATAGTACGCGTGCGCGCGACGTTGAGTAATGTCGCCGGCTCGCCGCACGTTTCAAGTCTCACAGAAACACCAACCTACCCTACTTAGCTAAGCGTTTAAATGTTAGAGGGTAATCAAGTATATATACCTATGTAGACCTATCCTACATTTCTACTAGAAAGGGTGTGTGCCCGCAGCGAGGTGGTAAGACTCCAATCGATGGTGGTTAGGGATTTAGAGCGAGGAGCCTCCTCACAACGCATGCCGTGTCCGATTGGCTTCTGCATCTGATTCCTGATCCAGCTGTTGAGCGATAGTTTCTCTAGGTGTTGGAGAAAACTCTTAGCTATCACACCATTTTCTGACACGACTATCGGCACAATAATTGTTGAGTCTTTATGTAACCTACATATCATCATCATCATCATTTCAGCCCAAAGACGTCCACTGCTGGGCATAGGCCTCCCCAAGGGGGGGTTTTGCCATAATCGCCACGCTTGGCAGGCGGATTGGAGTTCGCAGTATGGTTGTTACAAAGGCACAGAGAACGCTGCTGCCCATTCTCTGGTAAGTCCCTTAGTCGCCTCTTACGACACCCACGGGAAGATATGGGATGGTGCTATTCTTTACGTCCGACACCACACGGACCACACCTACACATATCTACACACCTACATATGGACTCAACAATTATTGTGCCGATAGTCGTGTTACCTTATGAGCGAGATCGAAATATTTTTCAGTTTTCTAGCTATCTTTTCTTGTTCAGCTTTCGTCAATGTTCTTTTAGGGTTCAGAGGTTATTCTTAATATTTACTGAGTAAAATCCAAATAGCCCTTATGGAGAGAGTTGGAAGGAGACTGGAGAGGCCTTTGCCCTGCGTTGGGAAAATTCAGGCTGAATATAATAATAAAAACATACAAAGTTTTTCAATACCAAAGTTGACTTCCAGCTTACTTCTAGTTTTATCTTTACCAAAGTTAAAGTCAAATCATTTATTTCAATTGTACCAATATAAGGCACTTTTGAACATCATTTTATAGTTGCCCCTTCCAAATGGAGAATACGGAGAAGATTAAGCAATGCCGTCCAAAATAATATCATCTTCTTATATTGCAAGGTGTCCATCCAATTTTCTTGGCACAACTATCGCAATTTCGTATGACGCCGGATCTCAAATTCCACAATACAATAAATGGAATTACACACAAAATAAACCAAGTTTTTTATCCTTTGCAATATCATAACAGTAAGAGCAACATAAAGCAAAGATACAAATAGCTGATGTTGGTCATCACAGAAACCAAATCTCATGTCATTCAGAAACGCTGACGTGGCTGAAAGATGCGAATAAGGTTCTAAATAAAACGGCCAGTCTAGTCGAGGCTGTAAAAATACAGGCTGGATAAATAAAAATATAAAATAAGATATGGTATGAAAGTGGCGCGGGGCGCAAGAAACTCGTGATCCTTTTGAATGTGTACTGTGGGAGTAAAAGTGGGGTGGAGTCGGTTTGTGACTGTGTTTTTTTTTGTTTCTCAGGTGTGGAATTGAATTATTGAACTGAAGATGAGGTCTTGTTTAAACTAAATATTAACTTCGAAATTTATGAAATATTATCAATGCTCGGATTTTGTGATGTCGGTCTTGAGTATAAATAGTTGCATGCATAATGCATTCGATAAGAATAAAATATAAATTCATTTTAGAACCACGGTCGCGATTTGCGTTTGAACTAAAAGTCTAAGTCAGTTACTTAATTCCTCCCCCAATAATAACTACGCATTTTGACGTCCCTTTTCTTACTTTTCTGATCGAATCTGTAGGTATATCATTTGAAGGATCACCTTTATAAATTAAAAATTATAAAAATCGGATCACACATACCTTCTAGTTTTCTAACCTAAACGTTTTAAAACAAAACATTGAACGAAAAAAAAACACGCAAAAAAACTTTTTTATAACAATTCTTGACTACTCCACTCCTTTATTCTCAGGGAGTGTTTCTTTGGCCGTAACAATCTGAGGCGGCGCCACGGGTCAGCGACGACCCCCCAGCTCCCCCCTCTTATGGGAGGGTGTGTGTGTGCATATCATAGATACGTGAGAGGCAGAAAATTCGCCGTTTTGTACGTACAGACATAGAGTATGTGATAGAGTGCGCTGTAAGTCATGATGTAGTGACGTCAGGTGTGAAATGTGCGACCTCATTAGAGCTGTGTAGCAAAAGAAGGTAGTGGAACTTTGAGGTTTACTTATTGTTTTGAACTTGTAAGAAAACTTTTTGGTGACTCACATCTTTAGTTTAAGGTGTATAAATTCTATCTACTATACTCGTACTAAGTAGTAATATTATATAGAGGTATATTTTGTAAGTTTGGTTGTAGTAGGTAATCACCGAAAATACTCATCCAACTTCTAAAATTCATTCACCAATAGGAAGCTACGTTATTCCTGAGTGCTTAGGTGGGATTCATATGAAAATTCACTCAGAATAAGTCGTGGGCAAAAGATAGTTTCTTATAGAATTAGACAAAAAGCAGTCAAATAAAGATACTTATTGGGGTATACTGTTATAATAACTATATTTTAGTGCTGTATTTTTTAAGTAAATGGCAAATTGTTCTAGTAGTGGATGTCATACGGCTGATATTATGATGATGATAGCTTTATTATGAGAATTTAGCCCCTTATTCGAACTCGAACACCATGTAGAACACTGGTACTTATACTCAGCGTCATCCGGTTAGACTAGAAGCAGACCCCAGACTAGTTGGGAACAAACTAGGTAGTTTGTTTATTCGTAAACACGAAGTAAAGTCATAACAACTGAAACAAGAAAAAAAAAAGAAAAAAAATATTTTAAAACATAATCTATCATTGTATTATTAAATATTAATGAAGAAAACATTTACTTAATTATAATAATTCATTTATTTCAAACATACAGCAAAAATAACATTAAATTAAAAACAGATAAGATTTAATCAAGCTCGAAAGATCGTAGGTTTAAGGTTTAACTTAATTATTTGTTTTTCCTATCTTACATCTCCCAGCGTGGGGATTATGGCAATCCCCCCTCCCCCCCTGGGGAGGCCTTTGTTCAACAGTGGACGTTTTCCGGCTGATGATGATGATGACATCTCCCATTACAGGAATTTTGCCCAATGCGATTATTTATGCAGTAGCTAAGTGTTAGTAGTAGCAAGTATGGTAAAACCTAAGTTAACCCCGGTGTAACTTAACTCTAGGTTTATTAATAAGGTGATATTATTCTTATTACAGCAAGTCCGTCACGCTATTCTCAAACCACTGAATCTCCTGTAAGCCAGAGTCCACAGTGACAACCAACAGAAAAGCGCATATCCCTATTCAACTGTATTGGATCCCGCAACCAAATTAACACGTTGGCGGACCGTAACGGCCACAGGCGTCTAGGTAGCTAAAAGTGATATGACAGTACGCCTGTCGACGTCTGAGTTTTTACTTGCATAAAATCAGTACGTCACACGACGACCGATTTTCCATACTATCATAAAGAACGGCATGTTGTACTGTCACCACAGGTATAATTAAGGCTTTCGTACTGTCACTAAACAATTTTCAAAAATTCGTCAAAGTTGGTACCTCCTTGCACACATTCAGGTTTTTATGGTCCCCTCCCTACGCACACTACGCCCGTGGGCATCGTAGTTACATACGATCAGTCGAGTAGTGTGCCACTGCGGTCGCTACATGTTTTGTTCTGATGATGGGGAGTACGGATCGCAGAACGCCTTACGACGTACTTACGCCTAGATCCGTTTTGGTTCTGTCATAACATATAATTTTTTAACCATGCGTTGTCACACTACCCTTGGGCAATGTATGAAAATAAGTAGTGTCTCAGTAGCCGCAACCAGTGAGATAGTACTGTCCACCAACGTGTTAAGCAGAAAAGAACAGCGGATGAGTATGAAAAATAAAACATTATATTATAGCAGTTTTAAATATAAGTTTTATCCAAAGTTGGACAGTAAATTAGCCCGATCATCAAAATTGTCCTTCAAAATTCTAGTCGTGTCTGTCCCAACATTGCTCTGTGCACTCAAAACATGGTGCCTTTGTCCGTCGTGAGGGTGGTCAAGTTATTGGGACCGTGTTACCGCGCGCCTGTGACCTTTGGAGCCGTATCATTCATCCAAGGAGGTTAGCAGATATGTAGCTATTTATTGGAGAACTTTGTTGCTTTTAGTACTTACGTGTAAAGAAAGCATTAATAAATTTTACTTTAATACAGTGTGAATATTTGGGTAATAAATAAATTTTAATTTATTAATTATTCAATTGTTTTAATTTAATAAACATTCTGTAGGTGTTATAAGTAAACATTTCAATTATATTAGTTTTTAATTTATTGAAATGAAATGTGTTGGTATTATTTTATGACTTTGTCTGAATTCAATATTTTTTTATTACTTCCCTGTTTAGGTAGGTAGGTATTCATGTTAAATAACATTTTAAAATATTTCTTTGAAAAGTTGCTGATCCTTAAATACGTTTTGATAGTGTTCTATTGAACTTTTGTAAGGAACAATAAATGGATTTTGTTTTTTCTTATTTCAGTGTTGATCTCGTAATAAAAGTTATTTATAATAAGACTTTTTCAATTTTATTGTACTTTCTAAATTTATATTGGACGTCACTGACATCGGCGAAGGAAAGAATCTTAGACTTGTAATTAACTAGCTGCTGCCTGCGATTCCGTTCCCAGTTTTTACTTCCGAGAGCCATTAGACCTCCTTAATCCGGCCCTGTCTCAAAATCCGTTCTTAGCGGACGTCTACTGACTATGCTGTAGACGCCAAATTTCATTTTTATACGTCAAACGGTTTTCGATATTTCGTGATGAGTGAGTGAGTGACCTTTCGCTTTTATATATTTAGAAGAAGAAGATATACTTAAGTCTAAAATCGCCAATGTGCAATGACAGGCAAAAGCTAGTATTTAATACTGGTTTCTAATTCTGCAGCAAGAGATACAATACGGTCAACGTAACTTGGCGCGTCTGAAGTTAGCTGTTTGGCTGCGCAATGGAACTTTTAGGAACGAAATTGTCTACTGCGCAGCTAATCGGCTAACTTCAGACGCGCCAAGTTACGTTGACCGTACTGTATATAGGTAATAACGTACATACCTAATAATAATGACTAATGAATTTACGTTCTTTGGAAAGATTATGTGTATGCATAATAATTTTTTATATAAATTTTATTGTATTATGATTATGTAGGTATTAATTAATTAATTAATCTAATTTAAATTCATATATTATCATTCAAATTTGTATATTGTATTGTATTGTATTGTATTGTAATAATTATTATTTATGACATGTTGTACTTAATTGCTATGGGTGAAATGTATGGAAATACGTAATATGCCTGAAATAAAATGATTTTATTTATTTATTTATATATAGCTTACATTCCAGTTCATCATCTTCATCATCATCAATCAGCCTGAAGACGTCCACTGTTGGACAAAGGCCTCCCCCATAAACGGCGTGGGTTACTATAATCCCACCCTTAGCAGGCGTCTTGGGGACATTCCAGTGATTTAATTTTTTCGAAAAATGGGAGTGATTTTGACAACAAATCACAAGTTGCTAAGTCAGTGTGACCAGGACCACACTTCACCATCATTGGCCGTCTCACAACTCATCTTATAATTGTCTTCTTCCCAAGTTTTCGAGAGTTTCTCGCGCCGCAGTTAGAAACTTCTGTTTCTTCATTATCTTTATGTACCTTCGGTCTGCATTGTGTATTAAAAGTTTTGTTTGTCGTGTTGATAGAGGAATGTTTGTTGTTTAGTTTATGAAAGAAAGTTATCGACTGTTACTTGAGGTTCTGCGGTCGATTCCCAGGTTAAACAAGGTTTAATTTTATCTTTTTTTATAATATTCTAATAGGCTTGCGTTTGACCGCAACTCACCTGATCTTAAGTGATGATGCGGCCTAAGGTGGAACATGCTTGCCTTTGCTGAACCGGTTCACTCGTGCCTTGATACCCAGATTATACTTATCAGGGAACAGAGAGCCGGGCAGTGAATTTTACAGTCTGGCATTTCGCACAATAAATGTGCAATCAAAATTTCTTTATTACATTATCATCATTATTTGCCTAACCTTGTCCTAAATCTGGTGGGGTCAGCTTCCATTCCAACTAGATGCAGCTAAATACCAGTATTTTACATGGAGCGGCTGCTTATCTGACCTCCACAACCCATAAACTGGGTAACAGAATACCCTTTGTTAAGACTGGTTGTCTGATTTTTTGGCTTCTGACAGGTAGTAGACAGTTGTTATAGGTTATAACGACTGTCAAATATTGAAGGGGTCTCGGTATAAAATCGATGGTCACCCATCCACAGACCGACCGCGGCAAGCGTAGTTTAACCGTCCAGCTCCTCCAATCTAATCTTTATTGCATATAAAACCATAATAAAATATTATAAACTTTCTTTTTTTTATTAGCCTGTTTTTGTGGCCTACTGCTAGGCGAAGGCCTTCCCTTTCTCCTTCCAAACTTCCCGATCTTATGCGATCTCTGCCCACGTTTGCTCCGCAGATAAGTCAGATCGTCACACCTCCCCGTCACCTTCGTTTCAGCCGACCTTGTCGGCGATGTCCTCCTTCAGGTGTCCAGTGAGTGACCATCTTTGCCCATCTCTCCGGATGCATTCGCGCAACGTGGCCAACACTTACCTACCAATACCTACAAAAATAATAAATAATTCAAGAACTAATTCAGTACCTAAGTTTAGAAGAATCATTTAGTCAAATGCTTTCGACTAACTTGCAATCATCTTTCAACCTTTGTAGTACTTACTAGCTGTTTTTTAAATCAATGGTCCTCGTGCCAACTTATAGGGGAATAAAATAAATATTACAATTTTAACAACCTTCATCAACTGTATATTTTCCTAATCCTCTTTCGGCTAACGTGTTGCTATCTTATCGCCGACTTTCTAAGAGGAATTATCTACTTTTCCTTCACAGTTAGCTCCCTACCCCACCCTCATTCCTTTGCCCAACAGATCGCCTGCAGGTTTAGGTGGAACTTCAAAAACGTTTCCATAGTCAGTTTATTTTAAATATCGTGTTAAAAATAATGTTAATCGTCATAAAGGTAAGTACTTACACAATTTTATTATTTTAAGTTGACAAAAAAAATGTTTTATACGTCAATTAAAAAAAGGTTGACGACAAGGTTGGCGCAGTATTTGAGCGATTGACTGCTGCCCTGCGTGTAGCGAGTTCGATTCCCGCACGGAACAAATATTTTTTTAACCTAGAGATTTGTTGTACCGGGTCTGGATGTTTGTGAATATCCATATTAATTTATTTATTTATATTTTTATATTATCCATACTTTATTCATACTAATATTATAAATGCGAAAGTAACTCTGTCTGCTACGCTTTCACGATGAAACGGCTGAACCAATTTTGATGAAATTTGACATTAAGATTGCTTAAACCCTTGGGAAGGACATAGGCTACTTTTTAATCCGGGACTTCGTCTGCATCCACTATAACCGACATTCAAGCGGACGAAGTCGCGGGCAAAAGCTAGTCTTATTATAAATGCGAAAGTAACTCTGTATGTTACGCTTTCACGATGAAACGGCTGAACCGATTTTGATGGAATTTGGTATGAAGATAGCTTGAGCCCCGGGGAAGGACATAGGCTACTCTTTAATCTGCAAATTCTTCTGCATCCGTGATAATCGACATTCACGCGGACGAAGTCGCGGGCAAAAGCTAGTGAGTTTATATAAACTCACTCAAAAACGCACGTTTACAAACATATGTTTGTAAACGTGCGTTTTTAAATAAAAAAAAACGAAAAAAGAAACAAATAAAAAATAAACATAAAACCAAGCACACACTATCAAGACCGGATTTTAATACAACACGGCTTCCACGGGCGGGCGTAAGAGCCGGGTAGAAGGGGGTATTATTACACCTACGCGGGGTGCGTATCTCGGCTATTTTCCGGATAATTTCCCACAGACTCCTGTGGGCAAGAGACCGTGTTAAAAACAGGGGGATACGGGATACGGCGGCCTCGAATGACGTCACATGTATACTTAGCTTTTTATTTAACATTATTTTTTATCTAGGTTATATTTTGTTTAGTTAAAGGGATGGAACTAATTTCGTCTGTCTTTTGGAGAAGGTCGACTGTTTTGGGATTTTTTTTCAGTTTCAAGATTTCTAGTTTAATAACTTAGATTATGAAACATAAGGCAGATAGACCGGGTGGACAATCTCGTGATTGTATTCGCTTTTAAATTTGTATTTGTATTTGGTTCTTTTTAACGATGAAGCGTTTCGTGCTGTAGGTACTGACTCGTGTTAGTACAGCACGAAGCGCGTTGTAGGTATTCGCTTTTGAATTTGTATTTGCTTTTTTGGCTTCACTCTCAGTGTTCCGCGCGGTCTATCTGCCTTTTGTTCCATAATCTGAGTTTAATAACATAAAGCACTTGTAAAAACTTTAGGTTTGCATTTGTCGACGTAGATAATATTCTTCTTCTTCTGGTGTGGACTACGAAGGTTGGCAGTCAGTTTTGCATACTTTTCCTTTTTTTTCGCGAGGTGGAATAGGGCCGCGGCGCTCGAGATAGGAACCTACGAGAGTGAGTCCACTCTTCTAGCCAAGACTTCTTCTTGCGACCAACACCTCTGTTTCTGGTTACTCTGCTCATCATGATAAGGTGAATCTTTGGCGGATGGCGTATCTTTCGTATCTTATCAGATACGCAACTTTCCTTACTTTGATGCTATCCCAAAGTTTGCGTTTCTAACCCGCACGTCGCAGGATGTCTTCTTTTATAACCTTCTGAGTCTAACTTTTATATTCAGATTTATAATCAATTCAAGAACATAAATAGTATGTATAGACTTTATTTATTCGCTAAATGTGTTTTTATTTGGGAAACTTACAGCTTAACTTACTTTAAACAGTGCTTGTGAAAAATATAGGTAATATTGAAGGCACGTAGAAGTTTTCACGGATAAGACAACGCAACGGAAAGACTTTACTTAGAACTTTGGTGACTGAAGTAGAATTACAGAGAGATACCAACTTATCTGTGGAGAGGCAGTTTTAGGAACTAGTACCTACTTTCCAAAAGACATGATCGAGGTCGTCTTTTGTTTGAACATTTAAGTTTAGTGATGAACAGCGCCACCATTCATTAATTCACTGCAGGTAACCATACAGTTGGACTGTACAATACAATGTTACATCATTCTAACTGGTTTTTCTTAAAAGAGGAGCTCATGGGTAAATAAAAACCGGAACCCTCTAGCCTTAAATTACACACATCTAGTCCATATTCAATGTCAATAAAAATATTTAAAAAATTACCAGAAGACAAACCAAAAAATAAAACCAGAATATTTTTAAATAAATTATTTAAACTACTTAATTTAAAAGAGCTATTACACAGTACACGAATTAATTACATTAATTACACATACATGTATTTGTGTATGTATATCGGCTGTCTGACACCCATAGTACAGGGTCTTCCTAGTTTGGGGTGAGATGGCCATGTGTGAAATGACCCCGCGTATTATTATTATTATTCAATAATAATACATAATTATAAATAACAGATATTTAATAAGTAAAATTCTCAAAGTTCCTCTAATAAGTAGGTATATGTAGGTACCTACTCATTCCTTAGCTTATCCATTCTAGTCACTCCACACAGCCATACACACACACACATTCTCATCTGTGCTATACGTGTTATCTTTTTTCAGCCACTTCCTTCACAGCCCAACATTCCTAATATATAAGTACGACATAAAGTACGACAGGTCTTATCACGGACATGTAGATAGGTAGGTACTATTTCACTGATCCGAGGGTCGCAATTTGTTCCATTGACCTGCCACCATTTCATCCATCCTGAGTTGATCCGGTGCGTTACATCTCGGTCTACTCGATTTTGAAAACGAAATAATTAATAATAATAATTGCCAAAACTACACCCTTAAAATAATTGCAACTCAATACTTCCAAATTTACACAAAAAATTTCGAAAAACCAACTAAAGGTCGGTCCACACAATTGGCCTTCGCAATTTTTTTTTTCCCAACAACGAAATCCCAATTCGAGAAACTAGTTTGCTTCCAAATGACGAATTAATCTCTCGAAAGTTGCTGGCCGGATATTTATTTTGAATGTTTTCTGAAGTAGCGACTCGGAACAAATTGTTGTGACATTTTAGTAGTAAGTTAGGAGACGTCTATTTTATGTTCGAAACAAGTTTGAATAGACAGTGTAGACCGAGTTAATTAATCTTTTTGGACATTTGATTTAATGGACATGTGTGGCAGCTATTAAAGTAGGAGTGGCAGCAATTTTATACGTAAGTAGGTATTGCTTATTGGGTAGACAGAAAATAATGTACTAGATGGAAGTGCCATCGTAACGCGAACTTTACCCATCGATTATGTACAGTCAGCAAAAGAGATAGGTATGCAGGTCATCAGAAATGGTTGAAGTTTACTTAGAAACTGATGGATGTTTTCGAATGAAATTAAATTAAATTATTGAAATGTTGATTCTCTATTACATTTATTTTATTTTAATTCAAAAACTTCCATCGGTTTCTAAGTAAACTTTAACTATATCTGACGACCCTGCATACCTATATCTTTTGCTGACTGTACATGATTCTCAACATTTTTCAAAAATTCTGGTGTTCCATAATGAATATTTGGAATACCTAGTTGTATTTTTTTGTAAGGTCTACAAATCGACGACGATCGTTCCTTAAGATCCTGCCTGTCTGTTACCCGATAAATATAATCTTCGTATCTTCAAGGCACGAGTGAACCTAGGCTAGCGTGCTCCACCTTGGACCGCTTGGACCGTTGTGCTGTTGAATCCTCGTGCCTTCTCTGTAGGAGAAGAGGCCTTTGCCTTGCAGTGGAACCATTATTATTATTTCATTGTTTATTACAAACCGACTACTCACTTGATTTTATTATTTTAAATTATCAAAATGTAATTTCCAAATAGGTAAGTCGGCAACGTGACACTTATAAAAAAATCTTAATTCATTTTTAGGTTACTGATTGTCTTCTAACCCATTTTAATATAAACCAGTGCTACATATAGAAAAAAACAAATTACGTTTTTAACACTTTATTTGTGTACTGATTACGTTTAATAAATAAATAATGGGACATTTCACACATGGCCATAAGTCTTTATACTGATTAAGTAAATAAAATAAATAAATAATATGTGGGGACATTTCACACATGGCCATAAGTCTTTATACTGATTAAGTAAATAAAATAAATAAATAATATGTGGGGACATTTCACACATGGCCATAAGTCTGCACAAACAGATTACCAATAATTACATTAATAAAAAATGCCTTGACTAGCAGTGTACACTTACCTTTATAATAACATTTATTTTAGGAATTGAAGCAATTATGTTCACTTTTTCCGAATTTGGACGCATCAAGTGCTCCTTTAACTTTCTAAAATAACTTCGACGACGATAAATTGATGTTTTTTAGCTGTGGACAGCGGTGGGTAAACCAGCAATGGATAAAGCCAAATAACCCAAAATGCAAAGTTCAAGTAGGTCCCCTGACTGTTGACATGACTCTTAGAGTCATGTTGTAATGTGTTGTTAGCTATAGTGTCTGCCATAGATATCCGTGGTGTCTGCTAATTAAACAGTAATTGAGCTCTAAAATTCCATAAGTTTTCCTGGACTGATATTATTGATTATTTGATTAAATTAATTTTGATTTAATTGAATTTGATTTTACCTATTGAATTTGATTTTTATCTGATTTTAGTTCATTGTATTTGATTTTTATTAATTTATGGTTGGCAATGGGTGTTATTTACTTGAAATAAATGAATGTATTATCTATTATTATAAACTGTAAAATATCTACGTATTTTTTACGAAAAATACGAAGGAAGTAGGTAATGCTTCGAAGTGCGACTTCAAAAAATCTTTCACTGATAACTACACTTAAGCCAAGTGCCATAGGCCAGGTTCTATGGTATTCTTATGGTATGGACATCCACTAAGGCGTACTCGCGGACAGGAGCTAGTTTAGCATAAACCGCATGGGTAGGTACCATCGAAAAAAACCAAACTGTAAGTTGAACTCAACAAGAGTTAGTTTAGCACGGCATGGGTAGGTACAATCGAAAAAAAAAACAAACTTTAAGTTCAATACCCATTTCATACATCAGTACATATAATTTGAATCCCTTAAACGTTCAAATGGACACTTAATTTAAATCCTGCGTCCATTTTGTGCGCTACCTGAACAACCGAATTACAATGACGCAAACGCATGACATATTGGCTACCGGCGCAGAAAGTTGCGCACAAAATTAAAGATGCCGCCTTATTATGTGCCTATTGGATTGACATAATCTGCAAAAACTAAATAAAAGTACCTACCTACGTACTAACAATACAAATAGCTGGCTGTAAAGCAATTACGTATTAAACGTTTGTCAATACGTGTGCTTGCTCAAGTGTAAAAATGGCAATTTTTTTTTTTTGGGTTTTCTGGCCCGTTTACTGGGTAAATAGATGATTTGAAGGCTCAGTAGCTGTCACACGAGACTTAGAAGGTTTTTCGTATCTTAGAGGTTCAGACAAATTCCAGAAGGGCTATTCTTGTAATGAAGAACTTCTAAAATCTAGTCGCAATGTCATTTCAGTGATAGTCAATGTCAAAATCTTGTCAAAAATCTCTTCTTGTCAAATCGATGTTTCTTTTGTTGGTCTTGGACCCAGCAGTCACATTTATCGCGGCACTAGTGGCGTTTTAGTGTCCTCTAAGGTGCAGGTGTAAGGACAGTCAGCATCGCAGTAAGTGGGCAATCGTCAATCGTTTGGTCAGGAAAACCGCACACACTACCCAGGTGTTTGACGGTGAGATCTATAACCCCGTATTTTACTAGGTTGTGATGTGAGAAAAATGTGGGTAAAAATAGAGACATACTCGACAGATTGATAATGTCAACTATCCTAAAAGATTCTAGGGATTGTCTCCCTGGTTAAACATTAAAAATCTCCTTCGGTGTCATCCTACCAAAGATTGGCAGCTGACCTCACTTCACCTAAATTATGTTCTTCTTCTTCTTGCCGTTCGCCTGCAACTACTGAAGGTTGCAACTACGATACGCCTGCAACTACGATAGGCATTGAAAAGTTTGTTCCGAGTCGCTACTAAAGATATGACCGAGGTAGGCAACTTTTCTTGTTTTGATAGTCTGCATTAACTTCCCGTCTCAAAACACCAGCATTAGTATTTTTTTGAGTCCAGCTAATAAATAGAAAGCATGCGGTGCGTCGATATGTCCACATTTTGAAAGCCTCTATATAGGTCTTCTTTGACAGTCCAAGCTTTATCTAAATTCACCGAGAGAGATTTTACCAGAACAGATCGACTAATCTGGTAAAATCCACTTGTTCCTTTCCAATGAATACAGGATACAGGATATCTGAAAATCAATTACATGATTATTCGTATTTACATTTCGGAAACGGTAAAGTTTCTGCCCTATGCGGATTAGCAGATATTGTTGCATAATCATCAGCACGTAATCATCTCCCTAGCCTTTTCTCGGGGTCGGCTTCCAGTCAAAACGGATGCAGCTGAATACCGGTAGGTACTCTACCTGTAGCGACTCCCTATCTGACTTCTAGAACCCAGTTGCTGGGTAACACGAAACCCCTTGGTAAGACTGGTTGTCACATTTTCTCGCTTATTCTGACTACCTTAACGACTGTCAAATATCTACGAGTGACAGCCGGAACTAACGGCTTTACGTGCTTACCGAGGCACGGGGGGTCTTTGTATGAAATTCATGATGGATGGTCACCCATCCACGGACCGACCGTGGCAAGCATAGGTTAACCATGACCGATCCGTACGGCTTTTACTTAACCTTGAGCTCCTCTATAAGGATAACGATGTAAGTAAGAAAATGTCTGTCCGTCAAATCGTGGCGTCATCGGCTAAGGTGAATAAAGACTTACATAATAAAAATCATAACTGAATTTGTTATCATGTTGATTTGTTTTTCGATTAAGGTGCAATAGACCGAAGCACAGTTGGATTCAGTTCTGGTAAAACTAATCAACCCGAGTCAAAATTTCTTCCAATTTTCGACGTAGTTAAATATGTAAAACTGATTATTTTAAGCATAAGTTTTGAATGTACAGACCTGTGTTGTACAGTGATGTAAAAAAGACACGTAATTTTATTGAATTACATTGATATCTCCAACAAAACAACACTACATATACTAAATTGACGAAAATGATAAATGTAGGAAGATGGCAATCATAAGTGTTACATTCATCACCCAATTATTGACAATATTGATTAATTTGTCAAACTGCCAGATTTCACAAGAGGTATGTTTAATAACATTCTTAGATTCTAAATTCGCCAGACCCAAGCATGGCAGACATTTAGCCACAATATTTTTTGTCTTCTCCGGTCGTTTTTGTCAGAGGTGTAGAAAAGAGCTGACAATAAATTGGTCATCTCTCACCGAAGTGTCGTACAGGTCCTGATCTCTAGACTGAATTTTCAGTCTCCCTGAACCTATTGTATACCATCGAGACACAATACTGGCTCAGATGAAGCTGTCGAGCGATAAAACGCAGAGGCATTCCTTGCTAGTAATAACGATTTGAGCGGCTTACATTTCTTTTTGACTTCAGTGTTCCCAGTGACGTACAACATTTGATTGAGGACCAATTTTCATAAACGCCACTTTTATAGGGTTTCAGACCAAACAACATAATGTTTTGTCTAAGAAACTGATTTCTTGTGTTTTAAAAGAAAAGTTGAAAGCTAACAAAATTACCTTTAAAATGATATACCGTAATCCATAGTTCATTACATAGACATTGTAAAACAGGGCAGGTAAACAACCAAACACGTTTGTAAAATTTTACGTTTTGCACAATTTTGTCAAACATCGGCGCTCACGTTCAAACCAAATTTGGCAAATAAGACGTTAGTTTCGCCTCTTCTTTGCGAAGTGATGCTTGCTTGACGTTGAGTATAAGCAACATAGATAAGCATTTCTTGCATTGTTATTTTTAGTTTTGGCACCACTACTTATTTTGTTTCTCTTGATTCTACTTGAATCAACAGAAAATACTTAGCATCGCAGACACGCTCGCAGACATTCTAACTTGATTGTCGAACACACCGTCAATTAAATGTTCTTTCAAACACACAGATTGTTTGACCAATACCTACACCAAACAAGCTCACAGATGATCAAAAAATTTGACAAACACGTATCATTTGTCAAACAGTTTGATCGTTTACCGGATCCTTCAGAAAAGAAGAGAAGCATTAGAATTAGCAGAAAACAAACACTGTTCGATGATTTCATATTAATAGAGCTGTCTTTTTTATTTTCCAGGTGATCACTTACAACGTGACATGTGTTACTCAGAAAACAAAGCAGGTTTTTATTTTCTTATTATATTGCAAATAAACGCTCCGGTGCCTCAGAAAGCACCTAAAGCCCCCCCTGTCATTCGTAACGAGCCCCGGCTGTCATTCGTAAATCTCAGTCGTTATCGGTGATCAGAAGTCCGAAAGTCTGATAGCCAGTCTTACCAAGGGGTATCGTGGTACCTCGGTGGTGGAGGTATACAGATATGCAGTTGCGCCATGGGCAATACTAGTATTCAGCTGAATCCGGTTAGACTGGAAGTCGACCCCAACATTGGAAAGGTTAGGTCGATGATGATACCTATATCTTTAAGAATCCCATACTCAACTTGTCTCATAAAATTGAGACGCTCCGCTTTTGTGCCGCTCTTGTGCCGTGTGGTGCTGGCCATTTCAACCTGTAGGTGTCGTAGAAGGTGACAAAGGGATATTGACCAAAGGATGGGCAGCAGCGTCCTTCTGAGTACCACACCTACTGCGATCGCTAACATGATAAGATGAAAAAGCGATCAGATTTTCAATTTTTATAATTACTTGAATTGACCTACTTAAATATGATAAGATGTGATGTGATGATGGTGATAAGTGCTATACAGAGTGACTGGTAATAAGTGACCGATGCTTAATAACCACATATTGTACCAATTATTAGGACCATTTTTTTCTACTATGACACCCATGAGAATCCATAGGTTTTAGAGATATTTAGGGTCAAAGTAGCAATGTCTTTTTCGGTTTTTCACGAATACCGCGTATTCCAAGTGCCATTACTTACTTACTAAACTTTTTTCCAAACAACCACTAATGACTCAGATGATCCATTTATGTAGGATCGAAGCGTAATTCCTGAAGAAAATTTGATAATTTTGATTGTTTGTTTCGAAGAAGTTTAGTAGTGACACTCATACATAGAAAATATATTTTTTTTTTTTATAACTTGTGACATAGATCTTCTATATCTCCAGAACCAGTCAATTCCCAGGTATGTCCTTGAAGAATATAATGACCCTAGCATTTTTTGGTACCATATGTGGTCTAAATATCGTTCACTAATTACCATTAATCGTTTGGGCATGTGAAGAGAAGGGATGAAACGCATGTCACCAAAAGAGTTAAGAATATAAGTGTGGATGGATGGAGAGGGAAAGGAAGGCCAAAGAAAAGATGGATGGATTGTGTGAAGAATGATATGAAAAAAAAGGGAGTCAGTGAAAGCATGACGTTGGACTCCTGTCCAACGTCATGCTTTCACTGCTTGCTGGAATGAAAGAAGCGCCGACCCCAAGTAACATGGGACAAGAGCAGGAAGATGATGATGAATTACCATGCACGCTATATATTCGAGCCGGGCCATACTTGAAAATGTTACAGCTCCATATTGCAGTAAAAGTATTGTGAGGCAAGCAATAATAATAATCAAAAATCGTCTTTCAGGTTCAAGATTACAAAGTGGATACCAACGAAAGTAGTTTAAATAATAATAGCAAATCAAAGTCACATGACTTTTATATACAAGACAATAAAACGACACTCTTCAACTGTACCAGTGAATGTTTTCCTGTAACATTGACCTCTATGACAGAACTGACACCGAATCTCATTTTGAAATCATGTTTTAATGAAACAACAGTCACAAATAATTGTGAAACAATAAGATACAATAATTTAACTTCAATTGATAAAGTGTTGTTTTTATCTAACGCTATTCCTAACAAAATGTATTTTCTTGGCAATTGTTTTGCAACAAATGGTACTCAGAATAAAGTAACGTGCTTCCAAAAAAATGATGATGCTTATAAAGAACTGTTGATCAATAAAACAGGCGTGCTCGGTGATATAATCTGTGAGGGAGAAGAAGCAATTAAAGAGAAACACCTTGTCTCTACGAGACGAATCGACAAGAACACTGAGATGTCAATGACTTATTGGATTAATGGTATCGTTCCCAAAATTGATCCTAATACAAAGAAAAAACACGCGGTACCAGCTCAATTTCACGTTGAAGGCCACGATGAGGCAGTGCATAAGTGTAATGATGAGGGAGAACATTGTAAATTCGCTCTGGTAGTAACTGGGAAGAGTCTATTAGACAATGCTCACTTTGCCCACGAGCTAGCCCCCGTGGCCTCTCTATTATGAGTAAGTCAAGCGGGTTGGTCGTAAGTTGAAGTACAGGTTGCTCCTAGACTCCTAGTTCCTTCCTAGTTCCTGAAAGTTTTGTTGTACGAAATACTGTTTTATCATAACATGTAAAGATGCCAGCACATCAAGCCATACCAAACTGTCAAATTTTCCCAATTGAATATGAACCTTATACTTTTGTTATAAAGTTAGAAATCTATCAAAGAAATTTGACAGATTGTTGTGACTTGATGTGCGCCAGCACATCTGAATGTGATATTTGTACATTCCTATACAAGGTGTAACGTTAAACACGCAAAACCTCAGACACCCCAAATGATTTTTAATTCAATTAACCTAATTCTGAAAGAAAAAAAATCATAAAAAAAAAAAGTTTTTATGTGCTGTTTTAGTTTTACCAAGACTCGTATTTGCATCGAAATAAGAACTATTATTATCACGCGTATGAGAAACTTTAAATTGAACGACAACCATTTGTGTCTGTTTACCTATTTTGGCAGGTTTGCGCAGGTGATGGCTTGACTTATTAATAAAATAGACAGGGCAACATGTATAATGAAGATTTTTTGAAAAATGTGACCTATATTAAAAAGTGGTTCAATTGATTCTGCTCGTTATTCTAATCAAACTATTTTCAGGTTTTGCGTATTTGACGTTACACCTTTAAACATATTAATTACATTCAACTTATTTCTATACACTATGAAGTTAGTTATAAGTAAATCCCTTGACAACCTTTTCGTAAAACACTTAATATGAATTCTGGCCACTTTACTCATAGAGTAAAACTTTCAATGCCAATTACAAAACAAAAAGCTTGTCAACTTGGTGTCAGAAAAAGGACTTGACTTTTCCCCTGACTTTTGATGTTGAAAAAAAGTATTTTTATACGGACTTATTTGATTTTAATATTATCAGTTATAACTTATCTGTAAAACTTAGTAAAGATTTTTCCGTGAAATAACGATTATAATTATTATTAACAGCACAATTGGCTCGTCATAAGTAAAAGTCGTACGGATCGATCGGTCAAAGGTTAAGCTACGCTTGCCGCGGTCGGTCTGTGGATCCATGGTGACCATCCATTTTATACAGAGACCTATCCGTGCTTTGGAAATCACACAGTCAGTCGTTATGGGTAGTCAGAAGCCAGAAAGTCTAACAAGGAGTATCGTGTTACAAAATCTACGCGGCCGAAGTGCTATTAATTCAAATGAATAAAATATGCATGTATTAAGTTGAAAATATCAATAAACCCGACTGCAATACACAAATAATGTACCTATTTTGATTTATTTGTGTTTATTATATTTTATAATATCAATTTATCAAAACAGTGTCCAAGTCATCGATATCCGTGGTCCAAGTCGACATTAAGGTAAAGGCACCTATTCCCGTTTCTAAAACTAGTAAGGATATCGAAAATAGGTTACAGATTGTAACTAAGTATTAGGAAGATAAATGAAAAAAACAATTATTTTTTCACATCTGGAAACCGAAGAACATGCTTACATGCATACTTAATTACATTATGTATTTCATACTCTGAATTACAATTATGTTGTCAGAAACTTAATTTATCCAGCTCACGTACCGGTGTAACTTTGTTCTACATTATTTCAGCCGAAAGACGTCCACTGTTGGACATAGGCCTCCCCAAGGAGGGGTTTGTTCTACGCCCGGGCGAAAAATCAAACAAAATTTTCAATAAAATTATAAATTCATTTACAATCCCCCATGACAAAATATCGAAACAGCAAGAAAGAAAAATGAACACATAGGAACATTCTTTTGAAAAAATAAAAAGGTAACCTCAAAAGAACGGCAGACATTTAAATAAAGAGCAACGCAGCGCGTCGGCGCCAACGTTCCGTGGTTGTTTTTTTTAGAGACCACGATTCAATTTGCTGAGTATCAAGCATGGAGGTCAATGTCAGTTATACCTGTATGCCGCTAATTAACTAGGGCACGGCTATTTATGAAAAAAAAACAGTGGAGGCTTATTATGTTATCGTCAGATAACTTAAATATAGCGGTTACATATATGTTGCTTATCTATATATGTATGTATTTGTGTATGTATATCAGCTATCTGACACCTATAGTACAGGGTCTCCCTAGTTTGGGGTCAGATGGCCATGTGTAAAATGTCCCTACATATTATTATTATTATTTTTTTTATTAAAAAGCTGTCCAATTGGGTAATTGGCATCGTTAACTAATAATTTTATTCCAAGACCTATATGTAACTCTACAAAAACCCTTTAACAAACCTTGAAAAGCTGATTAATTTTTATGATTATTAGCTGCTTATAAAAAAAAAGGTATGTCCAGCCAGTTCATAGAGCTGTCAAATTTTCCCTTGAATATGAACCTTATGCTTTTGGTATAAAGTTGAAAATCTATCAAAGAAATTTGACAGATTCTTGTAGCTTGATGTGCTGGCCTCTGTAAAATATTTACACGCATAATAAAAAATAAAATCTATTACTATTAAACTAAAAAGCTAATACAAAAAGGCATACTTACAAAAGTTAAATTAATTATTTACCATTAATATTATCGGAAAGGTCGATCCCGGAAAACGTTCAGCGACATCGTGGTAGAAGACCCAGGCGAAGACGGCTGGATGAACTTGACGCTAGCAAGAGGGATTCGTCCACACTAGGTCTTTTGTTCTATTGCTGTCGCCACCCTGTAGATTGACAAAAACGGATCAACTCACTGTGTTGCCGGTTTCGTCCCACTCACAGCACAGTGAGTTAATCCGTTTTTCTCAATCTATAAATAGTTTGTTTAAATTTTTGACAGCTAATAAAAATAATGTCATTTAGTTTTCAAAATAATAAGAGTTGTAAATGTTAGGAACAATTATTTAGATAATGATAATAATATGTGGGGACATTTCACACTGTATGGCATCTGACCCCAAACTAGGGAGACCCTGGACCATGGGTGTCAGACAGCTGATATACATACACAAATATGTTTTAAATACATACATATATAGATAAACAACACCCAGACACAAGGCAAACAAGTGCTCATCACACAAATATTTAGATGAAAGTTATTCGAGTCCTAGGACTTTTGAACTACATAAACGGACCTTTAATTGCTACCAGAATATAAAAACATAATTCGGTTAAATAGTACTTTCGATTTCTTGATAGCCAGTGACAGCGTATGAGTTACGTTGCAGATGCTGGACTGGCGGTATTATACGCGGCGGGGTGCCTGAGCCGAGTCCCGGACCACCCGACTGCGGTATAGCGCTACTGCTTAAGAATTAGGTGAGACGGGCAACCCTGAGGAAAGAACATTTCGGAGAGTGTGCTTTGAAAGAAAGAAAGAAAGAAGAATACCAGTACCAGAAAGAAGAGTACCTGAATACCAGTGTTTTACATGAAGCGACTGTCTATCAGATCTCCACAACCCAGTTCTGGGTAACACGATAACACCCCTTGATAAAACTGGTTATCAGACTTTCTGGCTTCTGACTACCCATAACGACTGCCAAAGATCTACGAATGACAGCCGGGACCAACGGCTTTACGTGCTTGCCGAGGCACGGAGGGAACTTGGTATGAAATGGATGGTCACCCATCCCCAGACCGACCGCGGCAAGCGTAGCTTAATCTTTGATCGATCGATCTGTACGGCTTTTACTAAGCCACGAGCTCCTGCTTTGTAATTGCACAACTTAATTCCTAACGGCGAAGCGTCATTGCTATATGGTTGAAGTTCCACGGTCTCGAACCAAGCGATTTTTCTTCCATAAATTATTGTGCGAACTGCCAGACTGTGGAATTCGCCGCCCGCCTCTCTGTTCCCTGATAATTATAATCTGGGTATATTCAAGGCACGAGTGATCATCACTTAGGACCAGGTATATAACTTCCCAGAAAGGTTGTTATATTTACCGCCGTTTGACGTTTTCGGCATCTGCAGCAGCCACCCCAGTACAACACGACGTGCTAGGAAGAAAAAAAAATTAATTATCATAAGACTTTGAATGTTTTGTTTATGTGTATTACTTACAAGTCTTGGGCCTTATGACTTATGCCCAGCAGTGGGCATCTAAAGGTTGACATGATGGTGTTGATGAATCAGAATTTTGTAAAAACTTGGTCGTGGAATTTCTAGCTCCTTCGTTTCCATAGACAGACCTACGATATGGAATTCTTCTGTCGAACTGACCGAGTTCTTTACAATTCAAATGTGGCTGTAAATTAGACGACACGGTTGGCTGAGGAATTGACTGCTACGCTGCGTGTTACGGGTTCGATTCTCTCACGGAACAAATAGGGCGTTTGTGCACTACAAGGAATTTTACTGTCCGCCGGTCCGATTTTTTACGGTCCGATACCGAGTCTCGTAGATTCAGATCAGGTTCAATTCCAAAATCGGACTGCCGGACGGTAAAATTCCTTGTAGTGCACAAACGCCCTTACTCGTATGGCCTACAGGTATTTGTTTCTTGCTGTTTGTGTAAGTATGTGAGTTTAGATGTTTGTAAACGCCGCACCCACAATACAGGAGAAATTCCTAGTGTGGGTCAAAGATTTTTAAAGAAAAAAGTTATGCTTTCACTGTGATTTGATTTGTCACAGACCACACATAATTTCAAATACTCACGGAACTTCAAGTCCTGCCTATCCTCGTTCTTGGTACAGCTTACACCGCCACGTGGTCCCACGAGCGGCGTCTTTGTCGGCGGATCAAACGCCACGCGTCGCCGCGCGCGCCGTACACCGACCTGCGCCGACGCAGCTTTGGAGACATAAGGGATGAGCGAACGGAGATTAAGGAGGCTTTACTAGATTATATTTTAATACTGTTATATAAGATGCAAAACGGGCACAGGTGTCCTTTCTAAGCCGTCATGATGCAGTAGTTAGATTTTGTTAAGTTTACGCAATGCATGCTGAAGCTGTCATCAAATCATCAATAATACCGTCGTATTAGTAAACATTACGACACGGTTGGCGTGGCTGAGTGATCGACTGCTGCGCAGCGTGTTGCGGGTTCGATTCCCGCACAGGGTAAATATTTGTGTGATGAGCACTTGTGTTTGCCTTGTGTCTGGGTGTTGTTTATCTATATATGTATGTATTTAAAATGTATTTGTGTATGTATATCAGCTGTCTGACACCCATAGTACGGGGTCTCCTTAGTTTGGGGTCAGATGGCCGTGGTTGGGCAATAGTCTCTTCTCATACAGAAAAGACATCAGCATAGATCACCAAATTTGCTCAATGCGGCTTGGCGAAATCAAATCCTCAATAGCTTACAACAGGCATATCGTGTTTAGGCGTGAGAGATTTATCTTGACAAAATACTTTTTATTTATGCGCGTAAACGCTTTTTTAACCGATATAAAAAAAGGAGGTCTTAAAATATGCTAAAAGCTTTTTTAACCGACTTAAAAAAAGGAGGTTCTCAGTTCGACCCGTATGTTTGTATGTATGTATGTTTGTCCGCGATTATCTCCCGTTTGGCTGAACTGATTTTGATGCGGTTTTCAGAAAAGTGTTTGTTACATTCTGGAGATGGTTTTAGTATACAACAAACAGAAATTTATTCTGGGTTTTTTGAAAAAAAACAACAAAAACCGAGAAGACGCTTTCGTTTCTCTCCATCTTTGGAGGATTTTCAATCTCTGTTTTAACTGTGTTCCCGTTTCTTAATGGATTTGGGTGATAGGGAGGCCGTAAAAACTAAACAGTGATAAATAACTTTAACACAGAACACACGACTTTAGTTTCGAAAGTCGGTGGCAATATAAAACAACAAACAGAACAAAGCCACTGACTTCTGAAACTAAAGTCAGTAAAGTTTTAGAAGGCGGTTCTCTTTTTTCAAAAAAGTTTTCTTCATTTGTTTCTATACACTTTTTACAGCACTCACTTTTGTAAAGAGCTCTTTATTTAGATATGACATTCACAGGGAATGAAACGCTTGTGAACAAAAGAGTTATGAAAATAAATATGAATGAATGGAGAAGACGAGGAAGGCTGAAGAAATGATGGATGGATTGTGTGAAGAATGATATGAAAAAGAAGGGAGTTAGTGTTATCATACCGGTTGACAGTATGGGATAGGACGAAATTTCAAGACTTAGGTACTTGACTTACCCCAGTATTAAAAGCCCCTTTGTGTCTATTGACCTAGTTCTGTTCTGTCTCCTGCTTGATTTGGAGGCTCCGGTATGTTTTTTCTTACTCCTCCGTCTGTTCTTTTCTCATAAATTTCGTTGCGGTGTCCAATACAGTTGTAATGTTTCTCCGGCACTTTTCAAGCTTTATTGCCTCGACGCTTTTCTTGTAGCCCCTGTTGATTCTGGCTGTCAGAAGTTTCAGTGGTTTGGAAGTGTGGCGGACTTTTCCCAAAAAAAATGGATGGAATGGAAGAAGAAGACTGGTTGCGCCGACCTCGACCCCAACTCCCATGTGTGATGATGACTTAGGTATCACATATCGCAAATCTTCTATAACTTGTACCGCCTCTTATATGCAGTCCAGGAATGGAATGCGGTGTCATACGGTGCGGTCTTCTAATCGATTGTAAGCTCTAAGCTGAGCGGGTATGTAGGAGCACTGCCTTTATTTTTATGCTGATCTGAGTAGAAGTGTGTTGATACTCAGTCGCATAAGGACTTTCCTACTAAAAGTAAACGCGATATCGTCTCTTCTCTATTCATGGTGAAAGTGATATCGTGACACAAACCTTTACCATATGTCTAAGTCAAAATCAAATCATTTATCACGAAAGGCACTTTTGAACGTCATATCAGAAAAATGACATCTAGTTACACCTTCCAAAAAGTAGTTTTGTAGAGAATGGAAGTAGAGGATCCTAAAGAGCTTATTGCACAGTGCTCATCTACTACTTTAATTCCATAAAAATAGCTAGTGAATTAAAAATCTGATCGTATAACGCCCTGAAGGTGCATTTACAACGCTATCAATACCAAACTCCAGAAATGGACCAGGCATGATATTCCTCGCTTCCCATGTATGCAGAATGCGTCGTGACAGATAGGACGGAGTCATCATGCAGTGGGTGCCAGAAGACGGGAGTCATCACTGAGGGAGTCCCAGAAAACGCTGACGTAATGACTTAGAAACGTTTAGGGGAGATTGGCCAAAGAAGACACTACGTAGGGAAGAGTGAAACGATTTTGGGGAGGGTTCAGTCGTGGGATAATAGAAGTATTATTAGCTGAAACTCTTAATGAATCAGTTGCTTTAAGTCATAGAACGTGGTTAGGTCTTTTATCATCGAGCGACTCTTTATTTTAGAGACCACCTTTCGTTTCGACTTTGTTCTCAGCAACATTACCACCTGTTAACGTACCTATGTGAAGAAACATATCTTAGGTACTTTCTAAAGATCCCCACGAAGAGTAGTAGCAACTCTTCTGTGTAGATAAAGTTGAATTCCCCACGAAGTCTAACTATTCTTCTAGCTAAAGAACGACTAAGATTTTTCATCTTTCCCCATCCACATCGCAATTAAGCCCTGTCCCTACAAACTATAAGGGTCATGCCACATTTATGCACAAATACCGAGAACAGGTCCGTATCGCAGCGATACGGTCAATTAGTGCTGGGCCACACATGCGTATCGCGACGCAATCGTGAATCCAAAACGCGGCGTTCTGTACTTGCGCGAATTAAGAATGTACACGTGAAGATTAAAATAAGGGAAGCACGGGAAATGAGGAGTCCCTAGATTTCTTTGAAATTGTTTTATTTTTTTCTTTTCTTGTTTTTAAACCACGACGAAAACGTAAGAGGGATGTAATAAGTTTAACGTGTTTATTTGTGTCTGTCCGTAGCATTGTAGGTCCAAATAGCATGGACCGATTTAGACGCGGTTTTTAATAGAAACCTGCCTTTGGGTAAAAAGCTTTTAGCTCGTTGGTACTAGTACGATGAAGATCGGATACGCCAATCCGAAGATACCAGCATTTGGACATTATGATGAAAAAAAAAAATTCTGACATAAAAGTTGTCATTCTGGCTACTTTCGCATTTATAATATTAGTATGGGTATGGAGCTCGTGGCTACTCCGTGCCTCGGAAAGCACGTAAATCCGTTGATCCCGGCTGTCATTCATAGATCTTTGGCAGTCGTTAAGGGTAGTCAGAAACCAGAAAGTCTGACGACCAGTCTTAACAAGGGGTAACACGATAGTGTTACCAAGTAACTGGGTTGTAGAGGTCCGATAGGCGGTCGCTCCATGTAAAACGCAGGTATTCAGCTATATCTGGTTAGTCTGGAAGCCGGCCCCAACTTAGTTGGGAAAAGGCTAGATGATGAATTCGAAAATTCGACGTTTAGAAGTCTTTAATTTCAAAATTCATCTGACCACACACTATCGACGTATAAATATTTTACATCTAAACTACATGGCGAAACCTGTGGGTCCGTGTACAAAAATGAATTAATACATAAATAAGGTCAGACGAGGTATAAATAAATAAATACAAATGGAGGCTACTGGCGCCACACTCGCCGACGCGGACGATCCTCTTATTGCCCAATATGTGGACAAAAGCTCCGTGGAGCCGGTATAACAGCAATATTTTATTATGTCGGATATATTTTTATTTTAGAAAGGAGATCATTGTCTGCCTAGCTTTTTCCCAAGTATGTTGGGGTCAGCGTACAGTCTAACAAGAAGCAGCTGAGCTGGACTGAATGTCTATCTGACCTCAACAAACCAGGTAACAAGATATCTCGTGGTAAGACTGGTTGTCAGACTACCGATATCGACTGCGAAGATTTACGAATGACATCTAGGACATACGTCACGTGCATTACGTGCATTTCGAGGCTCGGAGGAATTTCGGTATGAAATGTGTGGTCGACAGCTTTACTAATAATGGCCGATTGATTTGTACGGTTTTTACTCAGCCTTTGCCGTTTTAGAAAGGAGATACAAGAATACACTCTATGTGAGTGGAAACTTTTTTGTGCCTACTAAATAATTATTTAAACTTTAGCCAATTGCGCATATAGGTATATATGCGGCAATTGGCTGCGCTGAACTTGAATGGTACATACCTACTTCAGAAATTACAAAAAAAATAGAATTTGCTTCATCATTTGGTGAGTAATGTAGTTATTTTAATTTACAAAAACTAATAAAATAATGATATAATTTCAATAGGGCAGGATCTGGAAGGTAGAGTATCTTAAAACTGGATGAGAATTTAACCAATCAATATTCTATCTTCAAACCATTTCAGAAATAAATCGTTAAAGTTTGAATATATTTCTACCTAATTATCTTTATCATCCATCCGTTTTATAATGTGTAAGTACTTCGTACCAGCTTATCAATAAAGAAAATATCTTCAAGTCTCCAGAAAAAATCTTCCGAAAATTTTATAAAACCAATATCAACTCCACATCATTTCCTGTTACACAAGCTTATCCGATTTATAAACGCAATATTGTATTTGTATAAAACAATAGGCTTATTATAGGTGGTTCGCAGTCGCGGTTACATTCTGTTTTTATTTTATTTTGTCGCTACAGAACCCACGCGAGATCGTACCCTTCGCATCGTATTTATACATACATATTTTATATGAATGTGGAAGTACATTTTGAGTACGAAGCGTGTATTTTCCGTGACGGGGTTAATGTGGTGTCAGGCGTTATTGTAGGGTTAAACGTTAATGAGCAAATGGATCGATTTGGACTTTCTTACTGGATATTCTCCATAGAGAGCTACCTCCGTTTAGGAACGAGCAAGTAGCTTCAACTTTTCTGACCGACTCCTTGACAATTCAAAAGTGCCGGAAATGGTTTCATCGTCACCAGCCTGAAGTCGTCCACTGTTGAACAAAGGCCTCCGCCAAAAGGGGTTGCACTAATCCCCACGCTTGGCAGGCGTCTTGGGGATCGCAGTGAAGTTGTTAAGCACACGGAAGCCGTTGCTGCCCGACTTCCGTATTGGACTTGATGACTTCTGAAATGGTTTAAGAGGTAATTAAAATGAATGTTTTGTCTTTGACATTTATGGGGACTTTTTTTTTTTTTTATCAATTGATACGCATACGTTTGACCACTATCTCACCTGATGGGAAGCGATGATGCGGTCTAAGATGGAGCACGCTTGCCTAGAAGTAACCTATTCACTCTTGACTTAAAGACTCCCAGGTTGTAGCTATCAGGAAACACAGACTCAGGCAGGGAATTCCACTCCTAAGCAGTACAAAGAATAAGGACTACAAAGGACTTATAAGGAATACAAAAGTATTATAGTCATAACATATTTTGTGACGACAGGATTCAGATTGGCTGCTGCGCTGCGTATCGCGGGTTCGATTCTCACGGAACAAATATTTGTATACCTTCAGGTAGTTGTTCTGGGTCGGGCTGTTTGTGAATGTGAGTTTATATGTTTGTAAACGCACACACAGGAAATACAGGATACAGAAAAAGGCAACGTTTTGTAATAAAAAAAAATTGTAAGTAATTAATCACTAGCAATTGTGACTTTTTCAATTTCATATGTACTTAAGGCGCTAACAAGCGACTTTTGCAGATTTTAAACTGACAATCACGTCAAAATGTGTAGTGTACATGATTTGAAAAAAATATATGTTAAACTAGAACATTCTCTTAATCATTTAGTATGTGAATATTTTTAATTAAGTTCATTTAAATAGTTATAGTAGCAATCACCAGCCATTAAAGTCGCCGACGGGTAGACTTGTTAGATGGGCTTTAAAGCTTCAATGCTTTAACATTCAGTTTCAGTATACGCCTGGAAAGGCTAATGTCATTGCCGATACGCTTAGTCGGCCAAGCTGCAAAGAAGAAACCAAGGAGCAGTGTGGAATTTGTCCTGTAGTCGTTGAACTTACCCGCTAGGAGTGCTACCGACCTTCGACGTGCGCAGCTAGATGATGTGGAACTTAAGAAAATCATTAGCGATCTAGAGGATACATCTGATCCGGAGTCTATAGGTCTTAAGCGTTGGTCCGAAAGAGGTTACTTCCTGCAACAAGGCGTTTTGTATAGGTACAGTCCCGACGTAGACAGTGAAGAACCACAGCTGGTAGTTCCAACTTCTTTACGCCTCGAAATCATGAAAGAGTCTCATGACTCTGATTTAGCGAGGCACCATGGAGTAGACAGAACTTACAATAGAATCTCTCAAGGTTTTTATTTTCCTTGTTTTTGTTTGTTTTAGGCACAATAATCTTAATGAGTTAACAAGAAAGACAAAGCCAATAGAATGACGTCATAATCAAGTCAAGGTATGCACAGCAGGTTAATACAAAAAACTTGTTCACTATTCCATCTCAAGAACACCCATGGCTAACTAAAGGGTGGTCTTGTAACCGGTAACCTGCATGTACAAAATAACCCAAAGATACATAAACCAACGGATAATACAACATACAATAATTAACACAATCATTGATCATCAGAACGCACGCGTCAGTCTTTTGATCAGCCGCCCGCCGGTGATTGGTCAACGATTAACGGCAATCGATTCGTATTGGCCCGTTCAAATTTGGAATGATCACTGTGACTAATTGAGAAAATTCGTTCGCCATTTGCGCATGGGCAAGTAATTGATTCGACGTGTTCACTACTTGATTAATTCTGGTTTTGTAATAGCTGTACTTATGGTAGGTAGATAGGTACCTGTCTTAAAAAATATTATTTATGACAGCTCAATGATTGGGGCCTCAAGTCTGCTATTACAATAGTGTCAGAATGGTCTATCATTGATTTCATAATCGTTGATTTTGACAAGTTTGGTAATCTACTAATATAATGGAGTCATTATGACTTTCCAATGGTCAACCACTGACACGCCATTGAAAAAAAGGTTATAGAATGGTAATCTCGTACAAAATGACAACTGAATGACAGACTTAGGCGGGAATCTCGTACAAAATGACAACTGAATGACAGACTTAGGCGGTAATCTGCTACAATTTTGACAGTTCCTTTGAGCAGTGACCTACCATTAGAACGTCATTGTGCAGTTATTGCTTTTAATTCGACCGACCAATGATCCACCATTATGAATTTAGCAGATTACTTTTATCAAAATGACAATGGGATCGTGCTGGAATTACGAAATTATAAAAATAGCAGACTTGGCCCCCTGGGGGCACGGCTGTGCTCCCGCCAAGACGAGCCAAGCGAAGCGCACTACCTACCTTTTCTCGAAGCGCTTCATTGTTTTTTTTGAACCCTCATAACTTGGGTTTGGATTATTCCAGATAAACAAAATTCTCGGGATTAGATGTCAGTAACAGACCTATTACCTAAATATATAAAGTTTCAATTGCAGAGCTTTTATGCTTTAGATTTGATTAACATCTAAAAAAAAAATGTGAGCCGTCACGGGACGCCTGGCAGATGTGAAACATCGACATTATTTTGTAAAAGTAATATGCAGAAAAGAACAGATTGTGATAGGAACTAAATATGTCATAATGATAAAATAAAATATTACGATTTTTTTTCCAGATAACGATGGCTATTTATTGAATAAACATTTATTTTCATTAAATACAAAAATTTACGAATTTATTTCAAATCGTGACTATTTAATTCGTTTAATCAGTGACTTCGGTAATCGCACAGTCGATTGCGCATGGCGACGCGTCGCCACACCGTACACACTACTGCATATAGACTGTATATATATACCATCATATAGCCTGGCGACGCGTCGCCACGGCAGAAATCGGTTTTACGTGCGTCTATAGATGTTTTACATCAAAAAGCCCGATTTCGTCATTGACTCACTCTCTGATGGTCTTCAAAAATTCTGGGGTACTTCCTGAGGTCCTAGACAGTAGTTAGTGGCTTTGTTCTGCTTGTTGTTTTGTATTGCCACCCACTTCTGAAACTAAAGTAATGTGTGTTCTGTGCTAAATTTATTTTTCACTTTTTAGTTTAAAAAAATTGTTATTTTCCTCTTTTTAGTATCGCTTTAACATCGAAATCCATAAAGAAACGGCTACACAGTTGAAACAAAACAAAGTCCTCCAAAGATTGAAGAAACTAGAACGTCATCTATGTGATTTTATGGGACTTTATTGATTTTTTCAAAAAGCGCTGATTCAATTTCGATTATGAAAAATTATATGGGACCATTTCGGAATAAACCCCTTTCGAACAAAAAAGGAAATTTGCAAATCCGTTAATATATGACGGAGTTATGCCCGAACATACATTAAAAAAAAATACAAACATTCGAATTGATAACCTCCTCCTTTTTGAAGTCGGTTTATAAAATGCAATACAGGAATCAGGATAAGGTAAGTTATACACGTCCACTTCAAAAAACTAATCAAAACTCCGGTCAAACTTTGCAACCCCAAAAAGTTAAGAAAAAAAACTTACAAATGAAACCGTATAATCTTGAAACTGGCCAACAGGTCATTTCTGTATCAATAATAAACTACCCCATCGTTCTTAAAAATACACTTAAGTCAACCCTTCATGTATAATTCTACAATCCCTAGGGGCGCTAATGTCACGCCTCCAGCACGAACTTAATAACAACAAAACTAACAATCAAATACCACAGTTAACAAAAAAAACAACCTTAAAACAATGCATGTAAAGTATATTTTACTTTGACAAGAATCTAGCGTAGAACGGGGTAATATGGCACACTAGTTTGAAGAATAAGACTTCAGGTGCTATGCAAAATTTGTAGTGCACTCACAGTAGTAACTTTTTCTTCTCGAATAAGGTTCAAAATTGTGTAAGAATGAGGTTATCGTATATTTGTTTGAGGTTAGGTGACAATCGCGACGCCATGTTGGTTTAGTGGGGAAGTGGGGGAAACTATGGGGTGACTAATAAGAGGTTTATGGCACTTTAATTGGGCTCGCGATGGAAATTGATACGATAAATACAGGGAAATCGATGACTTGTGTTTTATTCAAATAACAAGGACTTTTGGTCTGTGAATGAGGAAGTTTGGTTTTAAGGCAAAATTAGGTGTTTATTGGTACTTATGAAAATAGTAACTATAGTACCTATTATAATAATGATTATATTTTTAAATCAAAATGTTAAGATTATATTTGCCCTGTTACAAGAAATTTATGTCAAAAGCAGGCCTATTCCGTAATAAAAACTAGAACTGGGTACTGAGGTACCCTTAAAAAAACCAAGAGACAATACCAAACAAAGGGATCATACAAAAGAATCTACAAAAGTAACTAGAGCATAAATAAACGTAAAATATGGTCCAAAAATACAAGCGCACAAAGAATTTCATATTGTAGGCTCAAGAATTTCAAGTGCTAATTTCGAGCTCTTCGCCTCAAGTTGGGTTAGCACTTAAGAGCAATCGGGGGTTGAGGGGCTATATTAGGCTATATTGGGCTATATTAGAGGCCACCTTGTGCGAGTGAGTCGTCTCCATGACACCTTTAGATGTCCGGTCCGTAGCGTTACCATCGGTCTGTAGAAGAATTTGAAGTAATGTTTATAAAAAATTAAATGGACAGCAAAAATAATAATAATAATATGTGGGGACAATTCACACACGGCCATCTAACCCCAAACTAGGGAGACCCTGTACTATGGGTGTCAGACAGCTGATATACATACACAAATACATTTTTAAATACAAACTTAAATAGATAAACAACACCCAGACACAACGCAAACACAAGTGCTCATCACACAAATACCTTACTACTTTACCCTGGGCGGGATTCGAACCCGCAACACGCTGCGCAGCAGTCGATCGCTCAGCCACTGCGCCAAACGTGTCGTATATGTACGATTAACAAAGAATATAAGGAACCAGGTTGTTGGTTATAGCTGAAGTTTCATTCGGAAACATCCATCGATTTCTAAGTAAACATCAACTGTATCCAACGAACCCGGGGGCAAAGTCTGCTATTTGTATAATTTCGTCATTCCAATACGATCCCTTTGTCATTTTGCTACAAGTTCGTAATCTGCTAAATTCATAATGGTCGATCATTGGTCGGTCGAATTAAAAGCAATGGCTGCATAATGACGTTGTAATGGTAGGTCACTGATCAAAGTAACTGTCGAAATTTTTGCAGATTACCACCTAAGTCCTATATCATTTCTTTCAATGGCGTGTCAGTGGTTGACCATAGTGACGCCATTATATTAGTAGATTACCAAACTTGTCAAAATCAACAATTATAAAATCGATGATAGATCATTCTGACACTATTGTAATAGCAGACTTGAGGCTCTGGTTACTTAACTCCTTTGGTCACTGTACATAGATTAGGTTTTAAAGTAAACGTATCAAAATGGCAACTACCCAAAGGTGCTTATTCACACATTATACGAGGAGAGGCGAATGTTTGTTAAGTGGTAAAATGGTGACGAATTATTAAACTAGATTCTGATATGCACAGTAACATTCACTGCAAAGTTATATGCTACAAATAATCGTAAGATATACACGACGTCATTTTAAAGCTTACAGACGGTATAGATTGAGAAAAACGGATTACTAACTGTGGTATACAATTCGGTGGGTTAGATTAATACCTTTATATGTATGCCAAAACACAGCTTATTTAGATCAGTCGTCGAGGTAGATTGAGTAACAAACATCCAAACTTTCACATTTCATATAATAGTAAGAATAATAATATACATCGTTTGATGTAGGCCCACGCCCAAAGTGTCACTACACTAGCACTTCAGAGGACTGGAAAAATGCCAATGATCTTGCAAAAACGCAGCTACATTACAGCTCAATTGCTCAGTTAGCAGATCCAAGAGTCATGTCGACAGCCTTAAGGGTTTAATAATAATAATAATAATAATAAAACTTTAATTCGGACAACAAGGATCCATAGAATGTTAGTAACATAGAAAAACTTATCACCTAGTGTTAGTAAACATCAACCTCCGCACAAACTGCTGTACAATTGGAGAGCCGAAGCTCTCTGCAACAGTTTTCAGGATGCTGTTTTGACTGTCCCTCACTCTCCTCAGTAGCGACGCGGTTTTCTTGCGTATAATCGCATAGAAACCGTCTGTACGGGTTTGCGCGAACATTTCCGACGCGCTACAGTAACGAGGCAGTCTCAACAACATCCTGAAAGCATTGTTATATTGGACGCGCAGGGCATCCAGCGATCTCTTAGTATAATTGACCCATAGATTGCTCGTGTACAGACTTTGGCAATAAGCCTTGAAAAGTGTTACTTTAACTAGGTCTGTACATCGCGCAAATCTACGAGACAACATATTACTCCGGACCGCTAGAGCCCTACGCTCCCTCTCAATGTCTACATCGTCCCTGAGGTCGGCGGCAAGAAAATGCCCCAGGTATTTAAAAGTGGACACCCTCTCGATTGGTGACCCGTTCACGAGCAACTCGGGTCCTTCTCCACGGCGTTTGCCGCCGACCTCAAAGACCATGTATTCACATTTCTTCACATTATACTTCAACCCATGCGCGGCAGCGTAGGCTTCACAGGTTCCAATCAGCTCCCTGATTCCCCCCACCGACGGACCCAGCAACACCATGTCATCTGCATAGCTGATGTTGTTAATTCTAACCCCATCAACACTGCATCCGACACGCATGCTGCTGAGTGCGACTATGAGGTCATCCACGTAGAGGTTGAAGACCACGGAGAGGTTGAGTTAATGGGTTGAGTCCAGGCTAAACGGATGCAGCTGAATACCAGTGTTTAAATGTGGTGAGACTGACATATTGGGTCAAAGTAATTTAACAAAAATGAAAAAGATAACTACCATTGAAAAGAAGAATTAAGATACTTTTGAAGGCTAATAAGCCGACCTCCAATTGTACGCCAAAGATGAAGCAATACAGAAAACCAGAATTGAAATAGTGCACTTAGATATATCCTAAAAAAAAACTATATAAAGAAATTGATTAATTTATACCGTAGAATATAAGTTTTAAATGAAAATGACTTACTAGAGAGGAAACATTAAAAGTTAAGTGTCCTTGATACTGCAATAAAATAAGTTTAATTCAACCTGCGTACTCAGTAATTGGCCGTCCTTTGTATCGCGCCGACAGAAATTAAAACCTGAGATGGGATATTGACATAAATAAGTGAAAGACAGTTGTTAATTGTACCTTCTCGTGTTTAATAAATCTTCGTCTTAAGTGGACGTGTTTTTTGTTGAGATAGATGTGTGGAGAGGGCAGAATGGATAAGGTGAGAAATGAGATATTCTTAGTTTAAAAGTGGCCCCAGTGACAGAAAAGTTGAAAGGGTATGGCTTGTCCTGGTATGGGCAGGGATGTTACGCATGGGACTAAAAGAGTTATAAATATAAATGTAAATGGATGGAGAGGGAGAGAAAGGCCAAAGAAAAGATGGATAAATTGTGTGAAGAATGACGTGAAAGAAAAGAGAGCTAACATGACGGTTGATAGGACAGAATAGAAGAAGGTAATGTGTTACGCCGACCCCAATTAACGTAGCAAGAAAATGGTGTGGCCGTGTTTTTGTTAGACGCTCCATTGCTAATGGTCGTTGGTAAGTATCGGTCTTTTTCCCTGGTGTTAGATTATGTTATTGGTAAAAAATGTTACCCAGTAAATTAAAAGGTGATAGAATTACTATGGGCTAAGATCTCGAAGTCGGCAGACTTACCATTTGCACCTGATGTTGGAAAAATGGCCGAGCACTGAAACTATCAAGTACGTGCTACTAACTATAAACTACATGCTCTTCTAGATCTTTCTCTAACCTTCTTTATCACCCTTCATAGAAACCGTAAGAAGAAACTAATCATTACAATGTTTAATTAGTGAATCAAGACAGATACAAGTAAAATCGATTTAGAACGTCCCGTTTTTATTAACAATTAACAACGCTAGGATCTCTCCCCGGGGAGTGTCCGAGCTAAAATAGCACCCACCTATGTCATCTCAAGGGTGTCATAGAAGGCGAATAAGGGAAAATCCGGAAGTCGGGCAGCACCTTCCGTGTAGTCAACAACTTCAATGTGATCCCCAAGACGACTGCCAAGCGTTGAGATTATGGCAAGTCCTTATATGATGGGGCAGGACTTTGATCAACAGTGGACGTCTTGTGGCTGATGATGATGATGAGGATCTCTCAATTAACATAGACACGTCATTTATTGCGATTGCCATGCTTAAACGTAACAACTATGGAAAGAACTATAAGTAGTAGTAGATCTCTGGGAGAAGGAGCTTGTGAGGTTAAGTACAGACGCCAGCAATTCAGGCAATCCCACTCTCTCAAAACTACCCAATTGAACATGAACCTTATCCTTTTGTAATAAAGTTGAAAAACTATCAAAAATAATTGGCAGATTGGGGTAGCTTGATGTACTGGCCTCTGTACTACCATCGTTACTATTTCTGCCGCGAAGCAATGTGGCTGTGTTCTGGATTGATAGGTATTGGTGCCGGTGTCATTATAGGCACATGAGACATTTTAAGTTTGTTCCTGGGATGGCAACGCAGGTCTATGTACCGGTGACTACTTAAGATCAGAATGGCCGACGACTTGTTTTAGTAAACAAGTCATGTCGCTGACTATATAACTCTTCACAAACTAAACTAAAATTAGACAACTGTAGGCCTAGCCAAGTTACAAACGTTTCGTATCGTATCTCTTTAGTAATAATTAACGCCTCGTCGTAATCCATTTTTGATTCTTGATGTTGAGATGACGTCATTCCCATACATTTGATTAGTTTTCTATTAGCGTTATCGATTGTAGATTGTCAATTTGGCTAAGTCTGCTGGTATTGCAGATATCTTTAAGTCGTTCGTGGTACAAGTTCCAACCATACATTTGCAGACCTTCTTAAGAGGACTTTTGGCCGACAGTGTTATATCGGGGGGTAGGGGGATATCTACGCTTCCGAGGACGGTCACGCGACACCTCGTATGTAGTTATAGTTGAGTTAATATTTTCATCATGTCAATTTTTAAACACCCACTGCTGGACATAGGTCTCCGACTCTCCTAGACTAAACCCCTTGGTTTAGTCGTAATCGCCATGCTTGGATAATGCATGTTGGCGATCGCAGTACGTGTTGCGGTACTCAGAAGGACGCTGCTGCCCATCGTCTGTTCAATATCCCTCTGTCGCCTTCTACGACACCCACGGGTAGAAATGGAGTGGTGCTATTCGCGACCGTCACCACACGGCCGATAAGGTTTTAATATGTAGCTATCAGTTTATTATTATTTAAGATTATTTTGTGTATTATGGACCACAGTTGCTTGAAAATAAAATGATTAATATTATTATTTAGTAGCGTCAGGTGGTCTGGTCTTGTTTACTATCCAATGACCTAAAAAAATTACTTTTAAAACTTATCGTTCCAATTCTCGCCCACTTCTCGACACTGAGACCATAGTAAATGTTCTTTAGCAACGGTCAGTGGGGTGGCAAGACGGGGAGGTAGGGGACGAGTGGCTCGGACACTCGAGGGAGAGCCGACATTGGCTTTTGACAGTCCGCATTGCTAAGGAGCAGTCTTGGAATTCTGGCGTTACATTACCAGGATTGTGTTCTATGTACTTTGATTGCTATACCATTGGAATTGAGATTGTAGCTGGAAGTCCGCTTTGTTGTTTGGTTCCGTTTTAGTGTAATTACAAAATGAAATTTTATTTATTTCCTTATTCAGTCTTTATTCCAACAGCGATACTTATAGGATACTAGCTTTTGCCTGCGATATCGTCCGCGTGAATGTCGGTTATCGCGGATGCTGACGAAGTTGTGGATGAAAAAGTAGCCAATATTCTTCCCCAGGAATCAAGCTATTTTCATACCAAATTTCATTAAAATCGGTTCAGCCGTTTCATCGTTGGATTGGACATGGATTACAGAAATATGTATAAAACAGTTTTGTAAGACTGGATTATCAGGATAGGTTTTGTTTAACATAATATGTCTACCGAAACCAGCGAACATACTTTAGACAGTATGTAGATAATATTTAAAGAATTTAAGTTAATTAAAATATATTAAAAAATATACATGTAAAAGTAAGCTTTAATTAATGAATTGAGCATAGTGAATGCTTGATGATGAACAGAGCGTAGTTGCTAGCTATTTGTCTTTCCAAATGATAATTATTTATAACCTGAGCTTTAAAACTAGATTTTGTACAGTTAAATAATTCAACTTGAGATAAATTACTGTTACAAGTTCGGGTAATGACAGTGAAATGTTTTTTTTTTTTCAATTTGTGTGTAGTGCTGATCTGTCCTTAGAAATCACGGTCTTAAGACTATATAGAATACCTTGTTTGCGACAATAATGACATAACTCAAAATGTAAAATTTTACAAGACAGCGTTTTTATGTTTGTTTAAAAATATTTTCACAGTCATTGGCTATTGATAAAAGGAGTTTTTGACAAAATTTTGATGTAATATATAATTCTTAGAGTATGATGAATGGTGCTATTGTAAAATATAATAATATGACGTAATATAATAATAATTATAATAATAATATAATATAATCTTTATTTCAGACACAGAGATCCATAGTTAAAAAGTAAATTACAGTAATTAATAAAAAATAAAAAAATAATAATAATAATACAATATCGGTCAGTACATAGTAACTGTTTCATTGTGTAATCTGTACCCAACGACTATATGTTAATGACGTTATAAGCCTATCTGCCAGGCCGCTAACAATGGTATTTGTACACTTGTAAATTCTGGACATAAATGACGCTATCCTCTTCCTCTGGATGGCATTAAATGAGTCGATTCGCGCTTCCGTAAACATTTCTGAAGCGCTGCAAAAGCGCTTCAAACCCATCAGTTGCCTAAAGATGTTATTATAAGCTACTCGTATGCCATCGTGCGCCCTCTTAGTATAATCAGTCCAAAGTTGACAAGTGTAGAAACTCTGGCAAAAAGACCTAAAAAGAGTAACTTTCACGTCAGGAGCCGACTTGGAGAACTTTCTTATTAGCATATTGCCCGTCACACATAGAGCTCGTCTCTGTCGTTCGACATCCGCGTCATCCTTCAAATTTGAGTTTACGATATGACCAAGGTATTTGAAGTTATCAACCATCTTAACATGTTGCCCTTTAATAATAATTTTTGGTATGTTTTCCGGTCCCTTACCCGATCTGAAAACCACCAACTCAGTCTTTTTAACATTATAGACCAAATTATGATCTGTAGCATACCTTTCACAGGTTGCAATAAGTCGTCTCAAACCTTTAATCGAAGGGCTGAGCAGCACCATGTCATCTGCGTAACTCAGGTTGTTAACGTACCTCTCATCCAAACGGAGCCCCACAGGAGTGCTGCTCAGCTCCACGATCAAGTCATTCATATAAATGTTAAACAGATCGGGAGAGGTGAGCCCGCCTTGTCGAACACCACACGGGAGACGGAAACTGTCAGATAACCCGGCACCCCATCTGACGTTGTTAGTCTGATTTTGGTACCAGTACTCAAGAAGACCAACAACCTCAGAGGGGACACACGTGCTACGTAGCTTTGCCCACAGTAAGTCATGATTAAGTGTGTCAAAAGCACGACTTAAATCTAAGAAACAGGCATATACAGTGGTCTTATTCTGTTTGTAATAGGCAGTAACTTGTTTTAGAGCAAATATTGCCATGTCTGTCGAAACATGAGGGCGAAAACCAAACTGACCATCATCATAATTGACGTCGGAGAAATGTGAATGGATGACTCTTTCAAACACCTTGGCCACTATCGTAGCCAGAGATATGGGCCTATAGTTTGCCATGCTCGAAATATCTCCAGTTTTATTTTTTGGAACAGGAACAACAATTGTTTTTATCATTTTCTCAGGTAAATAACAATATCTCACACAAAGAGAAAAAAGCCATGCTAACACTAAACAGATATGCTTGCCCGCATTCAGTAGATGCTCTATGGTAAGGCCGTCGTGACCTGGGGACTTACCTCGTTTCATATTCATCAATATAGAACCTAGTTCTTTTGAAGAGACTGTCGTATAGTTAGTCTTCGGTTCATGGGCAGTGGAACTCTGTTGCTTACAGTTCATATCACTGCTTTCTTCCATATTATTCTGTGCGTTAAAATGTTTCCGAAATAGGTTTGCAATGTTGATCTTGAAAGCATACACGTCCTTTAAACTACAACAAGCACATCACCCACACACATACAGAACATCACTACACACTCAATAACATATACTCAACATAAAACACAACATTAAATGTGGCACACCCATACTTTATAACCTTATAATAGTTAGTACCTAATTTGGTCAAAGACTGATTCCCTAGCAACAGGCATACCTAATTAGGGAATTCAGTGAGTCAAGTTCTTGTATGCTACTCTAATGATACATTTGAGCTTGTTTTGGTGCGGGGACGGAACATTTGCCTAGATCTTGTAATACAGGTTAATTCCTAGCACGGGACTGGGTCTTGCTCTGCTCTCCACTCTAACATTCCATGTTTTTTTCATTCTTATCCTGTAGTAGTATATAAGTTATTTTGTACTCAAAATATTTTGCTCAATAAATTATTATTATTATTATTATTATTATTTATCTTGTTCCCCTTCTATATTTACTGGTAAAGATTTTTTACTATCCATCTTTTTGGTTTCCTTCCAGAAGTCAATAAAATTACCAGATGCTCGATGACGGGCTAGCATATCTAGCTTAATTTTTTCTTGATTAGTTTGTACGTATTTAAGCGCGGATTTAAATTTGCTACGTGAAACCACCATAATCTCATAGTAGTACCCCGAGCATGGCCTACCCATTTCAACCCACAGTGCAAAATTCTCCCTAGCTTTTATGTGTGTATCCCTGACGTGAAAATTCCATCCCACAACCTTTTGTCCTTTTTTCTTTTTGGCAACAAAACTATGTGCCGCTGCCGCACGCAATGAACTTATAATATCATCATATAAACTATCTATATAATTGCAATCGGCCCGGTCATTATACATTACATCATTAAAATTTGCTGCATTTACAATATTATATTTACTTATAATATCACTAAGTTTATCATCACAAAATCTGAAATATTTATCTATTTGTTCAGGCTCCCTATTACCCCACAGGTATTTAATATTATCATTTATCGTGTCCTTACACGTCTCTTTACGTCTAATACCATTTAAATTACAATTAATAACAAGAGGAAAGTGATCTGACCAGAATGAGTCATATTTGACTTGTACATCAGTGACAAGGCAGGCAGCAGCGGCAGTTACCACGCAGTGGTCAAGCCACCGACACGAACCGTGGGCCTCACTTACGAAAGTGTAAGTGTTGGAATCTAACCTATCTAAATCTAAACAAATTAAGGATTGCTCGGTGCAATAATCTACTAACTCTTTTCCAAAAAGCGTCCCAGGATGAGCGTTAAAGTCGCCTAACGCTAATACACATTCAGTTTCACAACTTTCAATCACCGCACTGATAATACCAAGACAGTGTATAAACTCAGGCAAATTATCTTCACAATCTACAGGCATATATACACTAAACACAAGCAGGCTCCGATCACCTTGGACTAATCGCACGGCCACTATTCGATCACTACTACATTCCACAATCTCTGCTTTTGTAAATAGACTCGAACGCCACATTATCGCAGTACCACCGTAGGGCCTTCCACGAAGCACTCCTGCCGAGGTGTCTACAGAAGATTTGGCCCTGCAGCCAAATTCCTTATCGATTTCATTCATAAAACCTAAGTCGTGTGGCAGTAGCCAGGTCTCTTGGAGTGCAACGATATCGGCACTCTTGCACAGGTCCTTAACATGCTGCACGGATCGTTTTACTGATTTGCAATTATACGAAACAACTTTAACATTACTTTTGTTTTGTAAATCCATTATTTAATTGTCAGGTGTAACGTTAGCGTTTCTCGTAGAACGCAGCTGTCGATACTGTCTGAATACTAGACCCTCTGGCCAGAAATCTCTTTGCAAAAAAGTATTAATTTTTGATGTCGGTATAGTTATCTTAAAAGAGTTGAAGTTAGTTTCTCGCGTCTGAGTTAACATTTCTATTTCTGAACATTCCTCTTGCATGTCTTTTATATACTCTCTAATGTCGTCTTCTGTGATATGTTTTTTAGTACGAGATAAGTAGATATATGTAAATGACTCAGCTGCTTGTAATTTGCTGGAAGCCTGCAGTGTACCTCGAGCATTATTATACCTGTATGTATTGGTTTTTTTATTTCTTACTATGGTAAAGCCAGCATCATCTTTTTCATTAGTAAGATCTTCACGAAACTTACATGCAACATCTCTATACGAGGGCACACAGGGCATCTCAACCGCGGCATCCTGCGGATTTCTTGATGGTATTATTACTGTATCTACTTTGGCATGCGGTGCTGGCCGCGGTGGCAGCGATGGCAGTGGAGGGATATTCGGCGCTGGTAGAATTGGCAGCAGCGGTGGGTTTGTTGGCAGCAGTGGTGTCGGTGGCAAGGGCAGCAGCACAGGCGCATGAGGAAGAGTGCTGTTCGACAATTCCCGTGTGCTGTCATGCACGCTGCTTAATGCAACGAAATCCATCTTCAACGGAGTTATTTTATGTTTTAAGTTATTTTCATCGTGATAAGATAAGTCGCCTTGTTTATTGGTGTTTAAATGATGAGCTTCCTGAAACTGCGATAGCATTCTTTTGACCTCGTCTATTTCTTTTTTGATTAAGTCGTAATCTGAAGGTAATGTAGCGGATTCACGAGTCTCCACAGGTCTTTCTTTCAAGCTGGCCACTTCGCGTTTAAGTAATGTCATTTCTTTGAGAAAAGATGTTACATCGACAATACGTGTGTACCTACCTCTTAAAGAAAGGACGTTTTTGTAGAGTTAGTAACTAGACAATCGAAGGTTGTCTACACATTTTACACCCACACACACCTTTTTTACCTAAGTACAAATACTGTGTTAAAAACTTAAGAATGACGGAACTATAAAAATAGATCTGACAAAGAAAAATCAATATTGTCATGAAAAAATCTAAAGAAACTCACTTCACGGCGACACAGCTGACATTTCCCGCACTAGTTAAAAGAGTCAACTAGCTTACCATATCATTACAGTGGCTAAACGTGTGATTATGTACACCCCGGGACAGTGGGCCGTCGTGAGAAAACACACAAACGCTCACAGCCGATACTGGAAGGTTTAGGGTGTACGCAGACGACAGACTTTTTCTGTGATCAAATCTGCGATGCCTCAACGGCCTACGTTAGCTCTCCATGACGTGTGTCGTGGGTAATCTTGAAGCGAATATAAGTAGGTTTAGGGTGTACGCAGACAGCAGAGTTTTCTCTGCGATCAAGCCTGCAATGCCTCAACGGGCTGCTTTGGCACTCCATGCGTATCATGGTTAATGTGGAAGCCAATTAGTTTGACTGTTGACATGATTCATGAGTCAGTTGCTCCACTATTGTGTCTGCTAATGGGGCAGTTGAGTTCATATAGTCTGAGACGACTAAACAGGCCGTTTGGATTTTACTTAAGCACTCCATGTGTGTCGTGGGTAATGTTGAAGTTGTGTACGCAGACGGCAGACTTTTTCTATGTTCAGGTCTGCGATGCCTAAACGACCAGCTTTAGCTCTCCATGTGTGTCATGGACATTTGTAATATTTTCTGTAGAAATATTAAAAAATGAATAAACAGAAATTAAAAGTAAATCATACGTTCTGGATTATGGATGCGGGCTGTGCAAGACTGGGTTGGTTGGCGATCTATAGAGGCGGCCTACGTTCAACAATGGACGGCAATAGGCTGATATGATGATGATGATACTTTCTATATCTGATCCGCTTCCAGTGCCCCAGGTTATGGGATCAAACCCCAGCAACACCCAATATGACTGTTTCAACATTATAGGCAGGTATGTACTACATAAATCAATGCAAAAAATGTTACAATGTTACGTCTATTAAATGTTTTAGAAAAATTTACAACTTTATCAATCGAAATCGTACACAAAAGACGTAAGGTCCAAATTGAGAATGATGATTATATACGAGAAATTCAGCTATAACTGATTTCAGGTGATATTACTGTAGGTCATGCTTTAGATAAATTTCGTTGAATGTTGTAAAACATTGTAAAAAAAATAAAGTTTAAAAATTAGTCACCCGACAAAGAGGTTCAATATAACCGTAAACCAGTAGGCACCATACACACAAAGATGCAGTCAAGGTTTTTAGAGTTGGCAAGTTATTTTTTAAATGAATTGGACCACGGGACTCTCAAAAGGTGCTGTGGTCCAACTATTTTTAAAGTTGGACAATTGCCCCTAGTAAGGATCCATGGTCCAACTAGTTGAACAGAGCAGTTGGACCACTGCCCCGGACTGCTTTTTAAGTACTGATTGCCGATTAAGAAAAACATCGTGAAAAACCTGAACTTCGGTTCGTAATCACCAACCCACATTGAGCAAGCGTATTGATCAATATTCATTCCTTCTCTGTTTGAGAAGTCTCTCATCTGTCTGTGTTACCCCTGGACATTGCAAATGATAAATAATAAAAAGAAGAACAGGCATACAATACTTATTGTCGTAGAGACCTCACAGACTTCGTGTATCGCGGACTCGGCTGCACAAAAAGTCTGTCGTTTGTAGTGGGCCTTAAATTTAAGCTTCGTAGAACAAGGGACGATGATGACGGATTATTAGGAAAGTGTGACGTATAGTTTGTGTTAAAACCATTTTTAGCAATAAACATAAACGCAAAAATATTTTTAATTAGAAGATTAAAATACGTAGGTTAATCAAACATGTCGTTATCGTGTTTTTCATTACACGAAACGTGAGTATTGTTACACATTATAGATTGAGAAAAACGGATTAACTCACTGTTTTGCCGGTTACTCACAGTAAGTTAATCCGTTGTTCTATAATCGTTACCGTGTTACCCAGTAACTGGGTTGTGGAGGTCCGATAGGCAGTCGCTCCATTTAAAATACTGGTATTCAGCTGCATCCGGTTAGACTGGAAGCCAACCCCAATATAGTTGGAAGAAGGCTAGGCGGATGATGAGAATTATACTATACTAGCGACCCGACCCGGCTTCGCATGGGCCTATAGCCTTCCTCGATAAATGGACTATCCAACACAAAAAGAATTTTTCAATTCGAACCAGTAGATCCTGAGATTAGCGCGTTCAACCAAATAAACTCTTCAGCTTTATCAACACAACTCGTCAATAACATGACGTTAACGTTGGCATTTACGCAGACGTCGCCGCGGACAAAAGCTAGTCGCATATAAAATTTCAACGCACGCGCATTCTATTCACACAAGTCGCGACTGTTTGTCTGTTAATTGTCGCTGTCAACTAGTAATTGACCCCATCGCTTCCTATTTAGCGGACCACCCATGTATCTGAATGCATCCTCATATTCCAACGTCATTGATGGTACTGGCTGGTTTAATAAATTACTATTGTTGTTTTTATTTATTTATAGGTCAGTTGGTAGAATTTGTTTTGTCTTTTGTTTTCTTGTCTGGAAAAGCTCATGGTAAAGGCTTGTATACATGCCAATAACCTTGAGCATTTGGCCCGTACTGAATTTGTGGACAAGTGCGGGGGGGGGGGGGGGTGCGTAGACGCAGTCTTTAATCGGACGCATTTTTAACTTATTGTTATAAAAATAATACATATTTGTAAAAAGTAATAAAAACAAATCATTTTCCTTTGTATTGCAAAGCAGTAGATATTTTTTTTATACTTTTTTGATAAGAAATTAAGGAGTAACATGGTTTCATCTCAATGATTTGGAGGTGATATGACATTTTTTTTTCTTATTATGTAGAAAAAATGTGACTAAACCAAATTACGTATTATATACAATTTTTTGTCAAATGTAATTTCTCTGTAAATGCCGACGAAAAAGTGGCTTCATCTGCATGCTTCTTTCAAGCTTTGTTCGAGAGAGCAGCCTTAAGTAAAAGCCATACTTACGGATAGGGTGGTCATTACAGTTAAGCTACGCTTGCCGCGGTCAGTAGTGGATGGGTGACCATCGATTTTATGCTGTGCCTCGGAAAGCACGTTAAGTCGTTGGTCCCGGCTGAAGATCGTAGATCTTTGGCGGTAGTCAGAAGCTAGAAAATCTGACAATCAGTCTTACCAAGGGGTATCGTGGTACCCAGTTGTGGTTGTGTGATGTAAAACTCACATGTATGTATTCAGCTGCATCCAGTTAGACTGGAAGCCGACCCCAACATAGTTGGGAAAAGGCTGGGCAGATGATGATGATGAGGAAGAATGGATGTTTGTTACTTTTTGACGCTTAGATCTAGCTCAACAAAGTTTTTGTCCAAATTTCGTGTCCCCGTTGGATAAGGATTCAGGACTTGGGCTCATTTTATGATGTCTACCAAAACGAACGCGAGGATAAGCTATTTTAAAAATAAAAAACCGGATCCATCCAGTTATGCTTGGGTATATGATTGGTTTTCCACCTTAAAACTATTATAAAAAAACTTTTTAGAAAAAAGAGAACCGCCTTCAAAACACAAACACAACAAAGCCACCGACTTCCGAAATTAAAGTCATGTGTGTTCTGTGCTAAAGTTATTTTTTACTTTTTAGTGTCTCCTTATCACCTAAATCCGAAGAAACGGCAACACTGTTACAACAGAGATTGAAAGTCCTCCAAAGATGGAAAGATGGAAAAAACGAAAACGTCTTCTCGGTTTTTGTTGTTTATTCAAAAAGCGCTTTCAAAATTTCTAGTTGTTGTATACCTTCTCCAGAATGTTTGTCGGTAATGTCGGTTCAGCCAAACGGGAGATAATCGCGGACAAACATACATACCTACATACAAACATACGGGTCGAACTGATATTCTCCTTTTTTTTTGAAGTCGGTTAAAAAGCCTAGCTAATGCGTGGTTATCAATATCCTACCTATTAATATTATGATAGATTGGTGTTTGTTACTCTTTCACGCTGATACGGCTGAACAGAATTATCTGAAATTTGACACACGTATAAATTTTGATCTAGCTTAACACACAGGATAATAGATTTTTATCCCGTGTGGTCCCGTGGGATAATCTAGTACTTTGGCTTAATTCCCAAACAAAGACGAACTCAAGGGCAGAATGTAGTCAACTAATATAATAATATACTTAATCCACTACAACATCATCCACCATCATTCACCACCATCCACCACCACCCACCATATTTCAACTATCCTTGTAGGATCAACAGCCACGGTTCTACTTTACGGTTCTACCTTTTAATTTTTTTTGTATTTATTTTGACAGAAGTCAATCTACCTAGTTAATTAAAAGTTGGGGTTTACAAAAATGTTAAACAAGAAACCGTAGCCAATTTAATTTAGTAACAACACCGTATTAAAAATAACACCGAAATGTAATAGGTTACGACGAGAACAAAAAAAATGTATCAAGAAAAGTTGATCACATTTCAATTTATTTAGCGTCTAAACCTTCTTCAGAAACTGTATCAATTACAAACCGATCACTTCCAATTCATGGCCACATGACATCGTATCATGATACGTCATAAAAAAAAAAACATGACAGAACTCCACCTGTGCCTCCAAATAAAAAAAAAACAGCTTATTTCAAAAAAAGAATTAAATGTCAAAAAAGTTCGGTTACTTTTTTCAACCTTCTCCCAAAGTCAGTGAGCGTAAATGTAATAGTAGTGAAACATAAAGGATCTATGTTTTTAACAGTTGACTAGTTAATCGGGTAATCTACAAGATGGCGGGACGTGATTTATAAGAGATGCGTAGGCGCCGGCCGCCGACGTTTTCCAGCCGCCGCGCGCCTTTTGGTGCTCAAAGTTTTTTAGAATAAGTTTTAATCAGGTAAAGGGTTAATGCTTTCTAGAGATTATTTACTTGGGAATTCATTTATGAGGATTAAGCCAGAAAACAGTACCCTGTGAAAATAATAAATGAAGATTAATAAAAACAACCACATTGTTCAGACGACAGCACATCAAGCCATACCAAACAGTCAAATCCCAATTGAATAAGAACGTAATAAAGTTGAAAATGTATCAAAGAAATTTAGCAGATTGTTGTAGCTTGATGTGCTGGCCTTTGTAAGGGTTTCAAAAAACGAGCTGCATTAGCTGTCAGCAGCTATGCTAATCTCTAACGTTACCTACCATTCGTGGCTGTGCTCGAGGGCGAACTGACATCGTGACAGCCGTGAAATCGAAGTCGACCTCAGCGACTGTTTTTGCTTAGCGAATATCGTTTTTCATATAGCTGACTGTCAAAAGTGCCAAATTATTGATTTTGAGTAGTTCTATCAAAAGCCGTGAATTCACGTGGCGTTAGCGCTACGTAAGCAAAGGATAATGAATACGAAAATGTTACTCGCCGCTGCCACAGCGTCGAGCTTTAGGTTGTGTTACTTAGAGAATAGCACCATACTCAACGTACCGTTCATGAACGTTATGAAAATACCAACTGCAAGCCTACTGCAAGCTGACCGCTGTTTAGATTCTAAATATTGTTCAAGTTACTACACAATCTGTTTAATTTGAGATTGAACTAATAAAATGATGTTATAACCAAGTAGGAAACAAAATCAGAAGTATTTAATTTCTTGCTATCTTCTTTCTTTAGATTAGTCTATCCAAGAATGCTTTGCAAACCGGTAACAGACGCGATGGACAAAACAATTTTATAGCTCTTATTTTACTCTTAATCAAAACCCAATTAACTATGTGGACCGAAATCAAAGCTAATTGGCTTTTAGGGACGGTTTGATTCTGATGCTGCTTCTAATAAAATCCTTTCAAAATTCGGCGGTATAATAAAATGTAGTACTTTCGATGATCAGGTCACATCGCTCGAAAAACCGATAACCGATGGGGAAGAAAGGTTCTCGAATGGCGACCACGAACTGGAAGACGCAGCGTTGGTAGGCCTACCACCAGATGGACTGGTGACATTGTCAAGGTCGCGGGTAACCGGTGGATGCAAGCGGCAGGTTGTCGCTCGTTGTAACGTTCTATGGGGGAGGCCTATGTTCAACAGTGGACGTCTTTCGGCTGATGATGATGATGATGACTGTCGTTGATAAGTTAAATGAGGTTAGAGGGATGATAAAAATGCGACTTCACCTTCTCTTCATGTTATGAAGGAGACACCACAATAAAATTTTGTCTGTTCAAGTAGTAAAATTTTTCTTCTTCAAAATGAATATTTAAGGAGCAATGTAAACTTTGAGGAGCGCACGCGCCTAAACGAGATCAAAGCACCGAGATAGTCGCGACATCGATTCCACTCGATTTAGAACTAAAAATAAACGAAAAACAAGGTTCAAAATTCCAACAGAACCACGTATTAATGTCGGACAAATTTATCAGAAAATGTTAACCGAACGAATTTGTCAACGGAATCTTAAAATGCCTTCGGAAAGGCTAATTAACCAGAACAATGTAGAGAAAAGTTTGTTTTACCTACCCGGTTTTCTGAAACTTTGTTTTTGTATTGAAATTTCGATTGTTAATTACCAAATTCTTAGCTAAAACTTTCACGTCTAATGATACCATAGAAAACTAAAAATTTTGCGGGTAACGTTAATTTGATAGATTTTTTGAAATTAGAATTATCCGCTCGCACTTGTTTTTTTTTATTTTTTTTCATGCGGAAGAGTGATATGCTTTGTTCCTGTTGTATAAAACCATGATACCTATTTCGGAAATCAATAAGGAAACCCTCCTAAAAAACCTTAAAAAAAAACAAATATCGTAACATACTTAAACATCCTACAATTCGTGACGACGCGTCGACTAACTTTCTTCACTCGCCATAATCACTAGAAAGAGATAGGAGACCCTCCAAACTGGTAAGAAAGAGAAAGAAAATCCTGAACTTGTCAGAGCTTAAGTAGACGAAGATAGTCTTATTGGTATGATCACTAAGAGTGAAGGGTTTCAACCACGGTATGGGTGGCCACCCCCCACAGTTGGTCGATGACCATAAAAATGGGTATAAAATTGAAACATCAATATAATAAGCAATCAAGCGTCTGACCGGACCTAATTATACAGGGCGAGTGTATGTTATAAATTATTTCAAGACTTAAGATACAGATTGTTTCAAAATTGGAATGGGATTCTGTTACTTGTTTTTAAGTGGATTCAACTTGTTTGATAGATATTGTGGTAATGCTACTTGTTTAATTGGCTGTTGACGTATTATTTGATTAAGTGTTTAAGACGATTTTGAATGTAGTTTGTTACAAAAAAATGTTCCGTGTTTTGTTTTTAGTAGGTAGTTGCTTTATGTTAGTAATACGATGCCGCAAATAATTAGAAATGTTTTATTTACAGGAAAATTGTTAAAAGTTATTAGTAAAAGATATTATTTACGGTTCAATTTTGCCTGAATATCCTTTAACAATTTTATAACAATATAACCATCCGATAGTTCGGAACGAAACTTTTATACTTACATGAGTTAAGGTAATGTTTTCTGATGCACTGATTTGCTAGAAATGCATATGGACTAGATATTAGATATCTAGGCTTTCTCGTAAATCAGATTTTAAATTGCGTATCATTTTAAAATTAAGTTATTTAGTCAAAATATAACTAGACATGAAACGTGCAGACGGAAAAGGGCCCCTGAAGTATCGATGATGTGGGTATTTATAAATATTCCTCTGCATTTCAGCTGCTGTTGACAAGTCTATTATCCTCTATTTATTAAAACACAAATACATTCTTAGCATGTAATATGTTTCACGTAAAGTAGAAAGCAAAGTAATTTTTTTTGGTAAATTGTTTTATTATTTTAACGTAATAATAACGTACAAACTTTGATTATATAATATAATGTCTAGATGGAGCGTCAAGTGCACGCAAACGTGTCAAAAAGTGTCAGCCAACTATTGGCTGACAAGTGCTTAAATAATCAAAGCCCAAATGCGTAATAATAATAATAATAAATGATTAATATATGCATAATAATATTAATTGATGTATAATTATATACATAATTGCTTATATAATCATTATTTACGCACACAGAGACGTAGATGCACAGTGTAACACGACGCCTGCACGCACACATACTTGAAATTGTTGACTCGTTTTCTTTGTTATGATTGTAGGGCGACGCTCCATCTAGACATTATATAATCAAAGCGTACAAAGAAAATAATGAGATTTTTTTTGATGCCTGATTGTATTCGTTTAAGTTTATTAGTTATAAGTTTTTCTTTTTTATTATTCGTGTTGATAACTATTTGCCAATGATATTGAAAATTATCACAGAAATATTTTTCGACCTATAATCTTATAACTATTTGCCTGCTTTTGCTCTAATAAATAATGTATAGTTGAAACCCCCAGTGTGACAACCAACTAACCAATAGTCAACCTAACGATGCGTTTTTTTATCTGAACAAAAAAATTAAATCTCATCTTGTTTAGTGAACCCGCTATATCTGCCGGTGTTGCTTGTCATAACTGGATAATAAGTATGATTAAATTTCGGCTGCCCGGGGCTTGTTGCCGTGATATGCTGTTTGTTTAAGACTTTTGTTTTTTTTTTAGGCCAATTTCAGAATGTTGGTTTAGTGTGGATGTGAAGAACCAAAGTGAGTACTTAAGTACCTGTTTATTTGTTTGTGGAGTAAGGTTCATAATGCACCTAGTTCGTCGAACTCACTTTTCTTAAAGCTGAAGGAGGTTGTTTAGGTGTTGTTTGAGCGCGTTCTCTCCGGAATTGCTGGTCCGATTATGATTGTTTTGCTAATTTACCGTACCTTTCTAGGTACGTTATCCCATGGTGTTTTCCATACTAATATTATAAATGAGTGAGTTTGATTGTTTGTTAGGCTTGACATGTACAGACGCCAGCACATCAAGCTACTACAATCTGTCAAATTTCTTTAATAGATTTTAGACTTTATCGCTAAAGCATAAGGTTCAAAGTTGATTGGAAAAAATTGACAGTTTCGGGTACCTTGATGTACTGGCGTCTGTACAATATCTGTACAGAGTCTGTCTTAAATTCGGAAAATGAATTTGAATTTTTAATATAATTTATAAACCAAATCAGTTTTAATTACTCCACCTAAATAGTGCTTATTGCAGTACTTTTACATCTTCAAAGTTGTAGTTCAAAACGACGTAAAACTACATAGGTACCATATAATCGACTAGACTTACCCACATGTTGCTTATGTGTTCGGTTTCATTAAATTACCTAAGTATTGTAAGAGCTCAACTTGCTGGGCTCTTATTGTACCGGGAAGAGTTATAGTTTACTTAGAGGACTTTCGGAAGGATACTTCAACCAAACAGAGACTCAGATAAAATCACTCTATTAAAGAATAATACGTCTGCCTCTGATGGCTGTTGGCTTAACAACCTGCCTGTCTTAAAAAAATTGGTCTAACGTTCTAAGTACAAAATATTTCTATAAAGAACGCTGAGTGTTTAGACGAAGCCATATATTGGTTTCGACCAGCATGCCAAATACATGCAACCTTTACAAACAACCTTTATAGAATAAAAGCTTTTTAAAAGTCACCAGTAAATCCACACACACCTTTCTTCAAAACGGCCACAAATTTTGCAGTCGCCACGACGTTGTATTCCCATAATTTTCGGCCACCATTGGTGATAATAACATGACCGACTAACAGCACTTATAGGCGTGGGTGGTTCTTTTTGGGTACTTTTAGTATCCAATAGGTGCCGCCTGCGACATCATCTGCGTAGACGAACTTGAACGCAAAACTTCTTTTCTCGGGTACATTTCGGAAAGTGTGATTTGGAGTTGCACAACTTAATTTCCCTATCCCCATTCCATCATCGGTCGAGAATAAATACGACGGAGCGTCATCGCTACATGGTTGAAGCTCCACGGTCTCGAACCAAGGACTTTGTTTCCACTTATCCTCTCTGTTCCCCGATAAGTGTAATCTGGGTATCTTCAAGACACGAGTGAAGCGTTAAAATTGTAGTCAAAAGTAGTCGAGAATAGCCCCTCGTAGTAATTTTCTTATATAAACTTACTAATCTCGTTATATTTATTGCTAGGTTTTAATCCTTACAATAAGGTACTTCGAAAAATGGGATAAATGACGTACAGATATTATTTTAGAATACGCTTTGATCCCGGAGTGTATAATAATAATTTATATACCTTATTTACAATTTAGACACTGAGCTACATTTACACTTGCGCATGTCAGCCACGCACGTAAATTCATACTTGTGCAAGTTCAAGCTTGGACTGTCCAAAATGTATTCAGCCTGGCTTGCATTACGCATAAATATTGGAAATGTTAAACTAGCCAATTCACAATACAAAACGGTACTTCAGTGATAATTACGCACTTTCTACCTATGATCATCGCAACCAGGCTGTGGGTGGTACATGTAGGTGGACCATACTTTAAAAATATAGAGAGACATTTCCTATTTATTTTACACCAGCTTTTAATACAATTTTTTTCTTGTCCATCGCTTCTATGTCTGGTTTGCAAGGCATTCCTTCTAAATAAAGAAAAATTTAAAGAAATAAATTAAGTTCATTTGATACTAGCCTTTGCTTACGTTTTCGTTCGTGTGAATGACAGTTATCACGAATGTAGATGATGTCACGGTTAAAAAAGTAGCCTATATCCTTTCTTGGGGTTTAAGCTTACTCTGTACCGAATTTCAGTAAAATCAGGTGAAACCGTAACAAACCATTATACAAACAAACTTATTTTCGTATTTATAATATTAGTATGGATATCATGAGTACCTAAAGAATACAGATATAAAAAAAATAAGAAAATAGCCAAGTGCCATGTTTTGCCAATTAGGTAGAATGTTACAAAAAAGAAACATTTGAGTTTCTTGCAATGTATGTAATCTAATTTAACAACATTAGGCAAATGATGATGCCTTAAAATATCTCCCACAGAAATATAAATAAAATAATATTTTCAGAACAACCCAATTTTTCATGTTAATTACTTCTTACTTATTTCCAGGAAAATCTTAACACAGATATTCACGAACATGTCATTACACAATGACGTCTATTAATCAAAAGTCAGTGTAATGACAATTAAAATGATAATTAAGACATTATTTACGTATTTATTTATAATTAAGTACGTAAATAACGCTATTTCTGTTAAAAATGCCCATGCGATACTAAAATAAAACACAAAAAAATATTGGCAAAAAAGCAAAAATGTCACCCATCAATGCACTTCAGTGCTACTTCCGTGGACCTTAGCAGGCTGCAGTGAAGCAGTTCTCATAATCATCATCATCAAGAAGTCCACTGTTGAACATAGGCCGGTCCTTTAAAGCGGGGGGGGGGGATAGGGTTGGCATCATTCCCACGCTTGACAGGCGTCTTGGGGATCCCAGTGAGGTTATTAAGTACATGGAAGCCGGGGATGAAATGGGTGGGTGCTATCCTAACCCGGACACTCCACGGGGTGAAGCAGTTCTAACTCAACAGAAATAACGTTCAGAAGGTTTGTCCTAGAATAAGCTATTTTTTATTGGCCGCCATCAGTCTATGCTGCTAGGCTGGTGGCGGCCCCAGTTCTGCTAGCAGCTCCGGGTGGTGCAACCAGCCACGCAGCACCCACATCTGACACCTACGCTGATCAGACAAGGGTACAGGTAAAAATGGAGAATGGACACTTTTTTTTGACACATAGTGCAAAAGAAACTATCTCCATATCTTCAAAAGTCAAGTCAAGTGTTTAGTTACTATTTTAATTTATTTATGTTTCAATTTTAGTTCTAGAGAAATCTATGTCGTAGATTTTTTTTGTCCTTTTTGCTTTATCTTATTTGTGAACATGCTGGTCGGCATGTGATTGGCTATTGTATAAGTCCGAGACTTACTATGTATTTTATTTAAGATTTAATATATTAATGTTTATTTAAACCGGCTCTTGGGTCACGGGAAGTGACAATCAACCTTTTGGGCCTTTTCTTAAACATAAGCACTTTGACCCCGCGTCCTGGGTTTCAACCCCAAATGGCACAAAAATAAAGTTATCACCAAGGATGCCTGCTTACTATACTTTCGCCGTTTGAGGTTTTCTGAAGCCGCAGCGGCAGCACCAGCACAGCAATAAATAAAAGTCCCACCCAAAGATTTGGCGACACTACAACCAAGCTATTGATTGCTATCAAATTGCCTGCTCGTGACTTACCTTTCGAATGGCTAATGTCTCTTTTTACGTAACTTCAGAGTAATGTCCTCATAATTCGCTGTATGATGGTCATCGTAATTACTTAAACTACTTTTGAACATCATAGGTACAGTACAATTTTTTCGCTGGGCATTTCTGTTGCACCATGAAGGTAATGGATGTCAAATGTCTTATGATTTGTTCTACTTAGGACGGGTTGCTTCAACTACCTATACTTTACTGACGGGTAAAAGTTACTATTACCATAACCGACCGCGACCAGTCAACGTAATTTTGTTTTTTTTTTTTTTTTCGGTTTGGTATCTCGCATGTCAACCTAGGAGGTTGTCGGCTGCTTAACCGGACTTTCCTGTGGTGCCTTAAAAATTATTATTTTTAGGGCCTCCAGCCAGGGCAAAATAGCTTACAAACTAAGCGACTACACGCTAAGGGCACCCCCTGTGGGGTACGAGCCTCGGCTTAGGGCGTCGCTGGGAGAGGACAGCAAAGGGACAGGCTGGATCGGATTTCCATTATTTAGGGACGAATTTAAAACTACAGGCTCAGCGGCGCGGGCTGGCACGAGCAAGGGTCGGGGAGGGCGTAATTTTGTGTTGTCAAACAGGTACTTCAAACACCAAAATATTATGGAATCTCTTTTTGAATAACTTTGACTGACGGATTTTTATGTCATGAAACTACCCGTTACATTTAACGTACTTACGTTGAACATCTCACGTCATAGTAACTTTTAATTGTTCGTATTTAACGTTAACCGACCGTTTGAAACAACCCGCCCTTATTAGTGTTAAGCTTATAATTATATATATGTAACTACCTACTACCTAGTTTCTGTTCGGGACTTGGTCCACATAGAAATTAAATGTACTTTGAATCATAAAACTTAAGACACTCAGCACTAGTACTGGGTGGGTAATGGGTGTCCGACTGCTGATATACATACACAAATACATTTTTTTTTTAATACATACATATATAGATAAACAACACTCAGACACAAGGCAAACACAAGTGCTCATCACACAATGTTTGCCCTGGGCGGGAATCGAACCCGCAACACGCTGCGCTGCAGTCGATCGCTCAGCCACTGCGCCAACCGTGTCGTCTAAAGGTTGACATGATGATGGGTAACCCAATAGGTCCCTTACATGGCAAGCGACATCACAGCAGGCCCAGGCGGAGATGGCGGGATGATCTAGACTCCTTTGACGAAGACTGGTCTCAAGTAGCCCTTAATAGGGAGAAGTGGAAGGAAAGTAGAGAGGTCTTTGCCCTGGAGTGGGAAAATACAGGCTGAAAAAGAAGCCTGGAGACATAATGATAATGACAAGAAGTGGCATTCTGTAAGTTAATTTCCCCGTCACTTCGACGCTCTCTTCGCACTCGAACCCGATTCAAAGTGTCAAATATATCAAGGTCATTTTGAACCGTATGCGAAGTGAAAGTGAATAGCGAAGTGAGATGAGAGTTGTTGTTCGAATTTTACAGAATCGACCGCAAAACCTTTTTTCTACATTAGTAAGTTCATATTTAATATGACAGAAAAAGAATCATCATCTGCCTAGCCTTTTCCCAACTATATTGGGGCCGGCTTCCAGTCTAACTGGATGCAGCTGAATACCAGTGTCTTACATGGAGCGACTGCCTATCGGACCTCCACAACCCAGTTACTGAGTAACTTGATACCCCTCGGTAAGACTGGTTGTCTGACTTTCTGGGTTCTGACTACCCATAACGACTGCCAAAGATCAACATATGACAGCCAGGACCAACGCCTACACATGATTTCTGAGGCATGGAGGGAACTCAGTTTGAAAGGGATGGTCACCCATCCACAGACCGACCGCGGCTAGCGTAGCTTAACCTTTGACCCGATCGATCTGTACGACTTTAACTTAGCCACGAGCTCCTATAACAGAAGCTAATATGACAGAAGAAGAAGAATAATATTTGTTAAGAAAGCATAAAGCTCTTAAAGCGCCCATGACAAAGTCAATATCTCTGCCGGAACCATTCAGTCAATGCACTCTTAAAAATAAAGGGGCGGACACACGTAAAAGTGAATGAATCCGTGTCGAGTGCTGTGTGGTCAGAGATAGGATAATCGTGTGTAGCCGGCGGCTGCAGCGACATTGCCACATTATCACCTGTGTAGCGAGAACAGGGATGGCAGTGGAGAGGCTGTTTATATTTATATATTTTTTCTTTAGTCTAGAACTTAAAGTCGTTTACTTTTGTGCAGCTTTGATAGCGGCTTTGGTAAATTATGGAAAAAATATTAGTTTGGATTTTTTTTCTATTGAATTTGAAAAATTATTGCATGTTGTACAAAAGTGTTATATTAAAATATATGTGAAGAAAAGCTTCATTTGTGACTTTTCAGGACATTATTATTTATGTCGTTTAAGTAAAAAATATTACAATTAACGCTATGGAGCAACCATAGCCCATATCATTCAATTATGAATCAGCTTAGTCATACAATGCATCCCTTGATAAGAGATAACAGTTATTATACTCAGACCGTTCATTACCATTATAATCATGACCATCATACGAGTACAGCGATTTATCTCATAAATACCGGTACTCGTACATTAAGTATGGAGTTATGTAAAAAAAATAAGTTTAAAAACTAAAACCCGACTACAACAAAAAGTGATCTAAAAAGTACGAAACAAGAAAATATTTCACACAGAAATCAAGACATAGGTACAAAATGGTCAAGGTAAGCCGTGGTTGCATGCCTGTATCCCATAAGAGTGCGATGAACCTGAATTATAATGGCATGCAACCACGGCTTACCTTGACCATTTTGTACCTATGTCTTGATTTCTGTGTGAAATATTTTCTTGTTTCGTACTTTTTAGATCACTTTTTGTTGTAGTCGGGTTTTAGTTTTTAAACTTATTTTTTGTTATTTAAACCATTTTGGAGTCACAGCTAAATATTATATATTTAAAAGGTACTAGTGAACCCCTTTCTAATGATACTAAACACGGTATGCGTATCTTAATTTATTTGGTAATCTTTCCTTTTTTTAAATAATTTGTGACAAGTCACCACTAAATATTATATACTTGAATAGTACTAGTGAACCCCTTTCCAATGATACCAAACACGGTATGCTTGTCTTCATTTTTTTTTTTAATCTTGTTTTTTTTTGTCCGCCAGAGGGCGCCACATTGGATTCGGTGACACGTCATATAGCCTATAACCAGCGGACAATCAAGATGCTTCTAACGATATCTCATTTGTTCAGTTCTGATAAGTGGTTTAGGAGCTATGAGCGAACAGATGAACATACATACATACATACACACATAGCCTGTCAAAATCATAACCCTCCTTTGGTTTTGCCGTAGTCGGGTAAAAAGCGACATTAATAGGACGCTGCTTATAAATTAAAATAAAATATTTTTAGACACAATTCTAAACAGTCCACTCCACGCCTCTGTTCCCTAACACGATACTCAGGTTCGTGATACTCAAGCTCATTATCGAGTTGGTTGCTCGTTTAAAAATATAAATAATGATGGCGGACTCAAATTGACCTGTAATCATAGCTTTACCGTGATTAGAGCTAAATATAGAGATTATTCGTCTAGCTGGGTGGCGAAGGGACAATTCGACGTGTTTCTCTGTTGGTTTAGACGAAATTATGACGATAAATCATATTTGAAACAGTTGTGTGGTCTGAGAATTGGATACCCTTCCTTCGTGATATTAGTAAGTTAACTGCCTCGTAGGCTGCTGAGCGTGGGGTCCTAACTTCGATTTCCAGGTTGGGCAAAGTGTTATTGGGTTTTTCTGTTAAACATTTGTCAGTAATACCCGGGGTTTGGAAGTTGGCGGTGTAACATCCCCGTGTCTCGGAAAGCTTGTAAACCCGATGGTCCTGCGCCTGATCTCTCCCCGTTTGACTCGGATTGCCGTCCCACCAGACTATGAGATTGAGGGAAGAGGGAACCCACCTGTATTTGCGCACACACTTGTGCCACAAAGTACGTAAGGCTGCGGTGGCGCGCCCGAGCAGAGAGACCACTCAGAACAAACCGCTATTTTTCGCACGCACACATTGACATTACGTTTATAGGTATTCTCAAGCAGTTTCAAGCAGACTTCAGTCTCGACTGTCACGTGTTGTCAAAATGAATAAATGATGGAATTGATATTTCATGACGAACAGGAAAATTTTGTTATAAAAAAATTGCAAAGAGTTCCAACCAGTGTTAATAAAATTTTATATTGTCACTAATAAAACCTACAGAGGCAATACAGTAGCAGCCCTAGTGAGTCTGGCAAGTTAAGGTAATTTTGAGAATGGCAGGAGCGGTCCTTCTGTAACCTCTATTATTTTGGGCTTGTGCACTAATATCTTCTGCCTAATTGCATGATCTCCATTCACATTCCGCCATGACCAAAAATTCATTCGGAAGAATTAGATTAGTTTAGGTAATATCATCATCTACCTAGTCTTTTTTCATCTATGTTGGGTTCGGCTTCCAATTCGCATGCAGCTGAATACCAGGAGTGACCGCTTTTTTTTTGTTCCGGGCTGAAAAATCCTCATGGATGTCCTCCGCCCTGGGGCGGGCGAAGGGGGTCTGTCAAACTCTAAAAACCACCACGATGTTCCATCTCACACCTACGTCGGGGGTCGCGGGCACTGAAGATACTTCCGCAACCTCCGATTGAGCAACCGCCTGTCTGATCATTAACAACTCGGGCATGATTGAACCATTTTTCCAACAATTATTATTACCTTTTATTTTAAATACTAGCGACTCGACCCGTCATGCATGCTTTCCTCGATAAATGGACTATCCAACACAAAAATATTTTTTCAATTCGAACCAGTAGATCCTGAGATTAACGCGTTCAACCAAACAAACAAACAAACTCTTCAGCTTTATAATATTATTAGTATAGATTCTTATAGGTTTGTGTTTGACCGCCACTCACCTAATCTTAAGTGATCATGCAGCCTAAGGTGGAGCACGCTTGCCTAGGATGAACCGGTTCACCAGTGGCTTGAAGATAACCAGGTTATATTTATCGGGGAACATACCTCTGTTTGGTGTGTTCCCTATCGAAAGAGTTTTCTATCCATCTGTACTTACATTGTTTGTGCTGGTAAAATTCCACAAATAGAACGGTTCTATTACCTACAGTCGTGTGGTACAGTCGTACTCGTAATGTGCTGCATGTGACGCAGGGGTGACCAGTATTGTTCGATCGCCACGCACCATGACCGGACCATTACTATAGGGTCTGCAAAAAAAACTGAAGAGAGAAAAGATATCGTATTTGAAATGTTAGGATTGTGAAAGGCAAACAAAATATTATAGACATTAATATACATAGTCCTCCTTATTAGATTATGATATCAGCGCCCCTTGAAATTATTTCCTTGCGTGTGCTATATGTCTCGCCAGACCGAATTTTGTTTTAAATACTTTTCGCTGTACAGAGTTAGTACCTAACTAGTTAAATTTTAGATGACATTGATATTTTTGTGACTTTTTGAAACACATGTGGCAAAAAAGCTTAAAAATTAATACTATAAAGTATACAAATACAACCATAAAAATAGGTACTTATTGGCCAACAAAATATAAAAACACAACAAATTTCTATTTGTACTTTATTTCCACCAAAAAATATGGTAAGCAACAAGTCGTGAGGGACGACCAATAAGTAATGGATCGTTTTTTTTATAAATTAAAATCCGAATACAAAATAAAATAAAACTACAAAAATTCTATAAACTCGATTTTTTTACAAACCCTACTAAACAATCAGCGCTTATTTTCACTCACATTAGTTTAGTGAAGGATAGTATCAATGAATTATGTGCATTCGCGTGATGTCTTCATCCCCTGTGGGTGGATACCCCTCTCACCCCCCACCCTCTACTTAGATGATTGGATTTTTTATAAAAATGCTTCCTTGCAGCACCATTGCAGATCTCTTTGATCTCATGTGTGTATTATGTTAGAAATATGTATGTATTAGTGAGTAGGTGATAATTAAGACGAAGCCTGTAGTACCCAGGTAGGTACTAGAGCGATTTCAGCCAATGACGTGGCAGGAGTTTTTTGTAAAAGGGTTGAGTTATAATTTTGATGGGTTGAGCTTTGATGTCAACAAGTGCGTTTGATGTTCTTGGTAACTTGGTAGTTTGTTAGTGTTGGATTGAGGAATGAGTGACTATGGAGTGGTTCAAAGCAAGATAGCTAAAAGCAAGGATTTAAATCGTTGGATGTGTCCCACAGCGGCATTTTGTTCAAATTATATATTTATATTGACGACGTTTTTATGACAAAACAAACGAAACAGAACGTGACCATCATCTGACGCGGTAGGGCACATCTAGATTCAAATCATCTCAGGTTAAAAGTAATAATTTGTATAGATACGCTCTGTGTTGTTCAATAGCTTCGTTATATCTCTAAGAATCGTAAAAGATTTGGAATTCCTAAAAGTTACAGAATGGACTAGCTATGGTACTTAAACTATTTATTAACTCAACAACTATTTTTAGAAAAAAACTTGAGAGGTGTAAAGGGACACCCGGATGGAACGAAGTTCCTTTCGACAACAATTTACAACAACAACAACAACACAACAACAACAAACACAACAAGAAATATCAACACAACAACAACAACAATAGCAACAAAACACCACAACAATACAACAACTGTAATAACAACAACAAGAACAAACACAACAACCACTAACACAACAACAACAGTAACACAACAAACAACACAATAACAAACAACAACAACAATACTCAGCAACAACACAACATACAACACAACAAACAACAACACAACATACAACACAACAAAGAACAACAGTATGTTGTTGTTGTTGTTGTTGGTGTATATTGTTGTCGAAAGGAACTTCGTTCCATTCGGGTGTCCCTTGACACCTCTCAAGATTTTTTTGTTGTTGAAATTAATTCTGTCAGACTAATTTAATATGCCAAACGTAATAAATTACTTTCAAGCGATAACAGTTTAATGTACACCAAAAACTTATACTTACAATAAGTAGATTAAAAATTAATCAGTGTTAAAAATCCAAAATTATTAATTAAAATTATATCGAAAAGTACGTTACATTATCATATTATGATGTTTTGGTAGAACTAAATCAAAATAATAAAAACAATTTTAGAAGAAACAATACAACTAAGATAACTTTCTATCAACATGCTATACCATTATCAACAATTCCACCTCTATGACACCAACCACTTACATTCGTAAATCACAACGCAAAGGGAACTTACAATAAATCCAAATATTTATAATGTTACTAACGTTAACTTACAAAAATTCGCGAAAGGGTACCCGAGACACGTGTCCAAAACCTAGAGGGACACCGCGCCAAATTACGTCGACCCGTCCCAGCCTTTCGACACAGTTCAACACTCGACGATAGAGGGGAAAATATTCACATAGTTGAAGACCAAGAAATACTGGTCGTACACCAAGAGATTTTATTTAATACGTTTAAAATTTATTACTCGGCTTGTTTGTTTGGCGGTCGAGAACAATTTTGGGTATGAAGTGGTTTTTTATTATCCCTTCATCAATAAACTTTATTATGTTCGTGGTTATTGAATTATCATTGCGGTGATAAATTAAGTCCTAATGCGATGCGTGGGAATGACCTTAGTCGTCTTATTTATTTATCATATACAACTATCATCACAGGTGTAGGTAATACCTTTTGCTTTATTATAGTTGCAGACTAAACAATATAGTACTTACATTTAACTATAAAATTATTATTGCTATCAATGATTCATTATAGTCCTCAAAAGTACAGATAGATGTTTTATTAATGATCTATAAATCATGAAAACAGTACTTAGTTTTTGTTACAGTTAAATACTATGATAAAACAAAACTACACAATCAGTTGTAGCATCTGGAGCCGAACTAGGAGGTCTGCATTTCGGATAACAACGTCAATCCCTTGAGTTAAAACATGGAATAATAATCTTCTAAAGTTCTATTAATGAGATGTAGGTACATGATGTTCGTTTTATGAGTGAACACATGAATTTGTGAGATACGCGGAAATCCGCGGAATATAGAGAGTTAAACAGAATTAACTGAAATTTTGTACACATATAATTACTATCCTGTTTATGTATTTCCGTCCGATGATTAAGAACTTTGGCTTCACTTTAAGCGAATACATGTATATATTATGCACAAACAAGACATATTTTACAATGTCATGTCAACTTGTGAAAATTTAGTTTTTGTAATGAACAAAAACCTGTTTTGAACAAAACTCTCGTTTTTGAACTCTCTTGACTTTGAAATAGAACATATTATTTCTAGTATAGAGGTCAGTTTTATTATTTTTTTGTAGCTTCTGGCCGTGACTTCTACCACGAGGAAGTTTATCATAAGACATGGCCTATGGCTCTCGGCAATAGTGTGGCTTTTTAAATTTATGTTTCTAAACATTCAATATTTTTTGTAATTGAAACAGTACTTCGAGAGATTATCTGACACAAACAAACCTCTTTATTCCTTTTTATTATAATATTAAGTACAGATAAGTTATATTTTTTAATCTGGAAATTGTTTCAGCGAACGTTTCAATTTGAATGTAGAATATCGCTCTCTCTAAAAATATCCATAGAGGTAATTATTCTTACTTAAACATAATAATATTTATGAGCAGCCTAACCTTAATTTGTTTGACAAAACTTAACCATTTCAAGTTGTAAACCCCTCAATACAAAGTTAATCTACCATAACTACAGCAAAAAAAAATTCAAAGCGCAAACTATTGTACTCCCCCAAATCTCTAGGGGAAAGGAGACAAATTATTATTTTCCATAATATCATCACACGACCATTACGCGTCGCCAGCGATGCGTGCCCTAAAATTATTAGAACATTTTTGCGTTTTTTTCGCACGTCCGCCACGTCGTACAGTCGGGGAGATACTGAGTTTTCCGGAAGTTGTAAAGTAGTGATTTGTAACGCACGCGCCGCGGCGCCTGACGCCACTTCCGTTTGAGCGCCATAATGACGCTGCAGGCAAGATACCCTGTCCAACTGTCTTGTGGAAATGAGGACCTCATCCCCTTATCCCACACCCTCAAAGCTTTTATTGTTGGCATCGAAGCTTTTACGTTTATGCTCTGTTTAGCTAAATTTCTCTTTCCATTTAATTACGGCGGGACTTGTAATGTGTTTGCCTGATGACATGGCTCTTAATGACTCGAATAAACGTGTTTTTCGACTGGCCGTTACGATGTCTAGGTTAAAGGAAATGTTTGGAGTGAATATCATCCCTATTGTTCTATTTTTTGGATTGTTGTTACTATCACTTGAATGATTACGTTGAATAAGAATATTGTTTTTGTTACTGTTAGAATGTTTCTCACGTTAAAGTTTCGCTTATTTTTCGAAGTACCTAGTTAATTGGGTTTTGGTTTTGGAGGTTTTGGATTTTTATCGCAGATTTATTTTAAAATCTATTTTAAGCGCACAGGTATGGCCATTGAACTGCGAGTGGTTGTGGATCGGCAGAAGGTAGGTACGATCAACTGAAAGTGCCTATCACTTTGGAAATCCACCTAAAACTTTCAGTTTAAATTGTGTTAGTTCGAATTTTATCAAGTCTACACATAAAAACGTGTGTATTATACATATTTCCCGTAACATTTAAAAGGTGGCCAGCCTTGTGAAGCACGCCTTCTATCCCTAGTTTAGTATCTATTTATTTGGTTGTAATTTCCTATCTCCTTGCAAAGACATTGTGACCCTTACTTACATCAATCCACACCTCAATCGCATATATATCCAAGTTCCCGGTATATTTAGTATCAATATCGTAAGATTGCTCAGTTTACGCAAATTGCACAACTGGATGCTGAACCTGCAATTTGAATTCGAGATTACCTTGCTTGTGTTTTGTGTGTAAGGTTTCATTGAGAGCGATTTTGGTATCTCATCTTTCTACCATTTTATGTACTGTTATAGATTGAGAACAACGTATTAACTCACTGTGTTGCCGGGTTTTCGTGTTCTTCTTCTTCTTTAGTTTCACTTTTGACAGAGTGATCGTGGTCGTAGCTTCAGGTGTTGGTGGCATGTTTCTCTCTTACAGTTGCCTTTCTCGTGCATTCGTGCAAGGGGCTATCTACTGCAGCCATGACCTCATAGAACGCGCTAATCTTCGTAACTTCTAGGCCAATTCTGAAAACTCTTTCACTAATAGGAAGCTACAAATTTAATTAAAACCAAATAAGCGATCTATAAGAAAATTAAAATGCTTATAAGAAACTATTGTACGTTTTACTGTTTTGCAAACTGAAGACCACATAGGTACATAGATGTACCCTTCAAAAGTGCTAGCATAAAAACCCGCTGTAACTACCACCACACATCAGCACCTAATTCTATATACAGTTCACAATCAAATACCCTCAATTCCTGAATTAAAACATACAATTGTGCGCTAAGATATCGCCGGCCATCCAGCCGTCTTTCCATCCAACAATTTATGGTGGCCAGTGTCACTCTTTACGGTGACGCGACCGTGTTAAGTATAAAAAAGGTAAGTGAAATCTCTTTTGAAATGTGCGAAACTAGTTTCAATCCAGTTTGTTGTAAAAAGAGTTTTTATAGTATTAATTGGTGGCCATTAAACTTAGTTTTGGTGGGTATTGGTAGAACCAATTTATAATTATGTTCGCATAGGTAACTAGATGAAAAAAATTAACAGTTCATGTTTTTTCGGGATTTTATTGTTAGCTTGTTCATAATTATAGGACGTACAATGACCTTTTTCAGGTTTATTGTAAACAATAACCAAGCTTTTAACAATAAAAAAAAAACACAACTTAGCTCAAATTAATCAAGTAATCATTCTGGCCAAATTGCTTCTCATCCTACTTAAAATAAAAAATGCTAAAGTTTGTGCGAATAATATTGGATGTAACAGAATTAGCTAGAATTTGGCACATCTGTAGATATTGATCTGACTTAACTCGTAGGATTTTTTATCCCGGTTTTGTGGTCAAAGTCAAAGTCAAATCATTTATTTCAATTAGACCATTGAAAGGCACTTCTGAACGTCATAAAAAAAAAGTTGATTCTAGTTGCCCCTTCCAAAAGGTAGTTTCGTATCGAGAAGAATGGGCAAGAAACACCATACTTACTCTTTTAAAAAATAATGTGTACAATATTTTGCATTTACAGTTTATAGTTATATAACTATACGTGAATACGATACAATTATTGAAAAAGTACCTAGACAACCACTCCTTACATTTCAACAAACTATGAACTATGTTCCCCTGGAATGATTTAAGACATTTGGTTAATTCTGAAATCGGCACAGACAAAGTCGCGGCAGCAGTTAGTCTTTAATGTTTAAAGAAGCTGTATATTTGATTTCAGTGATAAGTTTGTTGATTTCGGTGGACAACGTTTTCTAAAAATATAATAACTTAGAAATTATTCGGTCGATTCAGTTCCCTCAGTAGTACCTATAACATAATTATCATAATAAGTACTTATTCTTGCAATATTGGCTTTTATATATGGAGGAGCTCGTGGCTAAGTTAAAGCCGTACAGATCGATTGCTCAAAGGTCAAGCTACGCTAGTCGCGGTCGGTCTATGGATGGGTGACCATCCCTTTCATACCAAGCTTCATCCGTGCCTCGGAAATCACGTAAAGCCGTTGGTCCCGGCTGTCATTGGTCTTTGGCAGTCGTTATGGGTATAGTCAGAAGCCAGAAAGTCTGACAACCAGTATCGCTTTGCCCAGTAAGTAAGTGGGCTGTGGAGCTCCGATAGGCAGTCGCTCCATGTAAAACACTGGTATTCAGCTGCATCCAGTTAGACTGGAAGCCGACCCCAATATAGTTGGGAAAAGGCTAGGCAGATGATGATGATTGATTTTTATATCTTTGGCGTTACAATGGATAAATAAATAATAAATAATAATATGTGGGGACATTTTCACACACGGCCATCTGACCCCAAACTAGGGATCGGATACTTACTAGATACTTACTACTACTGGATACTTTCTAGTCTCGAGCCTTACCATCCTTGGTTTATACAATTATCTGCTTACACCTAAAACCTAGATTACTTATAGCAAACTTTAAACCAAGCATCAGCAAGTATAAAAATCTTCATAGCTACGTGCTTATACCACCGTTCGGTTCAGTGGCGACATACGTTTACGCAATTACTGTAACTCTAGATAAAATGTCACCAATTGTGCATTCCGACAGTACCTTATGTGATCCCTGATCCTGTTTGTATTGACGCGGTCTCTTCTCTATTTATACTGTCTTTGGTCTAGGAATAAGCCTGTATATCACGAGATTGATTAAAGATCAAGTAAAATTGTACGAGTATACTTTTATCTTAGAAAAAATGGAGTTTGTGATTTGTTTTCGTTTTAACCCTCGGCAGAAACGTGGACGTCATGATCATCATCAGCCGGAAGACTTCCACTGTTGAATAAGGACCTCCCCCCATTTCAGTACTTACCAGTCTCACGCACACATGAACCACAAGTTATACGATGGCGTCATCTGACGCTTACGCGACTGACGCTCGTAGTCTCCACTACCGCGTACAGAGAGCTAAGATGTTTACACATAAATAAATGGTTGATAAAATAAGCAGAAATAGTTATATCCAATGGAATGCTTTGTCAATTCGTAGAATCGGAACTGATGGCAGATCACTGCACTAGAGTTCAAGGAGGGAGATGTTTATATAATAGTATAAGCCCGTCACAGACATAGCTATAATATAATAATTATATAGCATTATATATTAATATATTATAGCTACGTATGTGAAGGGCTTTAGCGTTAATCCCTTTCATCGGTGTGGTGACAGCTCACTTCAAGCTTCATTCTAATCAAACCTAAAACAAAATTGGGCAAAGAATCAAAGCTAAGTACTACAAAAAAAGTCAGATAATATTCCCCTCAACACTACTCGACAAAATGATGAACAATTCATTGAAATTCTAAACAATTCGGACACGAACACTATTGACATACATAAACTCCAAATTCAATTACCTACCAACAGTATCAACCTACAAACCAGGGTTGCCACGAGTAAACAAAAGTATAACAAACCCCTGTATTTGTTGACGTTCGCGTTGTTAGTGGTCAAATAGCAAAAATGTTCGGCGTAACGAACCGGTAATCCGATTCCGAGTGGTCAGTTCTCTAAAGTTTCGATCTGCAATCAACTGTGCTAACAGATCTATTTCGTGGGCAAACAAGCCGGGGGCAACCCTACGCACACTCACGTTGTTTGCTGTTTGCGTGTGATAGTGTGTGTGTAGATGTGTAGAATGGAAAAGATTTTGTTTGTTTATACTTACGGGCTCAGATTATGAAACAGAAGGCAAAAGACCGCGCGGAACACTGAGACTGAAGCCAAAAAAGTAAATACAAATTCAAGAGCGGATACCTACAACGCGCTTCGTGCTGTACTGACACGAGTCAGTAAGGCACGAAACGACGCATCGTTAAATTATACAAATACAAATTCAAAAGCGAATACAATCATGAGATTGTAGGTATTCGCTTTTGAATTTGTATTTGCTTTGGTGGCTTCACTCTCAGTGTTCCGCACGGTCTATCTGCCTTTTCTTTCATAATCTGAGCTTACGGGTGTTTAATATATACCTTGATTTTATTAAGACAAATTAATTATTGAGTTTATTGGCGGGATCATAGTCAAGAGTAAGCCTTTCATAAAATTTTTTTTATCCTTTTAACCTCAGATTATGAAACAAAAGGCAGATAGACCGTCCGGAACACTGAGAGTGAAGCCAAAAAAGCAAATACAAATTCAGTAGTCAATACCTACAATGTCGTGATTGCATTTGCTTTAAATTTGTATTTGTTTTTTTATTTGTTTTGTTTAACGATGTGGCGTTTCGTGCTATACTGACTAGTGCCAGTAGGTACAGCACGAAACGAGTTGTGGGTATTCGATTTTGAATTGGTATTTGCTTTTTTGGCTTCACTGTCAGTGTTCCGCACGGTCTATCTGCGCTTTGTTTTCATAATCTGAGCTTTTGACCGCTAATGTGCTAAAAACCAAAATGTGCCCCAGCAGCCACGGTCTCGGTCACGACTACATGACAAACTTCTGTAAGTACAGAGACCAGCACATCAAGCTACTACAATCTGTCAAATTTCTTTGATAGATTTTCAACTTTATTACAAAAGTCTATGGTTCATATTTAATTGGGAAAATTTGACAGTTAGGTATGGCTTGATGTCCTGGCATCTGTACATCATTCGTAGCTTGGTGCCTAGGGCACGTTTTTGCTTTTTTGACGTGAGGTCAAAAGGTTAATAATGCTCTAAACTTGAAATTAAACCTTCTTTCCAGATTTTCAAGATTGAAATTGATTCCTTGTTTTGTAAACTTGACAAAATCGAAAAGGATAGCGAAGTATATGTGCTCAAAACTTTTTTCACCTTTATAACTTACTGCCAACTTAAGCCTCATTAAAAAGCGATTCTCGTACAGCTATAAAAACGAATTTCCATAACAAAAACGTACCGACATATCCTTTAAAACGTGCAATTAATTCCACAAACAAAATGTCTACCGAAAAACTGACATGAACTTCCCGAAAATAAATAATCGAATAAGGAATACATTACTATTCATCGGTTTCATCAAAAACATTCTTAATCACACAAAAAACTTTAAAAGGGAGATGGATATATCCGTCTAATTTGCCTACGCATTGGAACTTGGGACTTACAACAAATCTGTCATATCATATGGCCCATTGTATTTTATACCTTTATGCTGCCAACCTAATAAAAACAATCTTTTGGCTGAATGGCGTATTTCCTGTGCATAAAATTGAGCACTAAGATCCTGCCAATTAAAAGGTTCAAGTGATGTGGGTATATAGACGTCGTAAATCAGTTTAGTCGATTTTAATTATGGTAATAAGGATGTCCTTCTCAATGTGTGTGTTTTTTTTTAATTTAAATTGTATTGTTGAATTCGTATAGACTGCAATCGAGATTAATAATTGAGATTTCTTTTAATTGGAATTCGTGGCGTAGGGATGCTGTTATCATCATTTTATAATGCCTTTGTTAAGTGGCGTAAAATAGTTATAAAAGATTTTATAGTTTTTATTTTTGTTTTTAATATTTATTGGGTCAATTAATGGTCAGCTAAGTGTGCACTTTACGAAGACTGATTCGATTTATGGTGGGGTAAAAATACCAGCAATTTTATAAATAACCTGTTAAGAACTAAGTCTTTAGTTAGTTTATGGATGAGTCAGCAAAAATATATGGATCGTAAATTCGTAACGTCTGTATTTTTGCTTACGTCTAAAGCAAAAACTATTAGACAGCGACCTTTGATATAATTTATTGAATAAAACTAAAGAAAAATGTCAGACCTCATCAGCGGATTTTAATTGAGTGCAGTCAATACCCTTCACTATCTAACACTCTTAAAAAAATATTTTAATATTTCGTTACTTGTGTGGAGCGGAAAAGAATCCTGACTTTGTTTTACTCTCTAGAAAAGTTCTGTTTATTTTTCTATATCGTTTCGTATTCCCGGACATGCTGGATGACCAGTAAATTATGACTGTATAAATGTCAAGCTAATTGTGAGTAATATTTTAGATCTCACGTATACAGAAGCTGTTGGTAAATCTGAATAAGTAAATAAATAAGAAATCAAAAGGTAGTGCAGGGCACTGACTGCACCATATCCTGGGTCAACAAAAATTAATAACCAAACAGTTTTGTTAAGAAAACTACAGGTAAAATTAACGTAAAATGATGGCCATACTTGACCATAGTTCTAGGATTCTTGAGCTATGAAAGTGTAACACTTAAGAGTACATTACATGATAATGTTGGCAGTAAAAATTATATTAGTTTCGCTTGAAGGAGCATGGGTACGGGGCGAAAACTTCAGCGCCATAGTAATAGGGAAATGTGAATGATGAATGTAATGGGTGGGTTCTGTATGTTTTATTTAACATATGAGTAGCAGTTGTTACTCCTCCAGTTATTTTCTGATTAATCGCCCGGAATCCAAGACAGTTGAATCGTTTCTCCGGGAATCGTCGAGCTTCTTCGGTGTTTTTCTGGTGGTCGCTACTGTTGATTCTGGCTTAGGGACTGTTATAAACAAGCTTCCGACAGGGGTCACCTTGGTGGGAGGCTTGTGGAAACCACGGTTGGTGTTTGCGTCCACACTGGTTTACAATAAGGCTCCCATCTCAGTGTGTTGTCGACTCTTTGTTTACAACGGCGGTATCCACACGCGGTTTACAACGCGCGTCCGTCCACAGAGGTTGCAGAAGGTCAAACGAATTTTTGTTACAAACAAGTGTTTACACTGTTGTAAACCGCCGGTGGAGACCGATGTGGAGGGCGTGTAAGTTTACAACAGTCTGGCCGGGGTTTTACAGTTGTTTCAATGGTTTGGGAATAGTGTGGCGAGTTTGGCCCATAAGATTAAAAATATGGGTAGCAGAAGTGTACGTAGGTATACCTACAAAGGTTTGAAATTAATCTTAAAAATCAGTCAGTTTATGAGACCTCTGAGGCACTTTTGAAAGTCGTTTACAAGAAAAAACAATTGAACCTAGTTGCCACTTCCAAAAGATTACTCCATAGGTTCAAAATTTATTAATTTTAAATAAATACTTGTAATGTTTAAAGATTTGTTTGTTTGTTTTTTTTTTGTATTTTTTTTTTAGTATCTTAGTACACCTACATTTTCAACTTATCCCACATTTTTCATCAGGGCCTGCAGTAGGTACATCTCATCTGCCTAGCCTTTTCCCAACTATATTGGGGTCGGTTTCCAGTCTAACCGGATGCAGCTGAATACCAATGTTTCGCATGGAGCGACTGCCTATCGGACCTCCACAACCCAGTTAATGGATACCCTTTGGTAAGACTAGTTTCAGTAGGTACATCTATAGTCGTTAAATTGCCATCGAACATACCAAGTAATTCCAAGCGCAGCGTGGGACACCTCCTACCCTGATGGACCGATGCCCTGAAGAATGTAGCCGGTGGTGGCTGGATACGGAAGGCAGAGGACATGGAAAAATGACGCACCATGGGGAGTGCTTATGTCCTACAGTGGACATCTAGTAAACTGAAGTGATGGTGATGATAATGCCAAATATTATTTTGCTTGCATTGTTTAGTTTTATTTGAAAAGAGTTTAGTTTTTTTTTTTATAATAACGCTCAGATAATTAAACAAAAGGCAGATAGACCGTGCAGAACACTAAGAGTGAAGCCAAAAAAGCAAATACAAATTCAAAACCTACAATCTCGTGATTGTATTTGCTTTTGAATTTGTATTTGTATTTGTTTTTTTTTAACGACGCGGCGTTTCGTAGTATACTTACTCGTTTCAGTACAGCACGAAGCGCGTCGTAAGTAACAGCTTTGGAATTTGTATTTGCTTTTTTAGCTTCACTCTCAGTGTTCTGCGCGGTCTATCTGCCTTTTGTTTCATAATTTGAGTTTAGTTTAGAAACAACTGTTTACATCATTCTACTAGGTTTTAAATATAGAACTGTTCAAATAGTCATTCAATGCACACAAGCCTTTAATATAATTTCCAAGCACAACTTCACGACAACACAACGGTCCCCTAATTCAAACAAAAACAACAAAAAATATTCCTAATAGCGTTATAATGGCACTAATAGATTATGTTAACACAAATTCATTGATAATTACACTTCACATCATCTTTCTACCATATCGGCCATGACAGGTAATTACTACTACCAACATTACAATATTTTTGCATTTTTACTATGAATAAGGGGAGAATGAGAGTGTACGGTAACGACAGTTACGTTACCGTAGAGAATACATGGATATTAAATTGTTGTTTGCTTTTTAGGGTTAAATGTAATTGCAGTTGCAGAAAAATACGTCGTAATAATTAATGGCTTTTTAACACGCTTTTATTAGGTCGTAACTAACCAACTGTATAGGAATCTTTGGAATCGAATTTAATGTACTTTTAATTGTTGTATCAGAATGAAAATTGGCAATTATGTGTAGTTCTGGTGACAATCTATACTAATATTATAAAGCTGTATAGTTTGTTTGTTTGGTTTAACGCGCTATCTCAGGATCTACTGGATCGAATTGAATAATTCTTTTTGTGTTGGATAGTCCATTTATCGAGGAAGGCTATAGACCCATGCGAAGCCGGGTCGGGTCGCTAGTACAATATAATATGGTATTATCGAACTGATCTGATGATGGACACGGAAGATTGGCACTGGATCTCCATATAGGAACAACATTGAAATTGTAAATAGTTGAAATCTCTCATTTCAACTTAAACAAATGACTAGCATCATGCCTTGATATGACAGAATTCATACTAATATTATAAATAAGAAAGTAAGTCTGTATGTTTGCTACGCTTTCACTGCTAAACTACTAAACCAATTTTCATGAAATTTGGATCTCAACAAAGGCAGACATTTGCCTAACCTTTTCTCATCCATGTTGGGGTCGGCTTCCAGTCTAATCGGATGCAGCTGAACACCAGTATTTTACATACAGTGACTATCGTACCTATCGGACCTCCACCACCTAGTTAGGTACTGGGTAACACTGGTTGGCTAAGGGAACCATCAGTTTGGACATGAATTAAAGATCGAGGTTACAACAATAGCATTACACGTTTAATCCGGTTTAGACTGTATTCTTGTAGCACACTAGTTTAGAAAAGAGGCTTAGGGCTCAGAAGGTAGAAGGGCGTGGTAGGCTGGAAAAACGTGGTCTTCAGTCCGGAGAGGTGGGACAGTTAACTCGTCGCTGCTGGCCGGGTAAGAAGGGCAGCTTCCGTCGCGCGGAGGCTTAAATTATATCAGCTGGGGCTGCGTCGAGGTAGTGCGTGGTGTGGAGTGCGGGAGCACTGCTACTGAGGCTCGCGTCACACACAATACTCCTTGGTAAGACTGGTTAAGATTGGACCGACTACAATAAATCTATGAGTGACAGCTGAAACGTGCTACGTGATTTCCAAAGCTCAGAGGGGTGTCAGTATGAAATGAATGGTTACTTACCTGTCCACTGATCGACCGCGCCGCACCGCGGCAAACCTAGCTTTATCTTGACCGGTCGATCCATTGATAAAAGCTTTTTCGGAATTGCTCGTAGAATATTTAATAAAATTCCTAATTTCATAAAAATAATGCCATTGTCTAAAGAATCATGGCAGGATTTGGACAAAAAAAAATAAGATGTTTAGAGAAGTTGAAATTCTAATTCTTATGTTCTTTGGCACCTAAAGAGTATCTTCAGGCATTTACAATATTTTATATATATACATAATTTAAAACACCGCAAAAAAAAGTGAATAGTTTAACGAAAAGCCATTGAGTTATATGTACTACGTACGTACGTAGTACATATAACTCAATGCGAAAAGCTCATTATTTCAGAACGAAACGGCGGCTGACAGTAACAGTGACACTGACAGATGCCGTATGGCAGTTGTTACACTAAAATTGCATCGTTTTATGGGAAATAATGCCAAAAAGTATAATTTTTTTTTTTCCACACTTGTCACATCACTTGTCTGTCAATTTTATAGATCCGTTAACGTATACTTTCTTTTTTTTTATAAACACAAAATGGGCATCGAGATGAAACGAAAAAGTGTTATTTTCATTTCGTAATATTTTAATTATGCGGGGGTTTAAAAATATGGCAGGTATATCAATCTATTCCTGGTAATGTATTCTTAACATTGGAAAATATTTTAAACACTGTAAATTATTTTATTTTTCATACAAATGAATGTATAGATCTCGCCATGATTCTTTAAAATAGCACTGCACAAACTACTTCTTGACAAATGCTACTACACAGTAGACGAGTTTTAAACCGATAATTGGGTTGTTGACACCATTAATCAATAATTCCAAAATACAACTTATCTTAGAATACACTTTATTTTAGACCGGAAAACCCGATTAATTTTCAATAAACTGTAAAATTCGATTTTATATTGCTTTTAAATCAATTAATAGTTAGTCAATTGAGTTGGTAAATAAGTGACGTCACAGGCCGCTATTGTCATACAAAATCTATGGAGGAATCTCGTTTTGACAGCTCATAAAAAGTATATCAATTGATTGGTGGTGTCAAGTACCCAATTTGTAATTTAATTTGCAATTAAAATTTTGACATTTGTAATTTTTATGAATATTAAGATGATTAAAGGATGATGACCGAGTTTGTATGAGACCTGTCCCCCCCCCTCCAACAGATATTTTGTATGTGTTAGTAGGTTCGTAAGGATCTATAAAAAGACTAGCAACCAGTTTTAACTTCAAAATCCATGGGGTTCAGAAGTAAAATAAAATTAAAAAACATTTTATTTATTACTGCCAATTCGTATAAATTATGTTATTAATGCAAAATTTTGTGGTACTTATATTTATTTTGCATGTTTAAAAATGTGTATGTCATATGACAAAACATAGCGTACTATTTTATGTGTGTCCTTTTTATACCTACGTTTCACATATAAAGTTTTGACTTTGACTTCCATATGTAGGTACTACAAGAACGGACATAGGCTACTTAATAATTCGCGACTTCGTTTGCATACGCGAAAACCGACATTCATGCGTTTGAAGTCGCCCAAAAAGGTCACATCACTCTCAAACTACAAGTTTATTCCGACTCACTTTAGACACACATGACAATGATTGCGCAAATCTAAATAACACCATTGTTGCAGCATCCCTCACCATAAATTACATGTTAGCGAACTCCCGGCACCCTCTAGCGTCACTTCCTGTTCTAACCGGAAGCAGGCAGCCGCCATTTTGGCGAGCACGCGGCAGGAAGCAGGCGCACGCGCATCTCCGTCGTCACTTCCGTTTTGTCTATGACTTTGGGATTTTAGAGAAAATATTTTGAAAATTTGCAGTGTTGACTGTCCAGTGGTAGTTTGAGTGATAGATTTATAGTAATTGCCATTTATTTAATTATGTTTGGCTTTTAAATAATGATTGAATACTGACCTCTGAAAGTGTTATGATTATTTGTGAAGCTAATTTATTTATTAGTGTAAGCTAATTTGTTTACTGATTTAATATATTTTTTCAACCGACTTCAAAAAAAGAAGGAGGTTTTCAATTCGACACAAAATATTTTTTTGTATGTTTGACCACGCTTTCAAATTGTAAAAATAACTTTAAATTCGCCAATGAATGCGGCTTTGGTTTTGTTTGTTGTTTTGTATTGGTCTATCTATATCTGTGATTGCCACCGACTAGCGAATTTAAAGTTATTTTTTGCTTTTTGAAGGCGGTTGTCTTTTTTGTAAAAAAGTATTTTTTAGTTTTTGAAGGCTCGGTCAAACATACTAAAAATATTTTGTGTCGAATTGAGAACCTCCTTCTTTTTTTGAAGTCGGTTGAAAAAACATTTTAAATTAGTAAACAAATTAGCTCAAACTAATAAATAAATTACCTTCACAAATAATCATAACACTTTCAGAGGTCAGTATTCAATCATTATTTAAAAGTTTTGAAGGCGGTTGGTTGTATTTTTTGTAAAAATGATTTTCTTTTATGATTCAGTTAATTTATTAACCTCTTGAGTTGCAATGCTAAGTTGATAACACAGTTTTCGTAATAGAGGTACAACAGTAGCTGGGTTAATTCAGTCAATTGTCTTTTAATTTATTATACTTCTCGCAGAAATATTTTGTAGTTTATCTGCAACGTACAGTCGACAAATGAAATTACCGATGGATGTTATCGAAAGTTTTAATTAAATTAATTGAAAATAAACAGTTTTATAATTTTCTTTCTTAATAAATCAATAACTCTTGTCTTGACTGTACCTTTCATAAAGATATTTTCCAGCCTAATCTGCCATGTTTTAATCTAAACGGAAATAATATACAATAAATGTGGAAACTAGAAGTTCCTGTAACTACAGCAAGAGGAGTAGGAAATAGGAATCTATGGATTGTATGTGAATCACTTTACACGCAAGATACCGTATATGGTCTAAGATCGCAACTTACAAGTTCCATGGTCAGTAAGCATTATTAATTATCACGTAATTATGTCCCTTATTTGAAGTTTACAACGTGATAGGAAATAAAATTAGTTTGAACGTGAGACGCCATGTTTCTTGTGTTCCGCGTTCAAAGAGTGTAACCCTTTTACCAAGACTCTACTGTCTGTCTGTACGTCCGTCTGTCACAGGCTTCTTTAATACGACATTTTGACGACACGGTTGGCGCAGTGGTTGAGCGATCGACTGCTGCGCTGCGTGTCGCGGGCTCGATTCCCGCACGGAACAAATATTTGTATGGCTTACAGATAGTTGTTTCGGGTCTGGCTGTTTGTGTATGTAAGTTTATATGTTTGTAAACGTACCCACGACACAGGAGTAATTCATAGTGTGGGGCAACGTTTAAAAAAAAAATACTACGAGGAAATGTCGCGATAATGTGCCAGTATCTAATATCTTATCTGTGAACAAAATAGACTGTCTTACATTTCAATAAATCTATTCCAATCTTGGCTCGCATCGTCGTCGCATCATAATTAGAAAGCAATCATTCAATAGTGGTGATTTACCAAAATAACTAAATCAACATCAATTCATAGCGAATAACGTGCGGTCATTATGAAGATTGACGTCCGGCGCAGTCTAGCAACCCATCAATTCTGACCGGGTAGGGTGGATAACAGTTTGGGGTTTTACCGGACAGTCTTAAAAACTTGTAATGAAGTTTGGCTATAGTTGTATGATCCCCTATTGGTGAAAGATTGGAATTGTATCAGCCGGTTCACTACATATTATTATTAGAATCCGGCACTGAATTTGTGTTCGTTTGGCATTATCTCAGAAACTACTGTAAGGAGTTTCATTCGATTTTATAGAAAGAGGAATTATATGGAAAGGTTATAGGCTATATGTATATACGTATAAAAAAACGATCCGTAAGAAAATTACGCGGAAAGATAGAGACACGCGGAGATATTAATATCTCCAAAATATTTTTTCGTCTAATTTGTAAGTGTAAAAATATACCTAATGATGTATATTAGAATAATTTATGGGAGTTAACGTCTGCCAAAAAACTTCTTTACAGTTTGACAGAAGTACCTAATAATCTTGTTTTGTATGGGTGTTATTATCTCATCTCGTAAATAAACATTCTTTCATTTTCTTTCATACGTTTTATAAAAATCTTCCTCGGTGCGATTAGGTGAAATGAACTAGAGGTGAGCTGTCAATACCTTGAATCAAACAAAATGTGAGCTCACTCCATTTGAATTCATTGGGAGATTTTTGCAGGCCACCAATAACTTGAAATACCCTAATCTCAAGAAGCTGTCAGTTATGAAACAATTACGCTAATATCCTCATTTGTGCTTGAACCATGGTTCCCCTAACCAGCAGAGATAAGTCATGGTGGTGGATAGGATTACATCACAAATTGTGTATAATCTTTAATGTGCTTATGTTGCGTATGGATATCTAATCTATTGCTTACTTCGATGAGTGCTTCATCAGCGTTTTGTTAGAAAAATGGTGTAGTTGGTGATATTTGTGTACCTATTTAGGGTAAGCAGTATTTAATTATAGTCCTATGTAACAGTAATGTAAAGGTTGTATTCAAAATGGAACCTTTTCGAAAAGTCTTTAGATGGTTTTACTTTACCGAACACTTGACGAATTCCAAATGGAATTCAAATTTGAAAAATAGAATCGTTTGGTGTTTTTATTGTTTTGTCAATAGGGTATTACACATTTTTGAAAAGTGTCTCAATACAATTCTGTAGTGCTAATATGCCACCAAAAAAAACACAACATTTTTATTCAATCGATAAGTGCCATAGAAATGCATCTAAATTTTAAATTTTCAAATTTCGCGCGTAATTTGACGAAAACGCCTCTTACGCCATATTGCTCAGCGGAAATGACGTCAGTTCGTTTTGTATCAAATGCGCTCATATTAAATATGATAATTGATAATAAAAACATGATTAAAAACCTATTTTGTAATAGGTGTAATAATGAAAAAATTACGTTGGTTACGAAAATAATAAAAGTAAAAAGCCTATAAAGGTCAATCGGTTGACTGACAGTTGACAATTTTTTGTTTACACAGCCGCACGGCGTAATAACATGGCCGCTACTATTTCATGGTGTTTAATAACGGATTAAAAAATCTAAAAACTTTGAATTGAATTAAAAAAAATATTTTGTTATTTTATGAACTAAAACTTACATTTTCCGCCTGCTTTATGCCTAAACTGTCTCATAGCGTATTAATAGATTGGGTGCTTGACACCACTAATTAATTGATTTTATAAGCTGTCCCCATATACAGTACGGTCAACGTAACTTGGCGCGTCTGAAGTTAGCCGATTAGCTGCACAGTAGACAATTTCGTTCCTAAAAGTTCCTTTGCGCAGCCAAACAGCAAACTTCAGACGCGCCATAAGTTACGTTGACCGTATTGTAGCAATGCGGAACACCGGCCGCACGAGACGCGACGCGTGCAGTCGGTGTTCCGTTTTGCTCTATGGCTGTCCCCCATTTTCATATGGAAATAGTAAAATGTAGCAGTAATTCTGGAGATTAGCGCCATCAAACAAACAAACGAACTCTTCAGCTCTATAAGTTTAGGTAGATTATACCTAAGTACCACTCAATTGAGAGGCACATAGACAATTGGTTGAATTGGTCCTTTCATACGACTGGCCGACACCACTCATGTGCAATTGTCATATCTTGCCCAATGAAGTAAGTAAGTAAGTAGGTATCATAGATAGACATCTATACTGCGTCCATTCTGCATCAGTTTTGCGTTTAAAACTCTCAAAGTTTAGTCGAAAAAATTAAATAAAAGTAGTATTCTTTCAAAATTAAAAAAAAGGCGTATACTAAAACATAGATAATAAAATTGTCTGTAAGATGGTGTAAGTTTCGTTTAATTATACCTGGTAGATTTTGTGTGATTGTCAATGTTTTGTCCGCGTCAGACACAGCTTCACGTATTAATTAAACTATATAATATGAATATAATTAAAAATATTTACTTACTAAGTGATTAAGAGAATGTTCTAGTTTAACATATATTTTTTTCAAATCATTTACACTGCACATTTTGACGTGATTGTCAGTTTAAAATCTGTAAAAGTCGTTTAATAGCCCCTTAACAGTTCAAATCATTAAACAAGTTAAAAGTAGGTAGAGTTTCTATGAAAATATTCCATAACTTCCCGCCAACCCGTCGTAATTCCCATACAACGGCTCGTGCGTGAGTTTAGGCTGTCGAAACTCTTAACCGGTCAAAACTACTTTTGATTACAAAAATCAGTCGATACTCAGGTATTCAGTTCGACCCATACGTATGTATGTTTGTCCGCGATTATCTCCCGTTTGTCTGAACCGATTTTGATGCGGTTTCAGAAAAGTGTTTGTTACATTCTGTAGAAGGTTTTAGTATAAAAGAAACAGAAATTTTGAAAGCGCTTTTTGAAAAAAACAACAAAAACCGAGAAGACGTTTTCGTTTCTTCCATCTTTTGATTTGTTTTTTTGTTTAAAATATATTTAGACACCCATTAGGTTGGTAGTTGGTAGGTGTTTTTTTATGACCTTATTAAAACTTTTGTTTTGTAGTGATTCTTATTTTCATTTCGTATTTTTGTTTTTATAGCGAAAACGCATTTTATCTTGATAAGGGTTTTGACTGAAGTCAGTCAAAATATAGTTTTGACCGTTAACATAATAAATGATCCTTCAGATATTTCGAACACACAGGTTTCTTGTGGTTGATAATTATCTAGGTTTCTATATAAAAAGAAAACTTTTTTAAGAAACGAATTCAGTAAAGACGTCTTAAAATCAGTATTTTTGTAAAAAAAAAATATGAACGTTGGCCGTTCATAATGTACATTAAAAAATAAAGAATACATTGTCACAGAAACCTTGCACGTGTAATGGATATTCTAAATAAATTACAAACATTTTTACGTGCGATGTTGTCTCGTTCTCCCTCACTCTTTTGTATTCGAACATTGCGTTGGATGAAACAAAAAAGCTTTCAATCATGCTCGCGTTGACGATAGACGGACCTGGAAGGGCCCTGTTAAAAGGTGTGATGCGTCTGGCTGAAGTAATGGCTGAAAATGTATGGCAACGGTGATTGTTGGTTAATTATAATATAGAACGGATGTAAGCAAAGAGAATATAACCAAGTCTTTGGGTGTAAGTAATGAAAGTCACAATTCAAGGTTTTCCCATTACTAGGCCACAACTGGGGTAGGTACTTATTTATTTATTTTACTATTCATGTACACACAGTAGACAACACAGGAAAAAACATACGTACTTCTGTAACTCCTTTACCGTTTTATGCACCTATAAGATTTTCGTGCAAAAGCAGTGATTTTTCGTACCTACCAAAAGTAAACGTCGTTTCCGGCAACATTATTTGCTCAATGTCACACTAGAAATTTCTCCTGTATAGCGGATGCATTTACAAACAAACTCACATACACAAACAGTCAGACCTGGAACAACTTCCTGTAGGCCATACAAATATTTGATCCGTGCGGGAATCGAACCCGCGACATGCAGTGCAGCAGTCAATCGCTCAGTCACTGTGCCAACGGACAGTATGCGTAGTTAATAAATATATATATAATCCAGCCACCATATATTATGAGTACACAGTATAGGTGCAGGCGTACCAGGGAGCAGGTAGTTTTTGTATTGATACCTGAATGGAAAGTCGCCAAGCATCAGGCAAGCATCTCTTCTCCTTTCTTCTTCTCAAAATTGCACCTATCATAATGACGGCATTCTGAATCAGAATGACGTCATTATAATAGGTGCAATTTTTTCGTTTTCAGCTCGCTTCTGTCAATACCAAACCGTTGAAAGAAGAAAAAAACGATTAATAATATCCTTGACTTTGAAAACGCCAATCACTCCTTCCGTGTGTCTCCACCGTTACGATACCATAGCGTCCCATAGCTATAAACTACGTAATCTAGGTAAAACCACCATAAAAGCAAGCCTTGGACACTTTACTTGCGAATACAAAAGAATTATCGTTTCAAAGGGGACTGGGTTAAGAATGAGGTCGTTAAGAGATTTAATTTGAATGAGCTTTGGAATTGTCGTGTGGTGCCGGTCGCAAATAGCACCACCTCATTTTTACCCGTAAGTGTCGTAGAAGGTGACAGAAGGATATTGACCAGAGGATGGGCAGCAGCGTCCTTCTGAGTACTAGTAGTAGTAGTATGACGGGCTGGTGTCCGCAACTCCACGTCTCAGTGCGTATTTTGCGTACAGGTGGGAAGTAAATCATTCGATCCACCCGAGCTCCTCAAGAAAGGCCAGCAGCGCTCTGACGTCGCTGGCGATGTCCCGTAGGTTACCTGGGTCACCGAAGTACTTTGCCCTGTATGAAGCGACCTCAGGGCAGTTCAGAAGCACATGGGCTGAGTACCTACTATAACATCTACTGCGATCGCCAACATGCTTCGGCCAAGCATGGCGATTACGACTGAACCCCCCTTAGGGAAACCTGCATCCAGCAGTGCGTGTCTAAAGTTTGATATGATGATGGAATTGCACAACTTAATTCCCCATCCCCATTCTATCATCGGACGAGCAGAGATACGGCAAAACGTCACTACTTTATGGTTGAAGTCTCGAACCTAGCGCTTTTCTTCCACATTTATTGTGCGAACTGCCAGACTGTGGAATTCACTGCCCACCTGTCTGTACCCCGATAACTATAATCTGGATATCTTCAACGCACGAGTGAACCGGTGCATCCTAGGCAAGGGTGCTCCACCATAGGCCGCATCATCACTTAAGATCAGGGGCCTTAGCCATATCACATAAAGTAGACAATTTACAAAATGGATTACGACGAGGCGTTAATTATTGTAGAAAGAGATACGTTACGAAACGTTTGTACCTTGGCTAGGCCTACAGGTGAGATGGGGCAAAATGCAAACATATTAGAGCATTAAAAAAGTTTTCACCGCCTTAAAATTAAAACATCGCCGGTAAAACTTACCTACTTATAAAAACTACATCACTTTGAAATGTTACTTACCCCGGTAATGTGGTCTGACATACGCGCCAAAGTGCCCATTCCCCTGAATCCCTCAAATTCTTACCTCATCAAAACAAAACCCAATCCTCCGATCAATGCAGCTCATCTTCCTTCGCCACAAATAAAAGAAAAAACACGAATCCCGCGAAAACGGAAAAAATGGCGTTCCGTACGTTGGCGCCAAATTAAACCGGGTTCTGTATCATATCGCGCTTTGATCTCTGTACACAGGAGTGTTTGCGCAGCGCTGTCTGTCTGTTTGTCTTGTGCACGTTGAAAAGACCTCGTGAATGGGCGTCGGGACTTCTTTCAATAGTAGATTTATATCGGTGAGGACGCCAACTATAGCGCGGCAATTTGTGGGTAGAAGATACTGTGATAAAGTAGGATGTGGAGTGATGTATGGCGGTTTATATGTGAGGTAGGATGGAATGGGATAGGATGGAACCGAAAACTTGCTATAGAGGTTTGTGAAAATTATGTTTTTCTTGTAAATGACGTTCGTAAGTGCAAATCTTCTTTTATAATATATAAAATTCACAATGTGTCACAGTGTTTGTAACAAAACTCCTCCGAAACGGCTAGATCGATTCTTATGAAGTTTTGTGTGTATATTCAGTAGGTCTGAGAATACGTAGATCGTAAGCTATTTTTTTTTAATTTATATGGCAAAACTATGTTTGCCTGGGTCAGCTAGTATAATAAATAATTTTATTTTCACCTTGACTTCGACTTCTTCCTTTGATGTTCTTTCCTGTTGATTATTTTTTTCTGGCGGTCGCCACTGTAGATGGTGCCATCCGCTTTGAAGAAAGAAAAAAAAACAAATTTGAACGTGTCATCATCATCATCAACCAGAAGATATCCACTGTTGAACAAAGACTTTCCCTATAGAACACCACAACTCGCAGCAACCTGCCGCTTACACCCACCGGTTACCCGCGACCTTGACGATGTCTTCGGTCCATCTGGTGGCCTACCAACGCTGTGTCTTCCGGACTGAAACGTGAATGAAATTATATGTAGATTGAGAACAACGGAACTCACTGTGTTGTCTTGAAAAAGGTGGCCATATGCCATCGAAACTAGTCTGACGAACCCGACAACACAGTGAGTTAATCCGTTGTTCTCAATCTATAATGTGTAACAATACACACGTTTCGTTTAGTCAATGAAATTCAAAACTCTCACACTGAATCGTCGAATAATTCCATCTTGCTTCTTAAGAAATCATCTCAAAATATGCATACATATTGTCACTCATACGTAGAATACATGATTGTCATACATACAATATTGTTTCCAATAAGTGTTGACTCATCCCCCAGGGGTGCAAGAGTGTTTATGAGGTTTCATTATTCATAGGTACATGGGGTTGCAAGTGGCTTAAGGCAGTACTTCAGGCTTTAGAGGTGATAGGCAGGGCTCGTTTCAATTTGAGAAGACGAATTGTTGAAAAGAGAAGTGTCCTGATTCAGGATCCCGGTTCAGTTGTGATCACTTGACGATATTGTTTTTTTAAAAACAATACGGATGTAAGTACATACACTATTATTCGTCTATAAAAACTGAAAACTCGAATAATTTTCTAATAACAGTAAAATTAGGTTTTTGTATTCTTCGAAATAAATAAATATTAGTTAGTTAATTCCCTGCCCGAGTCTGTGTTTCCTGATAGCTACAACCTGGGAGTCTTTAAGTCAAGAGTGAATAGGTTACTTCTAGGCAAGCGTGCTCCATCTTAGACCGCATCATCGCTTCCCATCAGGTGAGATAGTGGTCAAACGTATGCCTATCAATAGTAAGAAAAAAAGAGATAGCAAATAAGTGACGTGCTATTGTCATACAAAATCAATGGGGGAATCGAGTTTTGGCAGTTCATAAAAATTATGTCAATTGATTGATGGTGTGAATTGAACGCTCAGAAAACAGATCACCAATATGCTAAACCAGTTTTCATTTACAAATTGATAATTGAACTAAATACATATAACACAAATTGAGTTGACAATTGCGTGCAAAATGAATTTCTGGTAGGCATTTTTTATCTTGCAAGCAATCAGTATGTCGATTCTGTAAAATTCAAACAACAACTCGCATCTCACATCGCTATTCCCCTCACTACGCAAAAGGTTCAAAATGAAATTGATATATTGGACACTTTCAATCGGGTTCGAATGCGAAGTGAGCATCGAAGTGCCACTTCTTACGTCATCTCATACTTTATCTGTCAAAATCTCCCTGTCAATTTAGTTCAACTCGCTGACACGCTCGCAAGGGTGGCGCTAGTGTAAATTCGAATTATCAACCGAGTTTTTAGAATGCCAATCAAGAAACTCACAGCGGATTTAGATTCGAAGTTTAGAATGAGGTCTTACAGAATCACACCCCAGGTAAAGGATCATGGCAGGCTTTGTACAAAAAAAATAAAGATGTTTAGAGAAGTTGAAATTCTAATTTTTATACTCTGGTACGTAAAGAGTATTTAGGCATTTACAATATTTTTATAACCCCCAATAAAAACAAATATCAAAAGTGAACATTTTGACGAAAAGCTCATTATTTCAGAACGAAACGGCGGCCGTCGTTTCGCAGTTCTTACAGTGAAAATGCATCTCAATGTACTTTTTCAACTCCGCCGTTGTAAACAAAGATTCACATAACTTGTCTGTCAAATTGATAGATCTGGTAATGTCACGTCACTTTCTTTTTTTATAAATACAAAATTGGCAACGAGATTAAACAAAAACTGGTATTTTCTTTTCGAAATATTTTATTTATCAATATACATATATATGATATCAATCTACTCCATGTATTCTCCACTTAGAAAATATTTATTCTTATTGCACAGAACACAATATGAAATTAGTTACGGAAGTCGTGGGCTTTTGTTCTGTTAGTTATTTCGTATTGCCAACGACTTTTTTACATACAACAGTGGCATACAAGCATGCGACTGACGCCTGATGGTAAGAACTTACTAGTCACTGCAGCCTGTGGATCTGATGTTAGCCAGTACGCATACCTTCGACACGACATATTTCTCTATCTGCCCTCAAAATTGTATCCATGTTAAAATCTCGTAGGTCTCGCAATTCTGGGATCTCAGTTCACAACGGAACAAAACAAACCTAGGTGAAACAATAATATTAATGCAATACAAACAGTATTGTCCTGGGGAGCGATGAATAATTCAGCAGACCAGACACTTGGGGTGAGCGAGGGTGACGTCTAGACCGATGTTCTTGTACCTACTAGCTGTACCTATAGGTATATACTATGCGACACTATTTAATGTTAGTCTGCGTGCCGCTAAGCCGAACACACCGGTGAATATCTCCCGCCTGCACTACACCACTAAGGCCGAGGACATCGTAGAGTACGTGCGCCGAAAGACGAAGTACACGCCGAGGGTGCAGTTATTGGAGTCGCGCCACAACGTTCGTGGTGCGAGTACCGAATTGTTTCCTGCCCGTCGTCATGGAGGAAGCCTTTGGGCGCAGGACGTGGTGTTCCGTCGCTTCTGCGGACAAATGCCATATGACAGTACGAAGACAATTTTGTGCAAAGTGAGGTGCTATAGTCTTAAGTTGCTTCTTTTAACAAAAGTTACAAATGATAAAATATGTATATGCAGCCTGAAATAAATGATTTATTATAAATTGGCCAGTATTGGATTGACGACATCGTGGGTACGTTTACTCTCACATACAGAGTAAACGTGGGTACGTTTACTCTGCAAGAGGAATACCTAGTGTGAGTAAAAATTATTGCCGGGAACGACTTATTGCTTTTGGTACGAAAAATCACTGCTTTTGCGCGCAGTGCATAAAACGGTAAAGGGGTTGTGGGAGTTAAAAAAAGTTGGTATCTTCAAGTTTTCCAGCTATGGCCCGAAAATTCATCCTCTTAAGAGTGCGTATTCGATTAGTGACGAAAACTTCATGTTTTTGCGTTTTGCCCAGAGCAATATCGTAATTATGTGAGCAGATTATTTAAAGACAATTTACAGTTTTAGAAAGATAAAGTCTTGATTTAGACAGCTACAGAGTAAAAGTATAATTTTTAATTATGGTTTTTTAAAGTAAAGACAATTCTTTCATATCGTTTTACTAAAATAGACGTCAGAGTTAACTTTCAGGACGAATACAACCATTACAGTATGCCAAAATGTTCTGTTTTATGCGTTTTTCCAACAGTATATACAGTCATAAAGGCAGTAACAGAGCCAAACTTACGAAAATATTAGTATTACGTATTAAAAAACAATGTTGAAAAAGTAGAAAATCGGTTCACCAGTATTTGAATAAAAACATAACTGATATATTTATTTTATGAAAGTAAATGTTATGCTTAATATACAGAATATTTTTCAGTCCGTTATACGATCTCATTTATTTTAGACAACTATTTTAAAAAGCACTGTAAAACATCGCGCGCTGTCATTTGCCGATCAATTTCAATGATTCGTGCTTATTTCGTGCATATTTTTTTTTCTGAAGCACACAAACAGACTATTGTATTGTACTAGAGTGTGTCAATGCTGCTACGCCGTTCTAGCAATCGTTTCGATTTTGAGTTGCGCTAAATCGAATACGCGCCCTTAAAAGGTTAATAGGGGAAAAAGACTATAGAAATTAGTCATTTTCTAAAAATCCACTTTGACCGGTCCCGTGTGACTCGCATCCAGCGGATCCCCGCAACCTTTATTTAGGGGGGTTTTGCCATAATCGCCACGCTTGGCAGGCGGGTTGGCGATCGCAGTATGGTTGTTACATAGGCACAGGGAACGCTGCTGCCCATTCTCTGGTAAGTCCGTTATTCGCCTCTTACGACACCCACGGGAAGATATGGGATGGTGCTATTCTTTACGTCCGACACGATACGGACAATATAATATATATTTTTTATATATTCCAATAGGCTTGCGTTTGCGTTCACCGTACCGTAACTCAACTGATCTTAAGTAATGATGCAGCCTAAGGTGGAGCACGCCTAGGATAAACCGGTTTATCACTTGTGCTTTGAATATACCTAGATTATACTTATCGGGGAACAGACAGGCGGGCAGTGAAATCCACAGTCTGGCAGTTTTGACAATAAATGTGGAAGCAAAGCGCTTGGTTCTAGGCCGTGGAACTTCAACCATATAGCCGGTGACGCTTCATCGTATCTGTGCTCGTCCGATGATGGAATGGAGATGGGGGAATTAAGATGTGTAATTGCAAAGCACACTCTCCAAAATGTAAGCGATCGGCTGGCAAAATGCTTTATGGCAGTTGTATTTCGAATACAAAAACCGGAAAAGTGCGAGTCGGATTCGACCACCGAGGGTTCCGTTCAAATTCCGTGATTTGGTCACCCATACAATTATAACCGCGCATACTTCGATGATTGATTTCGTACTTTAAATAAAGACTATACTTTTTATGATTGAACTACAAATATAAAGTTTTCAGACTTTTCCCTGTATTTGTAGTATAAGACGATATTACTTTCAAATTTCATAGTTCTAGGTCAACGAGAAGTACCCTATAAATTTTTTGAGAATGTCCAAATGTACGATAATTTTTTTACGTTAACTTAGAAGTTTGACTTTTTCACAGCTTCAAGTGGCTGTAGATTTGAGTAATATGGTTTTAAATTCAACTCGATACCTCCACGCGTTCCCGGTCTTGACAGGCAGATGGACAGACAGACAGACAGACGGACAATAAAGTGATCCTATAAGGCTTCCCTTTTTTCCTTTTGAGGTACGAAACCCTAAAAACGACTTTAATCGAATACTTGTACTAGTGCTACTGGTAATTTTTTTAATTTTCGAAACAATAAACATATTTTTTTTGTATTTAATTGTATTCACCACACATGGCGTTTTTATCTCCCAAACTGATACATTGTAGAGACTATAATGATTTAAATGGAAAGCCATACCTTAATCGTCATTTTAAAGCCTGTTATGTATCTAGTTTTTATGTTCAGGCATGCGGTTTCAATAAGGCGTGTGAGTATATCGGTGTTAATTGGTTGGAGGCAGAAACAAAATGGCGGAGTACTTATAGGGGTCTGTATTGACAGTGAGTTCCATACAAAAGTATTAGTACCTAGTCCATAATGTCATTAGTGGTCACGGTTGACGCAGTGGCTGAGCGATCGACTGAGGGTAAACCTTTGTGTGATGAGCACTTGTGTTTGCCTTGTGTCTGGGTGTTGTTTATCTATATATGTATGTATTTACAAAAAAAAAAATGTATTTGTGTATGTATATCAGCTGTCTGACACCCATAGTACAGGGTCTCCCTAGTTTGGGGTCAGATGGCCGTGTGTGAAAATGTCCCCACATATTATTATTATTAATATGAGTGAATGCTCTTTGCAATTTATCTCCTGACAATCTAAGAAGTTCGATTGAACGTTTTTTTTTCCCGAACTTTATATGAACGTCTACGGCGGTCTACATCATCATCTTCGTCATCAGCCAAAAGACGTCCAGTATTGAACATAGGCCCCCATATAACGCCACAACGAGCGGCAACCTGCGTAGGAAATTGAAAAACCAAATTCATAATCCGCAATAGCGTACTATCACAAAGTACGTAAGGCTGCGGCGCGCCCGAGCAGAGAGACCACACAGAACAAACCGCCATTTTTGTCACGCACACATTGACATTACTTTTATAGGCATTCTCAAGCAGTTTCAAGCAGTCTTCAGTCTCGACTGCCACGTGTTGTCGAAATGAGTAAATGAGAGACATTGACATTTCATGACGAACAGGTGATTTTTGTTATAAAAAAAATGCAAAGAGTTCCAACCAGTGCCAATAAAATTTCTAATTATTACGAATAAAACCTACAGAGTCAATACAGTAGCAGCCCTAGTGAGTTTGGCAAGTTTAGGTAATTATTTTTGAAGATGGCGGGAGCGGTCCTTTTGTAATCTCTATATTTGTGACCTTTTTATAATGTTTCACAAATAAACTTTTGACTTTGACTTTGAATTCTAATAAATTAGGTACTATGTTGCCCATGTACTATAACAACGAGTATCATTCGTTATTAGTAGTTTAAAAATGCACTCAAAAAAGCTTTTAACAAAAAAGACAACCGCCTTCAAAAAGTGAAAAATAACTTTAGCACAGAACACACATTGACTTCATTTCGAAATTCAGTGGCTTTGTTCTGTTTGTTGTTTTGTATTGCCACCGACTTCCGAAACTAAAGTCAATGTGTGTTCTGTGCTAAAGTTATTTTTCACTTTTTGAAGGCGGTTGTCTTTTTTGTTAAAAGCTTTTTATTTTCCGCGTTTTAGTACCTCCTTCTCATCCAAATCTGTTAAGAAGAGATTGAAAGTTAACTACTACAAAGATTGATGAAACTAAAACGTCGTCTATGTAAATTTTTTGGGTATTTGTTGATTTTTCAAAAAGTGCTGAATCAATTTCCATAAAATTTATATGGGACCACCCCTGAAGCATAAAAATCCATAAAAAAAAAATTTCAAAATCGGTTTACGTTTGCCGGAGAAATCGCGTAACAAATCGCGCACATACTTAATGCAAATTTAAGACTTATACGGTTTTCTCATGGATGTCATTGTCAGAACTAGACCAAATAAAAATGGGACCACACGGGAAGCACTAGCATTCAAATAAAGAAAAAATCATCAAAATCGGTTCACCCAGTCCCAAGAAATCAGGCAACAAACATAAAAAAAAAAAAAAAAAAAAAAATACAGACGAATTGATAACCTCCTCCTTTTTTGAAGTCGGTTGAAAATCCGAATTAATCGTTGATTAGTATTCAAATTTGATATGTTAAATGCTCTTAGATTGTCGGGAATATAGATACAAAATTATTAGGTATTCAAATTATAAAGTAAGTAATTATTAATTGCTAGCTTTTGCCCGCGACTTCGTCCGCGTGAATGTTGATTATCCAGGATGCCCATGAAGCCGCTGAATTAAAAGTAGCCGATGTCCTAAGGTTCAAGCTATTTTCATACCAAATTTCTTCAAGATCGGTTTAGCGATTTCATCGTGAAAACGTAACGGACAGAGTTACTTTCGCATTTATAATACTAGTATGAAAATTAAGGATTAGGTTTTTGATTCGTTTGAAATCGATTAATAGTTAATTGAGTTGTCAAATTACTCACAAGAAGTGACGTCATAAATATAAATGGTCATACAAAATATACGGGAGAGTTGCGTTTTGACAGCTTATAAAAAGTTTGTCATTTAAAAGTAGTGTCATCTAAGAGTGGGTTTCTTCAACTATACTTTACTGACAGATAATAGTCAAAAATGGCGCTAACTATCGTCAAAACAAAAAATAGGTTGTTTCACAACATGATGGCCTTAACGTACGTTAAAAAGTTACTATTACCTTATCCGATGCTTCATCCACCAGTCAACGTAATTTTGTGTTGTCAAACAGCTACATCAAACATCAAAATAGTATGAACTCTCTTTTTGAATAACTTTGACTGACGGATTTTTTTGTCATGAAACAACCCGTTACATTTAACGTACGTTAAACATTTCACGTAATAGTAATTTTTAACCGCTCGTATGTATTAACGGTCCGTGTGGTGTCGGACGTAAAGAATAACACCATCCCATATCTTCCCGTGGGTGTCGTAAGAAGCGACGAAGGGACTTACCAGAGAATGGGCAGCAGCGTTCTCTGTGCCTTTGTAACAACCATACTGCGATCGCCAACCCGCCTGCCAAGCGTGGCGATTATGGCAAAACCCCCCCTATGTCCGGCAGTGGACGACTTTCGGCTGAATTGAATGAATGAATGTAACGTTAACCAACTGTTTGAAACAACCAGCCCTAAGTACTTTATTATTATGTTAATTCTATTATAGCTGCTATTTTTATTTATCAACATCATAATGAGGGTTTCTGTACCAAGAAAGAGTCAAAATGGCCAACTATGTTGCTCGAGTATTTGATTTTTAAACTCCAAATTATTTTTTTTCAGCCACCCAAGTTGACACGCTATCGACACGTTTTTCCACATAAACATTACCTTATACAACACAGTAATGTATACCATCAACCTCTATTCAATTTTAAACTCTGATACCTTTAATACAGAGTGTATTTTTCAAAATTTCCATGGGTTTCCTCGACACGCCCACTTCTTAATGATGGCAATGCCACCAGTTTTTGCGTCGCTGTGAATGTGACAATGGCTGTGTTTCATGGAGAAAACGTTTCATGGAGAAAACTAATGGTGGGGCACAACTTCCTTTATTAGCATTTTGTACTGCAAATATACAGGATGATTAGTGTTTAAAGAGGAAATCAGGCATAAAATAAAAAAAAAAAGTAAAATCTAGTAAGTAAAGAAAAAAAGGAAGGTTCTACAAGACTAATGTCAAAGAAATAAACAAAAAACAATATAAAAAAGAAGTCTTCTTAATGAGGTCCATTGAGCACTATAGTGAGTTTGTAGACACAGCAATAACACCATGAGACAGACTCCTGTGTCTCATTTTCATCTAGGCTGCTCTCTAGACAGCTAGACACAGCAACCACATCTTTTTCAACACTGCCTGCATGGCAGCCATCTTTATTCCTATCGACGTCAAACTAGAGCTAATTTGCAACAAATTTGTCGCCAGAAGCTGGTTGAAAAAAGGGTTATTTCTTATTTCTTTTACCATTTATGTACACACATAGGTAGGTACATATGCAAACGGACAAAAAGAAATAACCAAATAATAATGTACAAAAGTTTTGCTTATTTCTATATAAATGCCTAATAATAATTATTATTATTACCAGCCTATTATTGTCCCACTCTCTTCTCCTGCAGAGTAGACAACGAGCTTTAATCGCCACGCCAGCTCACGGTGAATTGGTGGTTTTCTCGCAATGTTTTCATACCTGAGAACTCAGATTATGAAACAAAAGCCAGATAGACCGCGCGGAACACTGACAGTGAAGCCACCAAAGCAAATACAAATTCAAAACCGAATACCTACAATCGCGCTACGTGTGTACTGACACGAGTCAGTATAGCACGAAGCGCCGCATAGTTAAAAATAACAAATACAAATAAATAGAAATTCAAAAGCGAATATAATCACGAGATTGTAGGTATTCGCTTTTGAATTTGTATTTGCTTTAGTGGCTTCACTCTCTGTGTTCGCGTTCTTTTGTCGCGGTCTGAGCCTGCGAAGGAAAAATAGGAAGTTGTATAGTTACTTGTAAGAGATATAAACATCGTGTGTTTAAGAAGAAAAGAAAAAGATATGCTATAAAACTATTAATCTTGAATAACACCACGTTTTTTAAAACGACAATTATTTGGCATCTGAACATTAGAGCGGATAAGCTTACCAAAAACTGCTACTGTACGAAATGTTTTCAACTCTAAATGTAAATCTTATTTTTTTCTGATAGCTTATAAACGAATGAATCTTTCGAAAACCAATTACCTATATTTTATGTATCTATTTTGAAAAAAGAAAAGAAAAACCTATAACTATTAAACAAAAAATAAACTAATATAATAAGGCATCAAAAAAATCCTCCACATCGCCGTCATCATTCTGGGAATGTGCCCAAGAGACTGAGTGCATTGTCACGTTGGATGGCAATGCTTAACCTCTGCCCAAAGTAAAAACCAGCTCTTGGATCACGGGAAGTGTCAACTAACCTTTTGGTATAGATAAGTATAACCTATATAGTATTAGGTCGAAAAGTCTCACCGGATGGACCGATGAAATCGTCTAGGTCGGGTAACCGATGGATGCAAGCGGCCGTTTGTCACTATAAGTCAGTTGATGATGATGGTGATGGTGAGGTCAAAAAGCGAAATAAATTTAATCATTCATCAACCCACTGTCAACTCCAAGTTTTCGGGGTCAAACTTACAAAACTCTAGTCTACCCCTTTTTACGGAATGTAGGTATAAAAAATTATAATCACCCTGTGGAGTGTATTCAGAACTGTATGAAAGCTTGAATGGGCTTTTGCTAGTGAAAGAGACAAAGTAATGTAAAATGAATTATTTCTTACAAAAAAAAAATACTTTATTCGCTACGGTTTTATTAAAGGCCCCCAACAATCAACAATTACACGTTATACCTAAGCAAAATGGCTTCTTGATTTCAAAAAATATCAAATTAGTTCCATTAGCATTACAAAAATTAAATATAGCCTATAGTACTCAGGGATAACGTAGCTACCCTACGACACTCCATACAAACGAAACGATGTAATTACCTACACTACTACCAAACTAACAGACTGTACAAATACGTGCGTGTGAACTAAACGCAAAATTAAAACTTTCTTACGTTTTTTGCAATTCGCAGCTCAGTATCAGGTTGTTTGGTAATATAAAAAAAATATGCAAATATGCATTTACAGAATTATAATAATTAAAATCATAAACATATCTTTCCAAGTTACCTAACTTATTGCCGTTAACGTCATATTTTCTGTAAATAGGAATTGGTATATACGGATCATGCTAACTTAGAGAGCTATGTTGATTTTATTATTTTTATTGTCTAAAAACATATTTGTTGCTACCAGGTTTAAGAACTCAACTATAATTTACCTACATATATAATAAATAATACCTATAGCATTATTAACATTATTCTAATAAAGAATTCTTTAATTTTAAATGTTGACATTAGATTTTATCTGACTTTTATATTTTTCTTAAGTTTTTGACATTTTAATTATTATTAGTAAATTTTGACATTATAGTAGAATGAAAATATAAAGTAGGTATTTATAAGATTGGAATTTTATAACATGTATCTACTATTTAAGACTTCAACACAGTAGGAATTTTATTGTGAGATTCATTTAAGTAACTCAAATTTTAATATTTCTACACCGGCAACGGTAGTATAATGTGAAACTTATAATTAATTTATTAAGATCTTGATGTACCATTTACTCAGAAATAAATGATATTTATTTATTTATTTATTTATTAGGCAGAAGTAGAAAAAAGTTATTTTTAATGCACACTTTGTAACAACAGTATTTAGAGGTATGAGGAACAGAATGTAAAGTTCCTTATCATCCTCCATAGAAAAGGGAGGGCTACTGCCCGACGATTGTAGTCGGGGTTTTTTACCTATATATACTATATGTCGCGGAGAACATTGCTTGCGCGATCTAGGAAACGTCGGTTGTAGTACGTATCATGTGCGATAGATGTCGCCACATCACTCCCCTCCGAGACCGGTGGTCGACGATGTGTCCGTACATCTTGTGCTGCTTGCCGGGCCAGTGGAGGATTCCAGCGAGTCGGAACCGGATGCCGCATAGTTCACGGTGAGTCGGATTGATTACTCGCATATGGTCCAGTGAGTCGGAGTGGTGCAGTGCTGCGTAGTGGCTGGCTGCTGCGGGTGGACAGGAGAGCGCGTCTCGGCTTGATGACCGGCCGAAGTGCAGTGTGCTGTGCCAAGGCTGCTGATGAGGCTGAGAGTGATGACCAGGTATGCGCATCCGCTGTATGCTGGTGGTCAGGGTACCCGTAGAAGCCATGGAAGCATCCATGGCTTCTACGGGTACCCTGACAACCGGCTGGCTGTATGACTCGTTGTTCGAGAGCTTGAGGAAGTGACGTCTTCATGAAATAGCTGCACGAAGGCTGCGTTGACGTTCATGTGCGGGGTCACCAGTTTAGAGATATGAGGAACAGAGTGCAAAGTTCCTCATCCTCCTTAGAAAAGGGAGGTACCTTCGTCCAGACAGGTGTTGTGTCTGGTGGGCTACTGCCCGACGGTTGTAGTCGGGATTTTGTATATATGCTATATTATGTCGCGAACAACTCTGCTTGCGCGATCGAGGAAACGTCGGTTGTAGTACGTATCATGTGCGATAGATGTCGCCACAAGTACAATAAACATGTTACAGTTACATTAAACGCAGAATTTATTATAATCTATTTTACAGCAGTTGTCACACGTAATCATTTGTAACCATTTTAATAATTTATCTTATGAAATTGTGTGAATTGTATTATTTTAATCCTATTTAAAATTATAGTGTCAATTTTAAAAACCTAAAAGAAGCAGGGAACATCATTCGTTTCACTATAATTCTGCCATTCTATTTATAAATTGTTACCTAATCTTTAAAAGACTTTTATTTTGTTTACATTACTAAACGTCCTTGAAGTAGTACTATCTTAGATAGAATCTATTTAACAAAGTTAAAATTAAAATTATTGTTATTATTATTATTATAATTAAAATTGTTTTACCTTATCTTTGAATTAAAATGTTTTGCATTCCTGCTTCTAGTAGCATCTTTTTTCTAATGCTATAATTATAAATGGAGTATAATAGTCATGAAATAATTCATGGATTCCGCCAAACAAGTCAACACTTTTTATCAACCCTAACACATAAAACAATTTCTTCTTGAACCTGTTACCACACATAAAGCTATAATATTTCAAAGAACCATTGGAAGCTAGCCTACAATTAATGGCGACCGGGAATATAATAAACTTCATAACTGGAAGGTTTTACTACCGACACGGCATATTAATATGGCCAACATGGATTGTACATGGAGTTCTGAGTTCAAGAAACTTTGATACACGCGAGTTCCTTAAAGAAATAGAGTAAACTTATTTCATTTAAAAACAAGGAATAAAAATGGCAATCGCCTTCTTAAACTAGGTACAAAAAACTCTTTAACAAAAAAGACAACCTCCTTCAAAAAGTATAAAATAACTTTCAATTCGCAAGTCGGCGACTTTGGTTTTGCTTGTTGTTTTGTATTGCCACCGACTTGCGAATTGAAAGTTATTTTATACTTTTTGAAGGCGGTTGTCTTTTTTGGAACAACGTTTTTTATTATTAGCTATTTAGTGACTACTTCTACCCATGTTTATATCTATACTAATATTACAAAGCTGAAGAGTTAGTTTGTTTGGTTGAACGCGCTAATCTCAGGATCTACTGGTTCGAATTGAAAAAATATTTTTGTGTTGTTAGTCCATTTATCGAGGAAAGCTATAGGCCCATGCGAAGCAGAGTCGGGTTGGTAGTAAATTATATAGAAACGATAACACTAAAATAGCCATAGGAAAGCATAAATGCGCAATTTGTTTACTTGGATGACATAATTTTTGTTTTTTTTTTCAAAACAAAACTACTGAACTGATTTTGACGAAATTTCTTTTAAATAAAAAAAACATATTTTCTGGTTCAGTTAATAAATGAAGGAGTTATAAGTAACAAACATAAAAAACCCTCCTGCTTAATTGAAGTCGGTTGAAAAACATTATAAAAGGAAATACATACTAAATATTATAAATGCGAAAATGAGTTTGTAAACTACTGAACTGAGTTTGATGAAAGGAGTTGTTTCAAAATGTATGGAGCCTGGGCCCAGTCCTTGTACACCATACTTAATAATAGGGAAACATATTTTAAATAGTTCTCAACTGTCCAATTACTTTAAAATAGCTTTGTGAGCAGGTAAAACACAAGAAATTGCACTTGAAATTGCAACACACAACAAAAAAACAGTCATGGCGGTAAGCTGTCATTTTGATTGATTAATGACGTTTGACATTTACAATTCTGATTTTCTGCGTCAATTTGTGGACAGCCAGGTACACAGATGGGGTAAAAACGGTGTTAAATAAAAAAAAACGAAAGGGAGGTTGTTATAAAGTACTCCAGAATCTAGAAACAAAACGAGACGAAAGTGACTGAAGTGACGCTGTTGTGACACTGACAGCTGACAGTTCTCTTTATAAGATCAATGGTCGATCTATGGTTTGTAGAGTAGCTAAATCTGAGTGACGCCATGTTGAAAATCCATAAAAAATATTGTTAAATTATCAATTTACTACCACAACAGTATACATTTAAATCGATTATCAGTATTTTCCCCGAATTCTACGGATTTTTCTCTATTTTTTTTAATGTGGTGTACATAGACTGGGCCCAATATGAAACATGTCCTTTGGAACAGACTAAGCTTGAACTCCAAGAAAGGATATAGGCTATTGTTGGGTTAGTATATAAACCGAACAGTATGTTTATTGTTCTCATAAAACGCCTATAGGTGTCGTGGTTTATAACCCTTCATGTTTGGGTTACCTAGATCTGTCACTGCCCGCCTTTCGATTCCCTGATAAGTATAATCTGGGTATCTTCAAGGCACTAGTGAACCGGTTCATCCTAGGCAAGCATGTTCCAAAGGCCGCATCATCACTTAAGATCAGGTGAGTTGCGGTCAAACGCAAGCCTATTATAATATAAAAAAAACTGTCTTGTAATTTTTGCTATTCCCAATAAATTCTATTATGCAGTTTCATTTTTAATCCTGGTTTATTTTCTCAAAATCCATCAGCTACTTTTTAACCTGGGATTTTGTCTGTATATCCACGACAACCGATATTCACATTTCGTCATTTTTGTCAGATTTTAGGAGACTTAGGTTAGAATGCTAACGTTACAAAAATTTCTTAAAATTGCCTGCCAGAGATCGCCAATCCACCTTGAGCAAACGTGATGATCAATGCACATACCTTCTCTGTATGAGTTTAAGAAGAGGCCTTTGACCTGCAAAGGGACGGCCAAAGGCTGGTCATCATCGTCATCATCAACCGGAAGATATCCACTGTTGAACAAAGGCCTCTCCAAAGGGGGGTTTGCCATATAGTCCTCACGCTTGGCAAGCGACTTGGGGATCGCAGTGAAGCTGTTACTTAGACGAAAGCCGCTTGTTGCCCGACTTCCGAATTTTCGCTTAGTCGCCTTCTACGACATCCTCGGGATGAAATGGGTGGGTGGTATTCAAGCTCCACGGGGTAAAAGGCTGGTACTCTTACTTAATTATTCCACCAACACCACAACTATATCAAGCAAACGTAGACTGCTGACCATAGGTCTCCTCCAAGGGGCGGTTTAGTCGTAATCCACATGCTTGGCCGATGCATATATGTTGGCGATCGCAGTAGGTGTTATTTATTTATTTTTTATTTACACTTCATGCACAAAGGTACAAAGGCGGACTTAATGCCTTAGGCATTCTCTACCAGTCAACCCAGGCTATGCTACTCAGAAGGACGCTGCTGCCCATCCTCTGGTCAATATCCCTCTGGCGCCTTCTACAATACCCACGGGTAGAAATGGGGTGGTGCTTTTCGCCACACGGCTAACTAAAGGCTGACTTAATTATTCACCATGTTCAAAATGCCAAAAGCCGGAAAAATAACACAACATTGCGCGCCGATACTTTCGACTCACGTACTTGGGGTTGATTGCAATCAGTCGTAACCACCCCTTATTGAATTGCGTCGATTGGGGACATACACACAGTACTCGTTTGGGCACGCTGTTTGTACGGGATATTATAGCGGTATGGTGAGCGGGGTTGGTGGCTGGATGGTGCAACACTTTCAGACTTATTACACTGAACACACTGAACGGAAATTACGCCGCCGGTCCTCCGCGGCGGAACGCCTATACATGTTATTGTATATAAATTTTGTATGAACAACAAATAAGCTTTCCGTCAATTTTGAATTTGTGTTTCATACAAAAATATGATAACTGACGAACGTTGTTATTATTTTACACATTTTCCGCATAATTGACACGCGGGATAGCTACGTGGGCACTTCCACTTTTTCTTCTATTCCGTGGTTGGTACCTATCTCTTCAATGATTGATGATTATTGCACCTTGCTGCACAAGGAGTTTGAGATCGTAAAGGCTTACTAAAAAACACGGAATAATAAAAACAAGTGGAAGTGCCACGCAGCCATCGAACGTGTGGCACAATTATGTGGAAATGATCAACATTGGTTCAGTCGCGATCAACTACTTGCTGTGACGTGACATATCGCACAATATCGCACGTAAGGAAAAAAAATTCAACCATGCCTTATTGTGCAATTTTTACATGCATAAATGATAGCAGGTCAAGGAATGTTTCTTGCAGAGGTATATCGTATCACCAAAAAGTATAAAACTATCATATATTTCAATATAATCGATTTTTATTGACAATACCATATTTTTTATTTGATGCGAACTAAAAACTACCTTATGTCCATTCACTAAAGTCTAAATTAGCTTGCTCGCTGTCTTGACTGTAATCGTTTTACGTGGCATAAATTCTAGAAACTTTGACGCTACTCGTTTAGGGATGGGACACTAAAATGCAAATAGTTCGTGTCGACAAAACAATAACACAATAACAATAACATGTTTTTAAAGAACCTAACTTTTTTTTTAATAAATAAAAGTACGAGTTTGAAAGAATGAGTTTTAAAAACCTTATACCTATATTCTGGCAAATAGTCATTCATTCGCGGTTAGACGTAGGCCTATAAATATTATATATACATGTATATAGTTTATTTTCATGTACAAAAATTGAGATGTCAATTATGTTTTTAAAAGACTGTCACATATTTAAAAAAGATATTGTCATGTCTAAAATAATGCGTCATTTCATTGGGATGTCAATCAATTTCCTACATACAATCATATTACGGACTCAATGAAAGGTATCGCAGAAAAATATGTCAATACATCATTAGTTAATCATCATTTTTGATCCATTACGTACATTAAAAAGATTAATATATTTCTTACATTGTACTAATTATAGATAACTTGACCACATCTCTTATTGAATAGCAAAATAGTTAACAGTTGCATGCGAAAATGACATCTATTCATAGTAACAATAGATGTCATGTTAAGTAATTTGGTAACAGCGCTCTCTAGCGTCGAATAGCTGAACTCGTTGGACATTGCTCGAACTGGATTGTTAGATGGAAAAAATCTCTTTAGTGATTTGGTCATGTAAAATAATAGCAACGTTCGTCAGTTGTGATACGATTTAATTTCGAACAACAATAAAATAAGCTTTTCGCCAAAGTTGCGTTCATAATTTGTAGAAAATTATATCATCGTATTCTGTGTATTGCAAGTACGTTTTAATTTGCAAATGTGTGAGTTTGGCGACATTGGATCCAGTATTAAGTAAGACTAAGGGCACTTCCTCTTGTTTTTATTATTCCGTGCTAAAAAATGACAATTAATTTTAACCCGGTTACGGCTAAGTCAAAAGAGGGTTTTTATAATAGCAGTCTATGTAACTATGTTGTTACGCATATCTCCTGCACTGAATGTTTTGATATGCCACTCGTATGTTAAAAAGTAAATGAAAGAAATAGTAATAGAAACAAGGTTCTCATCTCCTCACTATCATCCTGTAACAGCTACTTGCTAGAAAAAATATAATTAGGTATAGATACTACCACGGATATATGGATACTACTTACTTATCAGAAAAACCATTTTTTTTTTCCCTCTTTATTATTTTTTTGGTGTTTTTATCTAAACAGATATGCCAACAGCATCGTGCCTCTTAAAAAAAAAATAACATTCTGATAAGTAAGTAGTATCCATATATCCGTGCTAGTATCTGTACCTAATTATATTTTTTCTAGCTGTTACAGGATGATAGTGAAAAAATTGTAATCCTTTTATTTTTTGCACATCAATGGTAAAGGATACAGTCTACAGTGGATTAGTTACTAGCCATAACGTTTTTTCTTTTGCGACCATATTAAAATTTGTACCAATCGTAATGTGAAGCACATCCAGCAACTCTTAACTCCTCAAAACGAGGAGCTAAATTATCTTTATCAGATAATTTATCAGGTTTTATTTAGTGGTGTATACGTATAACAATTTGTATGATTTTCTGTTTGTCCGTTATATTACGCTCGATTACAGCTATTTACAGTGTAGTGATAGCTATGTATAAATGTATAATATGTATAATGATATAAAAGTAAGAAGTATCCTTTGATAGTGTTTTCGTGGAGTTTGTATAAAGTTTTTGGGTCTTCTGATGAACTTTGTGTTCTGTTACTGTTTTTACGAGAATTGTACATTGACGGTACTTACATACGACACGACACGGTTGGCGCAGTGGCTGAGCGATCGACTGCTGCGCAGCGTGTTGCGGGTTCGATTCCCGCCCAGAGTAGACATTTGTGTGATGAGCACTTGTGTTTGCCTTGTGTTTGCCTTGTGTCTGGGTGTTGTTTATCTATATATGTATGTATTTACAAAAAATAAATGTATTTGTGTATGTATATCAGCTGTCTGACACCCATAGTACAGAGACTCCCTAGTTTGGGGTCAGATGGCCGTGTGTGAAAATGTCCCCACATATTATTATTCAACAACAACAACAACAACAACAACAATTTCAGTGAAAGTAGTGAGATTAGCATCTGTAGCCGAACTAAAAATAGCCTGTATTTCGGCTATCAGCACCTTTCCCTCGAGTATTTATTAAACAATAATAGGTGCCAGCAGTTGAAACTTATATAATTGAAAAGTACACTTGAATTTCATAGGTAATTAGGAAGTACAGTACGCAAAAGAGATAAGTATCCATGTCGTCGGGAATAGTTGAAGATTTCTTAGAAACCAATGGGGGCTTTCAAATGAAATTTTATTAAATCATTGAACTGTTTATTCTCTATAAATTGTATTTTATTTTATTCATAAAAACCTATCGGTTTCTAAGTAAACTTCAACTGTTTCCGGCGACATGGATACTTATCTCCTTTGGTGACCGTACATAGTTTAATCTTATTTCTTAAAGGACTGTGTGTGTGGTGTGGGAAAGAAAGAAAGAAAGAAAGAAAGAAAGGACAGTATGTTTATTCTGTTACAATCTCCCTCGGTGAACACCAAGTTGAAGTGAGCTGTCATCCGTCCGTCTGCTTTGTCAATCCCTAGCTTCGCGACGAATGACAGCTCACTTCACCTAGGTGTTCACCGTTGGAAATTGTAAGAGAATAGCACTGCTGGTCTTATCTATAAGGTGTGAAGATCGTAGTGAAGATCGTAGATCATCAACATAACATAATGAAGATCGCAGTCGTCAGGAAAATTGGTAGGAAAGCTAGCAGCAGGTGTGCTGGACCCAGCATAATCATTCATCAATCAAACAATCAATCAATCCTGCCTGAAAACAACGGAGGGTTATGTCGGACTTAAACCCTACAGTTCCTCCTGCTGCTCATGTAGGAGGCGCTGGTAAATGTTGTCAAGTTGTGTCTTAACCATGTTGTGCTCTGTCCTTGTCAAGGGGAGTGCTAACCGTCTCCCCTTTCAATAGAGACCACACTCTTCCTGTTCCACTCACCTGCATCCGATCCAAACTCAATATTACGATATCCGAGCAAATTGTATAAAATCAAATTACAGTAACGAACATCAGTAACCATTCGTAATTCGTTTGGTAAATCAGCGCCTATCAGAAAGAATCCCTACAGGATTTGATTTGCTATTTTGTCATGCAATTTCCAACCTAATTGTTGGGTTTATAAGGTGGTGAATTTTGGCAGGGGTCTCCATAGATTGGGTTAACAAGTCAATACATTGATTTGGTCTCATTACTGGAAAAATGTTATTTTGTATTATGTGTGTTGGTATCAGTTTGCAAAGGGTCTGTTTAAACATGAATTTTCTTGGATTGCTTTTTTTTAAGGAATAAGCCTGCCACACTTTTTCCATACCGGTTTCATAAAACTGGTTTACATCCGTTATACGTCACACACAAAGGTCCAGTTGAAAACCAGCGTCAGGTACAAGTGGTCTGGCATTTTATGCTGAACTGGGCCTGTTTGGCGCAGCCTTGTGGGGTACACAATAATGTTTTTTATTTATATCTGTTATTTTACCTTTTTTTAAATTGTTTTTGTGTGCACATGGTCTGTGTCAATAAACGATTTTTCTTCTTCTTTCTTCAAACTACTGCAAGTCCTTTAAGCCAGAAACAACGGGACCACCAGAAAACCGCCGAGGCAATGAAGCCCGACGAGTCCCAAAGAAACGATTTAAAAGTGTTTTGGATCCCGCAACGAAATTAATCAGAAAATGACAGCGGCGGAGTAAGAAAAAAGAGGGGTACACTACATAAATACGACAAACTTTATTCCGAAAGTCAGAAATACGAATTTCAAAATACCGATTTTCATAATTCCGAATGGTTCAAAATTCCTAATATAACAACTCCGATTTATCATTCATCCTATTTATAAAATACTAAAATTTCAAAATTACGAATGTTTATAATTACTATTCTCAAAATACCGAGTTTCAAAAGATCGAATAACAAAAAGTCCGACATAATGAAAATTCAAAACATCAAAAATACGAATTCCGATTATTAAAATTCCGATTATCTTTATCATGCAAGAGAGCATGAAACATGCAAGCGAGCATGCAACATGCAAGCGAACATGCAACATGCAGCAGGCATGGTTTCTGTCACGGCTCCGGCGTTGCGGGGCTCCAGCGGTACCACGCGAGCTTATCGTCGCAGATGGTATTCACGCTCACCACCGCAGCTTCGGAGCCTCAGCCGCGGCGGCGGGCGTTAAAACCACCTGCTCCTCAGCTCGCTGGCCGCCTCGCTCCTCCGCGCCTACGCGAATTTAAGAATTTAAATTACACTCTAGGGGTCGGGCAGACAAGACTACGTGGAGTCGGTTTCGAAGCAATTCGTTTCTGTCATTAACTTTTGTAGCACAACATATTATTGACTTTTTAAGATTATTTTTGTTATTGTCTTTCTTTTTATACCTATATATTTTTGTTGAAATAAATTCCATGGAAAAATACACCGAATAAACAATATTCGTTAAAAAGTAATTCTACTGTTTGATAAGTTTGTTAAACAAAAAAATGTGATTAAAAATTCTTTGAATTGTGTTTCTGTGAAATATGTTTCATTCAAGTAAATAGTCTTTGAAACAATAATAGTCGAAATAAAAATACAAGAACCAAATATTATATGAAACATTTTCTGGGAAACGAAATTCTATGAAATTTCTGTCTGCGAAACAAGGGGACACCATTTTGAATATATATGCGTAGCTGAATTGAATCAGAATCCAAATTTTAACAGTTTATTCGGAGTATTGAAATTCGGACCGAGAACCCATAGAGCATTTGATTCTTCGAACATGTGAAAATCGGAAAACAAACAAATCGGATTTACGACATTCGGTAAAATAACTTTCGTGGTTTTAAATAATAGAGATTATAATTTTTAGGTATTATGAAATTCGGACTTTTGAAAATCGGAATATCGAAATTCGGAATAAAATATTTCGGAATATTTGGGTGTTCCCAAAAAAAAAAGATATTATCCACTTCTCTTAATTTCAAGCAGTAGACAGAATTAAACTAGGTCAATAGACACACTGGGACGATTATAACTGGGAGATGCCCTCCTGGGTTTCTTCCAGTTGCTGAGAACTTGAATTGCAATAATAGGCAATAAGAACACAGGAACACTGCTTTCCGACAGAAATAATGTATGGTAGCAGTACTTCCAGGGACTAGCGCATTCACCCTCCTCCTCCTCGAGTCGTAAGCTCACTGCTGAGCGTCGCGGTGCTCCCGTCCACCAGACTCTCCACGACAGAGCTGCTTCCACTTCCCTCGATCCATAGCGTGGTTTAGAACATCTGTGATCGTCGTTTTTAGGTTTTTGCATATTTGGTCGGACCATCTAGTTGGGCTGCGTCCCCTAGGTCGTTTCCCTTCTAACTTCCCCGTGACAATAAGTTTCTCCAGATTGTCGGAGGGCTTTCGGGTTATGTGGCCGAAGTATTGCCGCACTGCGCCTGCGCCTTACTTGACAACAAACTACAAAGATCTCTATTACTACAACTCCCACTGAGGTCCATGGTTTCCCTTTTTCCACCTACGAGTATATCTGGCGAGAAAACGCAGCAAAACTAAATGAATCTTGGTTTCTGTTTGATACCCACTCAAGGGTAAAATATCCTTAACCGTCGTAAGACCGACAATACGAACACCAGACAATAGTCCCAGATCCGTTACTTACCATATGTTCGACAAAATGATGAGTGTGACCGCAATTTGTGTTGTGCAAGCGCAAACTTCTAACCACACCATACGTGCCAATTACTAATTATGGTAACAAAAACTTTACCCCCAGCAGTGGGCTGTTTTTTATAATAATAAGATCGCGTGCGCTTAGTTTTTACAATTTTTTGTTATTGGTTTTTTTTTGGATGAAAATTGATTACCTGTAGATTATGTGGGGTGGTTTAGTAGTAGCAAGGTAACTAGATTCGATTCTTTTTTCTTGTTAATAATGTCCAAAATATTGATGGTCTAATTGAAATAGATGATTTGGTTTTGTATCTATATGATTTTAAAAGCAGTTACAAATTGTAATTCTTGCTATTAAGCCCATAATTACGTGTTCACTTTGGTTACTAAGCAAACAAACTATTACATTCAGGTTCCTCTACGATGTTTTTCTTAACCAAAAATGAAACATCCCATGTCCAAAATGGATAAGATCAGTTTTGTTAACATCCTGAACCTGAACTGCAGGTTTTATTGCTTAACTAGCAACCCGACCCGGCTTCGCATGGGCCTATAGCCTTCCTCGATAAATGGACTATCCAACACAAAAATCATTTTTAAATTCGAACCAGTAGATCCTAAGATTAGCGCGTTCAACCAAACAAACAAACTCTTCAGCTTTTTAATATTAGTATAGATTTCAGCTATTTTTTCAGTGCACTGCAATATATAATAATTACTATTTTACACGTCATCTATGTATTCCTCTTCTTATTCTCCTTCGATATCTATAGCTACTAAAGAGGTATAGTTTGTTTGTTTGTACCTAACTGAACGACTGTCGGTCGATAAATGTTGAAAGTCAACCTCCTCTGCTTATGCATCGACATTCAAGAGGTACTAAGAAGTATAAGTGAGAGGTATCTAATATCTGGAAATATTAGACCAATCACAAAAAATATTTCTCTGACAGAAATCTACACTATAGACTATGTTTTGTTGTAAACTTCTGTTCCACGCGGACAAAGTCGCGGGCAGAAGCTAGCGTTAAAAGTAGTTAAGGATAAAAAACAATGTAGAACAAAAATACCACCGTCATTAATATAATTTGACACAACATCTTCGCCAATCAAATACCACATGACAGTTGGCACAATTCTTCCATAACCATCATTGTTTATATTTAAACCAAAATAACGGACAGACCCCATTGTCCTTACCATAGCAACAAGAGACAGTTGCTAACAATTATCATGGGGCACAAAAGACCCCATAGTTATAGGAATTAATAGGTCGTCAAGAAATAAAATAGTCTTGTGACAAAAATGAAAACAAATGCTGTCTTTTTGTGATGATTCTTTTATTTATTTTGTTTAGGGTAGTAATTAAAATAATTAAAACTATGAGAAAAATATGGTCTGTCTCCTTTTCTTTTTCTGATAGCTCAATTATTGCGGTCAAACGTTTCTTCCATACCTGTTTTTGTAACCAAGTGTATGTAACAGCCCACATTTTAGGACCTATTATGCGTGGTGCTTGACAACTGGGCTTTTCCCAGTTCTAAACGTCTCTTTGTAGCTGATGGCTTAGTTCTGTTCTGTCTCCTGATTGATACGGAAGGGTTCAGTACCATTATCGTCTATACAACATTAGACATCGAGCAAAAATACGGCAAAAAATCACGTTTGTTGAATGGGAGCCCCCCTTAAATATTTATTTTATTCTGTTTTTTTTTAGTATTTATTGTTATAGCAGCAACAGAAATACATCATCTGTGAAAATTCTATTCTGTCAGAGAGTCTTAGTAATAGGGTCCCGTTTTTACCCTTTGGGTACGGAACCCTAAAAAGGACTGCATCCATGGCCGGCCGGCTGTGCACCGGCGGTGTTCTGAGATCGGTGGGACTCCCCTTTGCTGCGCTACTGGGTAAGGATCCACACCAGATGAGGATGTATACCCTTTTTAGGATTCCGTACCCAAAGGGTAAAAACGGGACCCTATTACTAAGATTCGCTGTCTGGTCGTCCGTCTGTCCGCCCGTCTGTCTGTCACCAGACTGTATCTCAAGAACCGCGATATCTAGACAGTTGAAATTTTCACAAATTATGTATGTCTGTTGCCGCTTTAACAACAAATAAAATAAATATTTAAGGGGGGATCCCATACAACAAACGTGATTTTTTGCCGTTTTTGCACGGAACCCTTCGTGCGCGAGTCCGACTCGCACTTGGCCAGTTTTTAAATTACTAACACTAGTCTTTTAAGTAACTTTGTTATACTAACACTATGAACTCATGTCTGAAATACAGAATTTGAATTTGAATAGATTTATATTTATTAGCTGTTAATTGGACCACGCCCCACAACAATAATAATACGCTCTTTATTCCTACGTTGCCAAACCTAGTCCATAATTTACAAATCACATTGAAAACGATACAATTACCAATACATACACAAAAACAGATGAAAACCACAGAATCTTAACAACAACACAATGGCGACATGTTGCAAACGGGAGCTTCCAGATTAATTTCTTACCAATCACAAACTTACTTACACACATCGAACACCGACAATACTTCGAAACAAGACCTTGTAGCTACGATTTAGGGTTCAGAGAGACTAATTGGGTGTACAAAAGAAAATTGTTTGTCAAAAGTAACAAATCGGTCGAAATCGGTTGAGAAGGCTGTTTTTTGTCAATTTAGCCTCATTAGAGCACATTTGGGAGGATGTGGTCCAGTGATGATGTGCCGTGATCATTGTGTCGTATCCGTGTCAAAAGCGGCTCTTTTGAGATGCACGCGATGGTTAAAGGTGACCCTTCCATGATATGTCAGGTGCTTATTATTAAAGGAATAACTACCTCGTAGCCGATTCCCAGGACGGGAAAAAGTGTTAAGTATTGCGTCTTTCCATTAAATATTTCTCAGTACAAAATCGAAGTTTGGAAGTTGGTGATGTGGCTTGAAAAGCACGTAAAGGCATATGGTCCTGGGCCTGATCTCTCCCCGGCTGTGTCAGATTGCCATCCCATCGAACTATGGCTTTTATCTTTATATTTTTATTATTAAACGTTTTGGATTTCTCTTCACATTGTTTTCACATAATAGAAGCAACAACAATAAATGTAACCAGAATGTTGTTAAAACTTGATTAAAAAGAGTATCCGAGAGTGGAGTGTTTTGCTCGTTCTTCTCTATGGAGAGATGTAAAATTATATAAAATTAAATAATAATATTAAAAATTAAATTAAAAATTTTAAAAAACCCCCAACGCAAAACATAAAAGCGATTATGTAAAAAGTCAAAAATAATACCTTTTGTTGAGCCATCAAATGTTTGTTCGTTGAAATGGCGCTATAATGTCGCGGCGGGGTACCGCTTAAGTAAGTCAGTCCCTTAATTTCATTCACTGTCTATTAATTTACCAGCATTTCCGACCAATTTGCTTCGATATTATCAAATTTTTGTTGCTAACCTAGTTGTTAATCTTGTTGCAAATCTAGTTACCATCAGTTCGCTATTTTAGCTATTTAGTTATTGCTTTAAACTTAGCGGTACCCCGCCGCGACATTATAGCGCCATTTCAACGAACAAACATTTCATTTCATTTCATTTTTTTTAACATACAATATAGTATACATTATTCTACTAGTCAAGGCCTTTCATTTGATACCCATATATTGAGGAAGTTGTGAAAATAGAATGTAATTCCCTAAGATCCCTACCGCAGCTAACAAAAGAGCTGATAACTTTAAAACTGCTGAACCGATTTTGATGAAACATGTCTAAGAACCATCGCTAGAGAATCTGCTTTCAAATAAAAAAACCGCATTCAAATCGGTTCACCCGTTAAAGAGCTACAGTGCCACAGACAGACACACAGACCCACAGACACACACACCCCTCTTTTTCGTCGGGGGTTAAAAATATTTTATTTTACATAGTGCACAATTGATTGTTACTTTTTTCATAAATTCCCAATGACGTATTATAAATAGACGAGTCATACACGAACATTAGTGCACTTTAAAATGGCGCAAACTTTTATATCTACTAACCAGTAGGCACATACAAATAAACAGTGCGAAGAAAAGGACAGAAGCATACAGCGTATACCTGATAAAAAAAGATAAACATACATATTTTGTTACGTTAGTTATGTGTGAATTACGAGCGATACTGACGTACAGCCGCGACACTGGGTGGTACGTGACTAAGTGAAACACCGGCAATTGCCTTGCTTTAATATTGCCATTATTGAGCGCGGGTAACGCATCTAAGTGTATAATATATCATTGTAAATTAAATATCATTGTAAATTAAATATCATTGTAAATTCCTTATATTATATTACTGATAACTGACCTCTGGCACCATAACTGAGATTAAACTTGCGTTAAGGGTTCTAGGACTCTCTCTGATTATTAAATTTTCTAAAAAAACAAACATGTTCGGAGTTACATCTTTTCGACGGGGTTCTCTATCTAGCAGAATCTTGATGCTCCGAAATTTACACATATTGGCATAATCGAATATTTTTAAGGCATACAAAATATTTAATATAATAATTGTTTGGCCGAATGTCTTTAATCTATATGTCTGAATTAACATTGGCATACTCTTAACAGAATATTACTTGGCATAATTACAAAGACTGATTATTGTCGCACGGAAAGCTAGCCCTGCTGGAAATCGAGCCCAGGACTCAACGATCAGCTTCCGACCATGACACGAACGGATCCTCCATTACCATCAAACCTAAAAAGCAGTAGATAAGTGACTCCCTGAACATCTCAATCAACACAATTTAGGATCTTTTAACTTTATTTACTTATTATGCAAATATTGACAAGCGGTTACGGGGTGGGGGGCGTCACAAAGGGTACCGCTTCCTTTGATCCCGCCGCTCTCACCTGTGCCACGAAGATTTATCACTGGCGTCTTCCCCAAGTGTATTGTGTGGGGACAACCGTCTTTATTGGGAGCAAAAACACTGATGAATGACTTTTCGTGTACTCAAGCTGTAGGTTCGCATTTTACTTGTCCATCAATTTGAAAGAAGAAGGGCTGTTTTTGAATTTGGCTGTCTTTTGTTTCGGTTGGCATTTGTTTTTGGCGTGTTCGGGTTTGGTACTGAAAAACGTCAGAATTTCTGCCAATTTTCGAAGTGATTACATACCGGATTTTGGATAATTTTATATTGATTTTAAGCATAAGTTTTAGATGATTTGTTGTTGAATAGTAATTACTGAACTAAGTTGTCGTAATTAATGTGATTTTGATGGTTTAGGCAGAGTTAAGCTCAATTTGAATTGTAATGCGAAAGTTTTCGAATTTGGATATTTGGTATTTATCACCTTGAAATTGGCTGATGGGATTTAGATACAATTTTGCGATTGTGTATTTAATGATAGAATGTTTAAAAATGATCGTGGGAAGTAAATGCTAAAAAATTTAATTATTGAGCGGTGGTGATGATTATTTGTAAATAGGTTAAAAATAACACTTTGACTCGTCAGTTTTATAACAAAACACACAAAACACAGCAGTAAATGATGTCGGTGTTTCTTAATCGAATACTCTAATGCCACTTCAATTGACGTATTTGTGAAATATTTGCAGCTTTATTTCAATAGTACTTATAGGTACAAAATATACCCTATGTATATTGAAATGAAGTCGATTTTGTATTACTCAAAAAAGACGAATATTTGCATAAATTCGCCAAAATAAGAAACAGAAACAAACTCAAAGGTCGAAGTTTCTTACAAAGGCCATCAAGTTTCTTGTAACGATCAGATCATAGGTACTGTAGCACCTGAGCTACACTTGTGCCAAGTACGAATTACCGAGGAATCTACGCCACTTTTAGGAGACTATATTAATATAATTAGCGAGAGGTAAGATTTACATGACCGCAGCTCTGAGTCGAGCTGTCGGTCTCCCTGACATAACTTGTCATATTATAAAAGCTATATTCTACATCATTCAAATATAATCGAAAGTATCCAGAAAGTTCTAACCATAGACTAAATGGTTATGCCTTCATTACATAAAGCCTTTCTGCTTTACAAACTCTCTACAGTACATACTGTGAAGGTTAATAGCCTTAGCTATTTGGTATATGGTTAGAACACTCAGCAAACTTCTAGAATAAGTTAAAATCGTAGATTGGTAAAGTTTTTATACTATAACAGGAGACTGTCAGACCAGGAGCCGTAAGGCTTGCTCATGTATTTCTTCCTCTAATTAATATATTATCTAAATATAGATCTCTAAAAGTTCTCCTACGTGTTATTTATCGTAGCTTAGATACCTTACGGTACCTATTATAAGAACCAGGTTAATGTCTAAGGTGGTCTTTTGAAGAAAGAACCACACACATTTGAGAGGACTTGTCCAAACAAAAGTCACATTTAATGTAACAGGAGGGAGACAGATATCCTTCTATCTATTTGAAGAGAAATACAAAGACATCTAAATCTATACAAATCTATACATCTATTCTATACAACATCTATTCTTTAAATCCATCTATTATGATCTATTATAAACAAATAAATAAAGTGGATGTGTCTGTTTGTAATGTCAAAATAGCAGCGTTTTACTAAAATGCACCTACCTACGAAAGTATTACGGTATTTTCATCAAAAAATCAATTTTAAAAATTTTTGTCTATCTGTTTGTGTTGGTTAATCTTCAAAATAACTGGACCGATTTTGACGGGACTCACTGGCAGATAGCTGATGTTATAAGGAGTAACATAGACTATCATTATTTTATAAAAAAATAGAATTCCACGCAAATAACATCCGATTATCATATGATCTAAGTCCCGAACATCAGCTGGCATCAAATAAATCCCAAGCTTAAAAGTACAACAAAAATCAAGAGTTCATACACAAATATCAATGTCAACCAGTTTCTCCAATTCCCCTAAAATACTTTAATCCAACAATACATACCTACATCGCATTCATTCATTCGGTCCCCCGACAATCATTCGGTCAATTTGACAATGGCAGCCGGACCCCTGTTTTGAAAATATTTGCTTGCGGACCAAACAATTTGATATAAGTGGCTGCAACCGAAATGAAATGAATGATATGAATTGAATAATGTATCCTGTGACAATTATTTTAAATTCTGGGATGGGATCAAAACCATGCCAGAATCGAAATAAATGAAATCAATTGCCGCATCATGTATGTGAAATACCTTGAAAACTGCAGTGCGATTCTGTAAGAATTCACTCGCGAACTCGAATACTATCTCATTTCCGATTTCACTTACTAGAAGTGAAAAGTATTTGGTTTCCGATTAAATTGTAACGAAATAATAGTTCGCTTCACCTATGCCAGCACTTAGTAGCGTTAGCGTAGTTTTCATCGAGTTACAGACTACCTAAAACAGTTTTCACCGCGGAATCAGAAGTGAGTTCTTACAGAATAACATAGCTGCTCGACCGATTAAACCATTATTTTGTTTTTGGAAGTGTTCCCAATAGTACAAGAATGGTTTAATAAGAATGGTTTTTATAAACGATTTTTTTTTAATAATCCACCATCCCTTTTCCCTTTCCCTTTTTTATGTTGTGTTTACCTGTACGAGGTTACAAATAAACCATTTTTCTTTCTTTCTTTCTTTCTTTTCTTTCATTCTACCCGTTAGAGTCGCAGAAAGCGACAGATGGATATTGACCAGAGGATGAGCTGCCGCGTCCTTCTGAGTACCTTAACACCTACTGCGATCGGCAACATGCATCGGCCAGGCATAGCGATTACGGCTGAACCCTCCCTTGAGGGGACACCTATGCCCAGCAGTGGGCGTGTCAAGGTTAACAAGTTTATGATAATGAACCCTATGCACGAGTAGGTATCTTACATAGCAGTATGTCTAAATTATTAACTCTCGTCGCCGTCAGCGATCTGGCTGTTTTGAAACTCAACGGCTTGGCACGCGACGATGGCAAGAGACCGGATGGCATGTCATTGTTTCCTTGGAAGTTGGGCCTTTAGTGTGGGACGCTACGTGCGTCGATACTCTTGCGCCATCCCATCTTCCTAGTTCAGCGTGCTGTGCTGGTGCTGCTGCTGCGGCTGCAGAAAACCTCAAACGGCGAAAGTAATGATACCTTGATGATAACTGTATTTTCGAGCCGTTTGGGGTTGAAACCCTCGGGTCGTGGGGTTCGAGTGCTCATCTCCTTATTAAGGAAATTTCCAGAAGGTGAGTTGACACTTCCCGTGATCCAAGGGCTGGTTTTTACTTCGAGCAGAGGTTAATCATTGCCATCCAACGTGGCAATGCCGCCAGTCTCTTGGGTACATTCCCAATTGACGACGATGTGGAGGATTTTTTTGATGCCTTATTATATCAGTTTTTACTTTTGTTTAATAGTAAGTAATAAGTTCTTTTCCTTTTTGGGGTTCCGTACCTTAAAAGGTAAAAGAGGAACCCCTAGAGGATCACTTTGTTGTCCGTCTGTCTGTCTGTCGGTCTGTCTGTCCGTCTGTCTGTCTGTCTGTTAGTCCATCTGTCTGTCAAGACCCTTTTATCTCGGGAACGCGTAGAGGTATCGATTTGAAAATAAAACCATATACTTAGGTCTACGGCCCCTTGAAGCTGTGGAAAAAAAACTTCTAAGTTAACGTAAAAAAGATACGGCCGTTTATGTCGCAAAAAAAACGTACATTTCGACACTCTCAAGGGAATCAAAATTTATAGGGTACTTTTCGTTGACTTAGAACTATGAAATTTGGCAGTAATATCGTCTTATACTATAAATACAAGGGAAAAGTCTGAAAACTATACATTTGTAATGAAATCATAAAAAATATATTATTTATTTATAACGAGCTTTTGTCCGCGATTTGGTCCGTGTGAATGTCGGTTATCGCGGATGCAGACGAAGTCCCGGATTAAAAGTACCCTATGTGCTTTCCCAGGGTTCAAGCTATTTTCATATCAAACTTCATCAAAATCGGTTTAGCCGTTTCATCGTGGAAGCGTAACAGACAGAGTTCCTTACGCATTTATAGTATTAGTATTGATTAGTAAATTATGGACATGTACCTCCAAATTTGTACGGAACCCGCGGTGAGCGAGTCCGACTCGCACTTGTCCGGTTTTTATTATATGTGTAAATTGATGTAAAATTTAATTGAAATAAATGTAGGTACCTAACAACTCTCCATACAAATTAATAAAATAGGAGTGTCAAAATTAATACTATCACTATAGAGACATTTTTATTTCTACACCGACAATCTCCATTACCATTTCTATATCGTAAATCACTCACGCTTTTGTGGCAAGCAGGGTTCCAACTCCCAAAGCATCTTGTTGAACCGTCACGTCATTGTCACGACTTTGACCCGAGATGACCCGCGTTGATATAGCCCTTATTACAATAGCGTAAGAGCTATAATTGGGCAAAAGAATTGCTGCGTCGTGACGCACTTTTTGGGAGACGTACGACGAAATCTCAGATTTTGGTTTCTGATAAATTTTGTACCTATTTGTATGAATTGTAAATTCACTGTTTTACTTTTTTATTGACATGGCTAACCATTTCAAATACAACATAGTTTATCCAAGTGACTTCGTACACAAGGAAACCCAGTAGATACCTATCTACCAATATATAAAAGCTTTACCTTTGAGCTTTTTACTTATGAAATATTTTTTGTAATCGCACTAGTACCTAGGTACTTAGGTACAAAGATTAAGTACCTACCAACTAAAAAACAATAAAAAACACGTCTTGTTTTGTCAAAAAAAGTCTTTTTTACGCTTTTTTGTGCCTACCTACTTAAAATTGACCAAATTAATAAAGAGACGGTAACACCAAACAAATTAAGTCATCCCTTAATTTTCCACCCGTAGAGGTGGAATATTTTCATGAATATAGGACCAAATTTGACGTAGGTATACACTATCAATTAGTAAACTAGGTACTCAAAAAAGTTACGCTTAGTCAAAAATAAAAAAAATACGTGTTGAATTGAGAACCTCCTCGATTTTTTAGATTAGACTCAGTTAATAAACTCTACCAGTTTAAATTATATTTATAAACGGATTTATCTAAAATCTTTTGCTTGGACATGATAGGTAGTCAACACAAGGACTAAACTAAATAAAAGCCGCAAGGGTCGACGTTCAAAGGTATAGGAAACCTTGCTAAGGTAGATCCGTATTTGGGTGACCATCCATTTCAGTCCGACATCCCTCTGTTTCTCATAACACCCGTTGTAAGATAAATAGCAAAATATCATCAGTTTTAATATTTTTCACTTTACTAGTACGTGCTACTTGCTAATAGATGGCGCTACGGGTACGTAAATTAAGTGATGTTTAACATAGTAGCGACATCTAGTATCAAGTAGAGGAGAAATTTATGGAAACAAGAACCGCTGCCGCTAGAATTTATTTAGTAAATTAATGATGCAATATTAGAAGATTCATCATAATTATAACAGTAAAAGGTAAAGTACCTACTCGTACTGTGAGACAAAATAATATTATGATCATATTAATCACTAGTGATAATTCGATAAACTATTGAACTTAGAACTAACCATACATATCCGAGAACTAATTCATGTACTTAGGACTTAGAAGTGCCACCGAATACTGTAAACAATAGTATTTATGTGCTATATTTTGTAAACAAGCTTGTTTTTGTCTTGTCATAAAATATACACAACATTACTTGGAATTATCACTAAATTATAGATACTAATATTATTAATGCGAAAATGAGTACGTTTGCTTGTTACGTTTTCACGGCTAAAATACTGGATGCGCGGATGGGTTGACTCCTCAGCATTGAACTCGAACTTACTCCCAGCTGCTCCACATCGGACCCGTACAATTTATCTCCCGGCACCCTGCATTCCTTCTCATCATAAGGCTTGAGCATTCTCCCGGCACCCGGCAGCAAAACTTTTTTTTTCTTGTCTTCTTCTGATATTTTCACCACTTCATGATAATTCTTCTGTAAGGGTTTTCTGTTTCTTCTATAGTTTAAAAAACTGTCTACTATCTTTCTTTCTTCAGAATTTTTTATTCTTCAAAATATAATTTCTTCTTCTTTTCTATCTTCTCAAACTTCTGTCAATATAAATCTTCATGTTTCTTGTCAGCTACTGACGCTTTCGTTTTTCACGCAAATTGAAAAATTTTAATTGCTGGCTAAGGGTCGCCATGTATTGGAGTGATGTAGGCACAATAAAAGAGAACTGTTCAATTCAACGGTTCGTGTAATAATAATCAATAATTAGTGTGTGCAGTTACAAATGTAAGGTTAGGCGAGCTGCACACTACATGATGAAATTTGGTACAGGCTAAGCTTGAACTCCAAGAAAGGATATAGGCTAATAATTAATCCGCGACTTTGCCTGCATTTGCGATTTTTCAACCGACATTCACACGGACGAAGACACGGGCAAAATCTAGTCTCCCATTGTATTGCTGCTGTACTGTGTGATTTTAATGCAGTTTTCAGCAATCATCATCATCATTTCAGCCGAAATACGTCCACTGCTGGGCATAGGCCTCCCCATGGGGGGGTTTTGCCATAATCGCCACGCTTGGCAGGCGGGTTGGCGATCGCAGTATGGTTGTTACAAAGGCACAGAGAACGCTGCTGCCCATTCTCTGGTGTGTCCCTTAGTCGCCTCTTACGACACACACGGGAATGGTGCTATTCTTTACGTCCGACACCACACGGTTTTCAGCAATACATAGAGTGACACAAGAGGAAGGTTTATACATATAGTTTGATCGACATTGCACCCGAGCGAAGCCAGGGCGGGTCGCTAGTTACCTATAATTTTGTGAATATTATTATAATGCTGCAGATTGTGTATGTTTATTTTCTGTTTGAACACGACAATCTCCGGAATTGCTGGTCCGGTTCCGAAAATTATTTCGCAAAAAGTATGCTGCGTTATCGCTGAGTGAAATGTAGCATAAATATTGCGGTTGCAGAGGAAATCGCAGATAAAAAGTAGCCTATGTCCATCCCCAGGGTTCGAGTTGTCTTCATACCAAAGGACATTGCTCGGCCCCCATACATTGTTCGCCCCGCAATCCATTTTAAAAAAAGAATCAGATTATGAGGTGACAGCACAGGTGAGGGCAGTGTTGCCAACTTCAGAAAATATATATGCCTAAATCTTCGTTGAGAAAATGCTGAAAAAGGATGATAAAAAAATTCACTATAAATGCTGTTTCATTTTTTGTCCTATGGCGGCTTCTAATTTGTTTCGCATTTGGAGACTTCAATGAAATAGTTTTGTCTACACACTTACTCGGTAACACACGGACAGAAAGAGTTATTTTCGAATCTATAATATTAAAATGGATAAATAATTGATTATATAACAAAGAATACCGATGTCACCCTTCCATCAGCATCCGATGTTCCTTCAAGCATTATTTATACATTCTCCAAATAAATAGATAAGTAGCTGTGCTTATGACAGACAGAAGGACGTAAGGACGGACAGACGAACTCACACAATAAGGGTTCCTTTTTACCGACTTCAATAAAGGAGGAAGTTGTCAAATTGGTTGAGTTCACAGATATAGATAGACCTATAGATAACGCAAGAGCAACTACTTCGCGTGCCTATTTTCGTGACTAACTTACGATTTTACTTACTTACGTTTTTTCCATCGGTAAGTCATTTTATGATTAATATTATGCGTAATTAATTTAAAAAACAATTATTTTTAATCTAATACCCTCAGTAATACCTGAGAATACCAGATTTAGGAAAAACAAAACATTCGTATTACATTGTGACGTCCAAAAAATGGCACGCTTGGTTTTCATAAGATCGTGATACTTGCGTTATCTAGGTTTATCTATATCTGTGGTTGAGTTTGTTTGTTTTGTGAAATTGTATTAAAAAATGGTAGAGAAATGGCTTAGGTACTGACGATTCGGAAAACAATACATTCGAACAGTGTCCGAGTTGATATTTTATAACTGACTTTACAAAATAGCTCTTTATTGTTGTCTGAATCATCAGTGAAATAAATATCAAGTCGTACACTGTGTCCGAGTAAAGTCGTGTCCGAATCGTCAGTAAGGGCCTGTACACAAAACTGCGAGATGGCGCGATGCGCAACGCAGAAAACTGCGGCACGAATTGCTGCGATGCGATTTCGTGCGAATCTTTTACCTCGAAAGGACAATGCCAGAAACTCTATAGAACTTTGCCCCACTCAATAAAAGTTATGTGCAATATGTAGCATCTTACTGTTTATTTATTGCTGATAACTAAACATTACTCTTAGTGACTGTAGAACTTGCGGTTTCCGTTCAAATCTAAAAACAATAATGACATTGATTATAGGTTAAATTGTATTTTAGGTAAAATGAGTTTGTATTTTGTGGGTACCTACCCACAAAATACAAACTCTCTCTCTACATTTCGTAATCCGCAAGTTCTAAAGAAAAACAGTTTAGTAGAGAAAGGTTCTATATTCATTACAATTATTTTCATTAATTTTCTTTTTCTGTACATGTGTTACTTTTTCTGTACATGGGTGGGGTAGGATCTGGCATTGTCATTTGAAAATCAACTTTTACATACGTTTCTTCTATGCTTCTTGCTAGATGAATTTATTTTTATAATCCTCGTTATTAGTATCCCAAATAACAGGGCGCTTTGTCATTTCTTTTGAAATCAAAACTTGTGCAACTTTAATTAAAAAAAAAAATACGGAGTACAACGTATATTTTTTATATCACAGATTGGGACAGAGCGAAGTAAAATGGTGTCAACAAGTGTGACGTAACATCGCAGGAAATCGCGATGCGAATCAAATTCGCAAATTCTTGCGATGCATCGTGGAAGAGCTCGTAGATTTCTGCGACGCGACGCCGCATCGCAGTTTTGTGTACAACTTGTGCAAGCCCCACGAAGTAAGCATAACTTACTTACTTTTTGCTTATCTGTGACTTTCCAGTGATGTTTTAGTGTGTGTGTTATCGTTTCTTAATTAAATTGGATGATAAAAAGTACGCACTAAAAAACGAAAAATAGTCGGCGTACTGGTTCCATTTTCTCAATTCGACTGGTATTTATTTTTATGTATGTACACCGATTACGCTGAGATTTATGATCTGATTTACGTGATTCTTCTTTAGTTTGATGCGGAATAGTTGCCATTTGCTCTCGTAAAAATTTAACATAGTTCGGCCCAGTAGTTTTCATTTTATGAATATTTTTTTATTTAATATTTTGTATTTTGTTATGTTTGACCACGTATTACTTTTTTCAGTGTAGTTTCACTACTTCTTTTTAATTGATAGTGTATACCTCAAATTTGGTCCCATATAAATTTCAAGAAAATATTTCAATCGTGAGGGTAGAAAATACCGTTGCGTAATTAATTTGTAAGATAAGAAGTAGGCACTAAAAAGTAAGAAATAACTTTCAATTCGCAAGTCGGTGTTTAGTTTAGTTTGTTTTGTATTTTACTTTGTAGTTTTTGAAGGTGGTTGTTTTTCCGAAAAATACAACATTAAGTATGGTACCTACATAGTCCTAACTAGGTTTATTGTACGTCTTTTATCAACATGGTAGGGGTACATACCATGTAATACGTTATCATCGTGGCGCCAAAACAAAACTTATCAACTGTGTCGAGGAGTTAATAATAATAATAATAATTGTTTATTTATCCAGAAAGACACAGATTAAACAAAATAGTGGTAGAGTATCTAGCTTTTATCAGTTTGTTCACGCATAAAACTTGGATTCAGTAATGATTCAGAATTAAGAGATGTCTTCCCGGTCGTGTTGGATTGTCTTCCCTTCAGGGATTTCAGGGTGAGGTAAGAGGGAGGGCACCTGTGTTTGCGCACACACTTGTGCACTATAATACTTCTGGAGCCCTGTAGGTCGATTCTGTAAAATTCAAACAACAACTCGCATCTCGCATCTCTATTCACTCTCACTTTGCATATGGTTCAAAATTACCTTGATATATTTGACACTGAATCGGGTTCGAGTGCGAAGTGAGCGTCGAAGTGACGGGGAAATTACCTTACAGAATGCCACTTCTTACGTCATCTCATACTTTATCTGTCAAAATCTCCCTGTCAATTTAGTTCAACTCGCTGACACGCTCGCAAGGGTGGCGCTAGTGTAAATTCGAATTATCAACCGAGTTTTTAGAATGCCAATCAAGAAACTCACAGCGGATTCAGAGTCGTAGTTTAGAATGAGGCCTTACAGAATCACACCCCTGATGGATAGCTTGGGCCCTAATCTCGTTACCTTCTCATCAATATTTCTTTTTATTAAGGTACCTATGTTTGAATACGTTACGAAACGGTTGGCGCAGTGGTGGAACGATCGACTGTAGCGCTACGTGTCGCGGGAGGGGGGGGGGTTCGATTCCCACACGGAACAAATATTTGTATGGCCTACAGATAGTTGTTCCGGGTCTGGCTGTTTGTGTATGTGAATTTAAATGTTTGTAAAAGCACCCACGGCACAGGAGAAATTAGTAGTGTGGGGCAAAAAAAAAAATGGAACAAAAAGAATCTTGATCATCTAATTTATTTTAACCACAAAACTTGAATTCATGATCAGTTCGAGAAAGGTTAGACAAGTTAAGACTCAAGTATTTAACTATTCCAAACCAGATTGTCCAGGGTTAAACAGTTAATGTTGACATGCGTAGGATAAACTAGCTTGACCTAAGAAAAACTAGTTTGGTCCGAAATCGGGTTTAGCTGGTAATGAACCTGAACAAATGAATTAACGAAATCAATATAATGGTAATGAAAAGGTCAGGAGGCTACGTATGAAATATTGAATTTCTGACAACTGTTATCTAAACTGCGCTTCTGATAACTCTGACGCAACAAGGTCCGATTAAAAGCGACTACTATTGTTCTTATCTAACATCATCGTCAAGAGGCTCATCATCCACTGTTGAACATAGGCCTCCGCCATGGAACGCCTCAACGAACGGCAACCTGCCGCTTGCATCCACCGGTTACCCGCGACCTTGACGATGTCGTCGGTCCACCTGGCGGGAGACCTGCCAACGCTGCGTGTTCCGGTTCGTAGTCGCCACTCGAGAACCTTTCTTCCTCATCGGTTATCGGTTCTTCGAGCGATGTGGCCTGCCTATTGCTACTTCAACTTGCATAGTCAAGAGGCTACGTATGAAATATTAAATTTCTGACAACTATTATCTAAACTGACAACTTAACTGTGTCTAAAACTTAACTGAAGTACATGAACGTATGGTGACGCGTTTTAAGACAACGAGGAAAATAACAAGAGAAAGTTGTGTTCAGTTCATTTACAAACCACAATAAACATTTTTGGGTATTTAAACTTTGATAGAATTGATGGTAGATACCAAAACTATTATGTACAGAGCAGTAATTGTTACTATTTTTTCAGAAACTTCAAAAGTCTTTGACAATATCAAAAACTTACACTCAGACACCATCTAATAACAATGCATCAGAAATCACGTCTTGCACAAACTTGTTCCATCGTTCACCGAAAACTTTTAAAAGTCTCACTTTACCTTCGTCCTCCAAAGCGCTGTACGTTATAGAGTTGAGAGCAAGTTGTTTCAGTAATCTCAAGTCAGCATGCTTACTTGCAACACCCATGAACGCCACGAAAAAGTCATGGGAAACAGGCTCTGCGCTCCACGCGCCAGGGTCGTCACTGGACAACACTACGGGAAGACCCAAAGCCAAATACGAAGCTAAGGGATGATTCCTTACATCGTGCACTAATGATAACACCACATTTGATATCACATTCACTTCCAAAGCAATGTCTTTTTCTATCACAGCTGATATTAGACTCGGATGCTTTGTCAAAGCGTAGCCATGTCCTATCCTCTTTGAGCCTAGAAGAATTGCATCGACTAAGTTCTCGTCAGCTGGGGTTCCTAACCAAGCAGTCTCTCCAGCGTGTAGATAGAAATTTAGTTCGTCTTTCGCTTCAGATAATATTGGGAGAAAGTCTGTCAATGGTCTGCCAGTATCTTCTTGACCGACGAAATCAAATCCTGCTATCATATCTGGCATTTCTGTTTTAAATCTTCTTGTCATATTCAAAGTTTCGCGCGCCTGTTCGATGCTTTGAGACCGGCTTTGCGTAATTATCAGTTTTACACCGATGAAGTCTGGGTGTTCCTCGATAAATTTCTTAGTTGTATTCTTATACAGTTCCACTAAATACTTCTTATCATGTCTTGTGCCATCCAATTCGTGTAGGTTAAACAAACCCATACGGATCTCTATATACATAATGTTATCATTGTAATACTGCTTCAGCGTTTCATAACAGTATTTTTCTCTCACAGGTCTATATGCAATTAAAGTTCCAATGGCACGATTAACTTTGCGAAATCTCTTCCAAACGGTGTTGATGTTTAAAAAGTTATAATCTTCCCCGTCCTCTTTGTAAAGTGTGAAATAGGTTTTAAATTTTGAGTCAAAAGCAATTGGATCGCCGGATATATTCCTGAGATCGTTAATAAGAGCCCAATTAGACGAACAAGGTTGATCTGGGGTTGTTACAGAGTAATATAATCTTAGATCGTCTTTTTCGTAACACACATACAAGTGGTCTTCATACGTCAACTTCACTAGTACATCTGCATGTAGCATTAAAGTGCTGTGCACATGTAACACTGCACCTTTCGGCATTTTTCTAATAATTTGATATACTTTCGACTTTTCAATATGTTTCTTAAACGTAAAGTAATGTTTGGAGAAGTTACAATTTTGAGGATCGTTGTATGAAACGTTAAGTTCCTTAATCTTCCATTTCATTAAGATATTGTTTGCCATCGTTTCATTTGCGTTTAAATGTAGTTTCCCTCCTACAGCTGTGAGTGTTTCTTCTTCTAATAAAGCTCTCCTTTCTCTGCTGTAGTCTGGAATGATGCTTGCCTCGAGTGTGAGAAACAGATACACGATAGTAGAAACGGTAAGTTTATCCATGTCTGTTTTATCACTACTTTGTCTGGTGTTCTCGCCACGACCGTTACTGCGAAACTGTGTAAAACTGATTAAAAAAAATTACTTTACGTTATCGTGAATTGAGATCCAAGAGTCGCCAGGCCCACGTCAATAAAATTGAACATGGCTTCAATTTAGAGAATAAATACAGAAGTATGTAGTGAAGAAAGTAATTCTGGGCCCTTTTTCAGGTATTATGTACCAGAGGTATCCAACTCACTTACATTCATACAAGACGGTTGGTTTTAATTTATTTATTCATCTAGACTGATATAATAATGCTCAATAATAGAATAGAATTTTCTTGAGAAGAGAATTTGTGTGTTCTAGTTTGAACGCGTTTCTAATCCCTGCGGTCAAAAGTCTTCCACCAGAACGAATTGCAGGTAACACGTTGCCAACCGTACCACGAACGTTCTGAAGTTGACGTTGTGATGCGGTTCCAACAGCTGCACTCTCGGCGTGTAGTTGGTCCGTCGGCACATGTACTCCACGATGTCCTCCACCCTAGTGGTGTAGTCAAGGCGGGAGATGTAGGTAACCTTGTAACCGTCTCAGTCATGTATCTTTTCTTTCAATAGTACAAAACAAAGTCACGCTGTCTATACGTTTAGATCTTTTAGACTACGCATCGGTTTTTATTGCAGTTTTCACCAACAATGTAATTCAAGAGGAAGGTTTATATGCATATTTTGTATCTATTTTGCATCTATATTGTATCTATATTACATCCGCGCGAAGCCGGAGCTAGTAGGTGACAAACCAAAATGTGCCCAGCACGCCAAGGTCACGACTACATGACACACATGAGAAACGAATTACTACTCTATGGAATTGCGAATAGAAACGTAATTGCATAGAGTAGTCATTCGTAGCTTTGCCCCGAAGGCACGTTTTTGCTTTTTTGACGTAGTGGTCAAAAGGTTAAGTATTGAAGCTAGCCAGTACGCATACCTTTTAAGCGTTTATTCTCTCTCAAGCCCCGGTAAGATGACGTTTGTCTGGGGAGTGCAGGATCTTGTACTATAATGTCAGCTGTTTGTTATCACGTCAATGTCGTCAAATGTGCGTAGCGTCAGAGGTCAACGTTTTACAGATTGTCTCTAAATACAGTAGTAGGGCCGTCGGGGATTCCCCGCATTCTGTTCTAGTTTAGAGGACATCTAGGGGTCGTCCGTAAGGGGTTTCCAAGAAGTGGAAGCCCCTTACGGACACTTTGGCTGGGGAATCCCGATTAAATTTTAAAGATAAGTAATAAATCAAAACTGAAAATATAAACTTTATTTTTGTCTTTATTGTTAACATAATTATCTTTTTTAGGCGGGTACGGGAAGAAAACTGAATTTCACCCAAATGTCCGGTGTATTTGAAACGTTTCTCCAGTGTCGGAAATTTTGGTGATTGCAGCCCTGAAGGTAGTAGATGTACTTATTACGTATTATGTTACGAGAAATGAAGCGAATAGTAATTTGGCCGCGTACCGGATATTCGCCAATCTTTGAGGCCGGATATCCGGATATCTGGATATTGTCGCGAGTTGAGAGACGACTTTGATTTGAAAGAGACGGAATTGTAAAGATTCGGGTGCACCATTCTGACGCGTTCGTGTCTGGTTCGGTGTCATCGATAGTGTCATGTAATTTTAACAAGTGATTATTGTTAGTAATAAAGCTTTACATATTTAATTATAAATAAATGGTGTTTTTTATTTATACTATTGTGGCATGTTTTTTTGTGTTAAAGAAACATAATAATGTTTTTTTTTTTTCATATTCAGTATCTAGCCTGATAGTAAAAATTGTCGGGTAGTCTCAGTTTCAGTTAAATGTAAATTATCCGACCCACAACACAAAAGTACGTTCGTTGGGACCTTTATATCTGTGGACTTCACCCTAAGGCACCTCATGATGATGAAGTAATAGAATGACGCAATTGCCTACCTACCAAATTATGTTACAACAGGAACAGAGATCCGATACTTACTGAACCGTGTATCTGGTGGTGCAACGTTAACAGTACATACCTACAATTGCGCGCCGTACGAGACTCACGGCAGAGTGGCGTTCGGAGCGCCTCAAGTAGAATTCAATGGAACTTGACTGACCACTAGCCACTAACTCACAACGGACACTCTTACAAGTGTACAAAATACGTCGAAAGTTTGGTAGATGGCGCTGTTGACAGTAAATGTTCAAACCTAAATAGGGACTCATTTATCATTTAGTTAAAAATAAAAATAAAGGTTTATTGCAGAAACAACATGTTTGTACAATTTATTTATAAAACTAAAATTAAATATGACTTGAACTTTATCAAAATAAATTAAAAGAAAAAGTGTGTGTGTGTGTCTGTGAGTGTTTGGGTGTGTCTTCGTTTAAGTACTACACATACATGTGTAGTAGTTAAACCATTAACCAATAATTCCCAAGACACGACTTCTTTAAATACACACTTTATTTATATTAACTCTGTAACCTGCAGTGGGATAGGTAGTAATGTTCTGAAATATTTTTTTGCAAAAAAGTTTTTGGTTGTTTATTCCGTTATTTTCGTAAAGATGTAGGTAACCAGGGCGGTCTGATTTTTTAAAGTTTAGAATGGACTCTAATTTTATTAATGAACTGTTTATTCTGAAATACTTTAATTTTATTAAATTCTAAAATATCCATTGGATTATAAAGAATCATGAAGAGATCCATACATTCATTTGTATGAAAAAATTTAGATTTATTTAGAGTTTTTAAAATATTTTCCAATGTGGAAAATATACATTACCAGGAGTAGTTTGATATACTTACCATATTTTTAAACCCCCGCATAATTAAAATATTTTAAAATGAAAATAACAGTTTTTTGTTTCATATCGTCGCCCATTTTGTGTTTATAAAAAAAGAAAGTGACAAGTGACATTAACGGATCTATCAAATTGGCAGACAATTGATGTGAATCGTTGTTTTATAATGGCGCAGTTAAAAAAGTACAGAGGCCAGTACATCAAGCTACATCAATCTGTCAAAGAACAATGCCAGAAACTCTATAGAACTTTGCCCCACTCAATAAAAGTCATGTACAAGCTTGCAATATGTAGCATCTTACTGCTTATTCATTGCTGATAACTAAACATTAGTCTTAATGGCTGCAGAACTTGCCGTTTCTGTTTAAATCAAAAAACTGTATTTGCATTGCTTTTAGCATTGATTTGTAATCTGCAAGTAATAATAATAATGTTGTTCATTTGCCAACAAAAAAGTTCTTTACATTTCCTTATAATCTACAATAGTCTACATTATCAATTAGGTTCTCAAAAAAAAACAAATATAAGACACAAAGGAAGCATTTTGCTAATGAACTCCACACAACTCCACACTAGAGCCTATCTCGTGGAAACAAACCAAGACCGCAAGTTCGCAAAATCGCAAGTTCTAAAGTAAAACAATTTATTATAATAAGATTCTATGATCATTACAATTATTTTATCAAATTACATTTTCTGTAAATGGGTGGGGCAGGATCTGGCATTGTCATTTCTTTGATAGATTTTCAACTTTATTTCAATTGGGAAAATTTGACAGTTTGGTATGACTTGATGTGCTGGCGTCTGTACATTGATTAATCATTATTTGTGACACTATTTCCCATAAAACGGCTGTCAGTGTCAGTGTTACTATAAGCTGCCGTATAAGCTGCCGTTTCGTTCTGTAATAATGAGCTTTTCGTTAAATTATTTACTTTAAACATCCATTTTTATTGCGGGGTTTTAAAAATATTTTTAATGCATGAAGATACTCTTTAGGTACCCAGGAGTATAAGAATTGTAATTTCAACTTCTCTAAACATCTTTATTTTTTTTGTACAAATCCTGCCATGATTCTTTACTTCAGATGACCCTGGTTGCTAACCTCTTTTGGTGACAGTACATAGGTGTCAAACAGAGACCCGCCATTTTCGAAGTTGGTTAAAAACTCAGTAACAATGCCTGATCTCGGAATCGAAGCTCCGCAATCACGTTTCGGCTTGCCACCATGAACACAACGGCGCATTTAAAAAAATCAATCTATGCAGAACAAATAAACAATTCGAATTCTTTTGTGCGTCATCTGTTGTTTTAATATTGGCATAATTAGCTTCGTAATTAGCACGCAGAATTATCAGTCAAGCGTGTTAAAACATGCAGGTTCCGCAATGTTTAGTGATTTCAAACAGTGTTGCACAACTATCGATTGATTCACGATAGGATTTCATTATCGTCGTGACCTCTAAAATTGACAATGGTGCCAATTTTGTTTTGAAGGAGCTCGTGACTAAGTAAAAGACGTACAGATCGATCAGTCAAAGGTTAAGTTACGCTTGCCGCGGTCGGTCTGTGGATGGGTGACCATCCCTTTCATACCGAGTTCCCTCCGTGCCTCGGAAAGCACGTAAAACCGTCGGTCCCGTAGTCAGAAGCCAGAAAGTCTAACAACCAGTCTTACCAACACAGAATATAAAGATTACAGAAGTAAGATTGGAGCATCAAAATGCGTAACTAGTAATTAGCAAATCCGTAATTTTGGAAGCACTACTCCTATCCTATCGTTATTGTCAGTACTTTTCGAGGTCACTAGATTAACTATCGATAGTTAGGCAACAATAGTTTTAAAGATATCGACTAATGTCTAGGTATATATTTTTTGACTCATAATATTTAGGTTGCTACTCTATGGTAAGACGATGCGGTTGGCGCAGTGGCTGAGCAATTGGCTGCTGTATGCGGGTTCGATTCCCGCACGGAACAAATATTTGTATGGCCTACAGGTAGTTATTCCGGTTGAGGTTATTTGTGTCTATGAGTTTATATAGTTGTATACCCACACACGATACAGGAGACATTCCTAGTGTGGGCAAAGTTAAAAAAAAAAAATTATCGTCGTCTTAGAGTGAAAAGCTCGGGAGTGCAATTTTGGCCAGTTTTAGTTTAATACATTTTCTTAAAGAAGATAAATATCAAAATAATTACACTACAACATAAAATTAAAAAACCTGCGGTAATAAAATTTTACCGGGCACAGTTTTTTCATACTTCTGTAAAGTTGACTCTCACTATTTCTATCTTACGAGGTTTTCACTCTAAGGCGACGTTATATTAATTTATTTGAATACCACAATATGTATAAAATAGGTAATTTATGGCTTACAGCTAAAGTACAGTTATGGAGCCTGTTAGAACACAGCAACCCAGTATTAACTTAAAGTTCAAAGATAAAAAAAAGACACACAACCGCCTTCAAAATCTAAAAAGTAATAAATAAGTTTAGCACAGAATAGACATGACTTTAGTTTCGGAAGCTGTTTGATGTTTTGTATTGCCACTGACTTCCGAAACTAAAGTCATGTGTGTTCTATGCTAAACTTATTTATTACTTTTTCGATTTTGAAGGCGGTTGTCTTTTTTGTAAAAAAGCTTTTTATATTTCGCTTTTTAGTACAGTCAACAGCAAAAGTAGATGATCAAAATCAGAAATTAAATACTAATGAGCGGAGTTCGCGTCAGAACTGTGTGGCGTCGAAGTGATTCAAAAGTATGTGTGTGACAATCATATACTTTTAATAAATAAACTAATAATAAATTATATAAATTAGTGTTACTAAATTAGTATTGAATTTCTGATTTTGATCATCTACTTTTGCTGTTGACTGTACCTCTGTTGCCGTTTCGTAATGGATTTGGATGATAACCAAATCCATTACGAAAAGGCAACACAGTCAAAACAGAGATTGAACGTAAATTTTAAATTATCGTACGTAAGTATTCATAATTAGATAAAGTTATTAAGATGGGTTATACTACTTACATTTTAATTAAATAATATTTATATTTTAGAAATTATGTATTTAATTTATTTATTAAAAACTGGCTAACCCGACAGACGTTGCCCTGTCAATTGAATTTTCAATTTTCTCTCTTCCCCGTTTAAACCTTCCCTGGACTTCCACAAATATTTCAAGACCAAACTTAGTCAAATCGGTCCAGCCGTTCTCGAGTTTTAGCGAGACTAACGAACGATTCATTTTTATTATATAGATGACACGTCAACAATATAAACATAGAGTAGACTAAGGCTAGTGTTAATATGCTAGCAAATGTTGTGCATGTAATAATACATGCACAACATTTGCTTATCGGAGTGTCGCTGTCGTATAAAATTTGATACTTAATTATGATCTCGATGATGTATATGTATTTCCTTTTTTTTTATTGATAACTATACCCTGTTCACAATAAGATTAGACATTTACTCAAACCTTTTTTACAGTCCGTTCAACCGATTTTGACTTCTATTGCGTTGGTAGCATGACAAATGGCAACTGCAGTAAACAGTTGTATTGTAACCACTTTTTTTGCCTCTAATGTCATTCTTAAGCCTACGGAATAGAAGTCAAAATCGGTTGAAGGGACTGTAAAAAAGGTTTGTGTTTATGTCTAATCTTATTGTGAACAGGGTATAGCTGACCCGACAGACATTGTCCTGTCAATTGATTTTTCAATTTTCTCATCGAATAAACCTACTTCCACAAATATTTCAAGACCAATATTAGCCAAATCGGTCCAGCCCTTCTCGAGTTTTAGCGAGCGAGCGATCTTATTATATAATATTTTCACTTAAAGCCCGTCACAGACGTAGCTATAATATATATTAATATACGTCAGACGTAAGGCAAATTACGATCAGCTATAATACTTATATATTTTTACTACGTCACCAAAATATGTGGACAGATATAGCAAGGCATATTAATATAAATTCCAAAAATGTGAAACAAACAACGATGGCAGACGTAATAAGGGCGAAAATATATTATTATATTATAGCTATCGTGTGTGGTGTGGTGGCTAGCTATATTATATATTATAGCTGCGTATGTGACGGGCTTAACGTTCGATTGAGCTTAGTTGTACCAAAAGAATCCCATTCAAGAACTATAAAACGTTTAATTCAGGCATTTTATTTTATGTAATACACCCATAACACATAAAATAAAATAAAAATACTTCACAATATTGCCACATAATAAATCAAAATAAAAATGTCAAAAGTTGTATAAATTAAAAAGGTTACAGAATTTGAATAAAAATAAAATATCAATGCAATTAAAAATAAAGCGAAGATTAACAAGAGACAAATTGTCACAGAATAAATAATCAATCAAATTAAACTTTCATATCTATCTATATATTATATATAAAAGAAAGTCGTGTTAGTTACACTATTTATAAGAACGGCTGAACCGATTTGGATGAAAATTGGTGGGGAGGTAGCTTAGAACCAGGAGATGGACATAGGATAGTTTTTTTTTTTTTCTTTATGTAGGTGTAGGGTAGGTGCAGGGTAGGTGTAGGGTAGGTGTAGGGTAGGTGCAGGGTAGGTGTAGGGTAAGTGTAGGGTAGGTGTAGGGTAGGTGTAGGGTAGGTGTAGGGTAGGTGTAGGGTAGGTGTAGGGTAGGTGTAGGGTAGGTGTAGGGTAGGTGTAGGGTAGGTGTAGGGTAGGTGTAGGGTAGGTGTAGGGTAGGTGTAGGGTAGGTGTAGGGTAGGTGTAGGGTAGGTGTAGGGTAGGTGCATGCGCGAGCGAATCCCGTACCCCCACCCATGGGTCAGTCGAGGAACACCGTGGTGGGTTTAGCCGGTAAGAGTCCGGCACACTCCCCCGTCTTCCCCGGACGGGGGATAGTCCATGAGGATTTCCCCACGTTAAAAAAAAAAAAAAAAAAGGTGTAGGGTAGGTGTAGGGTAGGTCTAGGGTAGGTGTAGGGTAGGTCTAGGGTAGGTGTAGGGTAGGTGTAGGGTAGGTAAATAGGCAGGTAAGTAGGTAGATAGCGACAGGACAACGTCTGTCGGGTCAGCTAGTATAAAGAATAAACATAATAATAGTGTCAAATATTGTGAAAAACTAAGTAGCTACTATCCAACAATGACAGTTCAATTTACATTTAAAATATATGCTTAGAATATATTTAAAACTAGCACTTTTCCCGCTACCCTAAAACCTACATTGGAAACCTTAGTTTTGTATAATTTAGTAGCATTATATCAATTTTGTGAATGTGAATACCATGGAGCTATTTATAAAGTAAATAATATGTATGTGTTTGACATAAATGAACATGGCGGTTGAGAGCATTGTCATGCTCACTCAAATGTCTCGATGATGGTGGCGCGTGTGTTGGATCATGCGGTTCCCTTCAAAATGGTTGAGCTGAATGGTGCTGATCCACGCGTCATGTTCGTGAACGGGCGCTGTCAATAGAGATTGGTCAACTCTTAAAACTGATGGCTTTTATCTTTTTATCTTGATTCTTTTTTTAATGTATTGTATTGGTCTTTACCTGCATTGTTTTCACATATACAAGCAACGTGAATACTGTAATCAGTATTTGTCCGTGGAGTTTCTTGCTCGTTCTTCTCCATAGAGACCTACGCTACGTTTTGGAACGAGTAACTAGTTTCATTTTTCTGACTAACTAACTGGCTCTTTGACAATTCAAAAGTGCCTGTAACTGGTTTAATTGAAATAAATGCTTTGACTTTGACTACCGTTTGCGTAGATTTCGTACAACACCTCACTAGGCCACCTTTGAGGTGTAGGTAAAAAAAATTGATAGGTACACGTCTAATTTTATTTTATTTTCTATGTCGGCATTTGTGTCAAGTTGATTAGTTCAAAACATAAGATTTTTCGTACAACTCCCCTTACTTATACGGGGGATGAATTTCCAAAAAAAAAAATTGACAACAATAGCTTTAGCAGTTTCGATTTTTTACACAGAATGTCATTCCTTATTTCACCCCCTTAGTGCTATTTTTACATAACATTGTTTTTTGTAGCTTAAATATAATTTTTTAAAGTAATGGCTTCAGCCGTTTCCATTTTGCATACAACATTACATCCCTTATTTTAGGGCTACAAGTTTATTCAAAAAAATTATGTAGGTACGTTTTTTGTTCTTTCTGGCTGAAATGTTATGTTTGACATCTGTTTAACGGTTTTGAGTTTCCATACAAAAGTGTTTCACCTTTTTCACCCCCTTAGGAAATATCCAAAAACACTGAAACATGTAGTTTGTATATTCAAAGACGAATACTAATTGTCGTGTTTCTAATTTAAAAAATAAAGGATTTCCCATTTATATTTTCATTTCCTATTTTACTCCCTTAGAGGTGAAGTTTCCAAAATGACTGAAAACATTTTCTTAATGTCTAAAATTATGGTATTTCCAAAAAAGCTGAAACATGTATTTTTTTATTTTCAACCTAACACCTTTATACCTATGTACTTTCTAGTCTCTAACTACAAAAATGACGGAGTTTCATACAAACTTTGATTCCCAATTTTACACCCTTAGGGGTTGAATTTGGTTGAAAATAGGTTCCAGTAGTTTCGGCTATGCGCGGTTACGTCAGTCAGTCAGCCAGGTTCTCTTTTTATTACATATATTTATATGCGCAGTGGCTGAGCGATTGACTGCTGCGCAGCGTGTTGCGAGTTCGATTCCCGCCCAGGGTAAATATTTGTGTGATGAGCACTTGTGTTTGCCCTGTGTCTGGGTGTTGTTTATCTATATATGTATGTATTAAATGTATTTGTGTATGTATATCAGCTGTCTGGCACCCATAATACATTGTCTCCCTAGTTTGGGATTATTATATTTTTATACATATTTAAATCAGCATTAAATATCCATAAATGAGAGGCATTTTAGTGGTTTAGATCGTTTTAGTAGAACTCGATCTAATTGACGGATGCAGAAGATTATTGTAAAATTATGGTGTTTAACATAATGTTTAGCAATTTGACGGTTTTTTGTAAATTTTGCAGATAATTGATTAAATATTCTCCAAAGTTCACATTATTGATTTCCAATACTGCGTAGTTAGTAGAGTTCTTTGTAAAGGAGCTCATCAGGGGAATACCACCAACATACCTATTTCCACCACAAAGCGTTGCTATATGGTAGCTACCGGATGGGTGTAATCAGAATTATCGAATTCCAAAAAAAAAACTACTAAGTAATTAACGACTTCCACGTCGAATCGCCTAACCTCAATACTTTTAATTAAACACCTAGTTAGTAAACCTTATATACCTAGCCTCCAAATTTTTGCTACCAAAGTCAGCGAGTACATTTCGACAAAGAATATTACAGCAGGAAGAATGTTTAATATGTTTAATACATACATAAAGAAGAATTGGACAGTTTAGACATTTTCAGTTGTATAATCAATTTTATAAAATTGGTTATTACTAATACAAACGATATTCGCAGCGAAATCAAACGATTATAACTCCAGTGTATAGGCACTGAACAGTAAACGTTTTACGACATAAATACACAATCGCAACACTCAGTGCTATAGTGTCGATCGTAGCGCGAACACTTGTCGACGTCAAGTGACGAACCCACAGAAATGAACACACTGGGTGCTTATACAATCGTGTGTCTCCTTATCACACTCGACGCACGACACATACCAGACAACTATAGTAAAGAAAGAAGAAGTTTGTTAGAAGAGGAATCACTCAAAGCTGTCGGCGGGAAACAACATTTGAATAAAGACGAAACAGTGGCAAACGATATCTTGATGAGATGGAAAATGAAGGAACTCAATCCTTCGTACATGAATCCGCAGCAATTTAACTTTTCCAAACACTACTTTTCGTACAAGAAAGATATAGAAAATTCGAAAGTGTATCAAATAATCAGAAGAATGCCAAAAGGTGCAGTGTTACACGTGCACAGTTCTTTAATGCTGCATGCAGATGTGCTGGTACAATTGACGTATGAAGACCACTTGTATGCGTGTTACACGAATGGTGAATTAAGATTACATTTCTCTGAGACGACGCCTGACCGGCATTGTTCGTCTAAGTGGGATCTTGTTAGTGACCTCAGGAATTCATCCGGCGATCCAGACGCTTTTGATTCACAATTGAAAAACTATTTTACACTGTACAACGAGGATGGAGAAGATTATAATTTTGTTGACATAAATACGGTTTGGGATAGATTCAATAAAGTTTATTACGCCATCAAATCTTTGATTTCATACAGACCGGTAAGAGAAAAGTACTGGTACGAAACGCTTAAACAGTTTTATGAAGACAACATTATGTATATAGAGGTCCGTACAGGTCTACAGAACTTATACGAATTGGATGGTTCAACACGTGATAAAAAGTATTTAGTGGAACTCACCAAGAACGTAACCAATCAGTTTATCGAGAAGCATCCAGATTTTATCGGTGTAAAACTGATTGTCACAAAACACAGGGCCTTAAGTATTGAACAGGTGCTAGAAGCATTAAATCTAACAAGGAGACTTAAAGCAGAAATACCTGACATGATAGCTGGGTTTGACCTTGTAGGTCAAGAAGACATTGGCAGACCATTAACAGACTTCCTCCCTATATTATCTGAAGCAAAAGATGAGATAAATTTTTATCTTCACGCTGGAGAAACTGCTTGGTTAGGAACGTCAGCTGACGAGAATTTAGTCGATGCAATTCTTCTAGGCTCAAAGAGGATAGGACATGGCTACGCTTTGACAAAGCATCCGAGTCTAATATCTGCTGTGATAGAAAAAGACATTGCTTTGGAAGTGAATGTGATATCAAATGTGGTGTTATCATTAGTGCACGATGTAAGGAATCATCCCTTAGCTTCGTATTTGGCTTTGGGTCTTCCCGTAGTGTTGTCCAGTGACGACCCTGGCGCGTGGAGCGCAGAGCCTGTTTCTCATGACTTTTTCGTGGCGTTCATGGGTGTTGCAAGTAAGCATGCTGACTTGAGATTACTGAAACAACTTGCTCTCAACTCTATAACGTACAGCGCGTTGGAGGACGCAGGTAAAACGAGACTCTTTAAAGTTTTTAGTAATCGATGGAACAAGTTTGTGCAAGACGTGATTTCTGATGTGTCGTTGGCACATTACGATTGAGTGTAAGTTTTTTGAATAATGAACTACTATATTACATGTCTGTGATTGTGAATGACTTTTTAACGGTCTTCAAAAAAATGAAGTAGGTACTCAATTCGACACATATATATTATTTTGATATGTTTCACCAAACATAACGTTTTACAGTGTAGTATATCGATGTTTCTTTTATTTATGGATAGTGTATACCTCAATGATAGTCTTATATTAATTTCATAGACATATTCCACCTCTAAAGATGAAAAATTTAGGAATAAATTAATTTAGTTGCTGTTACCGTTTCTTAGTTATAAGAAATAGATAGACAAAAGCTAAAAAAGGAACTTTTTTAGAAAAAAGACAATCGCTTAAAATTAACTTTAATTTCGGAAGTCGGAGGCAATACTTTTTCAATTTGTATTTTGCTAGAAACACTACATGTTAGTCCTCTGATTATAAGTTAGTGTTAAATGGTAACTACTCTATCCTATCATATCCATACCATCGAGCTATACCGGGTGTTTAACACTAAACAGAGGATCTTTCCATCAATGCAATAATTTTTGTATATTGTTAAATAAGCTGGAAACAGGAAGGGATTTGGCACTAGTTACATACTTTTTTATGTTATTACGTGGTAAGAAAACTAACCCTGTTGTGCTAAAAGATGTGTGTCTGAATTATTCCGCGGTTAGTGGTGGTGCCTCGCGGCCGGGCCAACGTGCTGGGTTAAGCCCCAATGACGCGCGCCTTACATACTCTTAACAAAATCGTGGAAAGTCTAGACTTTTCCTGCTCTCTGAATGAGTTCACAAAAAGTACCTACTTTACATGTGATATGTTTTTAATGTTGTCAAATACTGTTTAAGTTCACCCTACCGATTATGGGTAACCTAGCCTGCTGTAATGATAGTTGTGTTGTTGTAAATAAAAAAATGCACAGGATCATACCCGGGAACACGGGAACGTTAACCATACATTTTAAACACCTCTACCCTCTACGGCTAGGATGAGTTCTTTAACACCCTGTATAACCACATTATCATATCGGTAGTTTATTTGTATACTGTGACTTGTAATGATGCAGTGACAAACCGTCTTGTTATTTTCCTTACAATTTGTCTTAAAATGCGTCACCACACGATTGTGTTTTTACTAGAAGTACTAATTTTTGTATGTAATGGTAATACAGGGTTAATAGTATTTTCCTGCCTACTGTATACCTATCGTACCAAGAATTTAATTAGTTTCTTGTAAAAGGTTTGTTTATTAATGTCAAATGACAACACCTGTGGTTGCCTTGAATCGAGTCTAATGCGTAAGAGTTGTCAGAAGTACAGAGGTCAACACACATCAAGATATAACAATGTGCCAAAGGGGAATGCCCATCGGCCATACAAAAAAAATCCTTAAATGTATGTACATCATATCGTAGGAAATCCATAACAATTTCAATAATTATCAAAAAAGTAGGCTGAAGCTAGTTACAATAATTTTTCTAAAATATAGGTTAAATCAAGATTAACAATTAATATGCAGTAATTAAACATCTAAATAGCATTTTTTCAAAATAACTCAGTGTTCCGCGCGGTCTATCTGCCTTTTGTTTCATAATCTGAGATTGAAATAATGTTAAGTAATTAATTATATAAAACTCAATGTATATAATACAGATGAAATGTAATAAGTAAAAAGCATTTTTACAAAAAAAAACAACCGCCATCAAAGTCTAAAAAGTGGTAAATAATTTTAGCACAGAACACACATGACTTTAGATTTGGAAGTCGGTGACTTTATTCTGTTCCACCGCCTTCTAAATCTAAAGTCATGTGTAGAACACACATGCTAAAGTTATTCACTTATCACTTTTTAGATTTTGAAATCCATTAAGAACCGGAAATACAGTTAAAACAGAGGTACTCCAAAGATTAAAGAAACTAAAACGTCATCTATGTAGATTTTTTTGGGATTTTGTTTAAATTTATATTAAAAATTTATATATTCATTTCGATTAAATTTATATGGGACCACCCCTGAGGTATGCCTCAGGGGTGGTCCCATATAAATTTAATCATAAAAAAAACAATCGAATTGAGAACCTATTCCTTTTTGAAGTCGGTTAAAATATAGCTCAATATTTTGCAAATAAATGAAAGGCAATTTAAAGCGTGCATAAACGCATACTATGTAGACAAGCTTATTATAAGTTGGAAGATTAAATCAATGATAAAAATGCTTGGCTTAATGCTGGTCTTGCTCCACAGCCACTTTAGGGAATTTCGTAATTGGCAGAAAATTATGTTTCATACTCTTTGTTATTGACATGAATAACATATGTTTCTTTTATTGTTATTTTCAACCGACTTAAAAAAAGAAGGAGGTTCTCAATTCGAGAGGAGGGTATGCCCTATCTATAAGAAAAAGAATATTCAAAATCGATTCACATTTGCCGGCGAAATCACGTAACAAAAAAAAAACAACATACAGGCGAATTGAGAACCTCCTTCTTTTTTTAAGTCGGTTGAAAATAATAATAAAAGTAACATATGTTATTCATGTCAATAACAAAGAGTATGAAACATCATTTTCTGCCAATTACGAAATTCCCTAAAGTAGCTGTGGAGCAAGACCAGCATTAAGCCAAGCATTTTTATCATTGATTTAATCTTCCAACTCATTATAAGCTTGTCTATATAGTATGCGTTTATGCACGCTTTAAATTGCCTTTCATTTATTTGCAAAATATTGAGCTATATTTTAACCGACTTCAAAAAGGAATAGGTTCTCAATTCGATTGTTTTTTTTAATGTATGTACACCGAGTACGCTGAGAGTTATGGTCCGATTTACGTGATTCTTTTTTAGTTTGATGCGGAACAGTTGCCATTTGGACCCATAAAAATTTCCCAGTAGTTTTCATTTTATGAACATTTGTTTATATGTTTGGCCACGCATAACTTTTTTCAGTGTAGTTTGATTTCGATGATTCTTTTTTTAATAGATAGTGTATACCTCAAATTTGGTCCCATATAAATTTCAAGAAAATATTCCACCCCTAAGGGTAGAAAATTAAGGGATGACTGCTTTTTTTTTGGTGTCACCGTTTCGTAATTAATTTGTAGGAACTAAAAAGCGAAAAAAAATTTTAACTTCAAAGACAACCGCCTTCAAAAAGTAAAAGTAACTTTCAATTAGCAAGTCGGTGACAAAATGAAAGTTATTTTTTACCCCATAAAAGAAATACATATGCTATTGACAATCTGTAACTTGGTTGATATAATTTTATGTTCCTATTTGTAGTAACAGAATTATGCCTGTCACTTATTTTACTAAAGAGAGAAATGCTTTGTTTTGTAAATATCACTCGCGTTGAATTTAGATGAAGTGAGTCTCAGGTGATCTAGCAATTCTTACAGCTCACGTCAAGCTCAGTACACCGAGGGACTTTTCAATGTTAAGTTTGTTTCAAGTTTCAACAGCTTACTGACGATTCGGGCACAATGTATTCAGTGTCCAAATTAATATTTTTTTCACAAATGATTCGGACACCATACAAAAAACAGTTTTCTACAGTCATACAAAAAAACCTCAAACGATAAACTCCAGTTAAAACAGCTTTTTTACAACTAGGTATATAGGCTGGACAGAGGACAGATTTCGTTCGTTGAAAGTATAGAAATATAAAAAAGCGGCTAAGTGCGAGTCGGACTCGCCCATGAAGGGTTCCGTAGCAGCAAGTAACATAAAACTTGCGGTTTACGATTTATGACGTATTAAAAAGAAAGTACTTACTAGATCTCGTTCAAACCAATTTTCGGTGGAAGTTAACATAGTAATGTATATATACTTTTTTTTGTTTTATCATTCTCTTATTTTAGAAGTTACAGGGGGGGGGGGCACATATTACCACTTTGGAAGTGTCTGTCGCGCAAACTATTCAGTTTAGAAAAAAATGATATTAGAAACCGCAATATCATTTTTGAAGACCTATCCATATCCACTATAATCATTTTTTTTCTCATTTGACGTTCAAAAGTGCCTTATAATGGTCTAATTGAAATAAATGATTTGAAGGCCTGTCCACACGTATGGGTTTAATGAATAAAAAAATTTAGTTTCAGTTCTAAGTATGGGGAACCCCCAAAATTTATTGTTTTTTGTCTATTTTTGTGTGAAAATCTTAATGCGGTTCACAGAATACATCTACTTACCAAGTTTCAACAGTATAGTTCTTATAGTTTCGGAAAAAAGTGGCTGTGACGTACGGACGGACAGATAGGCAGACAGACATGATACTGAACCCTAAAAACAGGTTGGGAGATTTTTATCTGACTGTACAAAACAGTTTTGGTGTCCGAAACATCAGTGAAAAAAATATCAATTCTGACCGAATTGTCAGTAAGCCGCTAAAACATGTGATTTCTAAAGGCCAATTTTGTTAATGGAAAACGTTCAAAATGATCAATCTTCTCAATGACGAACAATGCCAAAATCTTGTTAATAGAGGTATTTTTGGCAAATTGAGGTTGAAAATGAGATTTTAAAGTCATGACCAATCCTAATAATTAGTAGACTTGTCCTACTTTTGAATCCTTATTAGATATTAAGTAGGTAGTATTTCGTAATTGTATTTAGTGTTTGGTTAATTTTTAAAGACATATCTATTAATAGAACAAATAAATATTTTTCTGATTCAGTCTTTAAAAAAACTCTAATGTGAATAATTAATTTTTGTACATAAACTACTAGTTAAGTAAATAATTATGACTAATAAAAATAAGATAAGTATTACTTTATGAAAATTCGTCAGATATGTATTATAATACTTCTAGATGTTGTGAAGGAAATTGATCATGTCGTGTTTTGTAAATAATTATCGTGTTTATATACAGTGCAAAACAGAAAGATAATTGTAACATAGTCCCGTAAGAACGTATGACACTCACCCTGAGCGCATACAGAAGAGCATTATAATCGAGCAGTTACCATTGAGAATTGATAGTGAACTTAAAATGAGTAAAAATAGAGTTAAAAATTGCATATTTGTATACTAAGAAAATAATATTTCAACTACTATCTATAGAAATATTGTACAGCTGAATAAGAGTTTGTTTGTTGGAACCCGCTTATCTCCTGGTTTTTCTTACGGAACCCTAATGTGCAAATGAATAAAGTTCATATTTATTTATGTTAATATAAAGACTTTAGGAGGTAGGAAGCTTAAAAATAAATATAATACACAATTAATAAATATAATACATAATTTAATTTATATTTATTTTGCACAGGGCATCAAAATACAAAAAGAATAAATGATTTTGATTATGTTTTGATAATAAGAACTCAATGACAATTTAGCTTCCAATTGATTGGTTTGATTTAACCTAGTTCAGGCGGGTCGCTACCTAACATTGTAATTCCGATCCATACTAACTTGCATCAGTAACATAAATATATTAGTTTTAGTTTTATTTTTAGTCTATATATTTGTATGGGAAATATTTCTTCTGCTGACTATTGTACAATATTTTGTAAACGTTTTATTTAATAAATAAATTATTATTATTATTATTAATTGGAGGAAGAATTTTCAAAATCGGAGTTCCAGAGATAAGTGCCTTCAAACAAAAAAACTTTTCAGCTTGCTTTCATAAGGTTCGATTTGTGTGTCGTTTGTGTGGCGTGTGTGTGTTTGTGTGTCGAATGTCGGCTGTGATGTGCGCTACTGACTGCGCAATACCCCGCCCCTCACCCCTGCTGTTACATCAAAATTGTTACTGCGCAACCACTCGACTCGTGTTCAGAGCCGCCATAAAGTTTGAATAATACTGTACCAATAAAGCCTCATGATAGTGTTTAAAAATCACAACAAGGTAAGTAGGTACCTACGGGTCTCTCTCGTCCTACGTCTCTGTTTACGTAAAGTAAAACTGGTCAAGTGCGAGTCGGACTCGCGCACGAAGGGTTCCGTACCATTATCTATACAACATTAGACATCGAGCAAAAAAGGACAAAGAATCACTTTTGTTGTATGAGAGCCCCCCTTAAATATTTATTTTATTCTGTTTTAGTATTTGTTGTTATAGCAGCGGAAATACATCAACTGTGAAAATTTCAACTATCTAGCTAAGTATCGCGGTTCTTGAGATACAGCCTGGTGACAGACAGACGGACGGACAGACGGACGGACAGACGGACGGACAGACGGACGGACAGACGGACGAACAGACGGACGGACAGACGGACGGACAGACGGACGGAGAGACGGACGGAGAGACGGACGGACAGACGGACGGACAGACAGACGAATAGACGGACGGAGAGACGGACGGACAGACGGACGGACAGACGGACGGACAGACGGACGGACAGACGGACAAACAGACGGACGGACAGACGGACGGACAGACGGACGGACAGACGGACAAACAGACGGACGGACAGACGGACGGACAGACGGACGGAGAGACGGACGGAGAGACGGACGGACAGACGGACGGACAGACGGACGGACAGACGGACGGACAGACGGACGGACAGACGGACGGACAGACGGACGGACAGACAGACGAACAAACGGACGGACAGACGGACGGACAGATAGCGAAGTCTTAGTAATAGGGTCCCGTTTTTACCCTTTTGGTACGGAACGCTAAAACAACGTCAGAAGTTGAAGGTTTAGAAAATTTACGCCGACAAGGTCGCGGACAAAAGCTTGTATTATGTAAATATCAGTTAGTCAATGGAAACTGATCAAGTATGTAAATTGCTGGTCTGTTTTCTCTGACCCTCACGATAGATCAACTGTGACGGAAATAAGCGAGGCACGTATAGCGTTGCCATTTTTACAAGCTTTTATTTAACTTCACTTTTGTATGTATGTTTACAAATCTTGCAAGAAAGATTTGAACCACTTCCAATAGACCGATTGAGCTGAAACTTGGTATACCTACGTAACTTGGATGACAATACAATAATATGGTACCATGGAGCTGGTCTGATGATGAGGTTGGACGGTGACCATAGAAACTTCGGTTCTTGTGGACCGATTGAGCTGAAATTTGGTATGTCTTCGTAACTTCGGTAACAATACAAAAATATGGTATCATGAAGCTGATCTGACGAAGAGTTGGAAGATGCCCATAGGAACTCCGATTCCTGTGGTCCAATTGAGCTGAAATTTGGTATGTCTTCGTAACTTCGGTAACAATACAAAAATATGGTATCATGGAGCTGGTCTGACGAAGAGTTGGAAGATGCCCATAGGAACTCCGATTCCTGTGGTCCAATTGAGCTGAAATTTGGTATGTCTTCGTAATTTCGGCAACAATACAAAAATATGGTATCATGGAGCTGATCTGATGAGGAGTTGGAGGAGGCCCATAAGAACTCAGATTCCTGTGGTCCAATTGAGCTGAAATTTTGTATGTCTTCGTAATTTCGATAACAATACAAAAAAAATATGGTATCATGGAGCTGATCTGATGAGGAGTTGGAGGATGCCTATAGGAAGTCCGATTCCTGTGGTCCAATTGAGCTGAAATTTTGTATGTCGTCGTAATTTCGGTAACAATACAAAATATGGTATCATGGAGCTGATCTGATGAGGAGTTGGAAGAAGCCCGTAGGAACTCCGATTCCTGTGGACCAATTGAGCCAAAATTTGGTATGTCTATGTAATTTCGGTGACAATACAATAACAAGGTATCATTGACCTGGTGTCATGAGGAGTTGGAAGGTGCCCATAGGAACACTAGTTCCAATGGACCGATTGAGTTGAATTTCGGTATGACTACGTAACTTTGGTGACAATACAATAACAAGGTATCATTGACCTGGTGTCATGAGGAGTTGGAAGGTGCCCATAGGGACACTAGTTCCCATGGACCGATTGAGTTGAATTTCGGTATGACTACGTAACTTTGGTGACAATACAATAACAAGGTATCATTGACCTGGTGTCATGAGGAGTTGCAGCGTAGCCACAGGAACATCAGATCCAGTAGGTCGATTGAGTTGAAATTTGGTGTACTTACGTAACTCTGTTGACAATACGATAATATGGTACGATGGAGCTGGTCTGGTGATGGAGTTGGACGGTATTTATAGGGTCACCAATTCTCGTGGACCGAGTAATCTGAAAGTTGATATACTTACGGAAATTTGATAACAATACAATAATATTATGGTACGATGCAGCTGCTCTGATGATGGAGATGGAATATAGTCATAGGAACACCACTTCGCGTGGACAGTTTGTGCTGAACTAAGGTATACCTAAGTTACTTTGGTAACGTTGTGTAGTTCGGCGAGATTGGCGTCGATAGCATTGGTTTGCAACCAGTCTAGGAGAAGGAAAACTCCAAAATCAAACCCGGATCACAGTATTCGTGAGGCACAAGGTTGTATGTCCAACTAAAAAGTTAAAAATAAATTAACGGTAAAAACATATTTTAAAAACAAGCTTTTATTATGCACGAAAAATTAAAAAAATAAAATTAGACGTTCATAAAATTCGTAGTTTCTTAAACTTTATAAGTAACAACCTACAAAAATGTTCAGTTTAACTGTTCGATACAATTAGTGTCATCAGTAGAAGTATGATACATAAACATATATTATCTATAACCAGTATATTAATATTCTTACGCGATTTAAAAGCTTGTCGCGCAATTTCGTTAACGCATAGTCCTCGGCCGCGACAAGCTTTTAGATCGCGTAAGAATATTAATATACTGGTTATAGATAATATATGTTTATGTATCATACTTCTACTGATGACACTAATTGTATCGAACAGTTAAACTGAACATTTTTGTAGGTTGTTACTTATAAAGTTTAAGAAACTACGAATTTTATGAACGTCTAATTTTATTTTTTTAATTTTTCGTGCATAATAAAAGCTTGTTTTTAAAATATGTTTTTACCGTTAATTTATTAAAAATAAAAAAGCCGGACTAACCCGTCAAAAAAGCCGGACTTTTGGGTCCCGAAGCCGGACGCTAAAAAATGGATTCTTTACAAAAAAATAAGAAAACACATAGGTACCTACCTTAAAAGAAGCGTTTAGTTGCGAGTCAGCAAATCTCGTCTCACTCGTTCGTTCGCTACTGACTGAAGTGATTGAATTGAACGATTGTATAAAAAGCCTAACAAAACCCGGACGGGCCGGACGCAGCTAAATTTGGCCGGACAAGAGGTCAAAAAGCCTAACACTGTCCGGCTGTATCCGGACGGATGGCAACGCTAGGTACGTAGGTACCTACTATCTGCGAATTAATACGTAGGTTTAAGTCAATGGAATATGTGCGTTGTTTTATATTTAGATATTTAAATTATGGCGCTACCGCGACCAAAAGTTAGTTTTTCTTCGTTATTCAGGGGCTATTAACTCATTAATTAAGATAAACAAACTACATCTAAAAGCATTAATATTTATGTTCAATATCCTATTATTATCACATTTCACATTGTTATTTTTTTTATGAACTTACCTCGTACCTACACCTAAATCTTCCTGTAAAAAAAGTACTAAAATAATTGAAAACATGTATCTTTTGCTAAAATTGACGTGCTATTAATTTGAGGATTACACTAGGTAACATAAAAATCTTTTATTTTATTTCAAAATATCATTTCTTTTTTTTTATAACAAAAAAAAACAAAAATTGTGCGCTATTCGATTCTGCGGCAAACAGGGAAATGTATGGTCAAGGTTATTTGGTCAGGGAAGCGGCTTAAAACAGTTACTCGTACCTATTTAGTTTTACACATCGCTTTACCAATAGAAGCTGGAATTTATAATAAATAAATAACAAAAATAAAAAAGCCTTTTATTTCTTGCATGCACTTTTACAACGTTCGTTTTTTTTTATAAAGGTTTACATTTTGCTTATTCTAATGTTAGTTTTTATTATTATTTCTTTATTATTATATCTTTATTATTATTTATTTATTATCATTTATTTATTAATCATTTATTTATTATCATTTATTTATTATTATTTGTTTATTATTATTTTATTATTATTATTTATTTATTATCATTTATTTATTAATCATTTATTTATTATCATTTATTTATTAATCATTTATTTATTATCATTTATTTATTATTATTTGTTTATTATTATTTATTTATTATTATTTATTTATTATTATGCAAGAACCCCGTCTTCACAGGTGAAGGCCTCCTCCTGGAATTTATACTAACTATTAATAAGCTGACGAAATGGGGGGTAGCAATTCTAGCCCGGACACCCCACGGGCGAGCACCCCATTTCGTCCCAAGGGCGACTAAGGGAAAATCCGGAAGTCGGGCAGCAGCGGCTTCTGTGTACTTGACTTGAGTGAGGTTTCACTGCGATCCCCAAGACGCCTGCCAAGCGTGGGGATTATGGCAAGCCCCCCTTGGGGGAGGCCTTTGTTCAACAGTGGACATCTTCAGGCTGATGATGATGATGATGATTAATAAGCTGAAGAGCTTGGTTGCTTTTTTGTTTGGAGAATTTTTAGTTCAGTAGTTAGAAGTTTCAGTAGTTCCACAGAGCCTCTCTGGATCCCATAGAAATCTGATTCTAAAAAATATTTTACTATTATGAAGCTATGTTACTCTGAGTTCTTTAAGCAACTGTAAAAAACTTCATGCGGGCGATGTCGCGGGAAATAGCTAGTATTTAAATTAATAAAACACTATTAAGATAATAATAATTTATGTTGCAAATAGCTTACAGTCAGGGCATTGTCTCACATGAAGGTTCTTGGTGTACTTTTATCTTTTGAGCCCATTAATTAACTTGTATTTAATGAAATTATACCTATCTAAAGTATGTTGACTGCTGTAAGGTCTCGTGGTTGCAAGGTCCTAGGTCCGATTCATAAGCACTGGCATAAAGAAAGAAAGAAAGAAAGAAAAGAAGGTTTATTGACACAGACCATGTGCACACAAAAATAATAACAAAATGGTTATTCAATAAAAAACAAAAATAAATAAAAAACTTTTGGAAGAGATGGTGGTGTAACCACCATTTTTTTTTTTTTTTTTTTTTTTTGGTACGGGGTGGAAAATCCTCATGGATGTCCTCCGCCCTGGGGCGGGCGGAGGGGTCTGTCAGACTCTTACTGACTAAAAACCACCCCGGTGTTCCATCTCACACCTACGTCGGGGGTCGCGGGAACTGGAGATACTTCCGCAACCCCCGGCTAGTGCCGGCCCGCTGCAGCAGGCCACTTCTCGGGTCAGGGGGGGGAGTGAGGTGTTAGACTCCCCCCCGGACGTCTTAGAGGGGCGCGCGTGGAACACTACGCGCCGCCACCTCGGGTCCTGGTGTATGTGGGGGGCGACAGACGTCCCCGAGTCTGCCGCCCCTGGACCCATTTAGGGGGGCCGGAAGAGGGCGTTGTCCGCCCTTCGCCGACGCCCGGTGCGCCTGCTGCGGGCAGGGTGGGAGGTTGAGATCTCCCTCTCCCTTTCCGCAGCCTCCTTCTGCGACATGACACTTTCGCAGAAGGAAACCACCGCGTCCCAGGACTCTGCGCTGTCGACCATCGACTCGACCACGGCCGACAGCGACAGGTCACCGCCTACTTCTGAGACGAGGGCACGGCGCGGCCCCTCCCAAGCGGCACATTCCGCCAGCGTATGCCGCGCCGTGTCCTCCCGGCAGTCGACACAGTGGTGACACCGGGCGTCCGGCTCCCTGTTTATGCGACACAGGTACTTCCCGAAGCAACCATGCCCCGAGAGCACCTGCGTCACCCGAAACGACAGGGAGCCGTGCCTCCTCCCGAGCCAGCGCTCGAGCACTGGCCGGATCGCCTCGATGATGGCGAGGCCGGCGGTAGGGCGTGAAAGCCTGTCCCGCCATTCCGCCACCAGGACCTCGCGAAGCTGAGACCGACGCAGCTCCATGTGTCGCTGCATCGGTCGCTCGCCCCGCGCCCGCGCTTCCTCGCGCCACCGGAACAGTGACGCGAGTACCTTCGCCTCCAGGTCCCAGGGCGGGGATCCGGCCAGTGCACAAGCCGCCTCGTAGGAGATCGTGCGATATCCCCTGATGACTCTGACGGCCATCGCGCGTTGCGGCTTTCGCAGCACGGCGATGCTTCCGGCCGTCAGGTCTGCCGCCCAGATCGGGGCCCCATAAAGGGCCATCGATCGCACGATCCCCACGTAGAGCCGCCTGCAGACGGCGCTCGGGCCCCCCAGATTGGGAAGCAGCGTTGACAACGCCCCAGCCGCGCCCAACAACTTGGGCGCCAGCCGCTGGAAATGAGGGCCAAAATCCCATCGGCTGTCGAGCACCAATCCAAGGTACTTCATGGTAGACTCGACAGCTATTCTGGCCCCCCCGACCACGATGTGTGATCCCGGCGGCGGCGCCCGCCGAGGACCGTGAAAGATCACGGCCTCCGACTTGTTGAGGGCCACCTCCAGGCCGAGGTGCCGGATGCGGCTCACCACCTGTGAGACCGCAGCCGTCGCCAGCAACGCTGCCTCCCTGTACGAACTCCCCCGGGCCGTGACCAGCGTGTCGTCAGCGTAACACGTCAGGTCCACGCGTGGTGTAACCACCATCTCCAACCAATGTACCTCGAAAAGACTTATAAAATAATATTTAAATAAAAACTTTCAGATTTTTTAATGCCTTACGAACTCTGTTTTATTATACGTAATAATATTATTGTATTTTTTATTTATAAGTTTTGTAAATAATTATATAATCCACGGTAAAAAAAATAAAACAAATATAAAACTATGTAAAAAAAAACAAAGAAATTATTTTAGTTTCAGACTTATCTATATCTCCTCTATATCTATAGCCTACACCAATATTTTAAAGAAAAAAAAAAAAAATTTTTCCTAATTTCTTTGTCTAAAGTAATATTATAAAGAGGAAAGATTTGTTTGTTTGTTACGATTTAACTCAAAAACTACTAGTCCGATTTCAAAAATTCTTTCACCATTACAATGCTTCATTATCCCTGAGTAACATAGGCTATATTTATAAAAAAAAAAAATAGAGATCCTTGAGAAAATTCATGCGGATGAAATCGCGGGCAATGTGCTAGTATTTTATAAGGTAATACCACAAAGTAAGTATTATGCTTACTTCGTGGGTAATACCTATCTACTATATGTTAACTGCCCCGTTGCTCGGTCTCGTGGTTGCAAGGTCCTGGGTTTGATTCCTAGGTCGGGCACTGTCGACCAAGCAACGGCGCAGTTTTTTATTAGGGTTCCGTAACAAAATGGCAAAAAACGGAACCCTTATAGATTCGTCATGTTTGTCTGTCTGTCCGTCCGTATGTCACAGCCACTTTTTTCCGAAACTATAAGAACTATATACTGCTGAAATTTGGTAAGTAGATGTATTCTGTGAACCGCATTAAGATTGTTACATAAAAATAGAAAAAAAAACCAATAAATTTTGGGGGTTCGCCATTCTTAGAACTGAAACTCAAAAAATTTTTTTCATGAAACCCATACGTGAGGGGTATCTATGGATAGGTCTTCGAAAATGATATTGAGGTTTCTAATATCATTTTTTTCTAAACTGAATAGTTTGCGCGAGAGACACTTCCAAAGAGGTAATATGTGTGTGCCCCTCCCCCCCCCCCCCCTGTAACTTCTAAAATAAGAGAATAATAAAACTAAAAAAAATATATGATGTACATTACCATGTAAACTTCCACCGAAAATTGGTTTGAACGAGATCTAGTTAGTACTTTTTTTTAATACGTCATAAATCGTAAACCGCAATTTACCTTTAATTCAATCAACTCAAATATAAAAATAAAAAAACTTTTATATAATTATGTTACTTGTTGCTACGGAACCCTTCATTTGCGAGTCCGACTCGCACTTGGCCGCTTTTTAGGTTTTTATATTTCTCGATAGCAGCCTCCGAGTTTGGAAAATGATTTATTAATTTTACTTTTAGATTTTTGAAGCCATAAGAACTCTGTTTTATTATACGTAATAATATTATTGTATTTTTTATTTATAATTTTTGAAAATGTACAGTCAGCAAAAGAGATAGGTGTGCAGGTCATCGGAAATGGTTGAAGTTTACTTAGAAACCGATGGATGTTTTCGAATGAAATTTAATTAAATCATTGAAATGTTTATTCTCTATTATTTTATTTTATTCAAAAACATCCATCGGTTTCTAAGTAAACTTTGACTGTATCTGACGACCCTGCATACCTATCTCCTTTGCTGACTGTACACATATAATCTTGGTTTTAAGTTGTAAATAGGTAAGAAAAGTATGTAAAACAAAACAAAGGAATCATTTTAATTTCTGACTTTCATATACATAGGTAGGTACAGTAGGTACTGTGAAGTACGGGATAAGTACTAGCTACGTTAAATAAGACGTAGGAGAACTGTTAGAGGTCTATATTAAGATAATGTATTAGTAGAAGTAATACATGACCATGCCTTGTGAGTAGGGTTGCCATTCGTCCCGATATCGGGACTGTCACCGTCATTGGGGCCAAGGTCCCGACGTCCCGACAAAGCACTATTACGTCCCGTTTTTTCGCGCGGTCACGGCAATTCAAATACGCGCGCCAAATTCTACTCAGCCAATCTATTTTAACGCTGAAGAGAGACCACCTAAAATATTTTCTGTTTTTTTTATAAGGCCGATCAGGATTTGTTTCCTTTTCCTATTTCTGCAATAAAATCTGATTTGTTTCACAAAAATTTAAAAAGCGTAGAGATTGAATGGTGTTTTTATGTCAAAACCCAAAATATTGCAGTTTGAAAAATACATCATTTATTTTTATTTTAGTTTTTTAAAGTATTGTGTTAGCAATTTAATTAAACATGGTTAAGGCATCTGTGTCATGAAACAATAAAAAAAAATGATTAATCTTTCAAACTGGCCATCATTTGCAACTAACTGCAATATTTTGGGTCTTGTCATCAAAAATCATTAAAATTTTGCTAGAAAAAAAATTGACACACTTCGTCCGAGACAAGTTCCAAGTTCCATGTCCAAATGGTTATACATAGTCTACTAGCTCCGCTTTACGGCTTTGCATCGATCTACCAAACAGCCCTGAATATATTTTTCTTTTTGCGTTCCGACACGAGGCTTTCAAATATGGCAACCCTACTTGTGAGCTACTATTATTACATAAGTTACTTGTGTTTTTCTGTTTGTAATGTTGCATAATGTAGGCTCTGTTTGTTGTTCCTATTATGATATTAGTGCGGTAAGTTGAAAATTACAGCCGAGGCCATAATAACCCCCGCTTTCTTGTAAGAAAGCGGAGGCTGTAATGATAAAAGCGCACGTAGTATGTCATAGGACGTTTTATAACATATTTGCAAGGAAATAAATAAAACTCGTACTATCTTAAACGAATAAATCTTTAATCACTTGTTAAAGCAGTTGCAAAATTGAACAATTTGTAAAATTGATTATTACGTTGCCAGTTGGCATTTTTAATGTTGTCAAGTTATTATTATTAGTTACAATTTCACCAGTCTCTCTCTCACTCTCTTGAGTGAAAGTAGGAGAAACGAGACCACAGAATTCTGCAGTCGGTGGCGGCGACGGAGGCGGCTGCGGCGGCGGCGACGATGGTGGAATGTAAGCGTGTGTGCTCGTAGATGGTCGAGAGTCAACACTTGGCTCCAGATTTATATTCCATGTAATGAGAAATGAGAAAAACAGTTTTGGTGTCCGAAACATCAGTGAAAAAAATATCAATTCTGACCGAATTGTCAGTAAGCCGCTAAAACATGTGATTTCTAAAGGCCAATTTTGTTAATGGAAAACGTTCAAAATGATCAATCTTCTCAATGACGAACAATGCCAAAATCTTGTTAATAGAGGTATTTTTGGCAAATTGAGGTTGAAAATGAGATTTTAAAGTCATGACCAATCCTAATAATTAGTAGACTTGTCCTACTTTTGAATCCTTATTAGATATTAAGTAGGTAGTATTTCGTAATTGTATTTAGTGTTTGGTTAATTTTTAAAGACATATCTATTAATAGAACAAATAAATATTTTTCTGATTCAGTCTTTAAAAAAACTCTAATGTGAATAATTAATTTTTGTACATAAACTACTAGTTAAGTAAATAATTATGACTAATAAAAATAAGATAAGTATTACTTTATGAAAATTCGTCAGATATGTATTATAATACTTCTAGATGTTGTGAAGGAAATTGATCATGTCGTGTTTTGTAAATAATTATCGTGTCTATATACAGTGCAAAACAGAAACATAATTGTAACATAGTCCCGTAAGAACGTATGACACTCACCCTGAGCGCATACAGAAGAGCATTATAATCGAGCAGTTACCATTGAGAATTGATAGTGAACTTAAAATGAGTAAAAATAGAGTTAAAAATTGCATATTTGTATACTAAGAAAATAATATTTCAACTACTATCTATAGAAATATTGTACAGCTGAATAAGAGTTTGTTTGTTGGAACCCGCTTATCTCCTGGTTTTTCTTACGGAACCCTAATGTGCAAATGAATAAAGTTCATATTTATTTATATTAATATAAAGACTTTAGGAGGTAGGAAGCTTAAAAATAAATATAATACACAATTAATAAATATAATACATAATTTAATTTATATTTATTTTGCACAGGGCATCAAAATACAAAAAGAATAAATGATTTTGATTATGTTTTGATAATAAGAACTCAATGACAATTTAGCTTCCAATTGATTGGTTTGATTTAACCTAGTTCAGGCGGGTCGCTACCTAACATTGTAATTCCGATCCATACTAACTTGCATCAGTAACATAAATATATTAGTTTTAGTTTTATTTTTAGTCTATATATTTGTATGGGAAATATTTCTTCTGCTGACTATTGTACAATATTTTGTAAACGTTTTATTTAATAAATAAATTATTATTATTATTATTAATTGGAGGAAGAATTTTCAAAATCGGAGTTCCAGAGATAAGTGCCTTCAAACAAAAAAACTTTTCAGCTTGCTTTCATAAGGTTCGATTTGTGTGTCGTTTGTGTGGCGTGTGTGTGTTTGTGTGTCGAATGTCGGCTGTGATGTGCGCTACTGACTGCGCAATACCCCGCCCCTCACCCCTGCTGTTACATCAAAATTGTTACTGCGCAACCACTCGACTCGTGTTCAGAGCCGCCATAAAGTTTGAATAATACTGTACCAATAAAGCCTCATGATAGTGTTTAAAAATCACAACAAGGTAAGTAGGTACCTACGGGTCTCTCTCGTCCTACGTCTCTGTTTACGTAAAGTAAAACTGGTCAAGTGCGAGTCGGACTCGCGCACGAAGGGTTCCGTACCATTATCTATACAACATTAGACATCGAGCAAAAAAGGACAAAGAATCACTTTTGTTGTATGAGAGCCCCCCTTAAATATTTATTTTATTCTGTTTTTAGTATTTGTTGTTATAGCAGCGGAAATACATCAACTGTGAAAATTTCAACTATCTAGCTAAGTATCGCGGTTCTTGAGATACAGCCTGGTGACAGACAGACGGACGGACAGACGGACGGACAGACGGACGGACAGACGGACGGACAGACGGACGAACAGACGGACGGACAGACGGACGGACAGACGGACGGAGAGACGGACGGAGAGACGGACGGACAGACGGACGGACAGACAGACGAACAGACGGACGGAGAGACGGACGGACAGACGGACGGACAGACGGACGGACAGACGGACAAACAGACGGACGGACAGACGGACGGACAGACGGACGGACAGACGGACGGACAGACGGACAAACAGACGGACGGACAGACGGACGGACAGACGGACGGAGAGACGGACGGAGAGACGGACGGACAGACGGACGGACAGACGGACGGACAGACGGACGGACAGACGGACGGACAGACGGACGGACAGACGGACGGACAGACAGACGAACAAACGGACGGACAGACGGACGGACAGATAGCGAAGTCTTAGTAATAGGGTCCCGTTTTTACCCTTTTGGTACGGAACGCTAAAACAACGTCAGAAGTTGAAGGTTTAGAAAATTTACGCCGACAAGGTCGCGGACAAAAGCTTGTATTATGTAAATATCAGTTAGTCAATGGAAACTGATCAAGTATGTAAATTGCTGGTCTGTTTTCTCTGACCCTCACGATAGATCAACTGTGACGGAAATAAGCGAGGCACGTATAGCGTTGCCATTTTTAAAAATAAAAAAGCCGGACTAACCCGTCAAAAAAGCCGGACTTTTGGGTCCCGAAGCCGGACGCTAAAAATGGATTCTTTACAAAAAAATAAGAAAACACATAGGTACCTACCTTAAAAGAAGCGTTTAGTTGCGAGTCAGCAAATCTCGTCTCACTCGTTCGTTCGCTACTGACTGAAGTGATTGAATTGAACGATTGTATAAAAAGCCTAACAAAACCCGGACGGGCCGGACGCAGCTAAATTTGGCCGGACAAGAGGTCAAAAAGCCTAACACTGTCCGGCTGTATCCGGACGGATGGCAACGCTAGGTACGTAGGTACCTACTATCTGCGAATTAATACGTAGGTTTAAGTCAATGGAATATGTGCGTTGTTTTATATTTAGATATTTAAATTATGGCGCTACCGCGACCAAAAGTTAGTTTTTCTTCGTTATTCAGGGGCTATTAACTCATTAATTAAGATAAACAAACTACATCTAAAAGCATTAATATTTATGTTCAATATCCTATTATTATCACATTTCACATTGTTATTTTTTTTATGAACTTACCTCGTACCTACACCTAAATCTTCCTGTAAAAAAAGTACTAAAATAATTGAAAACATGTATCTTTTGCTAAAATTGACGTGCTATTAATTTGAGGATTACACTAGGTAACATAAAAATCTTTTATTTTATTTCAAAATATCATTTCTTTTTTTTTATAACAAAAAAAAACAAAAATTGTGCGCTATTCGATTCTGCGGCAAACAGGGAAATGTATGGTCAAGGTTATTTGGTCAGGGAAGCGGCTTAAAACAGTTACTCGTACCTATTTAGTTTTACACATCGCTTTACCAATAGAAGCTGGAATTTATAATAAATAAATAACAAAAATAAAAAAGCCTTTTATTTCTTGCATGCACTTTTACAACGTTCGTTTTTTTTTATAAAGGTTTACATTTTGCTTATTCTAATGTTAGTTTTTATTATTATTTCTTTATTATTATATCTTTATTATTATTTATTTATTATCATTTATTTATTAATCATTTATTTATTATCATTTATTTATTATTATTTGTTTATTATTATTTTATTATTATTATTTATTTATTATCATTTATTTATTAATCATTTATTTATTATCATTTATTTATTAATCATTTATTTATTATCATTTATTTATTATTATTTGTTTATTATTATTTATTTATTATTATTTATTTATTATTATGCAAGAACCCCGTCTTCACAGGTGAAGGCCTCCTCCTGGAATTTATACTAACTATTAATAAGCTGACGAAATGGGGGGTAGCAATTCTAGCCCGGACACCCCACGGGCGAGCACCCCATTTCGTCCCAAGGGCGACTAAGGGAAAATCCGGAAGTCGGGCAGCAGCGGCTTCTGTGTACTTGACTTGAGTGAGGTTTCACTGCGATCCCCAAGACGCCTGCCAAGCGTGGGGATTATGGCAAGCCCCCCTTGGGGGAGGCCTTTGTTCAACAGTGGACATCTTCAGGCTGATGATGATGATGATGATTAATAAGCTGAAGAGCTTGGTTGCTTTTTTGTTTGGAGAATTTTTAGTTCAGTAGTTAGAAGTTTCAGTAGTTCCACAGAGCCTCTCTGGATCCCATAGAAATCTGATTCTAAAAAATATTTTACTATTATGAAGCTATGTTACTCTGAGTTCTTTAAGCAACTGTAAAAAACTTCATGCGGGCGATGTCGCGGGAAATAGCTAGTATTTAAATTAATAAAACACTATTAAGATAATAATAATTTATGTTGCAAATAGCTTACAGTCAGGGCATTGTCTCACATGAAGGTTCTTGGTGTACTTTTATCTTTTGAGCCCATTAATTAACTTGTATTTAATGAAATTATACCTATCTAAAGTATGTTGACTGCTGTAAGGTCTCGTGGTTGCAAGGTCCTAGGTCCGATTCATAAGCACTGGCATAAAGAAAGAAAGAAAGAAAGAAAAGAAGGTTTATTGACACAGACCATGTGCACACAAAAATAATAACAAAATGGTTATTCAATAAAAAACAAAAATAAATAAAAAACTTTTGGAAGAGATGGTGGTGTAACCACCATCTCCAACCAATGTGCCTCGAAAAGACTTATAAAATAATATTTAAATAAAAACTTTCAGATTTTTTAATGCCTTACGAACTCTGTTTTATTATACGTAATAATATTATTGTATTTTTTATTTATAAGTTTTGTAAATAATTATATAATCCACGGTAAAAAAAATAAAACAAATATAAAACTATGTAAAAAAAAACAAAGAAATTATTTTAGTTTCAGACTTATCTATATCTCCTCTATATCTATAGCCTACACCAATATTTTAAAGAAAAAAAAAAAATTTTTTCCTAATTTCTTTGTCTAAAGTAATATTATAAAGAGGAAAGATTTGTTTGTTTGTTACGATTTAACTCAAAAACTACTAGTCCGATTTCAAAAATTCTTTCACCATTACAATGCTTCATTATCCCTGAGTAACATAGGCTATATTTATAAATAAAAAAAATAGAGATCCTTGAGAAAATTCATGCGGATGAAATCGCGGGCAATGTGCTAGTATTTTATAAGGTAATACCACAAAGTAAGTATTATGCTTACTTCGTGGGTAATACCTATCTACTATATGTTAACTGCCCCGTTGCTCGGTCTCGTGGTTGCAAGGTCCTGGGTTTGATTCCTAGGTCGGGCACTGTCGACCAAGCAACGGCGCAGTTTTTTATTAGGGTTCCGTAACAAAATGGCAAAAAACGGAACCCTTATAGATTCGTCATGTTTGTCTGTCTGTCCGTCCGTATGTCACAGCCACTTTTTTCCGAAACTATAAGAACTATATACTGCTGAAATTTGGTAAGTAGATGTATTCTGTGAACCGCATTAAGATTGTTACATAAAAATAGAAAAAAAAACCAATAAATTTTGGGGGTTCGCCATTCTTAGAACTGAAACTCAAAAATTTTTTTTCATGAAACCCATACGTGAGGGGTATCTATGGATAGGTCTTCGAAAATGATATTGAGGTTTCTAATATCATTTTTTTCTAAACTGAATAGTTTGCGCGAGAGACACTTCCAAAGAGGTAATATGTGTGTGCCCCTCCCCCCCCCCCCTGTAACTTCTAAAATAAGAGAATAATAAAACTAAAAAAAATATATGATGTACATTACCATGTAAACTTCCACCGAAAATTGGTTTGAACGAGATCTAGTTAGTACTTTTTTTTAATACGTCATAAATCGTAAACCGCAATTTACCTTTAATTCAATCAACTCAAATATAAAAATAAAAAAACTTTTATATAATTATGTTACTTGTTGCTACGGAACCCTTCATTTGCGAGTCCGACTCGCACTTGGCCGCTTTTTAGGTTTTTATATTTCTCGATAGCAGCCTCCGAGTTTGGAAAATGATTTATTAATTTTACTTTTAGATTTTTGAAGCCATAAGAACTCTGTTTTATTATACGTAATAATATTATTGTATTTTTTATTTATAATTTTTGAAAATGTACAGTCAGCAAAAGAGATAGGTGTGCAGGTCATCGGAAATGGTTGAAGTTTACTTAGAAACCGATGGATGTTTTCGAATGAAATTTAATTAAATCATTGAAATGTTTATTCTCTATTATTTTATTTTATTCAAAAACATCCATCGGTTTCTAAGTAAACTTTGACTGTATCTGACGACCCTGCATACCTATCTCCTTTGCTGACTGTACACATATAATCTTGGTTTTAAGTTGTAAATAGGTAAGAAAAGTATGTAAAACAAAACAAAGGAATCATTTTAATTTCTGACTTTCATATACATAGGTAGGTACAGTAGGTACTGTGAAGTACGGGATAAGTACTAGCTACGTTAAATAAGACGTAGGAGAACTGTTAGAGGTCTATATTAAGATAATGTATTAGTAGAAGTAATACATGACCATGCCTTGTGAGTAGGGTTGCCATTCGTCCCGATATCGGGACTGTCACCGTCATTGGGGCCAAGGTCCCGACGTCCCGACAAAGCACTATTACGTCCCGTTTTTTCGCGCGGTCACGGCAATTCAAATACGCGCGCCAAATTCTACTCAGCCAATCTATTTTAACGCTGAAGAGAGACCACCTAAAATATTTTCTGTTTTTTTTATAAGGCCGATCAGGATTTGTTTCCTTTTCCTATTTCTGCAATAAAATCTGATTTGTTTCACAAAAATTTAAAAAGCGTAGAGATTGAATGGTGTTTTTATGTCAAAACCCAAAATATTGCAGTTTGAAAAATACATCATTTATTTTTATTTTAGTTTTTTAAAGTATTGTGTTAGCAATTTAATTAAACATGGTTAAGGCATCTGTGTCATGAAACAATAAAAAAAAATGATTAATCTTTCAAACTGGCCATCATTTGCAACTAACTGCAATATTTTGGGTCTTGTCATCAAAAATCATTAAAATTTTGCTAGAAAAAAAATTGACACACTTCGTCCGAGACAAGTTCCAAGTTCCATGTCCAAATGGTTATACATAGTCTACTAGCTCCGCTTTACGGCTTTGCATCGATCTACCAAACAGCCCTGAATATATTTTTCTTTTTGCGTTCCGACACGAGGCTTTCAAATATGGCAACCCTACTTGTGAGCTACTATTATTACATAAGTTACTTGTGTTTTTCTGTTTGTAATGTTGCATAATGTAGGCTCTGTTTGTTGTTCCTATGATATTAGTGCGGTAAGTTGAAAATTACAGCCGAGGCCATAATAACCCCCGCTTTCTTGTAAGAAAGCGGAGGCTGTAATGATCAAAGCGCACGTAGTATGTCATAGGACGTTTTATAACATATTTGCAAGGAAATAAATAAAACTCGTACTATCTTAAACGAATAAATCTTTAATCACTTGTTAAAGCAGTTGCAAATTTGAACAATTTGTAAAATTGATTATTACGTTGCCAGTTGGCATTTTTAATGTTGTCAAGTTATTATTATTAGTTACAATTTCACCAGTCTCTCTCTCACTCTCTTGAGTGAAAGTAGGAGAAACGAGACCACAGAATTCTGCAGTCGGTGGCGGCGACGGAGGCGGCTGCGGCGGCGGCGACGATGGTGGAATGTACGCGTGTGTGCTCGTAGATGGCCGAGAGTCAACACTTGGCTCCAGATTTATATTCCATGTAATGCGGGAGCAAATTTCTCACCGAGTCATCTGTGTAGCCCTCGGCTACACTGTTCGACCATCACCCTTCGTGGCGTTTTAGTGTCAATAAGTTCGCACCTGAATCGGCGAGCAATGTAGCCGAGGACCTTCTGAAACTGTGCCCTGTGTAATTTTGAAAAAATCTGTTAGACATCGCTTTTGTTGAACGAAGCGCTTCGTATTTCTTCACTATGTCGTGAAAAGGCCTCTGTATTGTGAACGATCTTGGAATTTAATTTTTTGTGTTTTTGACCTGGACAAGAAGAACCCGCCCATGTTTCTCGACATCATTAGTTGTGATGTTTGCCAACTCTTGACGTCTACATGCACCATTTATGCCAAACATTAATACAACCTGAAAAGAGATAAAAACAGCGTACAAAACACATACCTATATTGTAAAGAAATACGAAAGTGAAAGAAGTTAACAACAATAATTTAGTTTCAACTGACCTTTGTTGAAAATATCGGCAATCCGGAGCTTCTTTTAGGAACTTCTTGACATTGTCAGCCGAAAATACTTTCGACTTTTTACTCGCATGGCCACTTGAGCGTCTTTTTAGAAATGCCAGCAAGTTGTAGTATGACTTGATATCAACACCTTGTTTTGTTTTCTCAGTGCTTTTTAGCATTGAATACAGTGCTTTTTAGCATTAAATAGAAGCACCACAATGAGCTTGACTTATATTTTTGAGAAACTTCCATGAAATAGGCTAAAAACAAACTTTCTGAAAATGAATTTGCATCTTTGCTTGTTTTCCATAAGATGAAATTTTAATACGCTTGTAAGTATCTATCGGTCGATTTTTCGGGCAAGAGGCTTAGATTAGCCTTTTTCGCTGCCTCTGAGACTTCTGGCGGTGTCGAATTAATAAAAATTCATCATTACTTGACGACATTTTCAAATAGAAACAATACAGCGAAAAGAAAAAGCGCGCGGAATAATTTTTACTTGCTTACAAATTAGCGATGCGCGCGCATCAGCGCATTTTTTTTATGGCAAAGGCACAAAAGCAGCCAGTATTACTAATAAAGTAAATTACTATATTTTTGTAATTTATTGTCAAAATTAATTAAATTAAAGAATTAAATGTTTTTTTTTTATTTTTCTCCCAAAGTTAATTTTATTCATAAAATGTTGACCACGTTTCTGACATAAAAACTCCTTGCTAAGATTAAAAAAGTACCGTTTGTTTTAGACGGAGCATCTTGATAAACCGTACGTTTTACCTTATTAAAAAGAAACTCGTAAATAACGCACAAGTACGTAATGACATACATTACGATATTGAAATTGGGAGCAAATGTGTATGTAAGCATGTGGTATTCAGCTGCATCCAGTTAGACTGGACACCAACCCCAATAACACACTAGTGTTATGTGACAACATTGCATGAGTATCTTTTTATGAATCCTCTTTATGTAGTCCTTTATGTCGATATAAGAACAATAATTAATACTTAATTGTGCCAGCGTTCGTAATATTAATGTCTTGCCTTGAATAAGTTCACTTATAATAAAACCTTTCAAGATGCAGTGACAATGAACTCCAGTCAGAGATAACAACGGTGGACCCATTTCTACTGTATAAATAAACCTACATTGATCTGATAAACTATTTGCAAGCCGAAAGACCAAGAAATATTCTTGAAATAATATTTGCATAAATCTATTATAAAATTATTAATTTGTTTTTTTTTTTGTATATTTGTTCGCGATTTCTTCGGCAAATGAAAAGCGATTTTGATTTTTTTGATGGATAGGGTATGCCTCAAGGGTGGTCCCACATAAATTTTATCGAAATTGATTCAACACTTTTTGAAAAAATCGACAGAAAGCAAAAAAATATACATGGATGATGTTGTAATGTTCTCCAATCTTGTACTTTCAATCTCTGTTTTGACTGTGTTGCCGTTTTTTAATGGATTTGGATGTTAAGGAAGTACTAAAAGCGAAAAATAAAAAGCTTTAAAGCAAATAAATGATTCTGATTCTGAAAAAAAGACAACCGCCTTCAAAATCTAAAAAGTGATCAATAACTTTAGCACATAACACACATGACTTTAGTTTCGGAAGTCGGTGGCTTTGTTCTGTTTGATGTTTTGTATTGCCATCGACTTCCGAAATTATAGTCATGTGTGTTATGTGCTAAAGTTATTTATCACTTTTTAGATTTTGAAAGCGGTTGTCTTTTTTGTAAAAAAGCTTTTAATAACTAAGCAGTGTCGGTAATCGGTAATGCCACCTTTAACAATGTGACCTTCAATTTCATATTATACTAGTACCGGGAACTATTCAATAAAAAACAAAATAATGTATAAAATATCTAAAACTGTATCGCCTTCAAAGTAGGTCCATTCCATAATAATACACGAACACCAACGAATAACTCAATAATCAAAACATTTTTAGACGCATTTTTTGGAATCGACTTCAGCAGTTGCCGCGACTTTGCTTTTACGTCATCTTTTTAATCACCATTTTCTTTACTAAAGAAAGAAAGAAAGAAAAAAAGCTTTTTACAAAAAAGACAACCACCTTCAAAAAGTGAAAAATAACTTTAGCACAGAACACACATCCGAGAAATCAGGTAACAATAATAAAAAAAAAAAAAAAAAAAATACAGACGAATTCATAACCTCCTCCTTTTTTGAAGTCGGTTGAAAAAGCATTTATTCGCCCGCAAGGACAAAAACACACAAAAATAACATAATTAATAAAAGAAACGAAAATTGGTCCTGCACGAGGCCAAAAGGCTCCATCTCAGCATGGTGCAAAGCGATGTTAGTTCAGTGAAAGACATTGATGGCCGACCAGAACGAGACAAATCTTACACCACATCTCGACCACATTTAAATGCATTATTATGCGTGAGTGAAGAGGACAGTTGTGTTTGCGCATTAATTGCGCAAACACAACTGTCTTCTTGGAAGCAATCTTGGAAGGGTGACCATCCATTTCATACCGAGACTCCTCCGTGTCTCGTGAAGCACGTAAATCCATTGGTCCCGGCTGTCATTTGTAGTACTTTGACAGTCGTTATGAAGCCAGAAAGTCTGATAAACGGTTCTATCTAGGCGTATCCTAGCTACTGGGTTGTGTAAGTCAGATAGGCAGTTGCTTCATGTCACCATCATCATTTCAGCCGAAAGACGTCCACTGCTGGACATAGGCCTCCCCAAGAGGGGGGGTTTGCCATAACCGCCACGTTTGGCAGGCGGATTGGCGATCGCAGTATGGTTGTTACAAAGACACAGAGAACGCTGCTGTCCATTCTCTGGTGGGTTGCTTCATGTAAAACACTGGTATCCAGCTGCATCTAGTTAGACTGTAAACCGACCCTAACATATTTAGTTAGGAAAAGGCTAGGCAGTTGATGTGTGTGGGCTCACTGTTTTAGTATGGTCGTTTCCTTGGTACGGGGGCACATCTATGGCTAGCCAGCAGCACTATTCAATTGACAAACTATTTACTGCTTTTAAACGACACGGTTGGCGCAGTGGCTGAGCGATCGACTGCTGCGCAGCGTGTTGCGGGTTCGATTCCCGCCCAGGGTAAACATTTGTGTGATAAGCACTTGTGTTTGCCTTGTATCTGGGTGTTGTTTATCTATATATGTATGTATTTACAAAAAAAAAATGTATTTGTGTATGTATATCAGCTGTCTGACACCCATAGTACAGGGTCTCCCTAGTTTGGGGTCAGATGGCCGTGTGTGAAAATGTCCTTACATATTATTATGTGCGTTGTTGCTTTAACCAATTAAGATTTACGTAATTAATCGTAAAATTAGTATTACGTATATTTTTACGTTGACGTTAGTACCTACCTAATTAGTCACGTAATTAGCCGTACGTTTGGTTTTACGATCACTAGTCGTAGGTAAGTATGTAGTAGTAGTAGTATGTAGGGATGGTGTTCGCAACTTCACGTCTCAGAGCGTATTTTGCGTACAGAGGTACCTATGTAATAAAACATCTGATTGTAGTCAAACGTCGGACCAATTTCTATTGACGTCAAGAAACGTCCAAAAACCGACGACCGTCCGACGGCACGTTTGTCGCAGTGGTTGAGCGATTGACTGCGCTGCGTGTCGCGGGTTCGATTCCCGCACGGAACAAATATTTGGATGGCTTTCAGATAGTTGTTCCGGGTCTGGTTGTTGGTGTAAGTGAGTTTATATTATACAGGGTGTCCAGTAAATAGCACGACATACTGCAGGGGGTGATAGCTTTGGTCAATACCTGCCAAAACAACGCAATATATGTTCAGCAAAATCTTACGGATTTACATTTTATCTTTACATTGTATAAATTCAAACTATTAGTATTATATAATTTTGCATAGCACATACATGTGAGCACTATGTACTTTAAAGCTACCATTTACGAGATATGTCTTTCGTTGACTTGAATATGCCCTGGCGGTTGAGAGTTTGTCATGCTCACTTGAATGTCTTGCTGATGGTGGCGCATGTGTTGGATCATTTGGTTCCCTTCAAAATGGTTGAGCTAAGTGGTGCCGATCCGTGCGTCATGTTCGTGAACGGGCGCCGTCAGTTGAGACTGGTCATCTCTTAGCTACCTCGGTTATTTTAAATTTATTTTGAATTGTCTAATTTCATTGTCACTAGACCTCTTTTAACGTGCACAACTTGTTACATTGTTCTCACATTGTACCCCTAGATTCAACATGAATGATGTAACCTAAATTTGTAATATTCTATTGATTTTAAAAGAGTGTTCATGGAGTTTCTTGCTCGTTCTTCTCCATAGAAACCTTCTGTTTGGAACGAGCAACTAGCTGCAACTTTTTGACTGACTGACTCCTTGACAATTCAAAAGTGCCTGTAAATGGTTTATTTGAAATAAATGATTTGAGTTTGAGTTTGAGTTTGAGTTTGACAGTTTTACAAAATTTTCCGAAATATCGAAATATCTCTACCTTGAAACAGATTTTTAAGCATCTCGTAATGAAAAATTCCTTTTCTAGTATTTTTTTTACATCAAATTATTCGTGAATACTTACTTTACTAATTATAAAGTCTTTTTTCTATCAAAAAACAAAAATGTTTTCAAGAAATACAATTTTTTGTTCAAATTTTCACAGAACAATTTTCTTATCATTTTACTTTAACCTACAGTGGTGAACAAAAATCCATAAGATTTTGCTGAACATATATTGTGTTGTTTTGTCAGGTATTGACCCAAGCTATCACCCCCTGCAGTATGTCGTGCTATTTACTGGACACCCTGTATGTTTGCAAACGCACCCAAAATACAGGAGAAATTAATAGACTGGGGCAACGTTTTTAAAACAATGAAAAAAAAGGTCTAAGTCAAGGTAAACAAAGCATTTATTTAATTAAATCATTTTACAGGTACCTTTGAATTGTCAAGGAGTCAGTTAGTTAGTCAGAAGTTAAAGCTAGTTGCTCGTTTCAAAACGTAGGTCTATGGAGAAGAACGAGCAAGAAACTAAACCGATACTCTTTTTATAAATCAAGTTTTTACAAAATCCTGGTTACATAATTCTTGTGAATTTAAAGAAGGTGAAGAGCAATACAAATTAAAAAATAATCACTGCACACTCCCTAACTTTCCTGATATTTTGTAAGGTTCTGTAATAAATAATGTGTGGTGCCGGCCGCGAATAGCACCACCCCATTTCTACCCGTGGGTGTCGTAGAAAACGACAGAGGGATATTGACCAGAGGATGGGCAGCAGCATCCTTCTGAGTACCATAACACCTACTGCGATCGCCAACATGCATCGGCCAAGCATGGCGATTACGGCTGAACCCCCTCTTGGGGAGACCAATGCTCAGCGCTGGGCGTCTAAAGGTAACATGACGACGTATCAATGGTTGATCCTGGCTATCATCCGTGACGGTCGATATGGATAGTCAGAACCCAGACAGTCTGTCCAGTCTTATCAAGGGGTGTCGTGTTGTAACGCGTTGTCGAGCTCAGACAGGCAGTCGCCGACCCCAACATATTTGGGAATAGGCTAGGCAGATGAGATGATGAATCAAACGGTGACCGACGCCTCACTTCCCAGGTACTATCGAGGACTTTCCCGCTTGCTCAGTTAAAAAAAAATTCCCTGGGCGCCTGCGAAGTCAACGGGGCGGGGGGTAGAAAGCGCTTCCATCTTCTGAGTGCAAGCAAAAACGAACTTAGTGGCGGTCAGGCGGGTGTGACCACGATAGTACTTCGCCCATCATGATAAGTTGTAAAGAAGCGTATGTTGCATGTCTTATCACGTGCCCTACACTCTGTCCACTGGTTTAATCGTTATTTGACAGCAGCAAATAGTGAACAATATTTAATGTTTTTTGCAAAAACTGATACGCATACCTGTATTATAATGTCTGTAAGAGGTCATAACTAAGATAATCCAACAAGATTAGGCAGTTTATATAGGTATGTATTCTTAAGGTAATCGGGAATAATTACATTATAAGGCAGCTGTCAAAAAACCAATAACCCAATGGACAGGGTATAGATACCATCAAAATTAGGAAGAAGAGAAAGAGGTTAGATGGGGCTTAGATGGTTATAAACGAAAATATCCAGCGTATCTTCGTTTGTAACCTTTTGAGTCCAACTAACATGTAGCATTCGTCTTTATGCCCACATTTCGAAAGCCTCTATACGTTTTCTGAATTCTGTTTTGATTGTCCAAGACTTGCATCTGTATAAAAGTAATGGCCAGCAGTGCTATTCTGTTACAATCTCCCTCGGTGAACACCTAGGTGAAGTGAGCTGTCATCCGATTGAAGTGCTTTGTAAATCCTTTGAACTAAATTGACAGCTCACTTCACCTAGGTGTTCACCGAGAGAGATTGTAATAGAATAGACATATAGACATAACAATTTAAGAGTCTATCGAGTACTGAGCGAAGCGTTTAAGTCTATGGTCAGTAAGTACTTCCCCTTAAACAGTTTTCCAATAACCCTGTATGTACCAGGGAGACAGAAAGCAGTAACAAGGCTGAATTGTCTCATGTGCCGATAACAACATTGACACTCGACATTTGATCTGTAGCGTCAAGTTGCAAAACATCTTTGTAAAGCGATTCCAGTGAGATGTTATTTTTATTTTTAATGACATGTTAACTACTGAACTTTTAATTAATCAATTCTAATATTAATTTCTTTTTTTATGAGGTGTTTATTATGTACATTTAATGAATCGCAATGTTATTTTGTGTTTATATCTATCCAAAAATAAAAAATAAAAATTAGAATTTAAAATAGTTAATAATTTGTATGTATGGGCAGAAAAAAATATGGGCTGGAAGTATGTCTGAAACAAATAAATAAATAATAATAAATAATAGATATTATAGCTTCTTACAGGTAATTAAAATATAACATTCCTGTACTTAGGCCTAGCCAAGTTCAAATACAAAATACAAATACAAACCAACAAAGCAAAGTAAGTAAAACCGTTGGTCCCGACCACGGAACAGATATATCTGTTCCGTGGTCCCAACTGTCATTCGTAAATCTTTGGCAGTCGTTACGGGTAGTCAGAAGCCCGAAAGTCTGACAACCAGTCTTACCAAGGGGTATCGTGTTACCCAGTAACTGGGTTGTGGAGGTCAGATAGGCAGTCGCTCCATGTAAAACACTGATATTCAGATGCATACGGTTAGACAGGAACCCGATCCCAACAATGTAGTTGGAAAAGGCTAGGTCGTGTTAAGTCGTATAGATATTGGTCTAGTTTAACACAGGATATTTTTTATTATTTTGCCCATGGGATATTTATAGACTTTGCTTTAACTTTGAAGTTTGGCGCCGTGGTGAAGCGATCGACTGCTGCGCTGCGTGTCGCGGGTTCGGTTCCCGCACGGAACAAATATTTGTATGGCCTACAGATAGTTATTCCGGGTCTGGCTGTTTGTATATGTGAGTTTATATGTTTCTAAACGGACCCACGACACAGGAGTAAATCCTAGTGTAGGGCAAAGTTAAAAAAAATATTGAAAAATAAAACAAGATCTACGCAGATGGCGCCGCTGGCAGAAGCTAATATTTCTGTAAATGACGTCATTAGACAATCGCCACTTGTCATTAAAGTAATGGGCACACATGCGCATCTAATGGTGATTGTGGGAATGTTTTTATTCATAACGCTTAGGTAAATAGTATTTCGGGTCAGGTTATAAAATAATAAGCAGAAAAAACAGCAAATTGTGCAAATTCAAATAATAGCGAGTGTAAAACGTCATTAATTTATCAAAGCCGATAGGTAGCATATTAAGATACAACAATTTGTCAAATTTCATTGATCGATTTTCAACTTTAAAACCAAAGTGTAAGGTTCGTATTCAATTGGGAAAATTGGACAGTTTTGTATGGCTTGATGTGCTAGCCTCCGTACATGCTCTTCACACCATTGCGGTAATTTTTTTGTTTTAGATCATACTTTAGAACCTTCTGGTTACTATAAGATATTGAAGGTCAAAGGTTCAGCTTTATTTTTTTTACCTTTGTTTCACGAAAACAATTGCCTAATAAAATTAATTTAAACTACAATAAAGTATCAGTTTTGTTTTATACTTCGATTTGAAAATGTACATCACAGCCGCGGTAACGCCTGAAGCTTTTAATGTTGCAACATTTACATTAACGTCAAAACAAAACAAATGGAATGTAAGACAAGCCTTCAAATGAGACGAACGTACGAGTTAGAAAGGGATAGACAGTACTAATTAAAGGAATAACGGTATTAATAATATTAATAATGTGGGGACATTTCACACACGGCCATCTGACCCCAAACTAGGGAGACCCTGTACTATGAGAGTCAGACAGCTGATATACATACACAAATATTTTTTTAAATATATACATAATTATATAGATAAACAACACCCAGACACAAGGCAAACACAAGGCAAACACAAGTGCTCATCACACCAATATTAATATTAATATCTTCTGTCATGTTATGGTGATGCAGGCGATGTGGTTGTCCACGATATCTCTCCTTCCCTTACGTAATGGACAGTTGCCGGATTCTGGAACCTGCAGTGTTATTCTGTTAAGGCGCTACCCCGACTAAAAATGCGTTTTTCTTCATTATTCAGGGGCTATTAACTCATTAATTATTGAGAGAAACAAACTACATCTAAAAGCATATTTAATGTTCAATATCCTATCCTCACATTGCACGTTCAAATTTTTTTATGTACCCTATTTATATGTAAATCTTCCTGTAAAAAAAGACTAAAATAATTGAAAACATGTATCTTTTGATAAAGTTGACGTGCTATTAATTTGAGGATTACACTAATAGATAGGTACTTAACTTAAAAAATCTTTATAATTCACCTTTAGTCGCCCACTGTTGGGCCAAGGGGGGGGGGGGAGGGTCAGCCGTAATCGCCATGCTTGGCCGATGCATGTTGGCGATCGCAGTAGGTGTTATGGTACTCAGAAGGACGAACTCCTAAATCCAAAATAAACTTATTTTAAGCTATTTATATCTCTTTCTCTCCAATAAAACCAGAAAGATACATATATTAATATGAGCTGTCAATTTAAGTTGATGTAAAATGTTCATTCATTAATATGTAAACTGTCATTTCAGAACATACCTATTGATTAAAAACGCGGTGAAATTCAAGGAAAAAACTAATTTGACATCTCTAACGTAGTTCATAACTGTCGCCGTCCTTTTCTTCAGCTACCTGATAGTAAGAGATGCAATTGTCTAATTTTAGTTTAGTTTCTAAACAAAGGAATCGGCGTTGTCGTCTATTTTCACAGTAATATCCATGAGATTATTAGAACGCCTACTTATTACATTTAGCAACTATCCGCTGTGTGTGTTTAGCTGTTCGCCTTTGTACTTTCGTCCATGAAGTATAAATAAATCAATATTACACCACCAACCTCAAATTTCCAGGCTGCTACTAAGAAGTACTTAAGCTGTTTTGAAGACCACGTCATTGACCTTCGAATGTTGTATAATTCCAACAATATCACATAGACGGGTCGAAATGATAGTCTTTTGTTTTAAATCGGTTAAAAACCAAAAATGCCTAGGTGTCTACTTCTTCGGTGGTGTCACTCTTGACAGAGTGGTCGTGGTCGTCACTTCAGGTGTTGGTGGCACGCTTTACAACATGTCGCCATTCTTCCCTTACAGCTGCCTTTCTCGTGCATTCGTGCAAGGCTCTATCAACTGCAGCCTTGACCTGATCAGTCCATTTTAACCTTTAAGTTCTGACGTGGTTTAGCCAGGTCATAGATGGTGACATGACGTATCTCAGACGGCTACATAAATATTGAATAAATAGTATGATTATGTACTTGTAACCACATAATTTATTTAAAATATGTCAAATTATATTATTTATTAACTTAGGATGTATGAAAACAACAAAAAAATCTTATGAGCTCTATATTTATTTGGTACGAATTAAGCAAAACAATTATTTGGCTCTCTTTAAAACACATAATTATAATCGGGCCAAACTAAACTATTATTTTATTTATTTTTGCAAATTTGTGCTCTCAAAATATCAGTTATTATTATAATATTACTTAAACAATTAGGAAATGTCCCATCAATCGTAAATATTTTAGAATAAATCACCTATTTTCTATGCATTTGATGCAGTATGCATCGACTTTTTTGAACATCCGAGACAGATAGGCTTGCAACACTCAACGCATCTGTACTTTGTACGTCTTTTAAGTCTTGATGGGCACATTTTGCAAGTTTTTCTCACTGCTTCTGTAAATGCAGGGGCAGCTCTTTCAGGTTCCGGCGGCAAATTCCGACCCAGTACGCGTGCTATTGTCGATCACAGCTCTCTTGGTAATCGATCGTAATTGTATGCTCGACGTTTCTAGTGGGGCTTACCCCAACCAAACTCCGACCAAGATTCTGGAGAAACTGAGCTCTAGGAATATTAGGGACAAGACAAGACTTTGAAAAAAATTGCGAGAGGCCAACGTCTGGTTCCACGGCTGCAAGTTGAACATTTTTGTCGATTACATCAACACCGCCTTTTGTTTTATTATGAGGTCGGGCTGTTTTGCTGCTGACTCTCATTTTCCTTATCTTGGTCTTCTTCCGACTGCTATGATTCCCTTTCGGCATCGCTTTGCAAGAAAAGGTTATAAACAAGTTTGTAAGGTATTTTAGAAGCCCTCACTCTTACTATCCACCACCAGTCTTCTTTTGCGACTAGTTTTTGAAGTACTCGGTTGACCTAACTAAAAAAATAGAAGCAATCATGAGGTGACGTCTCGTAAACACTTAGAAATGTATACACTAATAATGACCTGACGGTTAACAGATCCCGAACGTAAATACTGACCCTACGTCTCAGAGACACTGCCTACCTCCACAGCCGAACGTGTTGCTGCAACGTTTCCGAGCGCTCGACTGACCAATCGACGAATAAAATCCCGAAGGTAGCAAAAAGGGCGCAGGGGTATCTTTAAACACGACGTAGTAAAACTCAAATCTATCTGCCCGCCGTCTGTGAGACACCCACGTCATTACTTAAAGGTTAAAGGCGATTTACCTCGTGACCTTCGACTTTCCCCTGAACCACAACGCGTTCGATGGATACATCTTCCCGACGACATCATCATCATCAGCCAGAAGATGTCCACTATTGAACAAAGGCCTCCCCCATAAGGGGGAGGGGGGGGGGGGTTGCCGTAATCTCCACGCTTGGCAGGCGTCTTGTCAAGTGCATGGAAGCCGCTGCTGCCCGACTTAAGGATTTTCCCTTAGTCGCCTTCGACGATACCCTCACCCCACGAGCCCGACGACATACGTTGCGAAAAAAGTGAGGATGCGCAATTGTACTATCGCGGACTTTCCCGCCTGCTCAGTTAAAAAAATTTTTCCTTGGGGCCTGCGAAGTCAACGGGGCGGGGTAGAGAGCGCTTCCATCTTTTCAGTGCAAGCAAAAATGAACTTAGTGTTGGTCAGGCGGGTGTGTCCACGATAGTACAACAGCGGATAAACGCTGCTTAGTTCCGAGTTCTCGCAATATGGACTCATTGGTACGAAACCCCGGCCATGGTATCTACTTATGTAAAAATCACGAAGACATAAAACATACGTTTTCAAATTCTTTACTTGTATTTTAGTACTGAAATTTTCGTTATGGCCCAGTGGTTCCTTAACCACGCCGGCCTTTCATGCACAAGGTGGTGTATTGACAAACGGGCACGTGAAAATGTGACTTTTTCAATTTCATACGTACTTTATAAGAGAATATTATGAGAAAACCTATAAATATAAGTCTGTAATCACCAATCCACCTTGAGCAAGCGTGGTGGTCTATGCTTCGTGCCTTCTCTTTATGAGAAGAGGCCTTTGTCCAGCTATGACAATGGAATATTGAGAGCCATAAGTGAAACTATTTTTAGGGTTCCGTACCTCAAAAGGAAAAAACGGAACCCTTATAGGATCACTTTTTGTTGTTCGTCTGTCTGTCTGTCAAGACCCTTTACCTCGGGGACGCGTGGAGGTATCGAGTTGAAATTAAAACCATATACTCAAGTCTACGGTCCCTTGATGCTGTAAAAAAATCAACCCTCTATGTTAAAGTGAAAAAAAGATAGGGCCGTTTATGTCGCAAATAACGCATTTATAATATTAAGTAGATTAAAGTATGGATTAGTATAGAAGTATGGATATATATCTACAAATATATACGGAACCCTCGGTGGGCGAGTCCGACTCGCACTTGTTTTATTTGTATATGGCTGTCAATATTTCAGTTAGCTAATGTAAAGTAATAATTATAATTATATAACTTGTCTCGAATATTATATAAACTATGGGTGTATAAATGCAAATAAATAAAAAAAAACAGTCAAGCCGTTTGGAGGAGTTCGATTACACACAAACAATATGATACGAGGTTTTTTTATTAGATATTTATAAAAGTAGTGACCAAATTCAGTATTCCTAAGATCTACACACAAATTTACCGTATAGGTGACAAAAAATGTAAATAATTTGACTAACTTGAAACATTACGCATAGGTAGCTAAAATTACCTTCTTTAATAGCTGTGTATAAATAACATAATTCGTTCTATTCACGGATGAGCATAATTTTAACACAAGTAGGAAAGTACAGAAGTGCAATGTTCAATCAGTAATTAACCGTGCTGTTTAGGCTGCTTTTAGGTATCGCCTAAATTAAAGCGCTCTTTAATTAATAAATTAATTAAAAAAACACTACAAAATACGAAAATAAATAAAACACTCACAAAACAACAACAACAAAAACAAAAACTACAAAACTAAAACACAAAAACAAAAATGAACAACAACAACAAACAACAATACTAAAATACTTACGAACAGTTGCCTCCTTTTTTTTTGTTGCCCAACACTAGGAATTTCTCCTCTATCGTGGGTGCAATCTGTCGCCTTCGATACTGCGCTGCCGCTCCGTCGTTTCAACGCAGCTCCCTTTCCCACCTCGTCTCCCTCCTATCCTTGTGCGTTGCGCGTCAACGCAGAGCCAACGCAACGCACAGACAACGCCCGTGTGGTACCTCTCTTACAGCCAGACCCGGAACAACTATCAGTAGACAACACAAATATTTGTCCTGCGCGGGATGCGGACCCGCGACACGCAGCGTAGCGGCCAATAGCTCAACCACTGCGACAGCCGTGTGTCTTCTGCGACGCGTGATATTCGCATACGCATACCACATGAAACTTCTGCATCTACATATTGCGTGGTAAATGTCACCGTCAGTGTCGACACCGCAATCGCAGCGTGAATGTTCACAGTTGTGCACCATTACATCTCTGTCGACCCCCTAATTAGTTGCACTTGCTGCGCAGTAACACTGCATAAGTGTAACATTTGGATTTATTGACGGGAAGAATAATACCACTACCACTATCACTTAAAACTAGAAAAACCAAACAAAAACAAAAACAATAAAAACTAGTGGGCCGAACTCGGCAACACGGTGAGTTAATCTGTTGTTCTCAATCTGTAATGTATCACATCACATCATCGCCGCATCATCGCTTAAGATCAGGGCCTGAAGTCTGCCATTACAATAGTGTCAGAATAGGCTATCACTGATTTCATAATTGTTGATTATGACCAGTTTGGTAATCTTCTAATATAATTGGCGTCATTATGACTTTGGGGAATCTCAAAAGATTGCAATCTATAGTGCGTATGCGGCGTTTTGCTGTAGATCTTGGTCTACCTTCTATCGTGTGTCACATGCCCTGTCACCTGCTCATATGAGGACCTAATGACTGCATCAGCGGATGGCGTTGTCTGAATACCTACTGAGCAAATCAAGTAATTTGTCAAGAACACACCCTGCACACACATCATACAAACATACTCATCCACACACATACACACACACATAATACATATCTGTGTTTGCCATAGACACGTTATGAAGCTCTCTCTAGAAGGGCCCGGAATCCTATTTTTGGAAGCTGATGATAATTATGTGTACCAAACTGTATCTGTAGGTTACCTATCCGTGCTAACTTAGTTTCCTCAAACACTATTTGCTTAAGAGCGCGTATTGGATTCGTTCATGTTTTTGCGTTTTGCCCAGAGCAATATCGTAATTATGTGAACAGATTATTTAAAGACAATTTACAGTTTTAGAAAGATTAAGTCTTGATTTAGACAGCTACAGAGTAGAAGTATAATTTTTAATTATAGTTTTTTAAACCGAAGACAATTCTTTCATATCGTTTTACGAAAATAGTCGTTTGAGTTAACTTTCAGGACAAATACAACCATTACAATATGCCAAAATATTTCGTTTTATGCGTTTTTCCAACAGTATATACAGTCATAAAGACAGCTACAGAGTCAAAATTACGAAAATATTACTATTATGTATTAAAAAACAAAGTTGAAAAAGTAGAAAATCGGTTCACTTTGACAATTCTTTTTCACCAGTATTTGAATAAAAACATAACTGATATATTTATTTTATGAAAGTAAATGTTATGCTTAATATACAGAATATTTTTCAGTCCGTTATAAGAGCTCATTTATTTTAGACAATTATTTTAAAAAGCACTGTAAAACATCGCGCGCTATAGTTTGCCGATCAATTTCAATAATTCGTGCTTATTTCGTGCGTATTTCTTTTTCTGATGCACACAAACCGACCATTGTGTTGTACTAGTGTGTGTCAATGCTGCTACGCCGTTCTAGCAATCGTTTAGATTTTGAGTTGCGCTAAATCGAATACGCGCCCTTAAGGTGAAAGTGCTAGCTAGGGTGGCCGCGAAATTCAAATATTCTTACGTTTTTTACAATTTTCAGCTTAGTATCAGATTGTATTGTAATAAAAGAAATATTAGCTGGAGTAACAAATATGTATTTACTTCATCATCATCATCATTTCAGCCGAAAGACGTCCACTGCTGGACATAGGCCTCCCTCAAGTGTCGCCACATTGACCGGTCCCGTGCGACTCGCATCCAGCGGATCCCCGCAACCTTTACCAGGTCATCGGTCCACCTAGTGGGAGGCCTTCTAACGCAACGTCTTCTGGTTCGCGGCGCCACTCCAGAACTTTTCGGCGTCATCGGTCATCCGTTCTGCGAGCAATGTGCCCTGCCCACTGCCACTTAAGTTTGGCAATTCTTCGAACTACGTCGGTAACCTTGGTTCTCTTGCGGATGTCCTCATTTCTGATTTTATCACGCAAGGAAACTCCGATCATAGCCCTCTCCATTGCCCTTTGGGTGACTTTAAGCCTTCTGATGAGGCCCATTGTATGCGACCACCTACCCACCTGTATTTACTTACAGAATTATAATAATTATTAAAATCATTAACATAACTTTCTTAGTAAACATCGTATCATAATTATTTTTATTAAATAGGTTTGGAGAACTATGTTGATAATTTTAATTGATAAAATTGTCTAAACACATACTTGTTACTCCAGCGAATATTTTTTATTACCATGCAACTTGATACTGAGGCTCTAATTACAAAAAACGTAAGAAAAGTTGAATATCGAGGGGTACCTTGTCGCATTCCCTTAAACGTTAGAAGTTAGACAATTAGCAAAGGTAACCTCATCGTTATCATCATCATGTAAACCTTTAGACGTCCACTGCTGGGCATAGGTCTCCTCCACAGGGGGTTTCAACCGTAATCGCCATGCTTAGCCGATGCATGTTGGCGATCACAGTAGGTGTTATGGTACTCAGAAGGACGCTGCTGCCCATCCTCAGGCCAATATCCCTCTGTCGCCTTCTATGACACCCACGGATAAAAACGGGGTGGTGCTATTCACAGCCGGCACCACACGGCTTAAGGTAACCTACGGTTGTTCATTCATCAGATTTTCCCTAAAATCCACAAACTCATTTAAAATTCCAAACTCAAACTTATTCTACTCCCGCGCACCGCTATTGATCTAATTAAGCTAAGTTCACACTGACACGGTCTCGGGCCGTTTGCGTTCGTAATAGTTAGCTGTTCACACTAATTGGTGTCAGCCGCCATTACAGTGGCCACTAAGATTTATGAACAGGGTTTTATTTGTTTGTTTATGTGCTTAATTAATGTCGAGTTTAATTTTATTGCTAGTTTGTTGGTGCTAGCTGTCTGGGAAATAATGGCTTGAAAATCCATAGGTACTAAAATTATAAATAGGAAAATAACTCTGTTACGTTACGCTTTCACGATGAAACCGTTGAACCAGTTTTGATAAAAAAAAAACTCTGGACTTGATAACTTTGGAAAGTAGATAACTATATCTGTCTATAACGCTTTCACGATGAAACGGCTGAACCAAGTTTGATGAAATTTGGCATGAAATTAGCTTGAACCCTGGAGAAGGACATATGCTACTTTTTAATCCGTGAGTTCGTCTGCAGCGCCCGCGTTAACTGACATTCGCGGGCAGAAGTTAGTAATATTATAAATGGGAAAGTAGATAACTTTGTCTGTCTATAACGCTTTCACGACGAAACGGCTGAACCAGTTTTGATGAAATATGTTATGAAAAAAGCTGTGGGTGATAAATATGGGAATGGACATGGGCTACTTTTTAATCAGTGACTTCGTCTGCAGCCGCGATAACCGACATTAGTGCCGATTCCCTTGTTCGCAAACTAAACTAAAATTAAACTATTGGCATCTCATACTATCAGGCAGCTGAAGAAAAGGACGACGACAGATAAGAACTAAATTAGAGATGTCAAATTAGTTTTTTCCTTGAATTTCGCCGTGTTTTTTATCAAAACATTCTGAAATAACTACTATTATTGTATGAACATTTTAGATCAACTTAAATTGACAGCTTTTATTAATGTCCGTCTCTTTCTTATTTTATTGGACAGAAAGAGATCTAAATAGCCTAAAATAAGTTTAGCTCGTGCACGACAGAATTGGCACCAATCACACGGACGAAAAAAGCTAGCGGCTAAGGCTAGTTACTTATTATCTTTTTTTATTTTATACCTGTTCTAGGTTTAGTCCGCGGCTTCGTCCGTGTGAAGTTTATCTATATTATTATTATTATTATCTTATCCTATTACCGGCCTATACTGAACGTCGTTCCGTATGGTGTCGGACGTAAAGAATAGCACCATCCCATATCTTCCCGTGGATGTCATAAGAGGCGACTAACGGACTTACCAGAGAATGGACAGCAGCGTTCTCTGTGCCTTTGTAACAACCATACTGCGATCACCAACCCGCCTGCCAAGCGTGACGATTATGGCAGAACCCCCCCCTTTGGGGGAGGCCTATGTCCAGCAGTGGACGTCTTTCGGCTGAAATGATGATGATGACTGAACGTAGTCCGACTCCCTCAGAGATCGCCAATCAACCCGGTCTTGAACAGCCTGGATCCGTCCGCTGTCAGCCACCTTTTATCCAGCACAGTTTTATATGAGGAGGGTATAAAATGGATGCGCGGTCACCCATCCATGAACTGACCGCGGCAAGCGTAGTTTAACCATGTCCGTTCGATCCGTACGGAATTTTACGTAGTCCTCTTTTCACCGACTTCAAAAAAGGAGGGGGTTCTCAATTCGTCTGTATTTTTTTTTGTGTTTCTTACCTCAGAACTTTCGACTGGGTGAACCGATTTTGATGATTCTTTTTTTATTTGAATGCTGGGTGCTTCCCATGTGGTCCCATATAAATTTTGTCGAAATTGATCTTGAACTTATTGAAAAAATCAACAAAACCCAAAAAAAAATACATGGACGACGGTATACTTTTTTCAATCTGAGTAGGTACTTTCAATCCGTTTTAACTGTTGCCATTTCTTAATGGATTTGAATGAGAAGGGGGCACTAAAAAGCGAAAAATATAAACCTTTTTTTAAAAAAAACAATCGCTTTCAAAAACTCATGTGTGTTCTGTGCTAAAGTAGGTAGGTATATTTCACTTTTTACTTTTTGAAGGCGGTTGTTTTCTTTTGTAAAAAAACTTTTTTTAATATTAGTGTAGATAATAACCGATAATTTTTGAATTGTTTTCCGAACATTGAGTAATTAAAGAAATCGACAAACAAAATCTAAATACCTACTACTTATAATTAAGTATCTAGGTGTGTTTTTTGTTATCTTTAATATTGAATAATTAATTATCTTGATTAAAAAGCAATTTCTGGGAAATCAATTGAGTAATCTATAAATTATCTTATCTTATTACTACGGATAATTTTTATCATAATTCTTCGTAGATATTCTTACAAAACAATACAATTACTATTATACTTATTGTAAATTATAATAATTTGATGATGTTGATAATATTGTTGTCAAGTAATAAATGAAGGTCAAGTTTAATTGCAATTTATCCAAACTAATTTATGAACGAGATTTTAAATAAAAACTTTTTTGAAAGAAGAGAACCGCCTTTAAAAATTAAAAAGTGATAAATAAGTTTAGCACAGAACCTCAGACTAAGGAAAAAAAAGGTCTGAGCACAGAACACACTTAAGTTTCGGAAGTCGGTGGCTTTGTTCTGTTTGATGTTTTATCAAAAAAGTTTTTATCTTTCACTTTTTAGTGCCTCCTTATCACCCAAATCCATTAAGAAACGGCAACACAGTTAAAACAGAGATAGAAAGTCCTCCAAAGATGGAAAGATGAAAGAAACGAAAACGACTTCTCGATATTTGTTGTTTTTTTTTTAAAAGCGCTAAATAAATTTCTATTTGTTGTATACTAGAATCTTCTACTTTTACAGAACGTAACAAATACTTTTCCGAAAACCTCATCAAAATCGGTTCAGCCAAACGGGAGATAATCGCGGACAAACATACATACATACAAACGTACGGGTCGAACTGAGAACCTCCTTTTTTTCTTCTTCGCCTTTAAGTCGGTTCAAAAGACAGGTTTTTTTCGATAATGTCGGACGGTGCAGTTTCTATTGTGGGGTAATTGTAATTACCTATCGGTCTTTTATCGGATATAGGTATTCCAGAGAGTGTGCTTTGGAATTGCACTACTTAATTACCCCATCATCGGAAGAGCACAGATAAGGCAAAGAGTCACCGCTATGACTGAATTTCCTCGGTCTCGTGCCAAGCACATAGCTTCCACATTTATTAAGCGACCTGCCAGACTGTGGAATTCACTGCCCGCCACTCTGTTCATCGGTATCTGAGGTATCTTCAAGGCACGAGTGAACCGGTTCATTCCAGGCAAACGTGTTCCACCCACCTTAGGCCGCATCATCACTTAAGATCAGATGACTTGCGGCCAAACGAAAGGTTATTAGAATATTTAAAACAATTGTAACTATGAGTACAGTAGAATATTACACACGGTTGGTGCAATAGATAGGTGATTGCCTGCCATGCTGTATATGTCTCGTACATATTATATTAATTTATTTTTAATTAGAATGTTTTACATTTCTCTTCACTTACATTGTTTTCACATATAGAAGCAACAAGAATAATGTAGCCTGGATTTTGTAAAAGCTTGATTGAAAAGAGTGTCCGTGGAGTTTCTTGCTCGTTCTTCTCCATAGAGACCTACCCTACGTTTTGGAACGAGCAACTAGCTTCATTTTTATTTTGACTATTCAAAAGTGCCTGCAAATGGTTTAATTGAAATAAATGCTTTGACTTTGACTTTGACTTTGACTTTGACTATATATTAATATAATATTTGTACAGCCTACAATTTGATGCTCCGGGTCTATTTCTTCAATTATTATGTACATGTCACGATACAGTTCCCTAAATTTCGTCATAATTGGTACAGACACATAACGACTCCCAAAGATTAACAAATTACTGCTGTGACCAACGGCTTGCGTGCTACCGAAGCACGGAGGAGTCTCGTAAGCTTTGACCTAAGAGGTAAGGAACGAGGAGAAGAGGAAAATAAAACACTGAATGATACAAATCATAATGTTTAATGTAAACAATATGCAACATCAATTACACAATCAGATACTAAGAAAATTGAGATTCTACACTACCATTTATCTTTTACAATTGAATCAATCAATTTTGTCCAGCGAATTTCAAATTCATGCACTAACTTGTCTTTTTCAGGATAGGAGCTGTAGTAGAGAGAATTCAAAGCTAATTGTTTTAGTAACTTGAGGTCTGCGTATCGACTGGCAACAGCTACAAATGTAACATAAAAGTCGTGGGTCAATGGATCAGCCTCCCAAGGTCCTGGGTCATCACTCGATAGCACCACAGGCATGTTCTGGCTCAGGAAAGTTGCTAAAGGATGATTTCTAGGATCTTGAACTAGTTTCAGAACGCAATTCGATATAACATTTACTTCTAGAGCAATCCGTCTCTTCTTTACTTCTTCCATCAACAAAGGATGCTTTACTAATGCAAAAGCATGCCCTAATCGTTTAGTTCCTAAGACTATGGCGTCGAATAAATTCTCGTCAGTACTAGTACCGTACCAGTTGGTTTCACCAGCGTGTAAATATAAGTCTAGGGACTTTTGGATTTCTGCCAGTTCATGTATGAACTCTTTTAACGGTACTCCCAAGTCTTCCTGACCAACCAAGTCAAAGCCTACAAGAAAATTCGGCATCGCAGCTTGAATTTGCAATGCGGTTTTTATATATTCGCGTATTGTTGTTCTGTCTACTAGTCTCATTGGAGAGTAAATCAGTTTCGCTCCAAAGAAATCGGGATAATCACTCATGAATCTTTCAGTAACTTTCTTGTAACTTTCAGCCGTCACCAGGGGGTCGTAAAAGTTCCCTTCCAAGTCATATAGTGAAGGCAAAACACTTCTGATTTCAATGTACATAATTTGATCTTTCCTGAATTCTAGTAGTGAGTCATAATAATATTGTTCCCAAACTGGTTTGTAAGTCAACAGATATGAAGTAGCAGTAAAATATTCCTGTAAATATTCCCAAACAGTATTCACATCGGTGTAAACTTCACTAGGATTATCAATAACAATAGTGAAATGTTTTCTCAAGTCTGCGTCGAATTCTGCCACGTCATCGGCGTCACTTCTTGCATTCTTCATAAGTATCCACTGAGTGGCGCAAGGTCTACCAGGATTATTTTTAGAGAAATGGAAGTCGATTTTTGAGTTGTCTTCTGTAAAACATACCCACAGGTTATCCAAATACGTCAAACTTAGCAGGTAATCTGGACTTAATAGCGCCGTGTCGTGTATATGTAGTGCTGCCCCTTTCGGCATACTCTTTATCATTTGGAACAACTTCGTATTCTTTACCTCGTCCTTGAATTCGAAGAAATGCTTCGTCAGGTTAAAATATTTTGGGTGTAGAAAACCATGATCAATCTCTTCATTTTTCAGGTTCATTATTATTTCATTTGCCTTTAATTCACTGTCACTTAGTTTTATTGAGCTTCCAACCATCATTGCAAGTTCTCTATCTATGAGATCTTGTCTATCTTCCAACACATTGTCGGTAATGCCTGCGTTAGCTATTATAACATTGGCTAACAAAAATATGGCTAGTGGCCACATTGTCACAGGTCGCGTTCCAACACCGTACTATACTATCTAACAAGATTGATATGGCAAACTGATACCTTAGTAGATAGTGTATTTGTTGCTAAGATATGACGAAATAATCATTCACTCGGTGTCAACGATTTTTATCAATATTATACCTACTTGTATTTGTATTATAAGCACTATTGCATTCTGCTGCTTTGCTTGTAGATTATGTGGTAGACGGAATGTAGGTGTCGAGTCAGCGAAATCTTAAACAAAAATAGGACATTACTAATGGTATATTTTATATTATAATATTTTAAGTATAAGTGCATTGGGGTAATTATTTTACGACAACTGGAAATATAAATCATTAATTTGCCATAATGTAGGTAAACAGATATGATGTTCATTTTATTTTAAGGAGAGTGCCGGTACATTTTACCTTACGGCATGCAAAATTATTTAACCCAATATATCAAAGTAATACAGTAAGAATCATAATTAACATTCCATTAGGCTATTGAGCAACATTATCATTATTATTGTAGCGGTTACAAAGCAACTTCCATGCTTTGGCGTAATTTATGGCGGTTACTCCAAGATTAGTAAATATGAATTTAGATATTGAAATTTACTTATTTCAGGTATACGATCATTTTAAGCTTTCATACTCTAACCAACGGAAATATTCACCGTTAAACTTTGTGATTTGAATCTGAAGAAGTTTCTGTTCTATACTATGATGATGGTGATCTGCACAACATGAAGCATTGTGAGTGGAGCTGTGTCTTTGATCGCTTTAATTTTTTCGAGAAAACATGCCATGCATGGTGGAAATAATAATATATTATATACTAGCTTCTGCCCGCGACTTCGTACGCGGATCCTGTTGCTTATGCCAGCGACAACGGGGTCCGCAAAATCGAAGATCTGAAACGTCTGATGTCGAACTCTAAGAGCCCGGGGACGGGAAAACAACGGGATGCACGAGATGATTCGAGACGTTCAAAAAGTACAATTTTGAATCATACCTCCGATGGCGGAATATGTGGCGTAGTCAATCATAGGAGTATACGTAAATGAACTCCGTTCCTTACCAACCCAAGGAAGGTCGCCATGACCTACGACTATATCTTGAGACACATCCGATTCTTCAGATGATATCGACATTCTGTTCAGAGAATGTCGAAGTCGATCAGAATTCAAACGTTCGTTGCGCTCTTCTACTGTCTCTTCATGCCGTACTCCAGCAATTCTTTTTCTCTCACTTTCTAACTGATTATGAATATTTTGTTCGGGACAATCTATACTATAATATTATAAAGCTGAAGTTTGTTTGTTTGTTTGGTTGAACGTGCTAATCTCAGGATCTACTCGAATTAAAAAAAACATTTTGTGTTGGATAGTCCATTTATCGAGGAAGGCTATAGGCCCATGCGAAGCCGGGCCGGGTTGCTAGTATTATTGTAAAGAGGAAAGATTTGTATTTTTGTTTGTAACGAATAAACTCAAAAACTACTTGTTCGATTTCAAAAATTCTTTCACTTTTAGAATTCTACATTATCCTTGAGTAACATAGGCTATATTTTTCTATATTTATCAATTGAACAAATTAGGAATCCTTGAGAAACTATACGTGGACGATTCGCGGGCAAAGTTATGTACCTATATACATATAGTGCTGCTGCATCCAAGTCAGTTCGAATTGTGGGAATTGAGCCTCGGGCAAGACACGAACGCAGCAAGAATAACTACCTTCTTACACAAATAAATGGAACGAGGAAGGCTATAGGCCAATGCGAAGCTGGGTCGGGTCGCTAGTGTATGATAATCTCGATCAACAGTTAGTCGTGCATCACGTTCATCATTCGGTTCAAAAGACCTGTTAGTAGTTGTGCGAATACGCTGAGAACTCAAGCGTGATTCTGTATCGGTAAACGTTTCCGATTCGCGAGACAATGCATGTCGCTCGCGATCAGCGGACAGTCGTGCATCACGTTCCGCAGCAGATGCGTAGATACGCTGAGAACTCAAGCGCAATTCTCTATCCGTGAACGTCTCCGACTCGCGAGACAATGTATGACGTTCACGATCAGCGGTCAGTCGCGCATCATACTCTTCACTGGTCTCTAGAAACCTGGATGTAGATGCGTAAATACGCTGAGAACGCAGCCGTGCTTCGCGATCAGAAGAGGTTTCCATGGAGCGAGTTGCAGCCTGATGTTCTCGAACAGCATCAAGTCTCTCCTGATGCTCGTCGGTAGATTCTTGGGATCTTATGATCCTCAATCTTTTAGCTCCTTTGGAACGTTGGAAAGATTTGACCTCTTTCTAGGCATGGTTATAGTTTTATTGTAAAGAAGATACCTGATCAATTAAAATCTAAGTGACTGCTCCCCTGCGTTACCGGGTAGGCTACCGTGTCACGAAGATAAATGGAAAAGGAAATTAAACACCCAAATAACATAAGCCCGAAGGCATATATTTATTCGATAAAATAAAAAAATAGGGAATTTTGGCCAGTAGAGTCAAATTTTCAATGATATACCATCGTCATCAAAAATCAGTCCTAAACTGTTACCTTATGTTATTTTATAAGATACAGTGAAATTAGTGATAGCTTTTATTTTAGTTATTAGCTTTGATTTTCAAATCAGATGTTTCTGATCTTCGATTTTTATAAGTCAACAGGAAATGCCCATCAGACTGAACAACTTTTGCTAAGACGTCATTCCTATAAGTATGTGTCATGGTGTAGCTGGGCTCTTGGAGTTCCACATCAGGTGTTCCAGATCTTCAAATTTATTCTCTCAGCAGAGAATGCTCGTCACGTGGAACCATTTTTGCTATGGTACCATTTTTGTATCTCTTATAGTTTAGCTGGTCTGTTGCGGTTCTGCATCAGGTGTTCAAGTTTCCAAGATAAATTATAGCCTATATGTTGCCCAGACTTAATACCTATACAACAAAAGAATAATCATTCAAATCCGCCCAGTAGTTCCGAAGATTAGCGTGTACAAACAAACAGACAAACAGACAAACAGACAGATTTTTTTTTTAAATTCGTGCTCTATTACTGTTCCTAAACCCTCCTCAATTATTATTTTTTTAATATATTCAATGTACAGACACAGTTTTGTTACTGTTTTATTATATGTATAATAGTACATTATGGTACAAGTGTGTAATGATGGTGATTACCGCTGAGGCGTCATTGAGACCCGAGCCGTTAGGTGAGGGTCTTAAGAGAGCCGAGGACGGTAATAATCAATACACACGTGTATCATACGACGTTTTTCAACACACTTGTGAAGAAAATAATACAAAAAAAATATTTTCAACAGTGAAAACGAGTTGTGAAAATTTATTCGCAATGGCGGGAAAAATTAATCAGTTTTCCTATGCGCGCGCATCAAGTAATGGCGATCGGCCATAGACTAAAAGAGTGAGGTTTCTTTTTTTTTGTCTTTTCGCGGATAGCGTTCTAGCCACATACAAAATATGGAATTCAAAGTTTTCTTTATTACAGAGAAAACAAAAGTTATATTTGAGTGAAAGTTTTATTTATTATATACGTACAAGTCGAAATCTATCTATCTATTTAAATACGAAGTTGCATGAAATGCGCAAGCAATAGGTACATTAATTTATTTGTATTATTGAACACGATTATTTTGTATAGAAACTTTTTTAAGAACAAAGCAACTCAACCAATAAAATAAAAAAAAACCCTATAACTCACTTGTGAATAATAGCAATGAAAAAGTCACAGTTTGATTACAGGTGTCATTATGTGCCTAATTGCGGTGAAATTAGAGCCATTTTATGAGCAAGTGTGTTGAAAAGATTATTTATTACTATTTCTACCATTGCGTAGGTATCAACCATTATGGATTGTAATTATTTCTCAACAATGGCTCGTTGATATTTAAAATATTTGCACACATTTGGTATAAATTAATATAAATCGGAATATTTTTTAGATAATTACCCCTTTTTTTTTGTTCCGGGGTGGAAAATCCTCATTGATGTCCTCCGCCCTGGGCCGGGCGGAGGGGTCTGTCAGACTCCTACTGACTAAAAACCACCCCGGTGTTCCATATCACACCTGCGTCGGGGGTCGCGGGAACTGGAGATACTTCCGCAACCCCCGACTGTAGATAATTACCCTCACGCATCTTACACATAAAACAAAACACATCTTCATCTTTTTCTTCATCTATACTAATATTATAAAGAGCTAACATTAATTGTTTGTTAGTTTGTATGTAGGGGGTAATATTCGAAACTTCTCATCCGATTTCAAAAATTCTTTTACCAATAGCAAACTACGTTATCCCTGAAATCTATAGGATATTCTTTCTATAGCCTATATTGCATTATTTGGGATCTTTGAAGAAAAAATTCAAGCGGACGAAGTCGCGAGCATAGTGCTATCTTATATAAAACAGATGCTTCTTTACATATAATTAGTATTAAACAAAGTCGTTTCTGCTGTCTGTACTTACGTTTAGATCTTTTAAACTACGCAATGGATTGTAATGCAGTTTCCACCAATAGATAGAATGATTTTAGAGGAAGGTTTATAAGTATAGTTTGATATTGTTTTGTGTGACACCACATTAGTATCTACATTGCAACCGTGCGAAGCCGTAATTCGGGATAAACTATGCACATTGTTAATTGTAAAGGACCATGGGCAAAAATATATGAAGGCTGGGCTCACCCACCAACAGAGATTGTAGAATTCATGGGGTTCATCATCATCATTTCAGGAGAAAGACGTCCACTGCTGGACATAGGCCTCCTCACGCACGCTTGGCGGGCGGATTGGCGATCGCAGTATGGTTGTTACAAAGGCACAGACAACGCTGCTGCCCATTCTCTGGTAAGTCCATTAGTCGCCTCTTACGAAACCCACGGGAAGATATGGGATGGTGCTATTCTTTACGTCCGACACCACACGGACGTCCATGGGGTTAGTTCGCAATAAATAATTTTCTCGCTCCATACTAGCGAAAGTAACTCTGTCTGTAACGCTTTCACGATGAAACGACCGAAACGATTTGATGAGATTCGGTATAAAGCTTGAACCCTGGGACTAATAGCATAACATATAGGATTCATTTTAATCCGCGACTTTGTCTGCATCTGCGATTTAATATAACCGACATTCACGCGTACGAACTCGCGGGAAAAAGCTAAGTAAACTATAATCCTGCAAAGTAATGCTGTTATAACATTGTAGTTTTGTTGATTGACATCTTATGTTTGTTTTATATCCATGTAGAAAAAATACATAAAAAAAATACAGCTGGTTATCAGTTAATAATATTTTAGTAAACATTTCAATCTTAAATTGAACATCAATGTTGATGTTCAATAACAATATCGTTTAGGGGTACACTACATAGATACGAAAAACTTAATTCCGAAAGTCAGAAATACGAATTTCAAAATACCGATTTTCATAATTCCGAATGGTTCAAAATTCCTAATATGGCAACTCCGATTTATCATTCATCCTATTTTTATAACACTAAAATTTCAAAATTCCGAACGTTTATAATTACTATTCTCAAAATACCGAGTTTCAAAAGATCGAATAACAAAAAGTCCGACATAATGAAAATTCGAAACATCAAAATACGAATTCCGGTTATTAAAATTCCGATTATCTTTATCGTTATCGTGCAATCGTTTATCGTGCAAGCAAGCATGCAGCATGCAAGCAAGCATGCAGCGTGCAAGCAAGCATGCAGCATGCAAGCAAGCAAGCATCATGCAAGCAAGCATGCATCATGCAAGCTAGCATGCAACATGCAAGCGAGCATGCAACATGCAAGCGAACATGCAACATGCAGCAGGCATGGTTTCTGTCACGGCTACGGCGTTGCGGGGCTCCGGCGGTACCACGCGAGCTTATCGTCGCAGATGGTATTCACGCTCACCACCTCAGCTTCGACTTACTGGCCGGCTTGGCCGGCCAGCCTCAGCCGCGGCGGCGGGCGTTAAAACCACCTGCTCCTCAGCTCGCTGGCCGCCTCGCCCCTCCGCGCCTACGCGATTTTAAATTACACTCTAGGGTTAGGGAAGACAAGACTACGTGGAGTCGGTTTCGCAGCAATTCGTTTCTGTCATTAACTTTTGTAGCACAACATATTGACTTTTTAGGATTATTTTTGTTATTGCCTTTTTTTATACCTATATATTTTTGTTGAAATAAATTCCATGGAAAAATACACCGAATAAACAATATTCGTTAAAAAGTAATTCTACCGTTTGATAAGTGAGTTAAACAAAAAATGTGATTAAAAATTCTTTGAACTGTGTTTCTGTGAAATATGTTTCATTCAAGTATTTAAAACAATAATAGTATTATTATTATTATAGTATTCTCTTTGAAACAATAATAGTCGAAATAAAAATACAAGAACCAAATATTATATGAAACATTTTCTGGGAAACGAAATTCTATGAAATTTCTGTCTGTGAAACAAAGCAAAGACACCATTTTGAATATAATTATATGCGTAGCTGAATTGAATCAGAATCCTAATTTTAACAGTTTATTCGAAGTATTGAAATTCGGAATTTCGTTTTTCGGACCGAGAACCCATCGAGCATTTGATTCTTCGAACATATGAAAATCGGAAAAAAAATTGCCCGAGGACATAAAGAGTGCAAATTCGTTAAACATATTTAAAGCAAAACTAAGAAAATACGTACTTGAAACCATCTTACCGAATTAACTAGTCACATTAGTTTAATAATGCTTTTGGAGACAACAATATAATACTACTACAACTTACCTGTATTGTGACATCGGAACCGCACTCTTTACGCTCCGAGTGGGTAGTTTTGTGCAGTTTTACAAATTGTAATTTTGTCGGAATACCCTTTAGATCAGTAAATCAGTCTACTAGGTACTTTTTTTTTTTTTTTTTTAACATAATTTAAACTGTTTTAAATCATAATTGCAAAGTCTGAATGTCGTATGTATGATTAATTACTTAGAATTTAGTCTGTTCTCAGTTAAGTGAAATGTAAATTTCTTTATGAGAATAAAGTCTTTAACCACAAAACAAACAAATCGGATTTACGACATTCGGTAAAATAACTTTCGTGATTTTAAATAATAGAGATTATAATTTTTAGGTATTATGAAATTCGAACTTTTGAAAATCGGAATATCGAAATTCGGAATAAAATATTTCGGAATATTTGGGTGTTCCGATCGTTTAGATGACCTGCTGGAGATTAAACTGTACATGCCTACCTAACCCTAGATACTACATTATTGAAATGGTATGTGCACAAGTTCCTACAGTGCGTCTACCAGTTAGACACGAGCAGTAATTCCGGACCTATTTAATTTCTGTTTACCAGAATATATATACGTAATATCTATGAAGGTACTTGAACATGTCTTGATTGTACCTATTCGTCCTCTTAATAGCCACACATGTTGGTATTGGATATTGCATGCTGCTAAATCGTATAATTCATTTTCACGATATATTTCTATCGTATATAAACCATTGCGTAAGTGTTCGCTGCAGTCATATTGACTTAGCAAGTTCGATTTGATATGACCCAAGGGATATTATAAAAATCTAATTTATGATTAGCCGAAGAAAGTCCTCCAACTGGTTTGCTTCCACTGTAATAAATGCGACTCTTTGTCTAATAAGGTTCCTTAGTTGTACATAGTCGTTCAAAAGAATAGGTGTATTGAGCCTTGCATTGACTTTTCTTAAAACGTCATTTGCATGTTCATTTATTTACTTGGTTCATTATCAATATGAGCGGCCGCAATGTTAAAGTCAACAAATAAATGCGGCAAGGCTCTATTAAAATAGTCCTGTATTAAATTAGCAGTTTAAAGTACCTATTTTCAACCGACTTCAAAAAGAAGGAGGTCCTCAATTCGTCTGTATGTTGCTTTTTTAGGGTTCCGTAGCCAAATGGCAAAAAACGGAACCCTTATAGATTCGTCATGTCTGTCTGTCTGTCCGTCCGTATGTCACAGCCACTTTTTTCCGAAATTATACGAACTATACTGTTGAAACTTGGTAAGTAGATGTATTCTGTGAACCGCATTAAGATTTTCACACAAAAATAGAAAAAAAAATACAATATAATTTGGGGGTTCGCCATACTTCGCCATCTCAATTTTTTTTCCATCAAACCCATACGTATGGGGTATCTATGGATAGGTCTTCAAAAATGATATTTAGGTTTCTAACATCATTTTTTTCTAAACTGAATAGTTTGCGCGAGAGACACTTCCAAAGTGGTAAAATGAGAAACACTTCCAAAGTCTGCTATTACAATAGTGTGACGCCATAATGACGCCATTATAATAATAATAATAATTTATTTGTTTCAGATACAGGTCCATATACGCACAATTATACATTTTAATTCTAACTACAATTCTAAAACTCTAAAACAGATAAAAACCTAAAATAAAATTGTAAAATAAATAGACCATAAATATTAGGTACATCTCATTAAAAATAATAATAAAATAAAAATAGAAATAACTATAAATTAAATTGACAAAATAAAATAAATAAAATAAATTATAATAAATAAATAATAAATTAATTAATTAATAAAAAATAAATCAATAAATTATAATTATTATTTTATTTAATATTAGTAGGTTACCAAACTTGTCAAAATCAACAATTATGAAATCAATGAAAGACCATTCTGACACTATTGTCTGCTATTAATTGTTGATTTTGACAAGTTTGGTAATCTACTAATATAATGGCGTCATTGTGAAAATCAATGATAGACCATTCTGACACTATTGTAATAGCAGACTTGAGGCCCTGAACACATGCAGAATCGTCAGAAAGTTTCTGTCTATAAATTAAATTGCCTATCGCAGTCATAGTTGTTTAGCCAAAAGCCCGCAATTTTGACGTAGTTCCCCAGAAATGGGAGAGATTTAAATCTGATCATCTTTAAATAATAATATAGTTTATTTTCTCTCAGAATAATACTTAAATATAGTTTATTTTCTCTCTTATAGGACACTGCTACAATTTGTGTACCTATTTAAATAATTTTGCCTTATTCTAGAACCTTTGTGAGAGCTGGAGTCTGTACAATATCTTCACTTTTTAGTACCTTCTTATCATCCAAATCCATTAAGAACCAGCAACAGTTAAAACAAAGGTACTCCAAAGATTGAAGAAACTAAAACGTCGTCTATATAGTTTTTTTTTAGATTTTGTTGATAAAATCTATACATATAATAAAACAGTAAAAAAACTGTGTCTGTACATTGAATATATTAAAAAAAAATAATTGAGGGGGGTTTAGAAACACTAATAGAGCACGAATCCAAAAAAAAAAATTCTGTCTGTTTGTCTGTTTGTCCGTTTGTCTGTTTGTTTGTACACGCTAATCTTCGGAACTGCTGGACGGATTTGAATGTTTTTTTTTTTTGTTGTATAGGTATTAAGTCTGGGCAACATATAGGCTATAATTTATCTTGGAAACTTGAACAACTGATGCAGAACCGCAACAGACCAGCTAAACTATAAGAGATACAAAAAAGGTACCATAGCAAAAATTGTTCCACGTGATGAGCATTTTCTGCTGAGAGAATAAATTTGAAGATCTGGAACACCTGATATGGAACTCCAAGAGCCCAGCTACATTATAACACATATAGGAATGACGTCTTAGCAAAAGTTGTTCGGTCTGATGAGCATTTCCTGTTGACTTATAAAAACCGAAGATCAGAAACATCTGATGTGGAAATCAAAGCTATCACTAATTTCACTGTATATTATAAAATAACATAAGCTGGGAATACCTCCACGCGGTGAAGGCGGTAACAGTTTTGGACTGATTTTTGATGACTCTGGTATATATCATTGAAAATTTGACTCTACTGGTCAAAACTCCAATTTATTTTTTTTATTTTATCGAATAAATATGACTTTCTGCTTACGTTATTTGAGTGTTCAATTTTCTTTACACGGTAGCCTACCCGGTAACGCAGGGGAGCAGTCATTTAGATTTTTATTGATCAGGTATCTCTTTACAATAAAACTATAACCATGCCTAGAAAGAGGTCAAATCTTTCCCAATGTTCCAAAGGAGCTAAAAGATTGAGGATCATAAGATCCCAAGAATCTACCGAAGAGCGTCAGGAGAGACTTGATGCTGTTCGAGAACATCAGGCTGCAAATCGCTCCGTGGAATCCTCTTCAGATCTCGAAGCACGTCTGCGTTCTCAGCGTATTTACGCATCTACATCCAGGTCTTTAGCGACAAGTGGGGAACGTGATGCGCGACTGACCGCTGATCGTGAACGTCACGCATTGTCTCGCGAGTCAGAGACGTTCACGGATAGAGAATTGCGCTTGAGTTCTCAGCGTATCTACGCATCTGCTTCTAGGTTTCTAGAGACAAGTGCGGAACGTGATGCGCGACTAACCGCTGATCGTGAACGTCACGCATTGTCTCGCGAGTCGATGACGATCACGGATAGAGAATTGCGGTTGAGTTCTCAGCGTATCTACGCATCTGCTTCTAGGTTTCTAGAGACAAGTGCGGAACGTGATGCGCGACTGACCGCTGATCGTGAACGTCACGCATTGTCTCGCGAGTCGGAGACGTTCACGGATAGAGAATCGCGCTTGAGTTCCAAGCGTACCTACGCATCTGCTTCTAGGTTTCTAGAGACAAGTGCGGAACGTGATGCGCGACTGTCAGCTGATCGTGAGCGACATGCATTGTCTCGCGAATCGGAAACGTTTACCGATACAGAATCACACTTGAGTTCTCAGCGTATTCGCACATCTACTAACAGGTCTTTTGAAACGAGTGATGAACGTGATGCACGACTAACTGCTGATCGAGATTATCATACATTGTCCTGAACACGTACACAACAAAATATCACTACATAGTATAAAACAAAGTCGCCTTTTCTGTCCCTATATCCCTATGTGCGCTTAAATCTTTAAAACTACGCAAAGGATTTTGATGCGGTTTTTTCCAATAAATAGAGTGATTCAAGAGGAAGGTTTATATGTATAATACATGCATCATATACTAAGGCAACATTGCTAATTTTAGAGGTTTCTAACGTGATGTCGTAAATTAACCTATTTTTTTGGGCTTATTTAGCAATTTAGCAAAAACGCTGCCTAAACCCTACGAGTTAGATCAAATTAATGTATTACAGTATTGTACACCATAAAAAGGTCTACAAAAAAGTCCGCGATGGTATATGTTTATCTTTTAGGGATAACCCACATTAACAATTTTTATTGTTTACTTTTTACGTGAAAAAATGACTTATTTACGAAGCTATTTTAAGCAATACGGCATTAATCCTTATCGAATTAAGTACCTTAAATACAGTGTGCAATTAATATAGATCAATATGGTTCCTTACAGCATGTATATTAAACAAATATTTTCGGAGATATTACAAATTTAAAATTTGCGTTTGCGGCGGGCGGTACCGGTCGGACGGGGCAGTGCGGGGAGATATTTTATGCCCGTGCAAAGTCGGAGCGGGCCGCTATGTTTTTATATACAACGTTCATAGTTTTTCTGTAGTGTATTTAATTTAGTATCAGCATTGCACCCGTGCGAAGCCGGGGCGGGTCGCTAGTTCATAATCAGTTAGAAAGTGAGAGAGAAAGAATTGCTGGAGTACGGCATGAAGAGACAGCAGAAGAGCGCAACGAACGTTTGAATTCTGATCGACTTCGACATTCTCTGAACAGATTGTCGATATCATCTGAAGAATCGGATGTGTCTCAGATATAGCCGTAGGGCATGGCGACCTTCCTTGGGTTGATAAGGAACGGAGTGTAGTGCATTTACGTATACTCCTAAGACTGACTACGCCACATATTCCGCCATCGGACGTATGATTCAAAATTGTACTTTTTGAACGTCTCGAATCGTCTCGGGCATCCCGTTGGTTTCCCGTCCCCGGGCTCTTAGAATTCGACATCAGACGTTTCAGATCTTCGATTTTGCCGACCCCGTTGTCGCTAGCATAAGCAACAGGATCCGCGTACGAAGTCGCGGGCAGAAGCTAGTTAAATAATATGGGACAACCCCTGAGGCATACCGTATCCATAAGAAAAAGAATTTTCAAAATCGATTCATATTTGCCGGAGAAATCGCGTAACAAATCGCGTACATACTTAATGCAAATTTAAGACTTACACGGTTTTCTCATGAATGCCATTGTCAGAACTGGAACCAAATTAAAATGAGACCACACGGGAAGCACTAGCTCTCAAATAAATAAAGAATCAAAATCGGTTCACCCAGTCCAAAGAAATCAGGTAACAAAGATACAAAAAAAAAACAGACGAATTGATAACTTCCTCCTTTTTTTAAGTCGGTTGACAAATACAATGCGAGATCAGCATTAACTGGAAATGTATAGCTTGATGTGTAACCGTGTGTACCTAAATTAATTAGAAATGTAATATCTTGGTAGCTTTTAACCTCCGATTCCGTATCCCTGTCAGAGTAGGTATACAATTCAAAAACCTATAAATCTAACAACCAGTCCTGTTCCTTTGCTGTTCTCTCCCAGCGACGCCCTAACCCGAGGTCTGTAACCACTCAAGAGGTGCCCTAAGCGTGTTGTCGCTTGGTTTATAACTTGCCCTGGCGTTAAATCCTCTTTAAGGCACCGTAGGGAAGTCCGGTTAATCAGCCACCTTTGTTGACTTGCGTGATGCCATTCCAAAATATAGGAAAAAAAATGTCTGATAACGAGTCATAGGCCACATAGTGCACGACATCCCATATTCCAGTGTCAAATTCAGATAGATAAGATAATGGGACCGTCCGTACGTCTTTATACATGTGTGAAATTCAATCACAAAAATTGACATTTAATTGGCCAGTATTTAGTCAGATTAGATTGTGAAACTAAAATAACTCATGTACAGTCAAAAGCAAAAGTAGATGATCAAAATCAGAAATTCAATACTAATGAACGAAGTTCACGTCCGAATTGTGTGGCGTCGAAGTGATTCAAAAGTATATGATTGTCACACACAATTGGACAAACAGACACACCAAGATCCTATTAGGATTCCGTTTTTCGGAAGCAGGAAACCTTACTATGGTTTACAATATTTTGTACAGGTCTTTACCTATGAAGTTGCCGTTTTACAATACTGGTCATTTGAAACATAATTTAAGCTGGCAATAAATTCTAAATTCAAATGACTTTTTTTTAATTTTAAGGAATCATATTTTCAAATTCAGTCATTTGTTTATTGATTTTAACAAAACTGTTTGCACACGATAAAAAATACGAAAAGTTTGTTCACTTCCATACACCCGACTTCTTCAAGAAGGGCATTGAAAAATGACCACTGCGCTGGCAGAGATGCATCGATAGCATGGGTGCATATTTTGATTGATAGAAATAAAACATTTTTAATAAAAATTACTTTAACTTTCTGTACACTAAACAGCAATATCAAAGATCATCATTATCTTTCAAAAGTCCAATGATTTCAAAAGGAAGGATACGCCGATTAGAACATTTTAAACAAACGTTCATGGAACAAGCAAAAGTAGCGACATCTGTCAAAACTCAAATGGCCAATGCACTGGTGCCATTTGGTCGTGCGGTTGACCTGGTCAATGCAAAAATGCAATGCAAATCAATGCAAAAATCAAAATATTTTTTCATGGACAATACATAAAAATTAAGTAATAATTATCCAAACCTTATAATAAGTAAGATACCACATCGATATGCAACATTAAGGGGCTATTAAACGACTTTTACAGATTTTAAACTGACAATCACGTCAAAATGTGCAGTGTAAATGATTTGAAAAAAAATATATGTTAAACTAGTACATTCTCTTAATCACTTAGTAAGTGAATATTTTTAACTATATTCATATTATATAGTTTAATTAACACGTGAAGTTGTGTTTGACGCGGACAAAACATTGACAATCACACAAAATCTACCAGGTATAATTAAACGAAACTTACACCTTCTTACAGACAATTTTATTATCTATCTTTTAGTATCCGCCTTTTTTTTAATTTTGAAAGAATACTACTTTTATTTAATTTTTTCGACTAAACTTTGAGAGTTTTGGACGCAAAACTGATGCAGAACGGACGCAGTCTGCGTCCAAAACTTTCAAAATTTAGTCGAAAAAATTAAATAAAAGTAGTATTCTTTCAAAATTAAAAAAAAAGGCGGATACTAAAAGATAGATAATAAAATTGTCTGTAAGATAGTGTAAGTTTCGGATAATTATACCTGGTAGATTTTGTGTGATTGTCAATGTTTTGTCCGCGTCAGACACAACTTCACGAGTTAATTAAACTATTTAATATGAACTTAATAAAAAATATTCACTTTCTATATGATTAAGAGAATGTTCTAGTTTAACATATATTTTTTTCAAATCATTTACACTGCACATTTTGACGTGATTGTCAGTTTAAAATCTGTAAAAGTCGTTTAATAGCCCCTTAACATATTAAATCTGAACTTTTTTAATGATAATAATGATCAATTAAGTATCTAAGTACCTCTTCTATAATATTAAAACATGGTGAATATGGACTCAACAATTATTGTACCGATCGTGTCAGTAAATGATTTGATAGCGAAGACATTTGACGACCAACACATAAAGAAACTATAGCTAGATAAGAATCGTATGCATAAGGAGATCGTCTTGGGAACGGCACTCATTGTAAGGAGGGTCCTCTCCCTGAATTCCTAACTACCTTCAGCTTGAATCTAAGAGGTAAGGAAATAAAACACTGAATGAAACGAATGATAATGTTTAATGTAAACAATATGCAACATAACTCACACAAACAGATACTAAGAAATTTGGTTTCTACACTACAAGTTATCTTTTACAATTGAATCAATGAATTTTGTCCAGCGAATTTCAAACTCATGCACTAACTTGTCTTTTTCAGGATAGGAGCTGTAGTAGAGAGAATTCAAAGCTAATTGTTTTAGTAACTTGAGATCTGCGTAACGACTGGCAACAGCTACAAATGTAACATAAAAGTCGTGGGTCAACGGTTCAGCCTCCCAAGGTCCTGGGTCATCGCTCGAGAGCACTACAGGCACGTTCTGGCTCAAAAAAGTTGCTAAAGGATGATTTCTTGGGTCTTGAACGAGTTTTAGAACGCAATTTGATATAACATTTACTTCCAGAGCAATCTGTCTCTTCTTTACTTCTTCCATCAAGAAAGGATACTTTACTAATGCAAAGGCATGACCTATTCGTTTAGCTCCTAGGACTACGGCGTCGAATAAATTCTCGTCAGTACTAGTACCGTACCAGTTGGTTTCACCAGCGTGTAAATATAAGTCTAGGGACTTTCGGATTTCTGCCAGATCATGTACGAACTCTTTTAACGGTACTCCCAAGTCTTCCTGACCAACCAAATCAAAGCCTACAAGGAAATTCGGCATCGCAGCCTGAATTTGCAATGCGGTTTTTACATATTCACGTATTGTTGCTCTGTCTACTAGTCTCATTGGAGAGTAAATCAGTTTCGCTCCAAAGAAATCTGGATAATCTCTCATGAATCTTTCAGTAACTTTCTTGTAACTTTCAGCCGTCACTAGGGGGTCGTAAAAGTTCCCTTCCAAGTCATATAGTGACGGTAAAACACTTCTGATTTCAATGTACATAATTTGATCTTTCCTGAATTCTAGTAGTGAGTCATAATAATATTGTTCCCAAACTGGTTTGTAAGTCAACAGATATGAAGTAGCAGTAAAATATACCTGGAAATATTCCCAAACAGTATTGACATCGGTGTAAACTTCATTAGGATTATCAATCACAATAGTGAAATGTTTTCTCAAGTCCGCGTTGAATTTTACAACGTCATCGGCGTCGCTTCTTGCATTCTTCATAAGTACCCACTCAGTGGCGCAAGGTCCACCAGGATTATTTTTAGAGAAACGGAAGTCGATTTCTGAGTTGTCTTCTGTAAAACATACCCAGAGGTTATCCAAATACGTCAAACTCAGCAGGTAATCTGGACTTAATAGCGCCGTGTCGTGTATATGAAGTGCTGCCCCTTTCGGCATACTCTTTATTATTTGAAACAACTTCGTATTCTTCACCTCGTCCTTGTATTCGAAGAAATGCTTCGTCAGGTTAAAATATTTTGGGTGTAGAAAACCCTGCTCAATCTCTTCATTTTTTAGGTTCATTATTATTTCATTTGCCTTTAGTTCACTGTCACATAATTTTATTGAGCTTCCAACCATCATTGCAAGTTCTCTATCTATGAGATCTTGTCTATCTTCCAACACATTGTCGCTAATGCCCGCGTTAGCTATTATAACATTGGTTAACAAAAATATGGCTAGTGGCCACATTGTCACAGGTCGCGTTCCAAAACCGTACTATTCTTTGTAACAAGATTTATATGGCAAACTGATACTTTAATAGATAGCTGATACCTGTTACCTGTGATAGCTGTTACCTGACCCACCCTAAAAACAAACGAGTTTAAACCCTCTGTCTGTAACAATAAGGGTTATTCAATTTGTATGAGTTCATCTGACTAGCGCCACTCGATAAACAAATACAATAATAAAACAGACACGCAAAATTGATCTTTAAAACGTTAGCGTTAGGATATTTATAACTTGTTACGCAATTTTGATTTTTATGCAGTAAGACTTAAAGTTTATCTATCACAGTATTGTGTCATTTTAACATAACTTGTAAAAAGTGGGTAGTTGAAAGACAAATGCGTATTCATTGTAAAACTGGTATTCAAATCTTACTAAGGATATGGGTAGGAAAATAAAAAAATACCGTGACTATAACTAAAGCCAGTCTACGCACAACTGCAATGACTACGCGCGAACATTATCTATGTTGCCTTTCTAAATTGCGAATAGCCCACGCCTTTTTCAAGTTTTTAAATATAATCTTTGTAGCTTTATTAACATGTCTCAATTGAGTGATTATTTAAAACACAAAATAATCTATTTGCACGAGGAAAATATTGGCATCAGAGAGATTGCAAGGAGACTAAATATAGCAGTAAGTGTATTTTTCTAATTTTAAACCACGTTTTTATATCTTGCTATTCCTTGTGCCGTGACGTAAACAAACATTTTTTTATATACTTAAACGAAAAGTGACACCGTTTAATTTCTTTGTTTCAGAAAATACTGTGAGATTGTGGTTAAGGCGTTTTAAAGAAACAGGAAATGTTCAAAAGGATCCTCCAGGACCAACGACTAAGAACTTGTGGAAATTGGAGGCCGATTTAATAGTCGCTAATATTTGGAAATGTTACGTGATGTAATGTTGCCGACTGTGCGTGTTGCTTAGCCAAACACGGATATTTACTTCGTGCAGAGATGCTGTGGTGCAAAATTGGCTAACCAGTCAAGAAGGTGTCAAAACAATAAGTTGGCCATCTAAAAGTCCTGATCTGAATCCAATAGAAAACTTGTGGGGTCAAATGATTTTAAACTGAGATTCATCAGAAGTCAGGATAAAAGAAAATTTGGCGCAACTTGTGACTTCAACGTGGGAACTCATGAGAGGAAGTGATGCTTGCTGGAACATGGTGTGCAGTATGCGAAGCCGCTTGCAACAAATTATAGAAAAAGACGGTGCTCCACTTCGCTATTAAGACAGCATCACCGCCTGCAGTCAACAATACTTTCGTCAGTGTGTGTGTTAAATAATCTGTTGTTATCATAATTTCTAAGGAAGTGTTTCATACAATCATGCAGGTTCTTATAACGATCATAATATTTAAAACTAAAAATACTTTAAAAAAATCTAAAAAGTATGTATACATCAAAGTATTTAGTGCTGTTTTCACTAATATTTTATAAGTAGGTAGGTATGTATGACAGTAAGTTAATGTGGTGATGTTATTGTTATAAAATAGAAATATTATAGGTATATTTCTAAACATAATATAACATGTTGATTCACTACATTCAACACTTTGTAAAGCATGTAACTACTTACCTACTTAAAAAATAATAAACATGGGTATTTTATGGGCACTATTAAAACGAAAAACTGTTTTGTTGTCGCGTTAGCAACTTAAACAGAAAATTCACGCATAGCATAAGTAGTTTAGTATTCTAACTTCTTTTAAAATGTTGTAAGTAATTATTTTTTATTTATTTTGAATAAAATCTTTATCATTATCATTATTGTTTTTATTTTTTGTGGTTATTTGTATTTATATATTATTAATTAAAATCTACTTTTCTTAATCTAATAGAAATAGTATTTTCAATTCAAAAAACATAAATGAATATTGAAAAACTACAAAAAGTAAAAGGTCAGTTTCGAACTCGCTAATAAGTAGACTCCACTAGTTCAACCACTAGACCAAACAGACTTAACTAATATTGTTGAAATTAACAACTCCATCTTGTGACAAAACAGTAGTCACTATATTATCTACCTTATCGTTACGTGTTAAAGATTAAATTGGCATAACTATATTCTTTAATATATGCCTACCTTGAACAAGTCGTTCTAGTTCGTACGTATCAAATAACACTTATCTACTGCTAACTGCATAAGGTTAAAATTCGTCTAACTTTTAGTGGGTCAGATAATAGCTATCACCGACTGTACTTGTTGCTAAGATATGACGAAATAATCAATTCACTCGATGCCAACGATTTTTATTAATATTATACCTACTTGTATTTGTAGTATAAGCACTATTGCATTCTGCTGTTTTGCTTGTAGATTATGTGGTAGACGGAATGTAGGTGTCGAGTCAGCGAAATCTTAAACAAAAAAAAAAGGATATTCTAACATTTGCATGCATTTTATATTATAACATTTTAAGTATAAGTGCATTGGGGTAATTTATTTTATGACAACCGGGTATATATATTGTATTATTATTTCTACCATTGCGTACCATCTATTATGGATTACTATTATTTGCCAACAAGGGCACGTTGATATTTGTTTAAACCCGGCTAGTAAATTACCCTAATAACGCTCTTATATAAAACGCATGCTTTAATAACAACTTTATGATTTTTGCAGTCAGGATTACTTTAAAAAACAGGATCAATTGTGATGTCCTCACTTAGAAAAGCTCGTTTGTTCTAATCACGGCAACTCCTGTACGGATTTATGTGGTTTTCAGCAATAGAAAGAGGGAAAAAAAACAAAAACACATTCATGAATGAGTTTTATTTTTGATTCGATAAACAGATCGACAGAACCAAAATCTGTGTGTTGTAGTGAAAGTTTAGAATATTTATTAAGTACAATGGACAATAACTACAATAAGTCACGATCCAATTTATACGGTTGGGTAGACAAAGTTTGAACGTGGTCACGACATTAGCAGAACCAAACACAGCGATACATTGGTAGATCAAAAACCAGCAACCAAGTCTTAAGCTACTACTTTGTCTTTCATTACGATTCGTTCAGTGATTTTAACAGCCACTTAGGAATAAGGTAGCGTCCTATTAGCGAAAGAAAAATAAATTAATTGACTCATATTTATATTATTTTATAAAGAGGTAAAAGTTTGATTGTATGTAGGGGGGTAATCTCCGAAACTACTCAACTAATATAAAAAAATCTTTAACCGATGTTAAGCTACGTTATCTCGATCTAAAAGTTACGTTACCCTTGACGTCGAGTCGCGCCACGTCGGGTCGCCACCACGTTGAGTCGCCGCTACGCCACGTCGAGTCGACGGCGACTCGACGTTGTGCGACTCGACGTCAAGGGAATAAATGTTATCTCTGAGAAGTATAGGCTATTTTTATTATCACAAAATGAAAAAATAAAACAAATCCTTAAGAGCGCCCAACCCCATCGAACGAACTTCGACGCGAGCGTGATTGAAATTTGTTTTGTTTCAACCAACGCAAAGCTCGAAAACAAATGAGTGAGTGAGAACGCGATAACATCACTGGAAAATTGGCGCGCAGAAATTTTACAAAACTGGTTCCAGGACATACGTGTTTTTGAAAAAGCCTTACAAGATTTGAGTTAAAATGTTTGTAATTTAGAATCTCCATTACCTACATGTGCAAGGTTTCTATGAAGCTGTTTTTTTACTTTTTTAATGTATGAGTGCATTATGAACGGCCAAAGTTCAGATAAAATTGTGCCAAAAAAACTGATTTTCAGACGCGTTTACTGAATTTGTTTCTCAAAAAAGGCTTCATACAAACCTAGATTGAAACCACAAGATACCTGTGTTAAAAATGTTTGGAAAATAATTTGTTATAACGTCGTAATCGCGTACGAGCGTTTGTATGGGAAATATGACGGGTTAGGCGCTCTTAAGGCGCTTCTCTGACCAAATAACCTTGACCATACATTTCTATTTTGCCGCAGAATCGAAATTCACACAATTTTTGGGTTTTCTTTTTTGTTATAAAAAAAGAGAAACGATCTTTTAAAAAAAAAAAACGTGAATAATGAAGATTTTTAAGTTACCTATCTATTAGTGTAATTCTCAAATTAATAACACATCAACTTTACAAAAGATATATATTTTCAATTATTTTAGTCATTTTTTTACGGGGGATTTAGGTGTATATAGGGTACATAAAAAAATAGTAAGTACCTACGTGGTATGGTAATGTGATGATAGAATATTGAACATTAATAATATGCTTTTAGATGTGATTTATTTCTCCTAGTTAATGAATTAATAGCCCCTGAATAACGAATAAAAACGCACTTTTGGTCGGGGTAGCGCCTTAAAAATATTCACGCGGGAAAGAGCCAATCAATAATATAGAATCAGAATACACTCGGTCGTAATTACCCCAGCACTATTTACGCTCTCATTGATCGACCGCAATCTAGTTGCACTTTTAACAAAAAAGTAAAACTGTGACAAATCTATGACATTATTATGTATGTCGCGGTAATGTCGACTCTAAACAAAACTCGACAGAATTTCAGACCGTGACATTATCACGTCTTGGCAATTTTACGCATACAATGATTTTGTGTTAGATACATACGTCATTTTGTGTTAGATATTTACGTCAACTACGATTCTACCGATAATAAAAAGTGACGTAATGCAAAATAATATTTTAGCTTCATTGTTATAAAGCTGATTTTGTATACTTAAGCGAAATAACAATAATATTTGCACCAAAATATGCCAAGTAAAGTGCCATCATTAGGTGTACGTTTGATTTATGTTGTGACTAGCAACCCGACCCGGGTTCGCATGGGCCTATAGCCTTCCTCGATAAATGGACTATCCGACACAAAGATAAATTTTCAATTCGAACCAGTAGATCCTGAGATTAGCGCGTTCAACCAAACAAACAAACAAACAAACTCTTCAGCTTTATAATATTAGTATAGAAGTATGGATAATCCAATCCTATCCTAAAAGGAAGGATGGATAGCGTTGGTCAAGAACGTCAAGCCAGAAAGTCTGACAACCAGTCTTACCAAGGGGTATCGTGTTACCGAGTAACTGGGCTGTGAAGGTCCGATAGGCAGTCGCTCCATGTAAAACACTGGTATTCAGCTGCATCCAGTTAGACTGGAAGCCGACCCCAACATAGTTGGGAAAAGGCGACGCAGATGATGATGATGAGGAAGAATGGATGGATGGGTGTTTGTTACTCTTTTAGTTTAAATCCATGAATGTAAGTCGCTGAAAGGAGTTGTTTCAACATGTATGAAGCCTGGGCCCAGTCCTTGTACACCATACTTACAAATAGGGAAACACATTTTAATTAGTTCTCAACTGTCCAATTACTTATAAAATAGCTTTTTGAGCAGGTAAAACACAAGAACCGTCATAACGGCGGTAAGCTGTCATTTTGATTGATTAATGACGTTTGACATTTATATTTCTGATTTTGTGCGTCGTTTTGTGGATAACCAGGTAAACAGATGGGAAAGAAACGGTGTTGAATTCAAAAAAACGAATGGAAGGTTGTTAAAAAGAACTCCAAAAACTAGAAACAAAACGAGACGAAAGCACAGAACATACGAAAGAAAGTGACACTGTTGTAACACTGACAGCTGACAGTTCTCTTTCTATGATCAATGTTCGATCAATGGTTTATAGAGTAGCTAAATCTGAGTGACGCCATGTTGAAAATCCATGAAAATCATTGTAAAATATCAATTTACTACCATAACAGTATACATTGAAATTAATTATCTGTATTTTTCCCGGATTCTACAGAATTTTGTCTTTTTTTTTGAAGTAGTGTAGTGTATGTAGTGTCTAGGTAGTCTATGTAGTGTACCTACATAGACTGGGCCCAATATGGAACATGTCCTTTGGCACGCATATAGGTATTGATCTAGCTTAAAAAAGAACAGTTTTTGTCCAGATTTCGTGTCCGCGTAGGATAATTCAGGACTAAAGCTCATTGATAAGGTTCCGTACCCAAAGGGTAAAAACAGATCCTATTACTAACTGCCACACTCAGAAACGTCACTTAATAATAATTAATCATTAACTTTTAATTGACCAAAATAACTTGGAACGCTGTCAGTCCAAAATATGAAAGATTGAGAAATGTTTAATGTTGTTGACATGTGCCAAGTCAATATGTTGGTCAATTAAAGTTAATGATTTATTATTATTAAGTGACGTTTCTAAGTGTGGCAGTAAGACGTTGTCCGTCTTACTGCCACATGTGTCCGTGATAGCAAGACAGTTGAAATTTTCACAGATGATGTATTTCGATCGACTGCTGCGCAGCGTGTTGCGTGTTCGATTCCCGCCCAGGGTAAACATTTGTGTGATGAGCACTTGTGTTTGCCTTGTGTCTGGGTGTTGTTTATCTATATATGTATGTATTTACAAAAAAAAATGTATTTGTGTATATATATCAGCTGTCTGACACCCATAGTACAGGGTCTCCCTAGTTTGGGGTCAGATGGCCGTGTGTGAAAATGTCCCCACATATTATTATTATTATTTCTGTTGCCACTATAACAACACATACTAAAAACAGCATAAAATAATTCAAGGGGGGCTCCCATACAACAAACGTGATTTTTTGTCGAGCGAACGAGTCCGACTCGCACTTGGCCAGTTTTTTTTTAAGTCTACGAAGACGAACGCGAGAATAATAATTTAAAAAATAAAAAAAGAATTTAAACGAAACATAAGTACCTATTGTTACACATTATAGACTGAGAAAAATGGATTAACTCACTCGAAACAAGTCGGACGAACCCGGTTACATTCCTGAAAGGTACTTACTTGAGGGACTGATATAGATAACCAGTGCTAATTCGCTTTCGATGAATATGAAAATTATAACTCTTAATAAATAAAGTCGAAAATAAATAGCCCTAACCATATAGCTCTGTCTGTGTTGATATGCTTTGTGCTAATAATATTTTTTTTTATACTGGGGCTATATTTAATTTCACTGTGAATTAATCCGTTTTTCGCAGTCTAAAATATTATAAAGAATACGTTTTAATATTTTATTAAAGAACAGATTAATCTACCTTTATTTCCAGTACTTGATGTGTCGAATCCGTTACAGAACACAGTCACGGTACAAATGGTTGCCTCTCTATATACGAGTAACATTCGGTTTTATTATTAACCATTATTTTCTGCATACCTACATTTCATTTACAATTTGTGTACCAATGATTTAGTTATATTGCAAACATTGTAAATCAATATTTATATTTAAGTATACTAATATTATAAAGAATTACTTCTTTATAATATTAGTAGGTATACTTAAATAGTTTGTTAATTTTGACGTGACAACGTCTTATAATTCGATAGAGCCGGCTGCACGCACGAAAAAACATGACGTCATGCGGCGTTACGGCGTTACATGACGTCATGCGGCGTGACCTCGCTCTGCGGCGTTACCTCGCTCTGAGGCGTTCCAAGTGAAAAGTGAATGTGGTGTCAATTGTTTATAGCAACGATAATTACAGCGATAAAGGTAATGATTCTTTCGCGTTGTCACGTTCAACTATCGTCAGTAAACCGACTTTACAGACAACCAATTTTTTAGTTTTTTGTTTGTTAGTGAAAATCTCTAAAATTAATAGACCGATCACAATTTTTTTTACACTGATAAAAACCTATACTATAGCACACCCGCGACACTACATAGTTAAACGAAACGATATATTTGTATATACTAATATCGCACCCCCGGTGCGAGACTGTCACTTATGCAAAAAATGCATTATTGAGTTAAATATGTAATAACTGTCCTAAAGCACCCCTCTACTTGGTGCGATAACGTTACTTTCGTAGTACACATAGTTTCCGTATGAGGACGTGAGTGACATTGTCGTTTTGGCGAGAATCACGGCGATGCTGGAGCAACATCGTTTTATAAGTCAGTTGTGTGTGGTGCTTCCGAAAGTGCAAGTGTGTCTTGGAGCTACACTGTTACTAAGGTAATTGTGACATAATATTTTTTTGATTCTGGAGCAATAGTGACCTAAGATACAGTTGTGACATTATTTCCCCAATATTTTAAAATCTTTGAAAGTTTAGTTTTGTAACTACAATGACCCTTGTTGATAATTATGACTTTGTTTCTCCAATCCTTGTGTTTTTGTTGTTTGTAATAATGTCGGATATTTATTTATTTCAGTTCGGATTCGTTGGGAGGGAACTAATTGGGGTGATTGTAGGAATAATTTATTTATTTCGATACTTTACACTTATTTTCTGTTGTGTCTTGGATCAAATAAAATGCTGTCTCGGGAGAAAAAAATGGTATTATTGACACGTCCCACATCACCAATTGAAAGAGATGAACCCAACGAATCTTCATTTCCACCTTCAAGTACCAAGCAAGATGACAGTAACTCTGTTTTACCAACTCCAAACTCCCCAGCTAGTAATGCTATTATTGATGAAGAAAATTCACCAGTAGAACAACAATATGGGTTGGAGACCCATTACCATTACCCAGAATTCAAGAAGATATCTCTATCTTTTTGAATTATGGGTTCTGGGGGATATTTTTTCTTATCTGTATGAAAGAATTTCGAGATCCTCATAGCACCTATGTCTTAAAAATCGTCTTGCCATGCCCTTTAGGAAATTCATCGGCTTGTTTTTATAAATCTAAGCTAAATTGCTACAATTTCACGGTTTCCAATGCAAAAGAGCGAGAAACTACATGCTATTTTTGGCATGAAGGCTTGGGCAACAGGGGATATTGTGTGTATTCATATTTGATAGAAGTTGCTAATAAATTCTGGCTGTGCCGTAATTTTTTATTCAGATAATTGCTGTCGTCAGCAGAAAAAACAGATTCGTATTTGCAATTTACCACTTCGCAAATTCAATACAACAAAAGTTAGTTATGGTCATTTTAAAGAATTTTGACTTATTTTATTTCTTACGCCAATAACAGTGAATATTGGTGATTTAAAATAAAACTAACTAAACAATTTGATTTTATTTCTTTTTAACTCAGTGTGACAAAATTACAGTTATTATTTTTCGTTAGTGCCACAATGTCACTTCTGAGGGGGTTGGAAGGTTTAAAATAGTCGTATAGTATCTTTTTTACAATATTAAGTGGTAATTTTTTATTCAAAAGTAAGTTAAAAGTTGACGTTGTAGTACAAGCTATTTATTTTGTCTATATCTTGAATTATCATTATTTTTCGAGATGTCAAAGTTAAAATGCTTCTCCTGAAAAATTGCATTTTTGCATAAGTGACAGTCTCGCACCGGGGGTGCGATATAATAGACTGTACAAATACGTGGGTGTGTGTGCGTGTCTACGCGCCGCTCGAACAAATACGCAGTCTTTCCCAGAGCAGTCGTTTGACGCGGGGCGAGGTGAGGGAGGCGGAGCGTGTCGCTACTGTACGGTGGTACCTACTAATATTTGTACTGTGACTATAGGCAAGTGTACTAGGTTTTAACATAGTACTAGCTCTTTCTTCGAGACTTCGTACGCGTAGAATCAATATTTTTTTTATTGTAAAATATAGGGTGTCCTCTTGTTTCGCAGACAGAAACATACAATTTCGTTTCCCAGAAAATGTTTCATATAATATTTGGTTCTTGTGTTTTTATTTCGACTATTAATGTTTCAAAGACTATTTACCTACTTGAATGAAACATATTTCACAGAAATACAATTCAATAAATTTTTAATCACATTTTTTGTTTAACTAACTTATCAAACAGTAGAATTATTTTTTAACGAATACAATAGGTACGAAACTACCATTTGGCATGGGCAATTAGATTCAAATTTTATAATAAATGACGTTCAAAAGTGCCTTTTAATGGTCTAATTGAAATAAATGATTTGACTTTGACTTTTGACTTTGTTTGTTCGGTATATTTTTCCATGGAATTTATTTCAACGAAAATGTATATAAATAGACAATAACAAAAATATTGTCATAAAAAGTCAATATGTTGTGCTACAAAAGTAATAAATGACAGAAACGAACCGCTGCGAAACCGACTCCACGTAGTCCTGTCTGCCCTAGCCCTAGCCCGACACGGTTGGTGCAGTGGTTGAGCGATCGATTGCTGCGCTGCTTGTCGCGGGTTCGATTCCCGCACGGAACAAATATTTGTATGGTCTACAGATAGTTGTTCTGGGTCTGGGCCTCAAGTCTGCTATTACAATAGTGTCAGAATGGTCTATCATTGATTTTCATAATGACGCCATTATATTAGTAGATTACCAAACTTGTCAAAATCAACAAGTATGAAATCAATGATAGACCATTCTGACACTATTGTAATAGCAGACTTGAGGCCCTGGCTGTTTGTGTATGTGAGTTTATATGTTTGTAAACGCACCCACGACACAGGAAGATTTACTAGTATGGGGCAATGTTTAAAAAAAAAAAAAATAATAATAAAAATTAAATCCTCGTAGGCGCGGAGGGGCGAGACGGCCCGTAGGCTGAGGAGCAGGTGGCTTTAACGCCCGCCGCTGCGGCTGAGGCTGGCCGACGAAGCCGGCCAGTAAGCCGAAGCTGCGGTGGTGAACATGAATACCATCTGCGACGATAGTCTCGCGTGGGACCCGGAGCCCCGCAACGCCGAAGCCGTGACAGAAACCATGCCTACTACATGTGGCATGCTCGCGTGCATGATGCATGCTTGCTTGCCCGCTGCATTCTTGCTTGCACGCTACATTCTTGCTTGCATGCTGCATGATTGCTTGCACGCTGCATGCTTGCTTGAACGTACGCGCAGTAGGTTTTGTTAGAACTGAGACCCCTATTGGTAAAAAGTTTTGTATTAAACATAATAATATGATGCGATTATTGTTATGATGCATATGATGTGATTTTTCTAACATTAAACTTTATGTGAAACAAAAATCAATGAATTAAACATCTTCAAAGTATTCTGCGTATTGATTATTCTATAAATCGAAATTATGAGAAAAAAATATTATGTGAAACGAAATTCTATAAAACTATTAGCTATAAAACAACGTACAACCAAAATATAGTCTATAGCACACAGTGATAAAGTAGCTTTCAATTTGCGAAAGAATTTTTAAAATCGGACCAGTTGTTCCGGAGATTAACGCATTCAAACAAACTAACAAATTTTTCAGCTTTATTTAATTATAGTAAGTAAGATAATGTTTACCGGAATGTTAAGTTATCTACAATTACGTGAATCTATAAAACCACTCTTTATTTTTTTTATTATTACTAGGTACTCTGGATTTTCCCACTGCTGGGCAAAGGACTCTCCACTCTCCTTCCAACTCTCTTCTCTTTCTCTCTTGTCTTTTTCGAAGGAATCTAGATCATCCCGCCATCTCCGCCTGGGCCTGCCGCGATGTCGCTTGCCATGTAGAGGAACCCATTGGGTTGTACGTTTGGCCCAATGATCGTCTGACATGCGGCAGATGTGTCCAGCCCAATTCCATTTCAGCATGACAGCTTTCCGAGTGACGTCAGTTATTTTTGTAATGGAACGGATGGTGGTATTCCTAACCCGGTCTTGCAGTTTTATACCCAGAATACTCCGTTCCATAGCACTCTGGCAAACCGAAAGGGTACATAATACTTTGTTCCTTTATTTATATTTGTATATATAATATATATATATATTATATGTTTATATATATTTTATATAGGTATGTTATATACCAAACATTAAATTATGTATGTATAGTTTATATATTCGTAAGTTTATATCTTTTTAACTTTTTTAATATATTTTTTTTTTCATATGCACCTGCCATGTTATCTCTTCACCACCCTTGGTTGACTGGTAGAGAATGCCTAAGGCATTAAGTCCGCCTTTGTACCTTTGTGCATGAAGTATAAATAAATAAATAAATAAATAAAGGGTGGACCTCTGTTGATTTGTCAAAGACCATGTTTGTGAACCATATGTCAGGATGGGAAGAATACACACGTCGATGAGCCTTCTCTTAAGGGACAAAGAGTGCCTTTCCAATCTGCCAGACCTTTCCGAAATTAAATCAGGCAGGATTTAACACTAGCTTTTGCCCGCGACTTCGTCCGTGTGAATGTCGGTTATCGTGGATGCAGACGAATTCCCCAGGGTTCAAGCTAGCTTCATGCCAAATCGGTTAGTATCTATATATCGGTAATCGAAAAGTGTAAAGACAGAGTTACTCGACGCGAGAGAGACGAGGACGAAAAGCTAGTGTCCAATCCAGCATGATTTCCTCGAAAGTTCAGGTAGAGTAGGTAAAAAAAAACAAGGAGTGGTTTTAATGATTTACGTAATTGCAATTTATCATTACGGTAAACATTATTATCTTACTGTAGAAATCTTGAACGTGTTAAATGAACCGATGAGATGATAATTGTAATTAATAATGTATACGTATTACCAAAGTTTCAGATTACGAAACAAAAGTCAGATATACCGCGCGGAACATTGAGAGTGAAGCCAAATAAGCAAATACAAATTCAAAAGCGAATAGCTACAATCTCGTGATTGTATTCGCTTTTGAATTTGTATTTGTATTTTTATTTGTTTTTTTTTAACGATGCGGCGTTTCGTGCTATACTGACTTGTGTCAGTACAGCACGAAGGGCGTTAAAGGTATTCGTTTTTTAATTTGTATTAGCTTTTTTGGCTCACTCTCAGTGTTCCGCGCGGTCTATCTGCCTTTTGTTTCATAATCTGAGACCTAAGTATACAAATCTCGGACCAATAAAAAAGATACAAATATTATTGAAAATAAGATTATATCAGTTTTAAATATAGATAATATCTTAATTGTGAAAGTTCAGTAATCTATGTGATAATTAGATATTAGAAATACACTGCTACAATATCTTGCTGCGCCCTAACAGTGTCATGTACTCAGTAGTTTTAAGCCTCTATCTTGTAAACTATGGTTGTCTACATTGTACATTAAATAAATAAACAAAAAAGAGGTAAAGATTGTAAGTTACGTTAGTGAGATACCTCTTACATCCATGTAAGAGGTAGATAATCTCCGAAACTGCTCACTTGATTTAAAGACTTTTTTTTCTGATAGAATGTTACACTATTGGCGAATGTTTGGACGAAGTCGCGGGCAGAAATTGGTTATCAATGAAAACTATGACAAATTGGTAAATAGCTATAACTATTCTTTGTCAAATTTTATCAAATCAAATCAAACGATTACTTGATATAAATACATTGTATTTATAAGCGTAAATAATTTCATTGTGTAGGTTGGTGTAGTGTGGTTGGTGGTGGTTTAAAGTAAATAAGTGGTTTATGTAGAAGGAAACCACAATCCGTCCGTCTGGAAACCCAAATACGCGAAGCAATTTATTTCGATTACTTACGGAGCTATTACTTACTTAGTCCGTATGGTGCCGGACGTAAAGAATAGCACCATCCCATATCTTCCCGTGGGTGTCGTAAGAGGCGACTAAGGGACGTACCAGAGAATGGGCAGCAGCGTTCTCTGTACATTTGTAACAACCATACTGCGATCGCCAACCCGCCTGCCAAGCGTGGCGATTATGGCAAACCCCCCCCTTGGGGGAGGTCTATGTCCAGCAGTGGACGTCTTTCGGCTGAAATGATGACTTACGGAGCCGAAACATGTGCAACACTCACACACACCGTGGGCCTGGTCCGCAAATTCAAGGTTGGTCAGCGTGCTATGGAGAGAGTGATGCTCGGGGTTTCTCTGGTGGATAGAATTTGCATAAAAGTCATTCGCCAGAGAACCAAAGTCACCAACATTGCGCGTCGAATCAGCACGCTGAAGTGGAAGTGGGTCGGCCTTGTCTGCAGACGGACTGACGGTGGATGGAGGAGACACGCTTTATAGTGGAGACCGCGTTTGGGCAAGCGTAGTGTGGGACCCCCTGCGGTACGATGGAACGACGATTTTAAGAAGGTGGCTGGCAACCAAAGAGAATATAAGCACCTTTGCTGGCAACGGATGGATGCCCGCGACCGGGTGGGTTGGCGATCTCTGGGCGACGAAAACGTTCAGCAACGGATGGATGCTCGCGACCGGGTGGGTTGACGATCTCTGGGCGACGAAAACGTTCAGCAACGGATGGATGCCCGCGACCGGGTGGGTTGACGATCTCTGGGCGACGAAAACGTTCAGCAGTGGATGGCAGTAAGCTGATGTCAAGAAGCTGACCGAAGGAAGCCTTATAACTGTTAACCCATTCGCTGCCAAAAACTGGATCAAACCAGTATTTCGATATATTTCCTCCGCAAATTTGCGGCACACAAAGCATTAATTACCACCAACGAGTAAAGATATTCTGAAATGGGCTCAACCATTTCAGAATGTCTTTACTCGAACAACGTAAAACTTGTCAGAACAGATAGGTACTTTTACTTATTTTTTTTAAAGTATTCACAATTTAGTTAACGTTGTCTAGTTACTAGCTCAAATTAACATGACTAGGTACCTATCTGTTTCGCTTCGACTACTAGAACTAATCGTATTTATAACAGGTTTTCTTTTTTTTAAAGAACGTTGCATCACATTAGGAATTATTCTTATGTCGTGGATGCATTTACAAACATATAAACAGCCAGGGGCAGACCCGGAACAACTATCTGTAGGCCATATAAATATTTGGTGCCTTATTTTATATCAGCTGTCTGACACTCATAGTACAGGGTCTCCCTAGTTTGAGGTCAGATGGCCGTGTGTGAAATGGCCCCACATATTATTTTTATTATTTATTCCGTGCGGCAATCGAACCCGCTGCGTGTCGCAGGTCAACAGTCAATCGTTCAACCACTGCGCCAACTATGTTGTCGTTTATAACAACTACGTCATGAAGTAACTTGGGCTCGACAGTTCCCTGAAACAGGATGATAAGAGGATACTATAAAATTAATGAACGTTTTTGGTCATTAACTGCTGGCCTCCTACAGAAGCTCAAAGTCACGCAACGAGCCATGGAGACAGCTATGCTCGGAGTTTCCTTGCGGAACGAGGAAATTCGCCGAAAAACTAAGGTCGGTGACCTTATAGTCTTTCGGCGACATAGCTCTTAAAATATTCAAGTTGAAGTGGCAATGGGCCAGCAACATCAAAGTCAAAGTCAAAGCATTTATTTCAATTAAACCATTTTCAGGCACTTTTGAATTGTCAAGGTGTCGGTCAGTTAGTCAGAAAGTTGAAGCTAGATGCTCGTTCCAAAACGTAAGGTAGGTTGGAGGTATGGAGAAGAACGAGCAAGAAACTCCACGGACACTCTTTTAAAATCAAGTTTTTACAAAATACTGCTTGCATTATTCTTGTTGCTTCTATATGTGAAAACAATCAAGGTAATCTAGCAATACAAAATATAAAAAATAATCAAGATAAAAGCCAAGGCAGTTAAGAGTTGACCAATCTCCACTGACAGAGTCCGTTCACGAACACCATTCAGCTCAACCATTTTGGAGGGAGCCGAATGATCCAACACACGCGCCACCAGCAGCGAACACACGCGCCACCAGCAGCGAGAATCGCTCGAAGAACCGATAACCGATGGGGAAGAAAGGTTCTCGAGTGGCGACCACGAACCGGAAGACGCAGCGTTGGTAGACCTCTCACCAGATGGACCGACGACACCGTCAAGGTCGCGAGTAACCGGTGGATGCAAGCGGTGTTCTATGGGGGAGGCCTATGTTCAACAGTGGACGTCTTTTGGCTGATGATGATGATGATGATGATGATGATGGTGATGATGATGAGATGGACATTTACAGCTACACGTTGACTAAATTTGACAAATACGTTCTGTGTGTGTATTCTCATGGAGATGGGGCTCGTGGCTAAGTAAAAGCCGTACGGATCGATCGGTCATGGTTAAGCTATGCTTGACGCGGTCAGTCCATGGATGGGTGACCATCTATTTCATACTGAGATCCCTCCGTGCCTCGGAAAGCACGTAAAGCCATTGGTACCGGCTGTTATTCGAATTTTTCGTCGGTTTAGCAGTCGTCGAGGGATTTCGTGTTACTCAGTAACTGGGTCGTGGAGGTCAAACAGGCAGTCGTAGCCTTTTTTAGGGTTCTGTAGCCAAATGGCAAAAAACGGAACCCTTATGGATTCGTCATGTCTGTCTGTCAGTCTGTCCGTCCGTCTGTTTTTCCGAAACGATAAGAACTATACTGTTGAAACTTGGTAAGTAGATGTATTCTGTGAACCGCATTAAAAATTTCACACAAATATAGAAAAAAACAATAAAATTTGGGGGTTCCCCCCCATACTTAGAACTGAAACTCAAAAATTTTATTTCATCAAATCCATACGTGTGGGGTATCTATGGATAGGTCTTCAAAAATGATATTGAGGTTTCTAATATTATTTTTTTCTAAACTGAATAGTTTGCGCGAGAGACACTTCCAAAGTGGTAAAATGTGTGTGTGCACCCCCCCCCCCCTGTAACTTCTAAAATAAGAGAATGATAAAACTAAAAAAAATATATGATGTACAGACGCCAGCACATCAAGCTACTATATACAATCTGTCATATTTCTTTAATCGATTTTCAACTTTATAGTTAAAGAATAAGGTTCAAGATTGATTGGGAAAATGTGACAGTTTCGGGTAGGTTGACCTGCTGGCGTCTGTACATTACCATGTTAACTTTCACCGAAAATTGGTTTGAACGAGGTCTAGTAAGTAGTTTCTTTTTAATACATCATAAATCGTAAACCGCAATTTACCTTACTTGCTGCTACGGAACTCTTCATGGGCGAGTCCAACTCGCACTTGGCCGCTTTTTTCATCTATTGATAGGCATACGTCTGACCACTATCGCCTAGAAGTAACCTACTCAGTCTTGACTTGACTTGACTCCCAGGTAGTAGCTATCAGGAAACACAGACTCGGGCAGGGAATTCCACTCCTTAGCAGTACGCACAATGAATGTGTTCCCAAAACGTTTTGTGCGTGTGGGTGGGATGTCCACCACCAGCTGCATCCGGTTAGAGTGGAAGTCGATCCCAATAAAGTTAGGAAATGGCTAGGCAGATGATATGGCCCGTGTGTGTGTTTTGTGACTCACAATAGGATCTCTAAACAATGGTCTCTTATAGTTTCAATATTTGTAAATATGTCAACACTATGGACATAGCTGTCGTAACTTTTAATACTTTATTTTATGTGACATGTGTGATCTTTGATCTCAATATTCTGCAGATGAAGTCGCGGAAAAATAGCATATGTCCTTCCCCAGTGTTCAAGCGTTTACGTATTAAATTAAGATATAGATTAAACTAGATTTTGTCTAGTCTTTAGATTGTCCTATGGAGCCGGACCAACATGTATCCAAGCATTCTTATCTTGTATATGTATAATCCTGTAAATTATAATATGCTTGTTTACAAAGTGTATCTTTTAAATTTTGTTTCATTTAGTTGTAATTATATCACAAGGTATTTTGTTATTTAACACAATACCCCATAGAAGATGTGTGTACTTTAGATAATCTAAAAAATGGTTGTGCTATTTAATCTTTATTTCTGGTATTGAAATTATGTCTATCACTTAATTTACTAAAAAGATGTATATTTTTTCTTACATACATAATATTTTTATAAATTAATTGACAGGGCGCTGTCATAATATTAATCTTTTTAAACAGTTCCCTAAGAGATTCGCAGCGACGTAGATTATAAATGGCTAAAGTGGATGTGGACTTGACACCATCCCGTTATACTATACTAGGTATACTATAATATACATACTCCCCTTTTTAAGAAACACGCAAAATAAAAACTCCTTAAAAACAAAAAGAACAAACTGAAGCAAAGATCTCACAAAACCGTCGCACCATTATTTTAAAAACATACACGAGACGATTTATTATAAAGAAAAAGTCCTAAAACTCGGGTGTGCATTACAAACATCGGTAAAGTAAAAAGGGGGTTCGCTTACAAAGTTGAAAGAAAAATAATAAAATGTGAAAGGCCGCCATTGCAGACTAATTTCCAAGCCAAAGGGTTGGATGGATTAAGTGGCACTTTAAAGTACCGCCCTGTAGTTGAAAAAAAAACATGGCTGCCGTGACGTCATGTATGTTGGAATGGGGAACGTGTCACCTATCCCTTTAATCTTCTAATTGCGGTTACTCGTTAGATGGTAGATGTTTTAGAAATATTTTCTACTAAGTGATGTTGTCTTTCGTGGATGAAAATGCTGGTTATTATTATAAAGTACCTACGTAATAGCTATTGCATCCTACCGTAAAATTACTAGATTCTCTTGGAGAATTGCGATGACATGACATAATTATGTAGTAAGTATTCAAAATTTTTTTTATAAGACGTTGCCTCACACTAATTTAACTTTTTATCATTCGTCTTTTCGTTAGTCATTAGAAAAGTTTTTATTTTTCACTTTTTAGTGCCTCCTTATCACCTAAATCCATTAAAAAACGGCAACGCAGTTATAACAGAGATTGAAAGTCCTCCAAAGATGGAAGAAACGAAAGCGTCTTCTGTGTATATTTTTTTTTGTTTTTGTTGATTGCTTCATTTCGGTTTTGCGTTGAAAAAAATTTAGTTGTTATATATTTAGTTATATACTAAAACCTTCTCCAGAGTGTCATGCTCTGCCGCAGAGCCACCATTTTAGAAACCGACCAAATATGTCTTAAAATGTACGTACATAATGTACGTATACCATCGCTGTACGTGCATTAGTTAATGATAAAATAGACAATGAGTGTGGCTCTGCTGCAGAGCATACTCTCTAGCAGAGCCACCAAGAACATGTACTCAGGAAATATAAACGCTGATGTTTTTTGATGAAAACTGTTGTACGAACAGTGTTTATTGCGTACGTGTTGAACACTATCATTTTTAGCATTTATTTTAACTTTACTAAAATGTTCATAGAAAATGCCTGGTAATTTTTTCACACCATCTTAATGAAGTTCGAATACTATTCAATTATGCATTTACCGTAGGTAGCCAGCAGTGGAGAAGTTAAAAAAAAAATGTAACGATACTCCAGTGCCAGTGGCGTCGTTGACAATTTTTATTTCAGTAAAAAGAAAGACGAAGGAAGGATTTTGTGTTGTGATTTTTCATTCTATTCATTTTTCATTCAGCTTCGTTGTGTACCGATTCCTAAGATTTGCAATGAAAGAGAATGATCGTGTCGTTAGAATGAAATATATTTATTGGTCGCAACTGACGAAACGTGTACCTAGGTAAGCATGACGGGTGTATTGATGCAGAAATCAATCCATACTTCCATAGTCTACTACTAGTAGTTACGACTTTATTATTACTAGGTAATTAACTACTAATATTAGGACTTACTACTTTACTACTAATATTTAAGTGCGAAAGTAACTCTGTTTCGCTTTCACGATGAAACGGCAGAACCGATTTCGACGAAATTTGGTTATGAAAATAGCTTGAACCCTGGGGACGGACATAGGCGACTTTGTAATCCGCGATAACCGACATTCACTCGGGCGAAGTCGCGGGCAAAAGCTAGTCCATACTATCCATACTTCCATACTAATATTATAAATGCGAAAGTAACTCTGACTGTTACGCTTTCACGATGAAAGGCTGAACCGATTTCGATGAGAGGTGGTATGAAAATAGCATGAACCCTGGGGAAGAACATAGGCTACTTTTGAATCCGCGACTACGTCTGCAACCGCGTTAACTGACATTTACGCAGACGAAGTTGCGCGCAAAAGCTAGTATGTCATATATGAAACTAGCTGATGCCCGCGGTTTCACCCGCGTGGATGTTTGTTATCGCGACCAAACGTAATCATGAAATTTTGACCCTTCCCGCAACCCATTCCAGGGATAAAAAACTTGAGAGGTGTCAAGGGACACCCGGATGGAACGAAGTTCCTTTCGATTAATTAGTGAAGGAATTGTAATAAAATTTTATTTTTTTTAAGTTATAATAATATTTTTTTTATTATTAACAAATATAATGTAATTAAAAGACAATTTAATTAAACGTGCCCGTTTATGTATCGAGCGAAATGGACTCCATTTTGAGCAGTTGCTTCGATACAGGGAAGTGTAAATTTTATACCTAATAGGTAAGTTTTTTAATTAAGCCAAAGTTGATTAAAACTGTGTTTGTGAGTAGCTCTAATTTATTTAAATAGGTTACCTATAGCACCTATAGGTACCTACGCCTGCCTGCCTTTCTTTTTCTAGCAAAAGAGTACCTACTCACTTACCTACTTACAACTACAAATAATTCGCCAATGATAATAATCGTTTATTCGTTTATTTAATACAACGTCACATTTACAAATACTTATCAATATACAATAGATCGCGATTGCATATTTGCCTGAACTAGGTTAAACCTGTGCTTCAGGCTAGAAAGTGCTTACTATTTGTTATAATAAATTAACGCTAAATTACAATAAAACTTAAAATAAAGTTACCATGAAGACATATATGACAAAGACAAAAAGAAAATTAAGTACCGCGTGTTTACAATTTTATTTACTTATTACGAGTAAGTCTTCTGTCTGTTCATAAGAGGTAGTTTTTAAATATTGAAATATAATTTTTTTACAGTTAAAGTAGTTTAACTTATAAATACTAAGTTCTCTATTTAATTTATTGTACAAAAATGGTCCAAGGAAAGAAAAAAACCTTTCTACAAAGACATGTTTTGAGGTCGAATTTGAATTGCATACAATATCATTTCTTCTCTTGATAAAAGTAAGTACCACTACCTACCTAGGTACTGTAACACTTGGACTACACTTGTACCGTGTACGAACTATCGTGAGTCTAAGCTACGTTAAATGAAAGGTACGAATAACTCGTAGAAGATTATATTAATCAGATAAGCGAGAGGAAAACTTTAGGTAGCCCGCAGCTCTGAGCTTAGCCGGGCCTAACTGACATCACATGTCATAGTATGAAAACTATCCTCCTACATTATTCAAATATATTTCCAGAAGGTTCTAACCATAGACTAAATAGTTATGGCTTCATTACATAAAGCCTCTCTGCTGGGCAAGTCTCTACATCAGCTACGCCCCCTTCACGAATAAAAGGGACTAGTAGCTTTTATTCATGTTCTGAACGTTCTGGACACCAATACTAGTTTACGAAGTAATTGACTAACTAACCTAACAACTACCTAAACCTATAGTAAAGTCCCTGCCTATGTGTGGGAAACAATGGGTCTGCCTCTCTTGAGGTGGCTTAACTCATGACGTACGACGTTATAACATTTGTATGGAAATAGAATAAAAACAATAGATGCGACCGTGCATCAGCTCAAATACAACGACATCATGTTTAAACCTTGCATAAATAAAACCACACTAAAACTTTATGAACAGCCCACTAGATAAATGACATGGCCAAATCCATGTCCTCCTTTCTTGGTGGCCTATATTTCTTCCTATACGAGGTTTACAATTAAATTAGAAAAAACTTAACTCGAAACAAACTTTGTTCACTTAATAAACCATGCGTGTCATCGACAGCTTACGCAGAGATTATACTCTGTCAGCGTAATTGGTTACGTCAGTGAACGAGGCCTGTTGGACTTCTACGCTAACTACATCAAACAATCTACTAAGTAAAAAAAAAGAATAAGATACACGTTTTTGTACTTCAAGAAATGTGGGCACCATTCACCCATCAGTCTTCAGCTCGTAGTAAATATGAAAATACAAAAAAACACGCATTGTTATCACGTCGAAATATTTCTAATCACATACATAACAATACACCTAGCATCATTTGTCCGTCGTGACTGACCTAAATAACCGTGGTAACTATGCCATGCTATGTGGTGGTATTTGTCATTTTATTAATTATTGGTTGTTATACAGCAGTATAACAACCAATAATTAATAAAATGACAAATAATACACAACCTAGAAATATTATTGACAAAAAGTTTATATTTAATTACTAGCTGACCCGACAGACGTGGTCCTGTCCCGATCTACGGGGGATGAAAAAAGGGTGAAAAAAGGGGATGAAAAATAGATGTTGGCCTATTCTCAGACCTACCCAATATGCACAAAAAATTTCATCAGAATCGGTCAAGCCGTTTCGGAGCAGTACGGGAACGAAAACTGTGACACGAGAATTTTGTATATTAGATATTAAATATCTAATATACAATTGTCGTAACCTACATATGTCAAGAATTTTTATAAACAAAAAGTTTCAATTCAATCGTATCCATAAAAGATATTATGATACAAAACTGTTTAGAGCTAGCCATAAAAATTAAAATAAAATCATCTTTCAAAAATTGACAATAATAAAATTTACCTAAAGGAGAGTTCATACTACCGAATTTTTTCTTCATCAAAGCTAGTCGTAATAAATTATTTTTAACCGACTTCGACGGAATGAGGTTCTCAGTTCGACCTATATATTTATTAATATATTTTATTTTTATTTTCCTATTCTTCGAAATTAATAAGGATTTAAAACTCATACGTGTTACCTATATATTTATTTATCACAGCAGGTTGCGGAACCATATTATATAATTTCACATCACGCGTGACCTTACTATTCGCTTCAATATAACTTTGGTTATCCGCGACGACGACGCTGACGATGTCTCGCGACGACTCGACGACAACATTTTCGTCCACCTCAACGAATGCCTTACCACTCGTCTTGCATTCTACCATCACCAAGTTCTCTTCCCGAACGTCAGTGACAACACTATCTTGTACCTGCTGGTACAAAACATTAACTACTTCTTCTTCTTTCGGCACCTCGACATCAGGTTGCTCTGAAAGATTTCTACCTAATAAAATAATCGGACCGGACTGACCCGATTCATCCTTCTCTTCCTCGTACTCTGGGGGGGATGAGACAGACTCCTGTGCCTCATTTTCATCTAGGCTGCTCTCTGGACAGCTAGACACAGCAACCACATCTTTTTCAACACTGCCTGCTTGGCAGCCATCTTTTCCATTTCTATGGGAAAATGAACCATTAATATCCACAGACTTAACTTCTTTTGCCGATTCCACTACTGGAATTACGGCTTGCTGCTGTAAGAGTTGTTGCTTCTCTACAGCGGGCCCGCACTCGGAGAATTCCTCCCTCATCTTGTCGCAAATATCTGTGTAACTGGTGTTCTTTTCATATATATGTATATGTTTGAAAAAACCATACGCAATGCCTTTCAAAAAGAATGGCAACATTGTTAAGTAATCGCATTGACGCCATTCTTTACTGATGGCAACCGCTTCAAACTGTTCGATAAAATCATCGAATTCCATACCTTGAGTGCCATGATAGTAGGGCATAATCTCACCCGGAAACAATTCACGAACAACGATACATCGCGATTTATACACCAACACTTAATAAATTGACACAGATACTTCTCTGTATTTCCTATGCGTGCAAGAAAAATCGCTCGTCTGCACTGCACTTTATAATATGGAACGCTTTTAATTCGCTCCAATATTTTCATAGAAAAGCCGCCATTCAACTAATAATGAACTCTATTTGACAGTTCCAACGATTCAATTTTTCTGTTCGAATTGTCTGCGTTTGTGAAGTATAGCAAAAAGTGTCGTGACAACTTTTCGTAAGAATTTTTTCCGTCTAGCCCCCTTTCACAACGCGCGATAAGGAACTTCGTTCCAAAAGTAGCCTATGTCTTATTCCAGGCTATAATCTATCCCTGTACCAAACAGCCAGATCCGTTCATCCTTCGTTACGGTTAGAGCCTGATTGAATAACAAACATCCAAATATCCAAACATCTTCACAAACTTTCACATTTATAATATTAGTACGAAGTAGGATAGGACTAGGAGGTAGTAGGCGATTGCATCAAGCAAAGCGAGGCGCTTGAATTTTATTCTCGCGTCAATTTAAGTATTAAAATGGATATAGTATGTTATCCTTAACAGATAGACATTATGCCATATAAGATACACAATTCCAAGCATTCTTGCGGTTTCTTTACAGAAGAACTCTCGGTTACTACCCCTACCTCTATCCTACCAAGTTCCTCTTAGGATGTCTGGGATATCATATGCTGGAGACCAGAAGGGCATGTGACCAGGTAGGCGTTATGGTCAAAATATTTAAAAGTATGACGGATGCTCCTGACATTCATAATGAGCTGATTCGACTCTACACACCGAGCAACTATCTCAGTAGCAGAAAACATAGACTGCTAGACGTGCCTTCGTGTGGGACTGCAGCCCGTGCTGCGTCTCCCGTACCGCGCGTGTTGACCGCACTAAATAAGCTCGTGGAAGCCAACCCGGACTGCGATATATTTGATAGTAAATTCGCCAATTTAATGGTTATGTGCCAACAGTTTTGTGAGGAGAATATTTAATTCTTGTTATTACCTACTTGATATTTTATTACTTCATATTTTATGTCAACCTTGATTTATGTAATTGGTTTTGTAAGCCGTGTAAATCATATAAATATAGGGTGACTGGTAATTAGTGTACGATACATAAACACGTGATTGTATTCATGATAACAAATAACTTTCCTGAAGAAAAAATGTTTTTTGTACTGGTTTACTTTAGGTCACAGGAGCGCGCGCGCGTGAATTTCATACGGTTGTTGTGTGATTGTGATAAAAGTGAACCAGTACAAAAAATATTTTTTCTTCGGGAAAGTTGTTTGTTATCATGAACACAATCACGTGTTTAAGTATCGTACACTAATTACCAGTCACCCTATATAGATAAATAAAAAATAAATAAAAAATACATCATTTTGTTTTATCTCAGGGTTTAGGCAGCGTTTTCGTTGAAAGCTCACAGACGGCTTATTTGTTTCCAACACCTCCAACAAATATCATTATATTTTAGCAGATGTATACAAAAACTTGACAAATTACCTATATACTAAAACCTTTCCCGAGAACCACTCTGAAACAGCATGAAAATCGGTGAAGTAGTTTTTGAGTTTATCGCGAACAGACAGACAGACAGACACGGCGGAGGACTTTGTTTTATAATATGTAGTGATGAAGAATGTACGAGTAATAAACTTGATTGTGCCTAGAGGTTAACTGTCTAATAAGCAGGCACTAAAGTGAAACAATATCCCTCTCAATCTCCTGGAGATTTCGTTAAAGATAAGAGGTGAAATTCAATATACTTAAACACTGCCGACTACGATACATGCATAATTAATTGGTATTAGAACTTCATTAAGAGGGTGTGATTACAAAAAAATGTAACCGACACCCCCGTCATGGTGTCGTTGACAATACACAAAATTACCAGGCGTTTTCTATGATCATTTTATTAAGTTGAGATAAATGAAACCACTGGCTATAAATGATAGTGTTCAACACGTACGCAATAAACACTGTTCGTACAACAGTTTTCATCAAAAAACATCAGCGTTTATATTTCCTGAGTACATGTTCTTGGTGGCTCTGCTAGAGAGTATGCTCTGCAGCAGAGCCACACTCAATGTCTATTTTATCATTAACTAATGCACGTACAGCGATAATGGTATACGTACGCTCACCAAAGGAGATAAGTATCCATGTCGCCGGAAACAGTTGAAGTTTACTTAGAAACCGATAGGTTTTATGAATAAAATAAAATACAATTTATAGAGAATAAACAGTTCAATGATTTAATAAAATTTCATTTGAAAGCCCCCATTGGTTTCTAAGAAATCTTCAACTATTCCCGACGACATGGATACTTATCTCTTTTGCGTACTGTACATTATGTACGTGTGACGTACATCATTAAGACATATTTGGTCGGTTTCTAAAATGGTGGTTCTGCGGCAGAGCATGACACTCTCCAGAACGTAACAAACACTTTTCTGAAAACCGCAACAAAATCAGTTCGGCCAAACGTGAGTAAATCGCGGACAAACATACATACATACATTTACATACATACAATCATACACACATACAAACATACGGGTCGAACTGAGAACCCCCTTTTATTATGTCGGTTAAAAAGTATCCTATATCCTTCAGGATTTAAACTATCTTCATGCCAAATTTCATCAAAATCGGTTCGGCCGTTTTGTCGTGAAAACGTAACAGACAGAGTAATTTTCACATTTATAGTATTAAAATATTAGTAAAGTATGCAAGTATGAATTAGGACTTACCTATGTATTTATTTTATGATATCTATGATATTTGTTCTCAAGTTTCTGGTTTCTGTTAAATACACTAGACTTCACACCGCAGTCGTATCATTTTCAGGCGGTTTTACAGATTCAGAACTGTGCAAATGCACTATTAATTTGTTGTAGTTTAATTACAAATTAGTGAGAAAAAAAAAATTGACGATCAGTAAAGTTGCTACGAAATAAATGTCTGTACTTTCCTTTTGTTAATTTCATTAATTATACCTCTCTTTAGTAGATATATTTTCAGGTATTTGTCATATCTAGTAATGGAATGCTAATTCAGGCCTGTTCGAGCATAGGTAGGGTAAAACACCCAGTGATGAGCCTGTTCAATCTTAATTTTACTTTAAATATTTCAGACTAGTTTCTGCAAGTGACATAACCCGCCTCGAACTCAAATATGGATAAGTACCTACATACAAAACATAACATGTTTTTTTTTTAATTAGACCATTACCCACTTGCAGAGATTTACAGTTACCCGCACGTAAGTTGGCAAGATATTTTGTAGTGGGGGAAGTTCGAGCATGTAAAAATGTATGAAATTGTACGTGCTCGATCTTCCCCCACTACAAAATCTCTTGCCAACTTACGTGCCGGTAATTATACCTCTTACAAACAAATAAAAGAAATTAATAAAGATGCAAATAAAATGTACCTAGGTCTTCATCATCACTGCAAAATCCTATTATCTAGCTGACCGGTAAACGTTGTTTTGCAATATAAAAAAATAGCTACTTTACTACGACCTATTCTCAGACCTACGAGACCATAAACAAAAAATTTCATAAAAATCGGTCAAGCCGTTTCAGAGGAGTTCGACAACAAACACTAACAATGACACGAGATTGCGCGACCCGCCAATTTACAGTTATGTCAACCAATTTACACAAAACCTTAACAACAATTGTTCGTACCTCTGGGATGGATCAGCAAAATAGCAACTGGAGGCGTTGGAAGTTATTGATAGACGTGCCAAGAAGCTCATTAACAACGAATCCCCGGTTAGGGCTAAGCTCCAGAGCCTTGAACATCACCGCAACGTGGCTAGCCTATCGGTCTTTTAGCGGAAACATTTCGGAGAGTGTGCTTTGGAATTGCACAATCTAATTCCCAATCCCCATTCCATCATCAGACGAGTAGACATACGGCGAAGCGTCACCGCTATTTGGTTGAAGTTCCACGGTCTCTGCGTTTTGATTCCACATTTATTGTGCGTACTGCCAGACTGTGGAAATCACTGCCCGCCTCTCTGTTCCCTGATAAGTATAATCTGGGTATCTTCAAGGCACGAGTGAACCGGTTCATCCTAGGAAAGTGTGTTCCACCTTACGCCGCATCATCATTAAGGGGCCAAGTCTGCTATTTGTATAATTTCGTCATTCCAACACGATCCAATTGTCATTTTGCTAAAAGTTCGTAATCTGCTATATTCATAATGGTCGATCATTGGTCGGTCGAATTAAAAGCAATGACTACACAATGGCGTTCTAATGGTAGGTCACTGATCAAAAGAACTGTCAAAATTTTAGCAGATTACCGCCTAAGTCAGCATTCATTTGTCATTTTGTACGAGATTACCATTCTAGATAATATCATTTCTTTCAATGGCATGTCAGTGGTTGACCAATGGAAAGTCATAATGACACCATTATATTAGTAGCTTACCAAACTTGTCAAAATCAACAATTATCAAATCAATGATAGACCATTCTGACACTATTGTAATAGCAGACTTGAGGCCCAGGTGAATTGCGGTCAAACGCAAGCCTATTCTAATGTAAAAAAAATGATACTCTGCCTATTGGTGAAAACCGTATGCACATTCCGTTCAGTTCAGACAGCCAGACGTGGTGTTTATCGTGCTTATCTCCAGAACTACTGGTCCAAATATGATTCTTTTAGAATCTACGTTATCCCTGAGAGCTACAAAGCTACATTTTATTATCAAAAAAAAATTAAAAGTTTTTTTTATAAATAATAGATAAAAATATTATAATATTGGAATCTAAAGCAAAACACAATAAGCCGTTGGTCCCGGCTGTCATTCGTAGATCTTTGACAGTCGTTATGGGTTGTCAGAAGCTAGAAAATCTGACAACCAGTGTTATCAAGAGGTATCGTTACAAAATATATAAAGATTACAGAAGGACCGCTCCCGCCATCTTGAAATATCATTACCTAAACTTGCCAGACTCACTAGGGCTGCTACTGTATGGACTCTGTAGGTTTTATTTGTGACAATATGGAATTTTATTGACACTGGTTGGAACTCTTTGCAACTTTTTTATGACAAAAATTTCCTGTTCGTCATGAAATGTCAATTACATTATTTATTCATTTTGACAACACGTGACAGTCGAGACTGAAGTCTGAGCTAAAAATGGCGGTTTGTTCTGAGTGGTTTCTCTGCTCGAGCTCGGGTATCGTGTATTCGTGTCACCCAGTAACTACGATGTGGAGGTTGTTAAGGCCTAGCATGTGTGCATTCACTAAAGCCTCACGCACACACGCGTACGATAAAATAAATAACGAACATCAGCCGTCACGTATTTTCAAATTGTCATGTCACTCGCCTATGGATCGTTGAAAGCGCCATATGCATACATATTTGTTTTTACAATAGTAAATTCCTCTTGGTTACCTAATAAACCAATTGTAGAAATCAAGTTTGCATTATTCTTTCACCCTGTCATAATCCATGTGAAGACCAGGGGTCTGATTCTGTAAGATCACATTCTAATTTTCGAATCTGAATCCGCTGTGAATTTCTTGATTGGCATTCTAAAAACTCGGTTGATAATTCGAATTTACACTAGCGCCACCCTTGCGAGCGTGTTAAAATTGACAGGGAGATTTTGACAGATAAAGTATAAGATGACGTAAGTTAAGTGGCATTCTGTAAGGTAATTTCCCCGTCACTTCGACGCTCACTTCGCACTCGAACACGATTCAAAGTGTCAAATACATCAAGGTCACTTTAAACATAATGCGAAGTGAGAGTGAATAGCGATGTGAGATACGAGTTGTTGTTTGAATTTTACAGAATCGACCTACAGTACCGTCTTCAAAGGTCGTTCCATGTAAAACACTGGTATTCAGCTGCATCTGTTTAGACTGGAAGCCGACCCCAATATAGTTGGGAAAAGACTAGGTAGATGATGATGGTTGTTGCATTATTTTGTTTCTATATAAATTGAACAGTTACGTCTCGCTAAAAGACTGACTACTAGGCGTTTTACCCTATCAGAAACAGGTCTTAACATATTACTAAACAATGCTAATAGTTCCACGAGCTCGTGCAAATGTTGATGGCCTATTCTGTTCCATAGAACAGATAGCTATCTAAATACAACCTTGTTTTCATAAAGACAGGGTTGTATTTAAGTAGCTAGTCAATACCTCTACTACCTAATTTTCATATCTTACTAGCTGACTAGACAGACGTTGTCCTGCCAGTTGATTTTTCAATTTTCTTACCCTGGACTTCCTACAAATATTTCAAGACCAAAATTAGCCAAATCGATATCTATAGCCGTTCTCGAGTTTCAGTGAGACTAACGAACAACGATTTATTTTAACCGGCTTAAAAAAAAAGGAGGTTCTCAGTTCGACCCGTATGTTGTATGTTTGTCCGCGATTATCTCCCGTTTGGCAGGACCGATTTTGATGCGGTTTTCAGAAAAGTGTTTGTTACAATCTGGAAAAAGTTTTAGTATACAACAAACAGAAATGTATTCAGCGCTTTTTGATAAAAACCAACAAAAACCGAGAAGACGTTTTCGTTGACGCTTTCATCTTTCCATCTTTGGAGGACTTTCAATTTCTGTTTTAACTATGATGCCGTTTCTAAATGGATATGGGTAATATGGAGGCACTAAAAAATGGAGAATAAAAACTGTTTTTGCAAAAGAGAACCGCCTTCAAAAAAAAACTAAACAGTGATAAATAACTTTAGCACAGAACACACATGACTTTAGTTTCGGAAGTCGGTGGCAATACAAAACAGCAAACAGAACAAAGCCACCGACTTCCGAAACTAAAGTCATGTGTGTTCTGTGCTAAAGTTATTTATCATTTTTTTTTTAATGGCGGTTATCTTTTTTCAAAAAAGTTTTTGTTATCATATAGATAGATTACTTGGGATAAGAAATTCTAATGCATATTTAACTAAGGTCAACTTTTTGCTAAGAAAATCATCATCATCTGTCTGGCCTGTTCCCAACTATATTGGGGTCGGCTTACAGTCTAACCGGATGCAGCTGAATACCAGTGTTTTACATGGAGCGACTGCCTATCGGACCTCTACAACCCAGTAACTGGGTAACATGATACCCCTTGGTAAGACTGGTTGTCAGACTTTCTGGCTTCTGACTACCCTTGCTAAGAAAGTATGGATAGGTAAAACTTCTAAAAACTTCCTTGGTTTCGGAATCGTATAACACATCAAATGTATCATCATCATCATTTATCAGCCAATTACCCTCCACTGTTGAACGTAGGCCTCCCCCAGAGATAGCCAGCCGCAGTCTTGGGCAGTCCGCAACCATACGCTGCCAGTCACATTCTTCAGATCGTCCGTCCTTCGTGCCGTAGGGACGGCCCACACTACGAACTCAGACCAATAAAAAAGTTTAGTTTAGTTTAGTTTTTTATTGGTCTGAGACTACGAATTACTAATCAAATGCATAAATGTACTTAATAATGAATTATAGATAGGTACTAAGATAAATAAACTAATACGTATGTAACTGACCCAGAACCCTTGTAATAAAATCAAAACCATACTGTTTTGATTTTATAACTATTATATTAATTTTATTCGTCGTTTGTCGGTCCCAGAATTGAAATAATTTCTCGACACTTATGAGTATTCCAAAATGGTCATAGTTAGTAACTATACTAATTTTATCAATCTCTAACAATCTCGAAACGGCGGGATTTTTATAAATGGCGGGAATACAATATTCCATTCCACACTAAGCCAACGTCAAAGTCAAATCATTTATTCCAATTAAAAGGCACATTTGGACGTCATATAAAGAAAAAGTGGTTTCTAGTTGTTGTTGTAGAAGTTTAGGTGATATGCATCCTATTACACAATCATAACAGACAACTTTCAATGTCATAGATCAATAGGGCAATCAGTACCTTTAAATATTTATCGACGAACAACAAAATATTCACATTCCTTAATTTCACTATCAATACGGTTCTCACGCCAAGTACAACACAATAAATTGAAAATTATTATTATGCCATTGTTACCATATACTTACGCGTTCGGCTTATCGGCATGTCATAGGTCGATGGTCCGTAGTAGCAATTTGACGCCGAACCGCGGCGGTCGCGTGTGTAAAACATGTGGTTTATAATTTTTACACTCTTCATTATTCACGCGAAATGTGACGACAGTTACAGCGAGAGACGAAAGCAGTTAATTGAACTTGAATTACGGCAATCTCTTGGAGGCAATACGACGCTAAATGATAAAGAAAACGAGGTAAATAATTGTTTGATGCAGCATAAGTTCAATGAGCTCGATTATGGATTTGAGCACCCTGAGCAATTCAATTTATCTCATCATTTCTTCTCTTATAAGGACCAGATAATGAAGTCCAAGGTTTACAAAATCATCAAGAATATGCCCAAAGGGGCCGTGCTTCATATACATGACATGGCCATCATTGGACCTGACTATCTCCTGAACATCACCTACATGGACCATCTATATGTGTGTCTTGGGAAATCTGTGAAGTTCTTGTTTTCAAATAGTGTCCCTAATATTACGTGTGATGGGCAATGGGTGCTGATGAGTGAAGCTAGAAGTGCAGCAGCTAACGTAACCAAATTCGATGCAGATCTCAGGAAACATTTCACCCTGGTTTGTGATAACCCTGACGTGGTTTACCCTTCCATTAAAGAATCATGGACAACATTTTTTGAATATTTCGGCACGATACACACTCTATTAACTTATAGACCAAATTGGGAACAGTATTTCTACGATGCTCTCACATTCTTTAACGCAGACAATGTTATGTACGTGGAAGTCAGGAGTATATTGCCCCAACTTTATGAGTTAGATGGCACTGTATATGACAGTTTGATAACAGCAAAGGCTTACAGAAAAACAATACACAGATTCGTGAAAGATCACCCGGATTTCATTGGAGCGAAACTTATATATGCTCCATCTAGGAAAGTAAATAGAGATACGTTAGACCATTACATACAAACAGCAAGAAAGATCAAGAGAGAGATGCCTGAACTCTTTGCTGGATTCGATTTGGTCGGTCAAGAAGATTTAGGGAATCCATTAATAGAATTTGTACCACAATTACTTGAAGCAAAGGATTTGAATTTCTTCTTCCACGCTGGTGAAACGAATTGGTTTGGAACACTGACTGATGAGAATATATTAGATGCTATATTATTAGGAACCAAGCGACTAGGACATGCGTACGCGCTTGCAAAACACCCAGTGCTTATTCAAGAAGTGATTAACAAAGATATAGGTATAGAAGTGAATGTGCTATCAAATGCTGTGTTGTCTTTAGTCAGGGATGTCCGGAATCACCCTTTGAATGTTTTTCTTAGTTTGAATTTACCTGTTGTATTGTCTAGTGATGACCCTGGGGCTTGGGAAGCTGATCCTTTGTCTGATGATTTTTACGTAGCTTTTGTAGGGGTAGCGAGTAGGCTCACAGACTTAAGAATGTTAAAAACTTTAGCTCTTAATTCTTTAAAATACAGTGCATTAGCACCTGATAACAAAGAAAGGGCGATCCGTGAGTTTAATAGGCAGTGGAATCAGTTTGTGAATAATTTTGACTGTAACTCATATTAAAATAGAGTTTTGGATGGTAACTTAACATCAGTACAAACAATAAGAGATTTGTAAAGATAATTTAGAAATACCAGCAATTATTTTATAAATAAATAAAAAACTAGCTGCTAATTTACTGCTTGTTTTGTTTAGCAGCGGCAACGGTATTCTTACCACGATAGGATAAGACTAGCGTTGGATAAGACTAGCGTTGGATAAGACTAGCGTTGGATAAGACTAGCGTTAGGTTAGTTTAATAGTTTTACTAACATAGCTTTAAGTAAATACTGTTACTAATTCACTATTTAAGTCTATGGCTCAGAATAAAATTTTTCATTATTATTTGGTTTACAACTAATTTTTCATCACCAACCTTTAGTACCATACTTGTTTCTTTCCTATTTTTTTTACCCTTGACGGAACAGAGAAGTTTTATGCATTTAGGGTTAAAGTTGTTGGTTTGTTTATTATAAATCAGGGAGTAGGTGTGGTGTAGATCACTCGTGTGATGTCTCAATGCATTCTATTGGAGAAAAACATTTTAAAACTAAAAAGACGGTTTAAAACCATTTGGTTTTAAACCGTCTTTTGGTTTAGAACATTTAAAATCCGCTTTGCATCTTTACTCCCGATACCTTCATTTGGTCGGTACTTAACCACACGATTATTTAATGTTGGTTGTTATTTTTAGGGTTCCGTACCTCAAAAGGAAAAAACGAAACCCTTATAGGATCACTTTGTTGTCTGTCTGTATGTCTGTCTGTCAAGACCATTTATCTCAGGAACGCGTGGAGGTATCGAGTTGATATTACTTAAACCATATACTCAAGTCTACGGTCCCTTGAAGGTGTAAAAAATCAACCTTCTATGTGAAGGTGAAAAAAAGATACAGCCGTTTATGCCGCTAAAAACGTATATGTCGACACTATCAAGGAATCAAAATTTATAGGGAATTTGGGTAGTAATATCGTCTTATACTACAAGTACCTACAGGGAAAAATCTAAAAACTTTAAATTTGTAATTAAATCATAAAAAAATATAATCTTTATTTATAACTAGCTTCTACCCGCGATAACGTCCGCGTGAATGTCGGTTATCGATGCAGACGTAGTTACGGATTAATAAAAAGCTTTTTACAAAAAAGACAACCGCCTTCAAAAAGTGAAAAATAACTTTAGCACAGAACACACATTGACTTTAGTTTCGAAATTCAGTGGCTTTGTTCTGTTTGTTGTTTTGTATTGCCACCGACTTCCGAAACTAAAGTCAATGTGTGTTCTGTGCTAAAGTTATTTTTCACTTTTTGAAGGCGGTTGTCTTTTTTGTAAAAAGCTTTTTATTTTCCGCTTTTTAGTACCTCCTTCTCATTCAAATCTATTAAGAAGAGATTGAAAGTTAACTATTACAAAGATTGATGAAACTAAAACGTCGTCTATGTAAAATTTTTGGGTATTTGTTGATTTTTCAAAAAGTGCTGAATCAATTTCGATAAAATTTATATGGGACCACCCCTGAAGCGTACCGTATCTATAGAAAAAATAATTTTCAAAATCGGTTTACGTTTGCCTGAGAAATCGCGCAACAAATCGCGCACATACTTAATGCAAATTTAAGACTTATATGGTTTTCTCATGGATGCCATGGTCAGAACTGGACCAAATTAAAATGGAACCACACGGGAAGCACTGGCTTCCAAATAAAAAAAGAATCATCAAAATCGGTTCACCCAGTCCCGAGAAATCAAGTAACAAACATAAAAAAAAAAAAAAATACAGACGAATTGATAACCTCCTCCTTTTTTGAAGTCGGTTGAAAAGTAGTGTGTCCTTTCCCAGGGTTCAAAATCGGTTCAGCCGTTTCATCGTGAAGACAGAGTTACTTTCGCATTTATAATATTAAAGTACGGATTAAAATATGGCTAGTAGGTATGGATTAGTATGGAAGTATGAATATGTACTATAGCGGACTTTTCCGCCTGCTCAGTTAAAAAAATTTCCCTCGGCGCCTGCGAAGTCAACGGGGCGGGCTAGAGAGCGCTTCCATCTTTTGAGTGCAAGCAAAAATGAACTTAGTGGTGGTCAGACGGGTGTGTCCACGATAGTACCTACAAATTTGTACGGAACCCTCGGTGGGCGAGTACGACTCGCATTGGTCCGGTTTTTTCCTTATTACGACGTACAATTTTATGCGCATGTGTTTCAAACAATGAATAATTATGTCAACCAAGGTACCTATATACCTAAAACTTCATAATTACGTCGGTACCAACTCTTGTCTGAACCAACATCATGTTGACACCATAGAAAGCGATAGTTGCATTAACCTAGACGTACTGAAGAGCTTAGGCCAAACGAATTCCGTTCAATATATCCTAAAAGTAGACGGTTCAAAAAAGCTAGTAATTACTCTGCACCGAACATGTTCAATGTGATTTGAGAGACTCGTCTAGATCTCACGGAAGAGTATTTTTTAAGTTTTTTGTTATGTAATTTTTTTTATTGTGATTTATATAAAAACTGCCAAAATTAGAAAATAAAATTTATAGATTAAAAAAACTAGAAAATCACGCTTTTTATTTAAATCGAAATTTAAAAAATAGCTCTACGGTTAAAATGTCAATGTTCAAAATACCGAAAATTTAAGTTTCGAACGACCATAAAACCGAAAATTAATATAACGTAAGTTTATATTGTCGAATGGTTAGATAACCTACGTAAAATACCTATATCCAATAAATCAAGTTATCGACAAACGTAACATCGAAAGGTTTAAATATCTAATGACCTAAATATCGATATTTATTTACATGTTGCGTTACAAAAGTTAGTGACAGAAACAAATCGCTGCAAAACCGACTCCACGTGGTCTTGTCTGCCCCACCCCTAGAGTGTAATTTAAGCCCACGTAGGCGCGGAGGAGCGAGGCGGCCCGCGAGCTGAGGAGGAGGTGACTTTAACGCCCGCCGCCGCGGGTGAAGCTGCGGTGTGAGCGTGAAAACCATCGACTACGATAAGCTCGTGTGGGACCGCTGGAACCTTGCAGCGCCGGAGCCGTGTTCAAAGATTTTAAAGTTATCTAAATAATATACGTACAGTCACGAGCAAAAACAAACTCATTCTAAACTGATTTATAACCGACTTCAAAAAAGAGGAGATTATCAATTCGAATTTTTATATTTTTTTTTTCTTATGTATGTTCGGACATAACTCTGTCATAAAATATCGACGGATTTGAAAAATTCCTTTTTTGTTCGAAAGGGGTATATTCCGAAATGGTCCCATATAAAATTTTACCAAAATTGATACAGCCCTTTTTGAGAAAATCAACAAATTCCCAAATAAATTACTTAGACGACGTTTTAGTTTCTTCAATCTTTGGAGGACTTACAATCTCTTTTAAGTGTGTCGCCGTTTCTTAATGGATTTGGATGTTAAGGCAACACTAAAAAGCGAAAAATAAAAAGTTTTTTCAAAAATAAGAAAATCGGTGGCAATACCAAAACGACAAACACAAAGCCACCGCCACCGACTTCCGAAAGTAATATGTGTTCTGTGCTATATTTATCACTTTTTAGTTTTTGAAGGCGGTTTTCTTTTTTTTGAAAAAACTTTTCTCCTAAACTATTGACTGAAATGTTATGGGATTACGATTAGGGTATTTTTAGGGGTTTTTTTTTTATCTATAAGTTGAAATAGTTATTTCACGAGAAAATAACTTTTGAATTTTGCAATCTGTTTACATATTTATGCTCAATTTTGTTCATTTAATTTAAGTAATTGTTTTTTATGTAATTAAAAACTGTTGTACATTTGGGAACTGGCAGGGACAAAATAATTGTTTGTTTATCGTATTGTTTGTTTGTTCACTTGTAACTAGTGCAATTTGTGGTAACTAAAACTGTACCATTTGATTTAATTGATCTAACCTATCAGTCTAATCCATACGAAAGTAACTGTCTGTTACGCTTTCACGATGAAACGGCTGAACCGATTTTGATGAAATTTGGTATGAATATAGCTTGAACCTTGGAAAAGGACATAGGCTACTTTTTAATCCCAACTTCGTCCGCATCCGCGATAACCGACACGCGGACGAAGTCGCAACATAATATCGTGTTTTATAAAAAAACTAAAAGTTCTTGAGATACTCGAGAAACTCGACAAATCCTGGTGCCTCGAGAAACCAAAAAGGCCGAGAAACCAGCAACCCTACTTTTGATCCCAAATTGCGACGTATTTCTGACCTCAAGCTGCATGAAACTGCTGCTTTGTAATTGTTTAAATAATTTCGAAACTGTAATAGATACATGTTTTTGAAATTTCCTTGGGTACATAATTAAGAAACTAAAAGTTGTTATAATTTTTTGGTAATCTATTGCTTACAATTATTTGATAAAAATGTGTAGTTAATTGTGACACATATTAACGTTTAGGAACATAGTTTTTGGACACATTTAGCATACCTATTTTGGCGATTTAATGTTGCTACATGAATTTGAATTTTGAAGGCGTTTCTATGTTATTGTTCGTGACTGTATTCAGGTACCAACTACAACATAAAAAAAATAAAATTATTTATGCCATTGTTACCTTCGCTTTATCGTCGTGACATAGCTCGATGGTCCGTAGTAGCAATTCGACACCGAAGTCGAACCGCGGCGGCGGTCGCGTGTGTACATAACGTTGTTCATAATTTTCACACTCTTCATTATTTACGCAAAATGTGACCACAGTTACAGCGAGAGACGAAAGCAGGTAATTGAACTTGAATTACGGCAATCTCTTGGAGGCAATACGACGCTAAATGATAAAGAAAACGAGGTAAATAATTGTTTGATGCAGCATAAGTTCAATGAGCTCGATTATGAATTTGAGCACCCTGAGCAATTCAATTTATCTCATCATTTCTTCTCTTATAAGGACCAGATAAAGAAGTCCAAGGTTTACAAAATCATCAAGAGTATGCCCAAAGGGGCCGTGCTTCACATACATGACATGGCCATCATTGGACCTGACTATCTCCTGAACATCACCTACATGGACCACCTATATGTGTGTCTTGGGAAATCTGTGAAGTTCTTGTTTTCAAATAGTGTCCCTAATATTACGTGTGATGGGCAATGGCAGCTGATGAGTGAAGCTAGAAGTGCAGTGGTTAATGTAACCAAATTCGATGCATATCTCAGGAAACATTTCACCTTGGTTTGCGATAACCCTGACGTGGTTTACCCTTCCATTAAAGAATCTTGGACAACATTTTCTGAATATTTCGGCACGATACACACTCTATTGACTTATAAACCAAATTGGGAACAGTATTTCTATGATGCTCTCACATTCTTTAAAGCCGACAATGTTATGTACGTGGAAGTCAGGAGTATATTGCCCCAACTTTATGAGTTAGATGGCACTGTATATGATAGTTTGATAACAGCAAAAGCTTTCAGAAAAACTATACACAGATTCGTGAAAGATCACCCGGATTTTATTGGAGTGAAACTTATATATGCTCCATCCAGGAAAGTAAATAGAGATACGTTAGACCATTACATACAAACAGCAAGAAAGATCAAGAGAGAGATGCCTGAACTCTTTGCTGGATTCGATTTGGTCGGTCAAGAAGATTTAGGGAATCCATTAATAGAATTTGTACCACAATTACTTGAAGCAAAGGATTTGAATTTCTTCTTCCACGCTGGTGAAACGAATTGGTTTGGAACACTGACTGATGACAATATATTAGATGCTATATTATTAGGAACCAAGCGACTAGGACATGCGTACGCGCTTGCAAAACACCCAGTGCTTATTCAAGAAGTGATTAACAAAGATATAGGTATAGAAGTGAATGTGCTATCAAATGCTGTGTTGTCTTTAGTCAGGGATGTCCGGAATCACCCTTTGAATGTTTTTCTTAGTTTGAACTTACCTGTTGTATTGTCTAGTGATGACCCTGGGGCTTGGGAAGCTGATCCTTTGTCTGATGATTTTTACGTAGCTTTTGTAGGGGTAACGAGTAGGCTCACAGACTTGAGAATGTTGAAAACTTTAGCTCTTAATTCATTGAAATACAGTGCATTAGAACCTGATAACAAAGAAAGGGCGATCCGTGAGTTTCATAGGCAGTGGAATCAGTTTGTGAATGATTTTGACTGTAAATCATATTAAAATAGAGTTCTAGATTGTAACTAAACATCAGTACAAACAATAAGATATTTGTAAATATAATTTAGTAATAAATACTATTAGTTTATAAACAAAAACTTTTTACAAAATAGATCACCGCCTTCAAAAAGTAAATAATAACTTTAATTTCGCAAGTTTGTCGTTTTGTATTTCCATGCGTATTTAAAGTTATTTTTTACTTTTTAGTTTTTGAAGGTGGTTGTCTCTTTTTGTAAAAAAGTTTTTTTTTTCGCTTTTGAGTGCTTACTTTTTATCATACAATTTAAGTACGAAACAGTGACATCAAAAATTTTTAGTCATCCCTTAATTTTTCACCCTTAGGGAATATTTTCATGAAAATATGAGACCTACTTTGAGGAATACACGATCAATTAAAATCAGAATCATCTTAATCGGACTACACTGAAAATACACTCGGCGTCACAAAAATCGCACCTTTTCGAAAATAAGTTTAAAACATGTCCCGCCAGTAACGAATACATTAAACCCAATTAATATTGGTATCAATTAAAAGTATGTTTAACGACCTTTAAATTAACAACAGTTAGAATTCCTAAACACAACAGATCTCATTAGCACGTAACGTTAAAAAAAATGTTGTCAAAATACGCATTACAACGGCCACTAATTGCACCTCCCTACAAGGGTATAAAACGGGCGACCCGGGTTAAATGTGGGTCATTCGCTATTCAACCTTTGAAGTGAACACACGTGAACAGCTACAGCAAGAAAAATACCCCAGAAGATGGATACCACTGCAGATGAAGCCGCTCAAGTCATTGCACTACTGCAATCAGGGATGCGGCAATGTGATGTTGCTCGGCAACTGAACTTGAGTCGTTTTGCCGTTCGACGAGTGTTCCAACGTTTCCAAGAGACTGGTGGCTATATCCGAAGACGTGGATCTGGAAGACAACGGTGCACATCCGAAAGAGACGATCGCTTCATTGTTTCGACGTCTTTACGTAATCGGTTCTCCAATGCTGTTGAGCTGCAACAACAACTGCGATCAGCTCGCAGAACTTCTGTAAGCGTCTCCACGATTAGAAGAAGAATGCGGGAGAAGAAAATTGCAGCTCATAGGGCTGCTACAGGGCCCAAATTGACTGCACAGCATAGGAGAGACCGGTTGCAATTTGCCCGTGACCATGTGGATTGGACAATAGACCAATGGAGGGCTGTGCTCTTCTCGGATGAGACGAGGGTGTGTCTTTTCTGCAACGACAGGCGTCGAAGAGTGTATAGGAGGCAAGGGGAACGATTCGCACAAGCCTGTATTCAAGAGACAGTGGAATACGGGGGTGGCTCGTGCATGTTCTGGGGCGGCATGTCAATCGACGGTAAAACGAACCTTGTGTGTGTTTCTCGGACTGGAAGTGCTCGCGGGCAAGGGTCGCTGACTGCTGCTCGGTACATAACAGAGATCTTAGAGGAGCAGGTTGTCCCTTATGCGGGTTTTGTTGGCAGTGGGTTCACGTTAATGCACGATAACGCCCGTTGTCACACCGCTTTAATTGTAAGAGACTACCTGCAAGAAGTTGGCATCCCTGTTATGCGCTGGCCGGCGCGAAGTCCAGACCTGAACCCTATTGAGCACCTTTGGGATGAACTGAAACGGCGAGTACGGGCACGAAATCCTGCCCCTACCACTCTCCAAGACCTTCAAGATGCCGTCGTTGCAGAATGGGACAACATTCCACAAGAGACTGTTGTCACATTAATAAGGTCCATGAGAGAACGCATGGAAGCAGTCATCAGGGCTAGGGGGGGTAACACTAGGTTTTAAGTTAGTTTTAAGGACTTTGTTGTAATTTTTGCTGATAAAATAAAATTTAACTTTTTAATCATTTGCATTAGCTTGCTTTTTTTTATTCCCTGGTAAACAAAAAACCAAATCCATTGATTTATTCTGAAATTTAAATAAATTGCCTTTCCAATTATACCTTATAGTCATATGTATACCATTGATTAATAGGGTTAAAATGACTTTGAAGGGAATTCTTAAAGAGGTGCGATTTTTGTGACGCCGAGTGTAGATAGAAGTTAAGTTATCTGTTCCGTGAAGTGGACAAACATAAAAAAAGGTACATGTCGAATTGAGAACCTCCTTTTTTGAAATCGGTTAAAAATAAAAACTTACTGCTAATTTACGGCTTCCTACTGCAGTGTTTTGCGTAGCAGTGGCAACGGCATTCTTACCACCACGGAATAAATATTCCGTGCTTACCACGATCACTGGATAAGACTAGCGTTAGGATTACTGTAATAGTTATAAATTATACTAAAATAGCTCTTAAGTAAATACTGTAACTAATACACTCTGAGTCAACAGCTCAAAATAAAAAAAAACATTAAATACCTATTAATAATTTGTTTACGACTAATTATTCATCGCCAACCAACAGTACCTTAAAGCTCTATCCACACATATCAGGGCCGTGCCCGTAAATATATATATAGATTTTTTTTTTGACGTGACAACGTCTTATAATTCGATAGAGCCGGCTGCACGCACGAAAAAACATGACGTCATGCGGCGTTACGGCGTTACATGACGTCATGCGGCGTTACCTCGCTCTGAGGCGTTCCAAGTGAAAAGTGAATGTGGTGTCAATTGTTTATAGCAACGATAATTACAGCGATAAAGGTAATGATTCTTTCGCGTTGTCACGTTCAACTATCGTCAGTAAACCGACTTTACAGACAACCAATTTTTTTTTCGGATTTGCATCTCTCAGCTCAACCTAGGAGGTTGTCGGCTGCTTAACCGGACTTTCCTGTGGTGCCTTAAAAAATATTATTTTTAGGGCCTCCAGCCAGGGCAAAATAGCTTACAAACTAAGCGACTACACGCTAAGGGCACCCCCTGTGGGGTACGTGCCTCGGCTTAGGGCGTCGCTGGTAGAGGACAGCAAAGGGACAGGCTGGATCGGATTTCCATTATTTAGGGACGAATTTAAAACTACAGGCTCAGCGGCGCGGGCTGGCACGAGCAAGGGTCGGGGAGGGGCACACATATCAGGGCCGTGGCCGTAAATATACTTGGTTGTGAACATTTTGTATGAACTCGTCCACACACATCCGTGTTCGGGCCGGCGACGGCGACGGAGCTTCAGTGCCCGGGCCGACACCGTGACGTACGTGCACGTCACGGCGCACACAGGGCAAAACAGAACATTTACGGCGACAATAATATTATTTTGTAAATAAATGATCTAAACCTGATTATTATCAAGATTTTGTTTTTGTGTAAGGTAATTAAATTATTTAAAATGTGTATGTAGTAATACAAATTTATTTTTATAAAATAAATTGAGATGACCTAGACGCATACCACGAGGGCTGGTTCGAGGTGGCGCTGGATAAAAGCTCCTGAAAGGACTTGGGGGAGGCCTTTGCCCAGCAGTGGGACAGCACAGGCTAAATAAAAAAAAAATTAAAAAGGTTTTTTTCAAATAAAAAATATAAAATTATTTAATAATAAATATTAATCAGAATCGATTTATTAGTCATCTTTATAATCATCATCATAAGTACATTTTGAAAATATTAATTAGTAACATTTGACTTCATAGAGTCACTTCAACTACCTGAAAACAATGACAAATTTTAGCAAAAGTTGAAAACAGTTGGAACCAAAGATAGTTCGAAATAATAGGCAAAACCAATGGCTTATCTCTGATTACCTTAAATGAGCGGAACTCGATGGAACTTTTATTATAATGGTCAAAACACTATCAGCTGTTATGCAAAATAAAAATACCTAGAATACTTCTTGAAATATTTTGAATTGTTTTATATCTGAAATGGATTACTTTAATTCTGATTATTTTCTTATTTCAAAGTACTTACTGCTTAGTAAGATGTCCATAAATAAAATGTGGATTAGGCTCACTGTTACTATACAAAAACATAACATAATATAAACACTGCGTGTAGCACAGTACTGAATGCATATTTACACTAAGTGCGAAGAGTCAACTTGAGTGATCATTTAGAAACCTGTTCGTATGTCCTGGCGCAATTTATTAAAATAAAAAATAAAAAAAAATGAAATTGAAATAAAAATGAATTCAGTATTTATTGCTCCATCGATTGGTATATTTAAAATCTCGATATCTTGAAAAAAATGTCCCTTACATCATACATTTTCCGTAAGCCTAGACCATATTTTCTCAAGAAACTGGCTGTATAGGACATTTAAAATTATTATATTTACAAAAACTAGTGTAAGTCTCTTTACTCACAAATACATTTTACAACAGGTCACATAAGTTATACAAAAAATTGAGATGTTTTAGTATTGTCTTATACATTAGTGTTCCCTGAGAATGTACAAATACCATGTCCCTTACATTAAATTGTGACTCAAATTATCATAATCATATTGACCCTTACGTAAATTTGTCAGTATCGTAAATAAATTGACCTGTCCTTTACATCACACTGGACTGCGTGATTCGTACAATATTTTGAAATAAGTAATAAAAATAAACGAGATTGGATATTGCTATCTAGAGGATTTGAACCTGCGAATATAGAACGTAAAAAAAAGTAGAAGATCAGTCACTTATGAATATTTATAAATGTAGGTGAAGGCAGGCATGGATACAATTTGTAATGAAAACCTTAGAGATAAGTCAAATATTCATTTTAAATACAATTAAAAATGCCTACGAAGGTTTATTTCGTCCAGATGGTCGCAAATGGTCAGCCCCAGATAAATATGACAAAGCCACTAAACTTGCTGCAAGAAAGTACATTGAAATGTTACCAACTTTACAATCCCACTATAGTAGAAAGTTGTGACTGGTCGGCACGTCCGCTGCCAGGCGTGAAGGGTAGTTGGTCTGTATGTGGGTCCCTGCAGCTGTGTATGCATATTGCATAGATCGCCGGGTTCCGTGCACAGTTTACGGGTGTAACCATAACGCAAACAACGAATGCATTTCTCCAGTGGGGACTGGTCCAGCACACGAATTCGCTGAAGGTCTATGTGCACTCGATCCACTGCCGTCAGTCTCTGCCATATTGCCGGGTACACCTGCACAATGAAGTAATAATAATAATATAATAATCTTTATTTCTCCATAAATAAATGCAAACATTATTTAAATCTAAAAAATCTTACGCTAGTGTTCCAGAGTGAAAATAAACCCTGACTTCTAAACTAGGTTTATGTACCTGTATCTTAGAAGCCAGTGTCCCTTCAAAATGATGTGCATATAGCAGATAGGACGTGACACATTATACAACAATATTCCATTAGGGCTAGTTTAAGAGAAATAAAAAAAATAAAATACAAAAAAAATAAAACAGAATACAAAAAAAAGAAGAAGAAATAACATTATCGAAAGTTTGTGTATGTTTTTAGTGTGCATGTCTGGAGTTATGTGTGTATGAGGGTGTGTATGTTTGTGAAAAGGATTGTGTGAGTGTGAGTGTAAGTATGAGTGAATGTGCACACGTATGAGAGAGAATAATAATTAATTATCATAATTTTACTCTATTAAAACCTCAACTATTTATTTATGTTGCCAAAATTACCCAACAGAAGATCCTCAGTATTGCGATAAGTAAGTTTTCGAAGATATTCTTGTAACTTAGATTTGACTTGATATTTAGAATCGGAATAAATTTTTAGCACTTTATTAAGTTGGTTATAAAGTTTCGTGCTGTTGACATAATAGTGTCTCTTGGCAAACGAAGTTTTGTGCGACTCTTGGGGAAAAACCGTGTGTTTTATTCTGCCTGTCGGCTCTGAGGGCGGACGAGTAGGGTGCTTACGGAGCATTGCCTGAAGGATATACAGCTGCCTCACAGTTAACACTTTAAATTCCGCATATAGCTGTACTGTCGAGTATCTTAGCGGCTGAGAGAGTAGAACCTTCAGAACTGCTCTTTGCGCTCGTTCTAGTCGAATAAAGTGGTTCTCAGTAGCTCCACCCCAGATTGGAATACAATAAGCTAGGATAGATTGGCATAAAGCAAAATAAACCATCCTCAATGTATCCCTATCAGCAGACTTGCGTAATTTTTTAAAAACGCAAATCAGCTTGCGAGTTCTACCAGAAAGTGTGTCTAGGTGTTTATGCCAATTGAGATGTTGGTCAATATATACGCCTAGGTATTTGACACTAGTGGACTTAGAGATGGCAAGGCAGTCACAAATTGTGGATGGCGTACATATGTGGGGCTTTAAGAGTAAGGGAAGATGATGGACATAAATTTGACCTAATAGCAAATGGCATATAAACCGTTTTAAAAAGTGGCACGAGTGTGGGTTTCTAGTCCTGCGGCGGTATTACGCTCCAAGCCGCAGGTCTTTCTCGGCCATGTCCCTCAGCAGGTGGGTATTCTGGCGTTGCAGGGCCTGTATAATTTCCACATCCGTGTGGCAAGACAGGACATCTTTTACAATTATGAGGGGACCTTTATTTTTAATTTCCTCTACCAGAAATTTCCTAGACCCTTTAATTGTATCCCTCACTATCGGCAACTCCTCCTTCGCTTTGAAGCCGATAATTATCTTTTGGAACTTTTTTTTCCGCAGACGCTCGATCCAGGTGCCCACATTTTTGGCGTCGACCACCGTTCTGAGTTTTTCAATCACCTGTTTACCGATGTCCTGGTCGTCAGTAGATGACACGACCACCGAGTGAAGAGGCTCTTGTACTCGATGATTTGGCCCAGCCACCATCTCCGTGTAGGATGGCCCTTGGCCTGCGACATAAGTGGTGGTCACCGCCAAAAGGGCTTGCGTGTACTGTTTGCATTTCTCCAGTGCCTGCTTGTGCTGTTAAAGGTCTGTCATCAGGCATCACGTAGTGGTCTGCGCCTGTGTCGGGTTATATCTGACGGGCCCCAACAACCGTCATCGGATCACTTGTTCTTAAGACAGAGGGGTCTTAATTGTCCTCTATTTCTGGCTCTTTTAACCTCCTTAACAATTTCATAGCGCCTGTTTATATCTCGGTTTTAATTTCGGTTTTAAGGTTGCGAGGGTTGCCCAAATGAATCTTTGCCTTATTGAGGCAAGCTCTCGCCTCCGCTATAAGATTGGGATACTTGGCCAGGCTTCTGTGAGGGGGTCATGCTATTTTTATCTACCAACGTACGGGACAATTTTTGGGAGATAAGTTTTTCTATGGCGGGTGGTGCGGCGCCAGTCTTTGGGTTTGTCGGAGGCTTTGCCGGAGACTTTACCTAGATATCTGACTTTCCGGTTTCCCACTCCTCGATACTACGTCTAACGCTAGGGCGGGAGGGCCCTGTTTCGTCAGTTGTCCTCGGTGAGCTTTTAGTATGATGTTATAGGTTTCACAATAAATATTTGAATCTTTTTAATAAGAGTATAACTAAAGATAGACTCGGTGACACCAATGATGATGAGCCTGATAAAGATAATTACTATTTTTTGTTTTTTTTTTCAATTTAACTGCGGCGGCCAATTACACAGAATTTAATTTTATTATGTTGTACTTAACATAATTTATGAGAATAAATTGCGTTAACAGATTAATGAGAAGAAATAAAAGTATTGATCTATTTTATTTGTTCAATTTTTATCATTTTATGCCAGCAAGTAGTTTTAAACTATTTATTTATTTATTTATATTTATTTATATGATTTACACGGCTTACAAAACCAATTACATAAATCAAGGTTGACATAAAATATGAAGTAATAAAATATCAAGTAATAACAAGAATTAAATATTCTTCTCACAAAACTGTTGGCACGTAACCATTAAATTGGAGAATTTACTATCAAATATATCGCAGTCCGGGTTGGCTTCCACGAGCTTATTTAGTGCGGTCAACACGCGCGGTACCACACGAAGGCACGTCTAGCAGTCTATGTTTTATGTAGGTAACACAACTTACAGTTCGACGCTGGTAGCAGGACGCTAGGTACTATATGACATAGGTATAGTAAGTCACAAATGTGTAAAGTTTATTTATTTTTTAAATTTATTAACAGCATAAGCAATGTAGAGTACATCATTAAGAGACCTTTACTTTGAAAAACTTTAAATGTTTATTTCGCTTAAAGTCCCATACATCAATGCTGTTCATTTACATCTAAAATTTTGTTAACGTATATAACCTATTTTCATTATTATTTAACGTAAGGGACATGCTATCTTTAAAACTATAGGTTTTATTGTATTTTTGCTATTTTATCTTAAAAGATTGAAGAAATCTAAGAAACTTTGTCCTAGACACTTTTTACTTAAAATATATACTTAAAAAGTTATAGTCGGTTTTGTAAGAAAAGTATCTTATTTTTGCTCTCCTGAAGACCTTGGTTTTGTCCCTTACGTTATTTCATATTTCCAGTATCGATATATGATATATATATATCAAAATGGTGACTGAGGGTCAGATCACGGCCTGTCCACGGTGCGGTCACATCCCTGACGTGTGTGAACAAAAAGTCCCTGATGCATCCCTGACGGGACATTTACTTTCATAAAATAAATATATCAGTTATGTTTTTATTCAAATACTGGTGAAAAAAAATCGTCAATCTGAACCGATTTTCTACTTTTTCAACTTTGTTTTTTAATATAATAGTTATATTTTCGTAATTTTGGCTCTATAGCTGTCTTCATGACTGTATATACTGTTGGAAAAACGCATAAAATAAAATATTTTGGCATATTGTAATGGTTGTATTCGTCCTGAAAGTTAACTCTGACGTCCATTTTCGTAAAACGTTACGAAAGAATTGTCTTCGCTTTAAAAAACCATAATTAAAAATTATACTTTTACTCTGTAGCTGTCTCTGAAAAATTGTCTTTACATGTCGGGTGCGGGACGAATACGTCCCTTCGGGATTAGGCATGTCTGCTCACATAATTACGATATTGCTCTGGGCAAAACACAAAAACATGAAGTTTTCGTCACGAATCGAATACACGCTCTTAACACGGCCACGGGCCGGCCCTGCCACGTTCCAGGCGCGGCCCTGATAGGTGAAAGCTTAATACTTTTTTCTTCCCTATTTTTTTACCTTGACGAAACAGAGAATTGAATGCGCTTAGGGTTAGAATTGTTTCAAATTCGTTCATCCTAAATCACGGAGTAGGTGTCTAGATCACTTGTTTGAAGCCTCAATGCATTCTTTTGGAAAATCCATTTTAAAACAAACAGACGGTTTAAAACCAAATGGCTTAGAACGTTTAAAATCCGTTTTAAATCTTTAGTCCCCATGCCTTCTTTTGGTCGGAACTTTACCACACAATTACATCATGTTGGCTGTTATTTTTTTCCTTATTCATGTATATTTTTCCTTATTCATGTTTATTTTCCTTACTGATGGCGACGTACAATTTTATGCGCATGTGTTTTAAACAATGAATAATTATGTCAACAATAATAGTAGGTGCCTAAAACTTCATTATGTATGTACGAAGTACGAACAGCACCCGTAGCATGACCACGCTATGTCTACGGAAGAAAAGACATACTGACAGGAAGAATAGACAAACTGTACTGACTTGTCTCTTCTTGCTGTCAGTATGTCTATTCTTCCGTAGACATAGCGTAGTCATGCTACGCGTGCTGTTGTCAGATGCTTAGACAATTAACTTTAACTCTAGTTCAGACAATTCTCTTATAAAATAGTTCATGCATTTTATTTAAATTTAAATTTGAAATTAAATAATGTTGATTTAATGATTTTACTATATCTATACATACTTAGTATAATGTGGGTCGAATTCCACTCTAACCAAATGCAGCTGAATACCAGTGTTTTACATGGAGCGCCTGCCTGTCCGACCTCCACAAGACCACAACCTAGCTACTGGGTAACAATATACCCCTTGGTAAGATATAATTCACTTATTATTATTTTATTAAAAAAAAAGCGACCAAGTGCAAGTTGAACTCGCGTGGAGAGGGTTCCGTACAATGATAATAGAATTCTTATAGGTTTTTCTGTAATCTACAAGCAATGCACTAAGTACTTATATTTTGTATTTTTTTCAAAATTTTAGGCTCGGTAGTTTCGGAGATCAAGGGCCGGATATGGTCAATTTTGGTCTTCTTACATGAATAAAATCCTAACGACTTTTTTGAAAATAATAACAATAATATATTTGAGATCCTCTTAACGAGCCCTTTCATTTGATATATGACACAGTAAGGTTTGCAAAACTTTTCTTTTTAATTTCCTGATTGGTCCCCCGAAAATGACCCTTATTTTAAAAAAATATTAATTTACTTTGCACATTTGTGTTTGGGTCTTAAGTTTACACCATCCTACCAAATTTCAGCTGATTTGGTCCAGTAGATTCGGAGCAAATTGGCTGTGACAGACGGACGGACAGACAGACGCACGAGTGATCCTATGGGTTCCGTTTTTCTTTTTTTTTTATTCGGATCCCTAAAAAGACATTGCCCCATATTAGAAGTTTTTCCTGTAACCTGGTTGCGTTAACAACAAGCAAACTCTCAGCCATTGCGCCAACCGTACCGTCAAACAAAATCAACACACACACATCTTATCACATCTTTCATCATACATACACACACCACATTCATTATCATATAAAATTACATTACATAAAAGTAGGTATCTAACGTCTCTTATTATTACGGTTAATAGGTATTGTATGCATTTGCAGTAATTGCACACCTCATTTAGTTTTAAAATAATATAATATACAGACGTCAGTACATCAAGCCATTCCAAACAGTCAAATATTCCCATTTGAATATGAACCTTATCATTTTGGTTTAAAGTTAAAAATCTATCAAAGAAATTTGACAGATCGTTGTAACGTGCTGGCAGCTCTGTACTTATCCGATAACAAAAATTCTGTCACTGAAAAAGCTACCCTATGGCCGAGAGACATTCAATTGGTTATGCTCTTTTGGTAAATTTGATTTCCACGAGAACAAAACTGCGGACATTATGCTACTGATTAAAAAACGAATGATATCAACTAACCTTCAGTTATGTTTTATTTCCCTTTGCTACAGCCAGTATCACTTTATTGGGACCAATAATCCCCTAGAGAATATTCAGTAGTGCAATCGTCCCAATACCTAAACTAACGTGGGCATATTATCAAATTGCAAAAGGTGTAACTGGTCCCAGGTCCGAGTTTCGAAGTGAGACGAGTTGCCCCCTAACCCCTGCGATCGCCAACATACATCGGCCAAGCAGCCCTAAGGGGCATCTAAAGGTTGACATGATGTTGATAATGATGACCTACCTCATGGTAGGTCATCATTATCAACATCAACATCAACATCAACATTGGCTACACGCCGAATACTGAATATTCAGCGAGCTTCTAGGCCGAATATCAAATACTTAAACAATATGTTTTGTTGTAGTCTAATTGGGAAATTTAATATATTTATTTCATTTGTTAATATACAGTCAGCAAAAGAGGGTCAGGGTCGTCAGATATAGTTCAAGTTTACTTAGAAACTGATGGATGTTTTTGAATAAAATAAAATAAAATTAATGGAAAATAAACATTTGAATGATTTAATTAAATTTTATTTAAAAACATCCATTGGTTTCTAAGTAAACTTCAACGATTTTCGATGACCTGCATACCTATCTCTTTTGCTGACTGTCATCATCATTTCAGCCTGCTGGACATAGGCCTTCCCCAAAGGGGGGGTTTTGCCATAATCGCCGCGCTTCGTAGGCGGTGACTGTATTTATTCGTAATTATAGCCGAATATTCGTTGCAAGTCTACAAATGGTCAAATGCTACTCAATTTTAAGAGGCCGTTAAGTAATGTCACAGTCACTTTGACATAAAATGACTGTGGCGGCAGGTACAACACATAACGTCATCTTAAAATTGTGTGGCGTTTGAGTATTTGGCCATTAGTCTACTGATAAACGGTCTAAAATAACAATTTTGGTGTTTAGTGCTATAGTTGACGCCCACAAAATTAAAACATGATTTCGTTGAATAATACCATAAATAAAGCAATCATGATAATAATATTTGGACAGTTGAGTCATTATCAACAGCGTATCGTTATCGTAGGTATTGTTTGTTGAACATTACTAATTTTACAATACCTAAATCGAAAATGTTTAGGTAATAAATGTTTTTGTAAATCGATATTCTTGTATCATATAGGTACTTATTTCCTAACTTAGGGGATAAATGTTTTAATATATACTAGCAACACCGAATGATTTTTGCTGAGGGTTTGTGTTCCAAGATGTCACTAACAATAATTACGTAAAATAATTGATTTCCAAATTAACAAATTATCAATTCACCCATGAAGAGATACTCCACCTTTTTTTTTGGGGACAGTTTTTACAATATTTAAATTAAAAACACTTGAACGGCATTATTCTCAAAAATATTGAACTTTAGAGCTATTCTCTATCTAACTGTTGTAGGTGAACATCTAGGTGAAGTGAGTTGTCATCCGTCCGTCTGCTTTGTCAATCCCTAGCATCGGGACGGATGACAGCTCACTTCACCTAGGTGTTCACCGAGGGATTGTAACAGTGTGACGCGTACAGTCAACAGCAAAAGTAGATGATCAAAATCAGAAATTCAATACTAATGAACGGAGTTCGGGTCAGAACTGTGTGGCGTCGAAGTGATTCAAAAGCGTGTGTGTGACAATCACATACTTTTAATAAATAAACTAGCAATAAATTATATAAATTAGTGTTAGTTAATTAGTATTGAATTTCTGATTTTGATCATCTACTTTTGCTGTTGACTGTACTACTAACGATGCGGCGCTTCGTGCTGTACTGACTCGAGGTTGTATTCGCTTTTGAATTTGTGTTTGCTTTGGTGGCTTCACTTCACTTCTCTTACATTTTCTGGGTAACATTAAAATAGAACATTCTGTTGAAGGAAATGCAGATGCACAACCCTGAATATTTTTCTGGCGACGGTACTCATTATACCTTTTATGCAAGTTTATGCGTGCATGAATCGTATGTGAGTAGATGAGCACTACATAGGTACAGACGCCTGCACATCAAGCCATACCTGTCAAATTTTCCCAATTAAATATGAACCTTATTATTTTGTAATAAAGTTGAAAATCTATCAAAGAAATTTGACAGATTGTAGTAGCTTGATGTTCTGGCCTCTGTACAAACTTACCAACTTCCATTTTACTTTCAAGATTTTCATATCAAAAAGAGATGGAAGGCACTTTTATTTTAGAGATGCACTTTAGTTTCTCTCCAAGTACAAAACACGTTAAAATTAAGTTCACAAATCATATTTTGATCTAAAATAGACTCCAGTTCTCGGTAATAAAGGTTATAGTGATTTTAAAGGATAGTAAAATGTATTGGTTGTGGTTTTCGCAATAAACTTGGAGTGACACCCTCGAAAGGAGGGTACTCACGCCTAACGAACTCATTGTCTGTTTCAACTAGCTCTTCGTACATTCTGCTAGCCTGGTACCTTGTGTCTGTAAATAGCGAAACGCTGTGTAATACATATTGTGTTTTTCTTCAATTATAGGCACTAAAAAGCCTGAAATGGCCAGATATTTCAAATGGAATCTCAAATTTATTGTGTATACCCATTTACCAAAGACTTACTGAATGTTTTAGACACCAATAAAAAAGCTGTTTTGTAGAGTCATATAAAAACATTCCAACGAATAATCTGTTTTTCAACAGACTTCAAAAAAGGAGGAGGTTATCAATTGGTCAGTTTTTTTTTAAATGTTTGTTACCTGTTTTCGTTGGACTGGGTGAACCGATTTTGATGATTCTTTATTTATTTGAAAGCTAGTGGTTCCCGTGTGAACCCATTTAATTTAATTTAATTTGGTCCAGTTCTGACAATGGCATCCATGAGAAAACCGTATAGGTAAGTCTTAAATTTGCATTAAGGATGTGCGCGATTAGTTACGCGATTTCTCCGGCAAACGTAAACCGATCTTGAAAATTCTTTTTTTTATGGATAGGGTATGCTTCAGGGGTGGTCCTGTATAAATTTTATCGAAATTGATTCCGCACTTTTTGAAAAATAAACAAATACCCAAAAATTTTACATAGACGACGTTTTAGTTTCATCAATCTTTGTAGTAGTTAAGTTTCAATCTCTTCTTAATAGATTTGGATGAGAAGGAGGTACTAAAAAGCGGAAAATAAAAAGCTTTTTACAAAAACGAAAACCGTCTTCCGCACTAGAGATATAAAAAAAAGACAACCGCCTTCAAAAACTAAAAAGTGAAAAATAACTTTAGCACAGAACACACATTGACTTTAGTTTCGAAATTCAGTGGCTTTGTTCTGTTTGTTGTTTTGTATTGCCACCGACTTCCGGAACTGATGTGTGTTCTGTGATAAAGTTATTTTTCACTTTTTAGTTTTTGAAGGCGGTTGTCTTTTTTTTATATCTCTAGTGCGGAAGACGGATTTCGTTCGTTAGAAGTTTTTTATATGACTATACAAAACTATTATTAGTGCCCGAATCATCAGTGAAAAGAAATAACCGCACAAGTGCGAGTCGGACTCGCCCACCGAGAGTTCCGTTCAAATTCCGTGATTTGGTCACCCATACAATTAATAACCGCACATTCTTCGATGATTGATTTCGTACTTTAAATAAAGACTAAGTTTATTTTTTATGATTTAATTACAAATATACAGTTTTCAGACTTTTCCCTGTACTTGTAGTATAAGACTTGCCAAATATCATAGATCTAGGTCAACGGGAAGTACCCTATAAATGTGAATTCCCTCGAGAGTGTCGAAATGTACGTTTTTTGCGACATAAACGGCCGTTTTTTTTTTTCACGTTAACTTAGAAGTTTGATTTTTTCACAGCTTCAAGCGGCTGTAGACTTGAGTATACGGTTTTAATTTTAACTCGATACCTCCACGCGTTCCCGAGATAAAAGGTCTTGACAGGCAGATGGACAGACAGACAGACGGACTACAAAGTGATCCTATAAGGGTTCGTTTTTCCTTTTGAGGTACGGAACCCTAAAAATATCAATTCGGACACTGCGTCGGGATATAATTGAGTCCGAATAAATAGGTAGGTACTCTACAAGATTTGCCACTTCCATTATTTAAAAAAGCCGGACATGTGCGAGTCGGACTCGCCCACCGAGAGTTCCGTACACATTTGTAGGTTCCATACTTCTATACTAATCCATACCTACAGACTATCCATACTGTAATCTACATACCTAAATGCGTTTTTTGCGACATAAACTGCCGTAGGTATCTTTTTTTCACGTTAACATAGAGGGTTGATTTTTTTACAGCATCAAGGTACCGTAGACTTGAGTACAGGGCCGTCTTTAACCTGTTGGGGGCCCTGGGCACAATAGGATAATGGGGCCCCTATGACCTAAACAGAGCACTAAGTTGTTAGTTCAAACAAAAGGTTTATTTATTTACAGTGACAATAAATAAATAAGAGGTACCTACTAGATTTGAGATGGGCAAAATCTTTAACCACTTCTTCACCTACATGGACATTAGCGACAAAATAGTTAAAATCTCTTGATGCATTAACATAACCTTTTTAATATGGAGAAGGAACGCTCGCCAGTGCCAGTGGCCAGTGTCAGCGCCAGTGCCAGCCGCGTGGTAGTGGGTAAAAAAAACAGAAATCGTATTGAAAATCTTCTTAGATTTTCAATACGATTTCTGTTTTTTTTTCGTTTTCGCATTTGGAAATGTGTCTTTAATTTTGTTTTTTTTTTTAATATGATATGTTCACAATAGACTATTCTTTCTTCCTTCATTTTCACTATGAACAATTTTCAAGTATTCTGTATAATGCTGTATAATGTATATGTTACGGCTAATAGCCGAAGTGCGGCTACACCTAGTTTAGACCGGCTACAACTTGGTGCAGCCGGCCACTTGCGGTTAAAGTTAGATGTACATCCTACTTATCCTCGGTTAGAATCAAGTTTAGCCTTCATCATAGCGGTTAGAGGCTAGAACTAGGTGCAGCCACTCTCCGGTGGTTAAATTGTCTGTTTTTATGCTATTGAACCGGAAGAAGACAGAAAGAGGAGCCCCGCGCAGCGTGGCTCCGTCGACTTGACGTCGACCGTCTTCGTCTGCTCAATGGTTTGGTAAACATTAATCAAGTCCGGGTACCCCAAATCCCGAGCTCGCAGGCTACACCTAAGTTTAGGACACGCCGTAATTTCGGCGGTAAGACCCGTCATGGACGATTGGTTAGGGCGCCGGCACGGCGCCCTCACGTTCCGGCTGACGCAGATACTGACCGGACATGGCTGTTTTGGGAAGTATCTGTGTCGCGAACAATTGCCCGGTTGTCACCAGTGCGGAGATTGCTTGGAGGACACAGCGCAGCACGCGCTGGCAGAGTGGCCAGCATAGGCAGAGCAGCGCCGTGAACTCTCCGCAGCAGTAGGTGACCTCTCGTTCCCAAACATCGGTCTTTCGATGCTCCAGAGCGAGAGTGCGTGAGAGGCTGTCGCCTCGTTTAGCGAGCAAGTCATGTACGCAAAAGAGGCGGCAGAGAGGGTGAGGGAAGCAACTGCCTCACTTCCCTCCAGGAGAAGACGCACCGGGCGCCGGAGGGTGCTTAATAACCTCGAGCCTTCATGCGTTGCCGGCCTGCTGGTGGTCGACTCAGGGGCAGTCCACCAACCAACCAGATGCAGGCCCATGTAGGTGGCGCGCCGTGTTCCGCGCGCGCCACCCTAGTGGATTCGGCGGCGTTTAGACCGCCGAGGTCGACGGGACCCGCCTACATCATTGGGGGGTCATAGCCTGGTGGGGGTGCGGTGTATGCGAGAGCGAATTCCGTACCCCCGCCCATTGGTCATTCGAGAAACACCGTGGTGGTTTTAGCCGGTAAGAGTCCGGCACACCCCCCGTCTTCCCCGGACGAGAGACAGTCCATGAGGATTTCCCCAAGTTAAAAAAAAAGGCTGCATCTAAGTTCAAACCGGCTACACCTAGTTCTAGCCGGTTAAAACTAGATGTAGCCGCACTTCGGGTTTTAGCCGTAACATATACATTCCATTTCCAACTCTTTCTACAACGACTAGCTGACTGTTATTAGCTGTCTAATGTTCTTAAAGGAACTTAATCGCTGTTTTAGATGAACGCGTAGTATTATAACATAAAGTATATATTACGTATCAATTATGGGAGGTAAGGTTTCTACTTTGATTTCTATTTTTCTATTCAGTTGAAATAACCGTGCATAGCCATCGAAAAACTGGCGTGAGTTTCTACGTCTTGTTCTTTGAGATAGGTCCTTGTAATCAGATTCTGGTTTTTATTCCTTGGCCGTCGATTCAAAGTAATTAAAAATAAAATCATCAAGTGAAGTAAACAAATTAGTTGTTTGTATATTCTTTCAAATATTGGTTAGAGCTCCAAATTTCCTATAAATATTATAATGTCTCTAGTTTCGTCTTCTTTGTTTACTTATGACTTTCATGGAAGCCGCTTACTGCATCAGCTCGGACTGACCATCTGGTCCATAAAATTACTTTTGAAAACATTTTTTCAACTTAAATGTTCTGTCAATGTATTCCATCGGTGGGGAGGGCGAAAAATACTTTTGTATTTACTAAACCATTTCAAAAAACTTGGTTGCCTCTGAGGTTTATATACAAGATGATTTTTTATGCACGCACCAAATTTCTCAGGGTGATAGTACCCATGAAATTGAATAACTTTCTCCAAAAAACATGGGTCGAAATATTAAAAAAAAAATCGGACTTCCCATACAAAATCGATCAGCTGACTATTGATTTTGTATGGGAAGTCCGATTTTTTTTTAAATATTTTGACCCATGTTTTTTGGAGAAAGTTATTCAATTTCATGGGTACTATCACCCTGAGAAATTTGGTGCGTGCATAAAAAATCATCTTGTATAGGTTGTAGACACTTGTCTACCAATAAGAAGTATGGTACCTACTGATACTTCTCCGTCATATTTGAGGCTTTGACTTCTGCAATATTTTATGAGAGTATCATGATTTTCTAAAAATAAACATGGTTTCCGCTAAATACTTTGATTTATGCTCCTTATTACGTATAAATTTCTGAAACCTTTCAACGAGAACACGTATTTTAAAAGTTCTGGTCAACATGAGACAGATTGAGCGTACTGTCAAGCTCATAGAAAAATATTTTACTTCTGCTAATTTAATTTCATTTATAATTTTTTTAGGACCTGTTATTCCATTTCGTCAATATAGGTACTCAATACAGATATATTTTTTTAAACTGTTGATAGGCATACATTTGCAGCTAAATAAGAAAATTAGGAATGTTACCTTTTCCAGGATTCCCAAATATTTTATTAAATTCACTCAGTAACTCCACACGTCCACACACAAATAAATTTCATTGTTGGAAGTTCCGAGGATTTAATTGTCACCGCGAAACTGAATCCCTCTCGATGCTAAAAATTTACTACTAATTTACAACAGCTACAATCCGTTTACATTTCTCCAGGACTCCACTTCTTTTCGATGTTGACAAGTCTATAGTGTAATCAATCAACCGCTTTACTTCGTGCCAGACCAGTCACCATAGTTTTGCTGGGCTTTGTTGATGTGTTAAAATAAAGTGCTTCCAATCTTTAAATCCACTCAAAGAGCATAGATTTACATTAGAAGGGATTTACGTGAAAACAAACTTTATTTTTATTATATGAAAAATTAGTTCACTGATTATTTAGTCTTATAAATAGTGTAAGTAGGTAGGTAGTTAGTGTCCCATTAAATTGTTTTACACAATTCAATTAATTTTTAATCACATTTTTTTGTTTAACAAACTTATCAAACAGTAGAATTATTTTTTAACGAACATTGTTTGTTTGTTGTATTTTTCCATGGAATTTATTTCAACGAAAATGTATAGACAATGACAAAAATGTTGTCTGAAAAAGTCAATATGTTGTGCTACCAAAGTTAATGACAGAAACGAATCGCTGTGAAACCGACTCCACGTAGTCTTGTCTGCCCTACCCCAGAGCGTAATTTAAATCTGCGTAGGCGTGGAGGGGCGAGGCGGCCCGCGAGCTGAAGAGCACCCGGCGCCGCGGCTGAGGCTGGCCGGCACGGCTGGCCAGTAAGCCGAAGCTGCGGTGTGAGCGTGAATACCATCTGCGACGATAAGCTCGCGTGGGACCGCTGGAGCCCCGCAACGCCGGAGCCGTGACAGAAACTATGCCTGCTGCATGTTGCATGCTCGCTTGCATGATGCATGCTTGCTTGCACGCTGCATGTTTGCTTGCACGCTGCATGCTTGCTTGCACGCTGCATGCTTGCTTGCACGCTGCATGCTTGCTTGACCGCTGCATGCTTGCTTGCACGCTGCATGCTTGCTTACACGCTGCATGCTTGCTTGCACGCACGCGCAGTAGGTTTGGTTAGAACTGAGACTCCCATTATTGGGAATAAGTTTTATATCAAATAAAAAATATAAGGATAAATAATATTTGATTTGTTATTCTATGATATGATTATTCTAACAATAAACTTTATGTGAAACGAAAATCTATGATTTAATAATCTTGAAAGTGTATTCTGCGTAGGTATTGATTATTCTATGAAACGAAATTATTAGAAAAAAAATATGTGAAACGAAATTCTATAAAACTATTAGCTATGAAACAACGTACAACCTTTTTTTATTATATGTTTGAATTAGATATCGGTTATCGTTTTGTGATCTGGCAGGAATTGGGGGCCCCTATCGATCGCGGAGCCCTGGGCACGTGCCCAGTGTGCCCAGTGGGAAAGAGGGGCCTGCTTGAGTATATGGTTTTAACTCGATACCTCCACGCATTCCCGAGATAAAGGGTCTTGACAGACAGACAGACGGACAACAAAGTGATCCTATAAGGGTTCCGTTTTTTCCTTTTGAGGTACGGAACCCTAAAAAATATAATTTTAACCCTTTTATTACAAAACTATATTACGCTGTCAAAGATCATATTTAGAGGATACTTAACAGCTGTTAACACACTAATACCCTGTTATATTTACTTCGTGCTTATACCTAATCGAAAATGTTTAGTTATGTAATTTATTTACGAATTCCTTCGCTAATAGGGTGCCGCTATGTCATTCCTGTGTACATCAAGCTGTATGTTTTACTATCACAAAAATTAGGGAGCAAGAAATCTCTTACAGACAAGTCGCGGCCAAAAGCTACCTATTGATAAAGTGATTCTGCGCTAACAATAATAATTATTAGATAATATATTGTACACACGGCTACACATCAAGCTATACATTTCCAGTATAAGCTGACCTCGCCTTGTACGGAAATCTCATACAATGCGAGATCAGCATTAACTGGAAATGTATAGCTTGATGTGTAGCCGTGTGTACTAGCTGCTGCCAGCGACTTCGTTCCCGGTGAGAACCCATTAGACCTCCTTAATCCGGTCCTGTCGCAAAATCCGTTCTAAGCGGACGTCTACTAACTATAAACTACCTCCCTGCCAAATTTTATCTTTATACGTCAAGCGGTTTTCGATATTTCGTGATGAGTGAGTGAGTGACCTTTCGCTTTTATATATTTAGAAGATTTATTGTGCCTGCATATCAAATACTTTTTCAACGACAGTGATGAGACTGGACGACACGGTTGGCGCAGTGGTTGAGCGATTGACTGCTGCGCAGCGTGTTGCGAGTTCTAATCCCGCCCAGGGTAAATATTTGTATGAGCATTTGTGTTTGCCGTGTGCGGTGCCTGGATGTTGTTTATCTATATACGTATCTATTTATGTATTTGTATCTACAGGCACACAATTAATATTAGTACTGCCATACAGTAGCGACACACTCCGCGTCCGCCTCCCTCTGAAACTGTACCTCACCTCTTCCCGCGTCAAACGATTGCTCCGGGAGCTGCGTTTTGTTCGACACACACACGCACGTATTTGTACAGTCTGTTATTTTGTAGTAGTGTAGGCTATTATATCGTTTCCTTCCTATGGAGTGTCGCAGGTGTGGTACAGGGTCTGCCTAGTTTGGGGTCAGATAGCTTAGTGTGAAATGTCCCCACATATTATTATTATCTTACTCGCCAGTGGCGCCAACTGGTGACGAACGAAACGGTAGATAGATATGGATAAAAGTGTGTACATCATATGTCTGCTCTATCTCGTCGAACAACTCTCAATCAATGTACCAACGTAGTGATCGCACTTGGCCAAGGGCGTCGCCAGGACTCGCCAGCTGATGGCCTAGGGGGGGGCAAATTGATATTTGGTGGATAGGAAAAGTATGAATTTTAAATACAGTCCAAGGCACATGAACCTTTTGGAATCTCTAGGGGGGGGCAGCTGCCCCTACCGCCCCCCTTTGGCGACGCCCTTGCACTTGGCTATTGTTTTCTATCGACAGTCGTAATTAACGATACGGGGGCGCACATACTGTGGAATGGTACAAACGTGTGTTACACCGCTCTGTAACACTACCTTTTAGCGCTATCGCGTGGCCTCTTAGTACACCTATGCTTAAAAAGGCATGTTTGGTAAGAAAGGCGACTCCAAATGAAATTACCGATCCGTACTTTTTTACTTAATAAGTAGTTTTTTTATTTTTATTTTATTTTAGGAAAGCTTACAGACTAATAACACTACAATAACAATAATATATAACTAAATTGCTAATTACAAGCCTCCACAGTTAAATACAAAATGATTACGAACTCATCACAGTAAAGGTGGAAATATCATTATTTCTTAAGTATTGGTTAATGTGGTTCAATCTTGATCAAAGAATGACTTTGCTAAGAGCTTCCTTATTGTGCTTGCATTGGTGCAGAACAGGTCAATGTCATCTTCACATGAAATTTCGTTAAAACTGCGACTGGCTCTTACAAAGTACGAGTATAGGCGTACCTATAATTAGTTTTTGCATGCGGTACATGTAGAAGTGGTCGCAGTCCCATCTGATTAGTGCGTATAGTAAAACAGTAAATAGTAAAATAGTAAACTTAATAGTAGTACAGCCACCGACTAGAAAAACAAAGAAGGACTCCGCGCCAGACATATCGAAAGTGAAGCACCCTAAGTAAGCCGTTTGTACAAACATGCCTCATGCACACATTTACATCAATGTCACTTTGTCACGGACTAGAAAAAAAAGAATTCCGACCGAAAAGTACCGACTACCGACCGTACCGATCTATGTGTGCGTCTCGGTCCGGCGTACTTTAATGCTTCACTTTTGATATGCATGGCGAGGAGTCCTTCTTTTTTTCAAGTCAAAAGCCCCCTCCTATAATCCCCCCCCCCCTATAATCTCGTGATTGTATTCATTTTTCAATTTGTATTTGTATTTTTATCTCGTGATTGTATTCATTTTTCAATTTGTATTTGTATTTTATTTGTTTTTTTTTTAATGATGCGGCTTTTCGTGCTATACTGACTCTTATCAGTACAGCACGAAGCGCATTGTAGGTATTCGCTTTTGAATTTGTATTTGCTTTTTTGGCTTCACTCTCAGTGTTCCGCACGGTCTATCTGCCTTTTGTTTCATAATCTGAGCCTACAGCATTTAAGGATAACGTAGCTTTCTAAAAAAAAGAATCGAAGAAAGAATTTACGAAAACGGACCAGTAGTTCTGGAGAATAGCCCGAAGAACAAACACAGACTCAGCAAACTCAAATTTATAATATGTAGTGATGATGATAATGATTGTGAAACAGATAAATTGGTAAGTAGGTATTGAAGTATTAGTCAACTCTGGTACAAATACACGAAGAGTGCATACAACACTCTTCGTGTACAGTACAATAACGCATTTCGGGCCATGCTCAACTTGTTGTAGTGCGTGTAGTGTTGGAGTGTTGGTGTAGTGCGACTGACATGTTTGCAGGTAGCGTTGCCATCGGTCCGGATAAAGCCGGACAGTGTTAGGCTTTTTGACCCCTTGTCCGGCTAAATTTAGCTGCGTCCGGCCCGTCCGGATTTTGTTAGGCTTTTTATACAATCGTTCTTCAGTCAGTAACCAACGAGCGAGCGAGACGAGATTTGCTGATAAACGCTTCATATAAAGTTTATAGGCACCTATGTGTTTTCTTATTTTTTTTGTCAAAAATCCTTTTATTTAGCGTCCGGCTTTGGAATTCAAAAGTCCGGCTTTTAAATATGGGTTTACCTATTAAATATTTCAATATTCTTGATGTCCGGCTTTGGGACCCAAAAGTCCGGTTTTTTTGACGGGTTAATTCGGCTTTTGATATTTAGAAATGGTAACGCTATTTGCAGGGAACGGAGTTGTCGACTTCTTTGGGTTAATGAAGCAACTCAGGGCATCTTTTTTTACTCGAGTTGGTGCAAATAGACTTGTTAGGTACTGCTGTATTTAAATCGGTCCATTTGCTGAGGGAATTAAAATAAATGTGTTGCATTGTTTTATTATAATTTTATGATTTTCTCTTCTTTTTAATAGAAGATGGAGGAATGCTCACAAACCGTAAAGCAATATTACGATTTACTTAATTTTAATCAAGACGCCGAACTATCCTATAAAAACATAACCCTTTCCTTGCAGTCGGGGTAAAAAATGGCAAAACAAGGGTTTGTTTAAGGGGTTTTTCATTTTTAACGTAACCTGTCCCATTGCTCATGCAGAATCAGTACTTTTAATTAATTCAAAATAAATATTTTTCAAAAGTTATTGTTACTGTGTAAGTACTGTGTTTCTATATTTTTATGTGTACCTAACAATGATTATTTAAAACAGGATGTCAAGATGGGAAAGTTTCGTGAGCATGATATATAAATTCATGGGTGCCAAGATGTGAAGGTGTCGAGATGAGACTAAACCGAATGGCACCACCCCATTAGTAGGTACCTACCCGTGTATGTCGTCGTAGAAGGCGACAGAGGGATATTCACCAGAGGATGGTCAGCAGCGTCCTTCTGAGTACCGTATAACACCTACTGCAATCGCCAACATGCATCGGCCAAGCATGGCGATTACGGTTAAACCCCTCTTTGGGGGAGACCTATGCCCAGCATTGCGCGTGTAAAGGTTGACATCCTGATGATAATGATGAAAACGTGTACTTACCTAAGTAGGTACTTATTTCCAAAACAAAAATCGATCGAAATTACATTCGGTGCATTTACTCTGCGCGTTCGTAAACGCCGAATTTCGGTGTAACAGACATCCATTGGTAACTGTAAAGTATTCGCGGTTCGAGAGCAGTCGAACTCTCTCAATTGTCACTTTTCATGTAAAAATAGACAAGTGCAACATTGCCCCACTTCAATTTCTAGGACTTGTGCCATGTATTGTAACGGTGTTTGTTCGATTTTCAGCTTTATTGTTTTGGGTTTGAGTTTGAGTTTAGAATCGGTTCGTTGTTGTATTTTAATTATTCTTTATTAGAAACAAAGCTACGGATTTGAAATAAGTACGAATTCTGAATATGGAAATTGAAAATATCTTTCGGAAGAATCAAGCTTCAAAGTCAAAGCATTAAGTATTTCAATTAAACCATTTACCTGCAGGCACTTTTGAATTGTCAAAGAGAAGAGTCATTTTAGTCAGAAGAAAATTGAAGCTTGTTCTAAAGCGTAGGTTTGTCTCTATGGAGAAGACCGAGCAAAAACCTCCACGGACACTTATTCTTGTTGCTTCTTTTTGTAAAATCAATGTAGGTGAAGAGTGATACAAAAAAAAGATAAAAGCTATGGCAGTTAAAAGATGACCAATCTCAACTAGAGCCCGTTCACAAACATGACGCGTGGATCATCATTTACGTGCACCATCATTTAGCTCAACCCTAGCGTACCTAAAAGTACTTAAGTAGGTACTTAGGTACATACTTAGTAAAAAAAAAAAATTTTAGTAGGTACTTAGGCCTAATAAAACTTAGAGCTAGTTGGTAAGGCGAGGTTAAATTACAAAGTAAAGAGTATACTTAGAATACTCTTTAATTAGTTTAATAAACAAACAAAAAAAACGAATATAAGTAGACACGCTGAAGTCTGATTGGTGAAAGATACGGTTAGCTATTTTGGAGCTAAATCACGTTTCACCACAGCATTTCATACAGCGTGTAATGGTTTGGTAGAAAGATTTAATAGAACTTTAACACAGATGTTGTCCAGTGCATGAATAAAAGTTACTACCTAGTTCCTTTTATTCATGAAGGCGGCGTAGCTCATGTGGAGATCTGATGTGTTTCTGAGATAATAGCCATTAGATATTATACTTACTCTATGACGGAACACTCAGCAAACTTCTAGAATAAGTTTGAATAGTAGACTTGTATTGTTTTACGTTTGACATTAGGACTTCCTAGCCTGATCTTGTCACGGGTACACTACAGTACTTACTTATATTCGCTTTTTTGTTTGTCAGACAGAAAGCTTCTTAGACAGTTTTGAACGTTCCTAAAAGTTTTTTGCTAACATGATAACTTCATGGTTGCTAACAGGGGTCCAATATGTTATTGATGGATCAATTAACTTTTGGCTTTTACAAATACCTACCAACTAAACAAGGATAATATATTATGTAATAAATAAACAACCCGTGTAACACCTGTTGTTGGTTTGTTACACTAGGACTAGGTACTTACCTACAGGCAAAAGTTATAATTCATCCATCAATAACATATTGGACCCCTGTTAGCAACCACGAAGTTAGGTATCATGTTAGCAAAAAAACTTTTAGAAACGTTCAAAACTGTCTGAACCGCCCCTTTCAACCTACTGTGTTGTCAATAATTATTGACATTGATTTTTGCTTAGTTAAACCTTTATCTTTTGAGCGCCACCATCGTCGGTAGCATAGCCGACAAGAAAACGTTAAGTAGGTACTTTCTCATTTATAATATTAAAAACTTAGAATAATAACGCATAGGACAGTCTCTCTATACGCTGCCTACGAAAAATGTACGCTACTTTAGTAGGCAGCCTAAATAGTAGAGCGGCATGTAATTTTATTACCGCTGACACGCACACACACGTAAAAAATGTTGCTAGCAAATATTTTTTCTCCGATTTTAGGGAAAATGATAATGTATTTGGGCCATAGCACGATTGCATATCGCAGTATATTTCTCCCCCAAAGGGGGGGTTTTGCCATAATCGCCACGCTTAGCAGGCGGGTTGGCGATCGCAGTATATTTGTTACAAAGGTTTACGTCCGACATCATACGGACCAATCATTATCGTTGTCATCCCATCAAAATATTATTACCCCGACTGCAAGGAAAGGGTTGTTTTACAGTACATTATACCTATACCTACCTACCTACAGTATACCTACTCGGATTACTTGGTAACTAAAAATGTACTCCACATAGCATATAGCATAGATAACACAGTGTCCGATATTAACGGATACAACAGAATTACATTATTTACGCTTTCAGTTGTTAAAATTATTCAAGGTAAAATAAAATTCACTAAAAACCTGAATATCGCCAAAAAAACAGCAGATCCATAGCTAACTCCGAAAAATTAATAAATAGATAATTATTCCCAGTTTTACGAACATAAATGTATGGATCAGCTGTTGGTTTCTACCAGAATAATACAGTAGACTCCAACAATGTTAGTGTTTAGAATTATGGGAATTTTTCCGTACAACACTGGCAACACTTCATTGTAATAAATTAGGTTATGAAAAATTTTATTCGGTGATCGATTTACGTAAAACTAACAGATATAATGTTACTATTTACATGTAAATTTATTTTATCACATTCTTTATGTTTACCAGTTGTGCTACGGCAGTATTTTACGCAACAAACCGTCATCTTAAAATACACTCGGCGTCACAAAAATCGCACCTCTTTAAGAATTCCCTTCAAAGTCATTTTAACCCTATTAATCAATGGTATACATATGACTATAAGGTATAATTGGAAAGGCAATTTATTTAAATTTCAGAATAAATCAATGGATTTGGTTTTTTGTTTACCAGGGAATAAAAAAAAGCAAGCTAATGCAAATGATTAAAAAGTTAAATTTTATTTTATCAGCAAAAATTACAACAAAGTCCTTAAAACTAACTTAAAACCTAGTGTTACCCCCCCTAGCCCTGATGACTGCTTCCATGCGTTCTCATACTCATACTCATATTACTCATACTCATATTATTTATTGCATTCCACAATGTTTTGAGTTGTTTACATTATCGCTTAGAGCTAGGCACAATCGTGGACCCTGTAGGGCACAGCAACATTCACATTAAATTAGTACACAAAATAAATAAAAACAAAACAATAACGATAATCAATTCATAAAATAATAATTAATTCCTAAAAAATTATAATCAAATCATAAAAAAATAAACAATTCATAAAATGGTAATCAATTCATAAAATAATATAATAGTGTATTCATAAAAAATAATAATAATCAAACCATAAAATAATAAACAATTCATAAAATGGTAATCAATTCATAAAATAACAATCTATTTATAAAATAATAATCTATTCAATTAGTGTTGTTGTTGTCCGTTTGTATGTCAAATTTTTTATCATTTATATATTCTTCCAGTGTGTAATAAGCCTTTTGCCCTAAAATTTGCTTAAGGTTTTTAATAAAGTTTACATCACTTGTTTCTTTCTTTCTCTCTCATGGACCTTATCAATGTGACAACAGTCTCTTGTGGAATGTTGTCCCATTCTGCAACGACGGCATCTTGAAGGTCTTGGAGAGTGGTAGGGGCAGGATTTCGTGCCCGTACTCGCCGTTTCAGTTCATCCCAAAGGTGCTCAATAGGGTTCAGGTCTGGACTTCGCGACGGCCAGCGCATAACAGGGATGCCAACTTCTTGCAGGTAGTCTCTTACAATTAAAGCGGTGTGACAACGGGCGTTATCGTGCATTAACGTGAACCCACTGCCAACAAAACCCGCATAAGGGACAACCTGCTCCTCTAAGATCTCTGTTATGTACCGAGCAGCAGTCAGCGACCCTTGCCCGCGAGCACTTCCAGTCCGAGAAACACACACAAGGTTCGTTTTACCGTCGATTGACATGCCGCCCCAGAACATGCACGAGCCACCCCCGTATTCCACTGTCTCTTGAATACAGGCTTGTGCGAATCGTTCCCCTTGCCTCCTATACACTCTTCGACGCCTGTCGTTTCAGAAAAGACACACCCTCGTCTCATCCGAGAAGAGCACAGCCCTCCATTGGTCTATTGTCCAATCCACATGGTCACGGGCAAATTGCAACCGGTCTCTCCTATGCTGTGCAGTCAATTTGGGCCCTGTAGCAGCCCTATGAGCTGCAATTTTCTTCTCCCGCATTCTTCTTCTAATCGTGGAGACGCTTACAGAAGTTCTGCGAGCTGATCGCAGTTGTTGTTGCAGCTCAACAGCATTGGAGAACCGATTACGTAAAGACGTCGAAACAATGAAGCGATCGTCTCTTTCGGATGTGCACCGTTGTCTTCCAGATCCACGTCTTCGGATATAGCCACCAGTCTCTTGGAAACGTTGGAACACTCGTCGAACGGCAAAACGACTCAAGTTCAGTTGCCGAGCAACATCACATTGCCGCATCCCTGATTGCAGTAGTGCAATGACTTGAGCGGCTTCATCTGCAGTGGTATCCATCTTCTGGGGTATTTTTCTTGCTGTAGCTGTTCACGTGTGTTCACTTCAAAGGTTGAATAGCGAATGACCCACATTTAACCCGGGTCGCCCGTTTTATACCCTTGTAGGGAGGTGCAATTAGTGGCCGTTGTAATGCGTATTTTGACAACATTTTTTTTAACGTTACGTGCTAATGAGATCTGTTATGTTTAGGAATTCTAACTGTTGTTAATTTAAAGGTCGTTAAACATACTTTTAATTGATACCAATATTAATTGGGTTTAATGTATTCGTTACTGGCGGGACATGTTTTAAACTTATTTTCGAAAAGGTGCGATTTTTGTGACGCCGAGTGTATTTCTTGAGAGCTGTTTTCAACGGAGCGTGACCTTGAGCACTGACGGCTCGCTACGCAAACTAGACCATATAAGGTTGAGTTTGAATACTCGTACTTTTGAAGCTCGTACTAAGTTTATATGAGTTACTAGCTGACCCGACAGACGTTGTCCTGTCCCGATCTACCTACTTACCTGCCTATTTACCTACACCTACCCTACCCTAACCCTTAACATTTAGGGGGATGAAAAATAGATGTTGGCCGATTCTCAGACCTACCCAATATGTACACAAAATTTCATCAGAATCGGTCAAGCCGTTTCGGAGGAGTACGGGAACGAAAACTGTGACACGAGAATTTTATATATAAGATTATTCTAAGATTAAAAAGTATAGATTGTACCTTACTTTGTACGGAACCCTCGGTGAGCGAGTCCGACTCGCACTTGTCCGATTTTTTTTAAATAAAGTTGAAAATCTTTTTAAGAAGAAACAGAAAACAGTAAGTTTGTATACGTGCTTAGGCACTTTATCATATACAACAAACCAGACGAAGTTTGTAAAATAAAAAAAACGAAAATGGACAACATTAATTTTATTTCAGTTTTTATGCCAAAATGACACATCAAACATTTACAAAACGACATTTTAATAATATTTAGCTTAAAATATTGTCGCAATTAGAATATTACAATAAAATAACTAAATATGTGCATCTAGCCTTAAAGAACTAAAACATTTAAAATACTAATACAAAAATTGATGGTTGGGTACTCAGATTATCAAACAAACAGCGCGAAGCGAATTGTTGGTATTCGTTTTTGTTGAATTTGTATTTGCTTTTGTGGCTTCACTCGCAGTGTTCTGCACGGTCTATCTGCCTTTTGGAGGTCAGGTACCTACTTATAAATATGTAAAACTGTGTACTTAAGACGCTATAGTGCATTGGGGTAATTACGACAACCGGGTATATTTTGATTTAAATTAAAAAGTTTTTTCAAAAAAAAGAACCGCCTTCAAAAACTAAAAAGTGATAAATAACTAGCACAGAACACACATTACTTTACTTTCGGAAGTCGGTGGCGGTGGCTTCGTGTTTGTTGTTTTGTATTACCACCGACTTCCGAAAGTAAAGTAATGTGTGTTCTGTGCTAGTTATTTATCACTTTTTAGTTTTTGAAGGCGGTTTTCTTTTTTTTTTTTTACTTTTTATTTTTCGCTTAAAGAAAACCGCCTTCAAAAATTAAAAAGTGATAAATAACTTTAGCACAGAACACACATTACTTTACTTTCGGAAGTCGGTGGCAATACAAAACATTTTTCAACTTTTTTTTTGAAAAAACTTTTTAATTATGTCGTTGAGTTTGGAAGAAATAAAATACATCGGAAAATACCTGGTTGTCATCATTACCAGACGGATTTAGGTACTAGATAGGTATAAATGACTAATGAAAGGGATGGATTATGTAAATGATGATAATTATGGCTAGGGAGGAATTTGTTTGGGATCACCCGAACCGAACCAAACTTTATAATGAAACAAGTCTACGTTCGCGTACTTGAGTTTGGTGGTGTACAGACGCCAGCACATTCGCCGCCGTACGCAGTCTCTTCGTGTACAATAGTTTAGTAATATTTTAGTGGTTTTTTATAAATAAGTATGTATGATAAGTCTGTAAGGTATATATCTTTTGTTACCCGAAATAAATTATATTATTATTATTATTATTATTCCATCAAGCCATACCAAAAAGTACCTAAAACTTTCACAATTGAATATGAACTTTATTCTTTTGTGATAAGTTGAAAATCTATCAAAGAAATTTGACAGATTGTTGTAGCTTGATGTACTTACTTGAATTTTTTGGACGTACGTTTGACAAATTTGCAAAAATAATCATGGCGAGATTTATACATTCATTTGTATGAAAAAAAAAAGTAATTTAGAGGGTTTAAAATATTTTCCAATGTGAAGAATACATTACCCAGGAGTAGATTGACATACTTCGCATATTTTTAAATAATTAAAATATTACGAAATGAAAATAACACTTTTTCGTTTCATCTCGATGCCCATTTTGTGTTTATAAAAAAAAGGAAGTGACAAGCGATGTTAACGGATCTATAAAATTGGCAGACAAGTGATGTGACAAGTGAGTGGAAAAGAATAATCATTATTTTGTGATATTTTTTCTCATAAAACGATGAAATTTCAGTGTAACAACTGCGAAACGGCGGCTGTCGGTGTCACTGTTACTGTCAGTAGGCGTTTGGTTCTGAAATAATGAGTTTTTCATTAAACTATTAACTTTTTTTTGGGGGGTTTTAAAAATATTGTAAATTCCTGAAGATACTCTTTCGGTACCCAAGAATATAAGAATAAGAATTTCAACTTCTCTAAACATCTTAATTTTTTTTGTACAAATCTCGCCATGATTCTTATCAAACGTCTAAACAAATGGATTTTCTTGTATTGGTTGTATTTTGTCGGGATTATGAGTTACGCAATGTTAAGATGAATTTAAACAGGCATAAATGTCACGCTAGTTAGCTCTACGCTTATCTAGCTGCTCAAAAGAAATATATTACCTTTATATTTATACTAAGATGATCTTGGAACGTTTTACAATAGAATTTATGACTAATCTTCGCCAGCGGGCACCGCGTCTTCTAATCTCTTGATGTATTTCACTCTCAGTTCAGTTACAGCGTCGCCTTTCAACTGGTCCTAGAAATATTATAATATCAACATTAAACAAAATGTTCTTAGTAAGTGTAAATTTATACATTTTATAAATTAATATCAGCGTCATCTGTGTTTTTATGGAGGCACTAATACTACGACATGAGCTTACCAAAGACGTGCAGGTTTCAAGAATGACTACTAGATGGCGTTAATCTACATTTTACAAGAAACACTTCCAACCAATTTTACCTGCACAAACCAGCATTGAACTTCAAGCTGTACCATCTGCAAAGCTCCCCTGATAGCCCCGGGTATTAGGGCACAGTACTTGAGCCCATTGTTGGGCATTTCCACCCACTCACTGAGAGCACACTGATCCCAGACTAGAGAGAACTCGTCTCCGGCACTGCTCCAGCTTGTAACTGTAGGCTGCATATTGAGGTATAATCTGGAATCATGAGTAGAGATGGATTAAGTAAATGGGTAAAGTATATACTGTGCATTGACTACTTAAGACTTGATTAATGCTCTTGCACGCAGTGTGAAAAGAGTTCTTTGCCTCGGTCAGGCTGTTGAAAAGAGATTTGTGTTGTTCTTGTCCCCGCTTTTATCCTACTTTATTTGGTAGCAGAAAGGTGGACAACTATTTTATTATGCAAGTAATAAATGTAGTAAGTATCGGAAAAAAAAGAAAAAGAAAAAATGCCACAAAATAACAGTTTTTTTTTTTTGTAAAATATGAGTGTACACAAGTTTACAGCATAATGTGCTGGGTTATGTTAAAAATAACCTACATGTTTTCCCATAGTACAGTCAACATAGTACAGTGATTGTCACACACATACTTTTAAATAACTTCAACGCCACACAGTTATGACGCGAACTCCGTTCATTAGTATTGAATTTCTGATTTTGATCATCTTACTTATGCTGTTGACTGTACCTACCATTTTCGGCAAACATGTAACATGTTCAGTACTGTGTCCATAAATTATTTTGATATTCAGTAAGAAATGTGTAGGTATTTTGTTTCCTTCCTTTTTACAATATTTAATTAGTGTAGTTTTAAATAATAGGAAAAAGAAACAGAAAACTTGATTTAGCATAATAATTTAGGACCTAAAAATGTTATGTGTGAAGTATTCTTGTCGGCACAACGACAGTGGCGTTGAGCATGTTTTCATTTGCCGGCTATATGGTGTTCAAAATAACAACCCAAAACTAAATTAACCAATTGCACATCACTCACTGTAGAGCAACATAAGGCCCACTTGCACCGTAAACTTAACTTACGAGGGCGGCACTGAAAATTTCGGGAATCAAGGAAGTGACACAACATTACTATTTAAAAATGAATTTATTGCTTTTCGAAGTATTCTCCGCGAAATTTGACACATTTTTCCATACGATGGAACCAATCATTGAAGCAACCATTCCATTCGGAAGTTGGGGTTTCCAAAATGGCTGTATTGTAGGCGTCCACAGCTTCTTCAGGTGACGAAAATCTCTGACCACGCAATTTATTCTTTATTTTAGGGAAAGTATAGAAATCATTAGGGCTTAGGTCGGGGCTGTACGGCGGATGGTCTAATAATTCTATGTTTTCTTGCCCTAAAAACTCTTTTGTTCTGTGCGCGGTGTGAGAACTCGCATTGTCGTGATGGAGGATGATGCGGCGGTTGCAGTTCTCTTTACGGAGTTCAGAAACAACCTGTGGCAAACAAATGCTAGCATACCATTCTGCAGTAAATGTTCTTTGTCCCTCAAGAGGAACAGACTTGGCCGGTTTTGGAGACAAACGTGGCCACCAATTTTTTTGCAACACTCCGTGAATGAACAATTTTTGTTGGGTTTAACTCATTTTCAAACACCCAAACTCGTGACTGGTTTTTTGTTTCGGGTTCTTACGCGTATATCCAGGATTCGTCACCTGATACAATGTTATACAGCATTTGAGGATCCTGCGTGGAATCTTTCGAGAGTTCTGACTTTGCTTTTCACAGAGCAAATGCTATCCATCGGGAAAACAACTTTTTTACACCTAATTGTTCATGCAAGATTATTTGTATTTGACTCATGGCAATGTCTAAAGTTGCCTGAATTTCGCGGTATGTCACATCTCGATCTTCCTCAATCAGCTTACGCACAGCATCAACGTTTTCTTGGGTGACTGCAGTTTTTGGACAACCTTGACGGGGATCATCTGAGCTTGACAAGTCCACGTTGAAATTCAGCAAACCAGCGATAAATTGTGGTTTTGGATGGGGCTTCATCACCAAATGCAGAAATCATTCGGTCAACACACTGTTTTTGTGATAAAACACTTCAAAAGTCATAATAAATCATCGCTCTTGAATTTTCTCAAGTCAATTCCGTTTTCTCAAAGACTAAACAAGTTTGACAAAACCTTGTGACAAGACCGAGAATCTTTTTTTAAATAAATAAATGGTATTTGATTTTTAAAACCAAGGAGTTTTCAATTAAAAAGATTTTAATATGACAGGAACAGTGGAAATATTCCATTCCCGATACTTTTAGTGCAGCCCTCGTAGTAGGTAGCAGAAATTACAAATTATGTTTGACAGTTTATTTTAATCTCATGTTAGCTTTTAAATCTAAGTTACCATTATGGTGCAAGTGGCTCTAAGCCCACTAATAGGTAGGTACATTAATGACACTAACCTGAAAGCCTGCTGGATCTTGTCAGCAGTTTCCCTCATCTCCAGACACCTAGTTGACGTAGTTCTGGCTAAGAAATCTTCGATGAGTCGGACGCCCATGTTGTAGCCTATTCTTTCCAATTGCTTGTTTACATCCTCCGCATTCTCAGTCTCTTTCAACATTTGAGACACCAGGGCGCCGTATGTAAGCGTTAGTAGCTCAGAGTTCTGCAAAAGTAAGCTATTATATGAAAACTTGGTAAGGGAAATTATTTCATAAAATTCTTGGTTGAAGTCAACTTACAACTTTCTTTGCATCGAGTCTGGAAGTTTGTCTAGACATTTTCGAAGTTTTTATTGCCTGAATGTAGATTTAGAGGAAATTATCAACAAGAAACTCCCCTTGGCAATCTTAGAATTACAAATCACTGAAATCAAATCACAAAAATCAAATCTGCTGACTGACTGCTGACATTACTTTTAGAGAAGACAAATGTCAATGTCAAACGCGTTTTATTTCGTTAGGAAATAATTTCAAAAAATGAAAATAAATTAAAATGAAATTATAAAAATGTTAATCGTGCTATATTTTTTGCACTCAATAGATATCGATCTACTTACTTTACTGTTTGATATCGATATATTTAGGTAGCTTGACACAACATGAAACATAGGGCTTGTTTCACAAGTATCACAACCACACCACATCGCAGCGACAAAAGGTGGTCAAGCAGTTAGTAGGTAACATGTGAATAGGAGTCGCTGTGGCTTTTGCAGTTGCGTTCATGCGTTGTGGTACCGACAAAATGTGGATGTGGTTGTGTTGTCGCCAGTAGTTGCGATGTGGTTGCGTCGTGTGCAGACAGACAGTTCGACTCGGACCTCCTCAATAAATAAATCTGTGTCAAAAGTCTCACTATCGGACATTTTGTTTATGCAGAACCACACAGCTCCATTCTTCACTGTCCACTATACAACATAGAATTAATGACAGGGCCCAGGGGAGGGGGCAGGCATGGGTGTCGACGGTGTCGTTGCTCGACGCTCCGTTGCATAGATGAATATACTGCTCCGTTGTGTTTGTGACGTGGTCGGCCGCTAATTCCCGATGTCGCTGTTGGTTGCATTGTGATTGCGATGTGGTTGCGGTGTAGTCGATATCACCCACACGGTTGCGTTCAACGACAAAATGTGATTTTATTTTATTTTATTGGGATCTCCAACCAAGAATACGCCTTACATGCTATATTATAAAGGACAAGAACCAGTGGCGTAGCGTGTCTTGTCGGGGCCCCGTATAAAAAATTTGCTTGGAGGCCCTTATATGGGGGTAAACAATGATATTCTAATAAACAGATATGTTATACACTCACAAAACAAACGAAAAAAGTGTTCCGCGCAGCAGCGGCTGAACACATTTACACTTTTCATTCATTTTACAATTCACTACAAGTCAAAATGTTGAATAGGGATGGCTTGAAAAAACCAACAAGAAAAAAAGAGACAGTTAGTGTTGTCAATGGCGCGTGAATGTAAACGGGCATTATCCTGGCCACCAATCACTGCGTCTTGGCATCACAGACTAGCAAAATTTTACGAGACAGAAGGTACAAACCGCGAGAACATTTATACACGCGGTTTGTACCTATAACAACTAATAAACAGGACTAAATGTATAATAGAATATATAATTATAATAATATACAGAGTAGAAAATATTTATTTTGTAATAAAATTAATTTCTTTGTTTACGAACAAATACGATCCATTCTTGAAGCCAGATCTCATTGGATAACCTTAATGAAGAAAGGATAATAAATATCTGTTGTCATATTGTTTAATTTCTAATTAGGTATATAAATGATTAAATAAAACAAAATGATTAAATATTACAAGGTTAGAAAAAAGAAAAACAGAACTGTGGGTAAACAATGACTTTACTGCCTACGATATCGCATCTGTACTTTTATTCTATGTCCGGAGTGAACGCGTCCTTGTCTTATTCACGTGAAACAATGTACTTCCATTTCTTTCTTTTTTCTAACCTCCAATTAGAAGAATATTAGGAAAATAATTGAAATATATAAACAAATCGATGTATATTGCGTAGATACATGTGGTATGAGATCCCTTGTGCTTTATTAAATTGGGTATCATAATTGGTACACTTTCTAAATACACAAAATAGCATTTTTTTATTTTTTTAGCTGCTTTAACAAAGCGTACCAATTGTCGCCATGCGTGACGCAGACTAAAGGCAATACGTCCCAATTAGGACGTTTTTGTTTCTTCAAAATTGGGCGCTCATAACATATCTGTTTAATATAATATCATTGGGGGTAAAGATTTTTCACAAAAGAAAAAAAATATTGTGAAAAGAAATATTTATTTACTTATCATAACATAATTTAACCATTTTACTAATAAAAATCAAATTTTAAATATTCACTCTCCTTGCCTTTTTTTCGGCAAACTGATTTATTAAATCATTTATGCTGATGATGATTTTAGCTTTTCTAAAGTTTCTTAAGTAGTTTCTTAGTTTTTCTAAAGTATCTTGTCTCTGAAAAAATGAAGAAATTTTGGGCACTTTTTTTATAACCTCTTCCCTTTTCTGTTTACTTTAACTTTTCTCAGCGCCGCTGGGATAATCTCTTTTCCTTTCACCCATTTCTTTTACAAATCGCTACTAATACTGCTAAACCAGAAGAACAATATTGTTTGTACTGAATTACAATGTAATGCACATTTATCTACATAAAGCGCGTAAATAAACATTGCACTGCACTCCGTGGTTTAACATCCAATGTAAAGTACAACAACGTACACGTACATCGCGATATTGATGAAGGATTCCCCGCTGAGTTGAAGATGAAGTAAGTAAAACGGGGAAGTCCCGCAGCCCGCCATAACGGTGTAGAGTGTTGCCAACTTTTGAACGCACGCTTAAGGCGGGAAAAAAGTAATTGCTTTATAGAATTTTGTCATTTGTAAAATAAAATAAATTAGAAAGTATTTATTTTTTTTCCTTACACACTTCGGGGCCCCCGTATAATTGATACGGCAGATACGGCGGTAGCTACGCCCCTGACAAGAACATACATCTATGTGCTTCCTCCATTAAAGGAGACCACACATCATGCGATAGAAAACAAACAGTTAAACTAAATAGGTAATGGATAATTTAGAATTTAAATGGAATAAAAATAAAGATTGTGAAGAAAACATACTATAACAAATCATGCTTACAGACAAATAAAATGATTCAACTATTGTGAATTCTACTATTCATATTTATAAAAAAATAGTGCCCGACTACGTGTTTTTTGCAGTGGTGTGGTTGTGGTGGTACGTCTGAATCTACTCGAATACCTTTAAACGAGCAATTCTTGTTATATCATCATCATCATCATTTCAGTCGAAAGACGTCCACTGCTGGACATAGGCCTCCCCCAAGCCAAGTGTCACCACATTGACAAATAATAATAATCTGAATCTCGGAAACGGCTCCAACGATTTTCAGGAAATTTAGTATGCCAGGGGTTTTCGGGGGCGATAAATCGATCTAGCTAGATTTCATTTAAAAAAAACAAGGGAAAAAACACTGAGAAAAAAAAATACATGATAAAACATTATAATTTACCATACTATGAACACAACCATTCACCACCACCACCTACGTAATGTACGCGTAGGGCAGTGGCAATGATTAAGATATTTTTTTTCCTGTTTCCATTCCTGTGGGATAATTTAGGACTTTGGCGTAATTTTGAGGTCTATACAGACGAAGCCACGGGTAGAACCTAGTCATTTTGAAGCTGCTATTGAAAAGTAATCTCGTTAAATCAGGCAATGCATTGCAATGCAACGATCAAAACGCATCTCTGAAATTAACCCAAATCCCTAGATTCCAAATTTTACAAATAGCTGTCATCTTTTGTTTTGGTTTTTGAAAACGTCAAACAATTTTGAAAATGTACATTTATCATAGCCGTTACACAACGTAAATACATTAAATTGTGATGTCTAAACTATAAAAATAGGTAAATAATTCATTTTGTTGCTTTAATGAATAATGGAAAGAGGTGAAGTTGACAAAACATGTGCTGTGGGGACCTCGGCAGATGTCGATTCTCGTAGTGCTGTAAATTCTACAATACTTGATTACTACAAAAAGTTTGGTAGAAAGCGGGATTTAGAGCAATTTTTCTCGCTATCGACAGCTCAGAGTTATATTAAAGACACGAGTGGCTTGTTTTGGCGTAAAATGAAAAGTGAAAATGATTCATCTGATTCCGGCGGTAAGAAAAGTGATTCTCCCCATGAAGTCTGTCGAATCTCTATCAGGTGTTCAATGCCTGATCCTTCTAGTTCACAGGTAAATAAAATCTACTTACATAATTTATTTTTTGAGAATTCCTTCTTTTTTTTGTAACAACTGCCATTGTTGATACGGCTTTATCCTGGAAACATTTTCGTTCTTGAATTGACTGCTTTCTCAAGGAAACGTATGAATTAATGTCTTGTTTAGTAAGTTACTGTTAAAAGAATTTTAGTTAGTTATGTAGTTAATTCAAATTCATGCATAATCTAACTTTTAATAATCATTTCAGTAAATATAATTATCACAATTTAACACCACATTTAATACCACATGGAAATGTAAAATAATTCTGATAAACTACTATTGTTTGTTAATGTACTCTTTACAAGCAATAAAATCACAGCGATAGCTGCACTGTTACTGTATAATGTAGGAATTACATATGCACAACATTAGGACCGTTGAAGTGAGTGTGAACTGGTTTATCCTAAGAAAGCGTGCTCCACCTTAGGCCACATCATCACTTAATATCAGGTGAGTTGCGGCAAAACGCAAGCCTATAAAGATATAAAAAAAAAAATATAATCACTGTATGTAAAACTGGATTGTATCTGTACTTCGACCGCGCGGATGTCAAATATATCATAAACCATATTTTGTGGCACTCCGCAATAGTGTTATAAGTCAAAGAAACTAAAACAACCCACGGACCAATTTTTTAAATTAATTAAGTAGTTTTGGAGATTTCGTTTTCGGAGCTACTTCCAAACATACCTGTACGCAAAATACGCACTGAGGAGAGGATGTGCGGACACCAGCCTGTTATGCTACTACTTCCAAACTTACTTACTTACAAATGACAATGCCAGATCCTGCCCCACCCATGTACAGAAAAGTAAATTAATGAAAATAATTGTAATGAATATAGAACCTTTCTATACTAAATTGTTTTTCTTTAGAACTTGCGGATTACGAAATACGTACCCACAAAATACAAACTCATTTTACCTAAAATACAATTTAACCTTTATTCAATGTCATTATTGTTTTTAGATTTAAACGGAAACCGCAAGTTCTACAGTCACTAAGACTAATGTTTAGTTATAAGCAATAAATAAACAGTAAGATGCTACATATTGCACATGACTTTTATTGAGTGGGGCAAAGTTCTATAGAGTTTCTGGCATTGTCCTTTGACTCTTTATAATCTATACTAATATTATAAAGCTAAAGAGTTTGTTTGTTTGGTTGAACGCGCTAATCTCAGGATCTACTGGTTCAAATTGAAAAATTATTTTTGTGTTGGATAGTCCATTTACCGAGGAAGGTTATAGGCCAATGGGAAGCTGGGTTGTGTCGCTAGTATTAGTATAAATATCAAACTATGTTCTTTATATCAACTTCAGGATGATGACGATGAACAGAAAACTAAGACTGATTCCCCGCACACTGAATCGCCACCGATCATCACTGAGGACGTACCTGCTGATGTATCACTGAGACATACGGATGAGGAGTCCTTCAATTTTGATGATAATAACTCACAGAAATGTAAGTCCAATTGAATTGTTTTTTTTTTCTTTATTTAAAATATGTTACCCGACACTAGGAATTTCTCCTGTATTTTGGGTGCGTTTACAAGCATATAAACTCATATACACAAATAACGAGCCTCCGAAACAATTACCTGTCAGCCATACAAATATTTGTTCCGTGCGGGAGTCGAACCTGCGATTCGCGGCTCGGCATCAATCGCTCACCCACTGCGGCAACCATGTTGTAAATTTTTGGTGTAGTGATGTAATGAAATACCTTTTGTTTAACTTCAAAAAAAAAATATTCATTTTAAATGTTGGTAGAGTAAGTACCTGCATACTAAAAAGGTTTATTTTTTGTCTAAATTACGTAAAAGTAATAACTCACTTTTGGTAACCGGTTTGGATGGAATATAATAAATATAAGGTTCATTTGCTCCAGTCAGGGTTATCTTTTATTCAGAGTTAATTGCTAGTTATGCTTGTGGGGCTTATTTGAATAGTCAGATAACTTAGTCTACAAAATAAATTTTGCTTTTTGACAGCTCTTGTACCCCGGTTCACGGTTTGCTAGAATCATTGTCTCATTTTTCATGGTCGGGAATATCAGGAGTATTAAATGAAATTACTGTATTCCGTTATAATAATTTGAGAATTAGAGAGTTTAATGCAATTACTTAATTGATATTAATAATAAAAATAAAATAATAAAAACTTCAAGTCTACAAGTTTATACATATTAATACAATATTATAATTGAAATAATAAAAGAACATTGCATTACATTGCAATAAATGAATTATTATTATTATTATTCTCGTTTATTCATTTTGTTAACATATTAAATTACATTTTTAAATATTAGTAAAAAAATAAATAAAAACATTTAAAAATATAAAAAAATAGTAGCCCACCGGTATCGGGAACAGGGTCCAAGCTACCGGTGGTCAGGGCTCCTGAGAGAGGAATCTCCTGACTATACGCGCCGTGTCCAGGAGTACCGCTTTCTGTATCAAGCCCTTGATCCAGCTGCCCAACGAGAGCCTCCTTAGGTGTTGGTCGAGGCTCTTGGAAATGAGTCCATTGGCCGTAACGACTATCGGCACAATGACTGCTGTATTCACATCCCACATGTCGACAACCTCGCGAGCCAAGTCAAGATACTTAATTTGTTTATCTTTCTCGGTTTTCACGAGGTTCTCGTCATGCCGAACCGCTATATCAACAATCATTGCGCGACGCTCTAATCGATCTATCACCACTATGTCAGGTTTATTGGCAACAATAGTCCTGTCAGTGATGATAGATCGATCCCAATACAACGTGATAAGGCCGTTTTCGAGAACTGGGTCGGGCACATACCTGTAGTACGGTACCTCCGACTCCACAAGCCTGTACTTTAGAGCAAGTTGCTGGTGGATAATCCTAGCTACAAGGTTGTGTCTATGCAAGTAGTCTCCGTTAGCTAGACGAGAGCACCCAGAGATAATGTGTCGGATTGATTCTCCCGGTCGATGGCATGCCTGACAAATGTCAACCGTGCCGTCCTTCACAATATACCTCCGGTAGTTGTTCGTCATCATAACTTCGTCCATAATCGCACAGACAAAACCTTCGGTTTCCCCAAACAGGTCACCGAAACGCAGCCAGGATACGGACGCCAAGAAATCTACATCAGGCCCATGTAGGGCCCGGTAGAAGCGCCCGTGAAGCTCCTTGCTCTGCCATACCTCCTTGCGGTCATTAGTATCGAGTACTACAGGTTTGCGCCAGTTCTCGTTCGCTAAGGAGAGCGGGGTGAGGCCCTTGTCCACTGAGACCACATCTCGATGCATACCCACGTCGGTTTTAAGGAAGTACTCCCTGAGACTGCATACCTCACGATTGTGCAGGGACTTAGCATTAAGAAAGCCTCGGCCTCCGCACTTTCGTGGGATATACAGTCTCATTACCGATGACCGTGGGTGATGCATCCGATTTGCAGTCAGCAATGTACGGACCCTCCTATCCAGGGCGTCAAGTTCCGTCTGAGTCCACGCCGAAAGAGTACATCAAAACCGGCATGACCCATCCGTTGAAGGCGCGCACCTTGTTTCCGCCTGATAAAAGACTATTTAACACTTTATTCAGGCGGCCAAAGAAGCGCTCCTTCAACGATTGTTTCATGTCGGCAGCATTGATGCCTAACGCTTCCGACATACCCAAGTACTTGTAGGTTTCGGTTGAGGAGAGGGATCTAAGGCGTATGGAATCCGAGAGTTGGGTTCCCACGGATTCCATAATCTCCCCTCGCTTCACACGCATGACTGCACATTTGTCCACACCAAATTCCATCCTGATGGCGCTACTGAAAGCTTCTGTTACTTTCAGTAGCTCCATCAGTCGCAAATTGTTGGGGGCAAAGAGTTTCAGATCATCCATGTAAAGGAGGTGAGATATGACCTGACCTCCTCTTCTCAACCGATACCCCAAACCCGAACCCTCCAGCAACGTGCTTAGAGGGTTCAAGGCTAAACAGAACCATAGTGGACTCAGACTATCACCCTGAAATATACCTCGCTCGATCCTTATCGGTTCGCTATTCTCCCGGATCTGCCGACATCCTGGACAGCGAAGGACCGTCCTCCATTGCCCCCATACATGACATCAGGAAGGTGCGCAGAGTTGTATCTACCTTATACAACTCCAACACCCTCATGAGCCATGTATGTGGCACAGAATCATAGGCCTTCTTATAGTCTATCCAACATGTCGACAGATCCCTTCGGGAACGACGAACCTGCTGGTTAATGGCCATATCAATGAGGAGTAGCTCCTTAGTACCACGAGACCCATTCCTGCATCCATTTTGAGAGGCAGACATGATTGAATTTTTGTCAATGTGTTCGTTAATTTTCACTCTCAAAATGGATGTAAGAACTTTATAGACCGTTGGCAGACAAGTAATCGGCCTATAATTTTTGGGTTCCGTAGTACTACCAGATTTATGGAGCAGGTGGGTTATTCCAGTAGTTAGGAATTGGGGCAACGATCCTGACTCTAAGGCTGACTGGAACTGAGATGCTAAGCGAACGTGCGATCTTTGAAACCATTTTATCCAAAAATTTTGCAGCCCGTCCGGCCCTGGATATTTCCAGTTAGGCAACGGACGGACTGCACGAGCTACATCTTGGGGGCTTATGGTAACTGCCCCCATTTCTAGTATTGGTTCACACGCTCGCTCAACTTCCCGAGTCCAGTCGCCCTCAGTGTGGCTGACAGGCACCGACCAGATGCTGCGCCAAAACGAACACATGGCAGCATCATCTGGCCAGTGCGCATCAGCCACGCCTTGGTCCGGTTGCTCCCAAGTCCTATACACCCACCGCTCATCACTCTGGAATATGCGATTCTGAGTGTACCGCTCCACTCGTCGCTTGTACCGTCGAATACGGTTTGCCCATGCACAGATCTTCTGCTTCAGGAAGTCGATACGCTCTGTGATGCAGGACAAATAATCTCGAGGATTGATATCAGTCCCCGAGAATGCCCGCCTCACAAAGCGCATCACTCTAGGGCGCGTGTTGCCCTCCCTGAAGCAGATAAGCTTGCCGATGAGTGCTCTAGCCTCACCAATACGACGCTCAATCCTGTACTGCCATGCTGGTACAGCTGGTTTTGGTCGTGCAGCTCCGTCACTGTTAGGGAATTTGACATGAGCTACACGACATGCTGCTACAGCCGCGCAGTACAAGATCGAGTGGGTATCAGCGAGGTCTTTGCTGCTGTCAAAATAATTTGACAGCTGCGAATCTAAAGCACACACCAGCGCCCTATTTTTCTTGTGCATGGGTAAACGAGGTAGTCGCGGTTTTAATTCAGGCGGTGTGGAGCGATACTCCCGGAACGCATCCTCCAAAGCACTCCTCAATTGAACATTGCACTGGGTACTCACGGATATAACCTCGCCATCATCCTCTTCTCCACCGTCGTCAGGTCGCGGTGAAGCACTGGGTAAATCTTGCGATTGTACCGCGACCGCAACCAGTGGCAAAGCAGACGTGACATGGCTACTCCGTGATTCTAGGCGTAGTCGATCAAGTACAACGTCATCCAGCATATGGTTACGCTGGATGACCCGCACCTGATCCGACAGTCGCTGTGCCGACACGTTGACAGCTGGCTCAAGCACCTGAAACAGAGAGAGCATCCGACCACGGTACGCAGTCAAGTTACTTCCCCCCTCTGTAGCCCCATAGTATGAGCGCATGACACTTTCATTAATTGACTGCGTCCATCTCATGCGCTGCACACTTCCACCGGGAGCGGGGACCCTATCAGAGACCGGTGGGTCTCGAAGTCCCAAGCTGTCCGGCGGCCGGCGTCGTCCCCGCCGACGCACAGGTGGTGGCGTCGTCGGCGGAGAGAAATACTCGTCGCTCGAGCTCGACGCAACTGCCGAGGCCGGTGTCACAGCACTCACTATAGGGTTGGGTTCCGGCGGTGGCGAGGCGGAGCTGAGCGACGGGTCCGGAGATGGTGGGCGTGCTCGGCGTGCTGCTGATCTTAAAATCATGTTGTCATCGTCGTTTCTGATCCATTATTATATAGGTATTTTTCTTCATTTTAAATTAATTTCTCGGTGCGTAAGTAGTACATTAGGTATTATATTTCCGTTCACTGATTATATTATATATCGAAATTATTTTCAGTTTTTGAGGTTTTCATTGACTTATGTCACTTTTGGTTGAATCTGTTTAAAACTGTATTTATCATAAATTATTTTTCAAAAAGGTTGATTATATGGATGTAATATTAAATTGTGTAGCGAAATTAATAGGAAATATCAAAAAACTATTGAATTTGTAGAAATAAATTAAGGAAGTAAGGAGACGACGTATGATGACACTAAGGGTTGCCAGCTTTTTTTTATTATTATCATTCATTTATTTTATAATTATACATATTAAATTACATTTTTAAATATTCATATAAAAACAAAAACATTTAAAAATATAAAAAAATAGTACCTCACCGGTATCGGGAACAGGGTCCAAGCTACCGGCGGTCAGGGCCCCAGAGAGAGGAACCTCCTGACAATGCGGGCCGTGTCCAGAAGTACTGCCTTCTGAATCAAGCCCTTGATCCAGCCGTCTAACGAGAGCCTCCTTAGATGTTGGTCGAGGCTCTTGGCAATTAAGCCATTGGCTGTAACAATTATCGGCACAATGATCGCTGAGTCCACATTCCACATGTCGACAACCTCATGGGCCAAGTCAAGATACTTTATCTGCTTGTCTTTCTAGGCCTTCATGAGGTTCTCGTCATGAGGAACAGCTATGTCAATAATCATTGCGCGCCTCTCCAATCGATCCACCACCACTATATCAGGCTTATTGGCTACAATAGTCCTGTCAGTGATGATGGATCGATCCCAGTACAATGTGACATTGCCATTTTCAAGAACTGGATCGGGCACATACCTGTAGTATGGAACTTCTGATTCCACGAGGTTGTAATTCAGAGCAAGTTGCTGATGGATAATCCTGGCCACAAGGTTGTGCCTGTGCAAGTACTCTTCGTTAGCAAGACGAGAACATCCAGAGATAATATGACGGATTGATTCACCCGGCCGGTGACATGCCCGACAAATGTCAACCGTGCCATCCTTCACAATAAATCTCCGGTAATTATTCGTCAAAATAACTTCGTCCATAATTGCACACACAAAACCTTCGGTTTCTCCAAATAGATCACCGAATCGTAGCCAGGATACGGACGCTAAGAAATCCACATCGGGCCGGTGTAGGGCCCGGAAAAAGCGTCCGTGAAGCTCCTTACTCTTCCACACCTCCTCGCGATCATTAGTCTCAAGCACTACAGGCTTGCACCAGTTCTCTTTAGCCAAGGAGAGCGGGGTGAGGCCTTTGTCCACTGCAACTACATCTCGGTGCATCCCCACGTCGGCTCCAAGGAAATATTCCCTGAGACTGTATATCTCACGGTTGTGCAGAGTCTTAGCATTTAAGAAGCCACGACCTCCGCACTTCCGTGGGATATACAGTCTCATTACCGATGACCGTGGGTGATGCATCCGATACGCTGTCAACAATGTACGGACTCTTCTATCCAGGGCATCGAGTTCCGTTTGAGTCCATTTGAGTATGCCGAAAGAGTACATCAAGACTGGCATGACCCACCCGTTGAAGGCGCGCACCTTATTTCCGCCTGACAAAAGACTATTTAATACTTTCTTCAGGCGGCCAAAGAAGCGCTCCTTCAACGATTGCTTCATGTCAGCAGCATTGATGCCCAACGCTTCCGCCATACCCAAATATTTGTAGGTCTCAATTGAAGAGAGGGATCTAAGGTTTATGGAATCCGAAAGCTGAACTCCCTCAGATTCCACAATCTCCCCTCGCTTGACATGCATGACCGCACATTTGTCCACGCCAAATTCCATCCTGATGGCGCTACTGAAAGTTTCTGTTACTTTCAGTAGCTCCATCAGCTGTGAACTGTTTGTGGCAAAGAGTTTTAGGTCATCCATGTAAAGGAGGTGAGATATTACCTGACCTCCTCTCTTCAATCTATAGCCTAGACTTGAATTCTCCAGCAGTGTGCTTAGAGGATTCAAGGCTAAGCAGAACCAAAGTGGACTCAAACTGTCGCCCTGAAATATACCCCGCTCAATCCTTATCGGTTCACTATTCCGCTGGATATGTCGACATCCTGGATAGCGAAGGACCGTCCTCCACTGCCCCATACATGACATCAGGAAGGTGCGCAGAGTGGTATCTATCTTATACAACTCTAGCACCCTCATGAGCCATGTATGCGGCACAGAGTCATAGGCCTTCTTGTAATCTATCCAACATGTCGACAGATTCTTTCGGGATCGGCGAACCTGTTGACTAATGGCCATGTCAATCAGGAGCAGCTCCTTAGTACCGCGGGACCCATTCCTACATCCATTTTGAGAGGGAGACATGATAGCGTTACTGTCTATGTGTTGGTTAATTTTCGCTCTCAAAATAGATGTAAAAACTTTATAGACCGTCGGCAAACATGTGATCGGTCTATAATTTGCAGGCTCCGCAGTACTACCTGATTTATGGAGCAGGTGGGTTATTCCTGTCGTCAAGAACTGGGGTAACGATCCTGATTCCAAGGCTGACTGGAACCGAGACGCTAAACAAACGTGCGACCTTCTAAACCATTTTATCCAGAAGTTGTGCAGCCCGTCCGGCCCTGGAGACTTCCAATTAGGCAATGGACGGACTGCACGAACTACATCATGGGGGCTGATAATGATTGCCCCCATTTCTGGTATCGGGTCGCACGCTCGTTCGACTTCCAGAGTCCAATCACCCTCAGTGTGACTGACAGGCACCGACCAGATGTTGCGCCAGAACAAACACATGGCGTCATCATCCGGCAGGTACGTATCAGTCACACTTTGAATCGGTCGCTCCCAAGTCCTATAAACCCATTATTATTATTATTATTATTATTACATTTAAATAGTCAGTTGGGCTTTGGGACCCTGTTATGTTACTACCGTTAGTCACTTTAACAATTTTTTTATACAATATTTTGCTTTTACATCGGAACACTAATAAATACTACCTGATGAAGAGAGTACTGGGTTAAATACACCAAAATTGACCTCACGCTTAACCAGTTGTCTTCTTTATGTATGTGAGATTCCACTTTAATTGTTATTTATATTTTGCTGATTCTGGTTAATTCCTTTTATATCCGGCTCGAAGGACCGGAGGAGGCTTTGAATCGGTCGCTCCCAAGTCCTATAAACCCATTATTATTATTATTATTATTATTACATTTAAATAGTCAGTTGGGCTTTGGGACCCTGTTATGTTACTACCGTTAGTCACTTTAACAATTTTTTCGGTTCGGGAATATCAGGAGTATTAAATAAAATGACTGTGTTCTGTTAAGCGATGTAATGTAGAATGACAGACTTTTGTGACAATGTACATAATTAGCATATGGTGTCGGTGGTTGTAAAAAATAATAGTACATAGGTAATAAATATGTTATTTCTTTCATAGACGAGGTGGCAACTAATTAGGGTCCTTTGGATTGCTAACATTTTCGTCAGGTGTTGTCGATTCTGAAAATTTCATGTTGCCATTAACAAAAGGAATAGCTAAAACGCCATTGCAATTCATTGTACTAATCATCACAATTCTTATAATTTCAGCATTAGACGCACTGTTAGACTTATCAACACATAAACCACTCTCCCCTACCAGTAGTGTCACATCTCAAAGAAAACTAGAATGGGACTCTCTTGCTGACGTAGGTTATGCTAATGAAAGTGACAGAAAAAACTCAGCATCTAGCCTTAGTACCCTGGAAAGACTTGCTTTAAAACAACAATACTCAAACAATGATTCCAAACAAGATATTGGTCTGCCAACTTCACAGTCAACACCTCTAGACGAAAATGACAACAAATCAAAACTAAAAAAAGGTCTTGGAAAAAAAACAACAAAGATTTACAAAAAAGATGTTGATTTCGTTGAAGTTAATGTACCGCATACTTCAGACACTAATCAAGCTCCATCTATCAATGTTAATCTAACTAAACATATTTCTTTTAATGTTGAAAGAGATGGAGGAGTTACAATTGATAATGTCACGAAGGACGTCAGCGTATCTCCTGAAAAAGTTTCTGTGGAACCTACTCCATATTTGGGCATGGATAAAGAAATACAAACTTCATTGCCCAAAGACAAATCGTCTGAAGAAAAACCAAACAGTGTGAATGCAACATCCGAGCCTGCTAATCCTTACGATCAGAAGATTCCTGTAATGATCAGCCTAAACACATTACGCAAGAGACTAAGGAGAAAGAAATACAGAAATGTTAGAAGAAAATTGAGAACTAAAAAGCAGGTAGAGGTAAAGAAAGACGAAACGCCACAAGAAAAGAGTGGAGAGCAATTGTCAGAAGCAGAAAGTTTCGAATACATGCCTGGGCATATGTATCACCAGAATCAAATAAAAGACAATGAGCCTAGACCTGACAATAGCACTGCTGGAAATAAGTCCAGTTTAGAGTCCAGTGGGCCTCTTACTACAGACTCAAGCAAAGGATCAAATCATTCACTGACCAAAGATTTAGAAAAATGTGTTGACTTACTAAAAGTTACTTTACAGAAGCGTTATGACGATGGTGCCATAAAGAAAAAGTTAATTAAAAATATAGTTCACAGATTAATCAGTTCAAAATATAGAGATGACGAAACTACTACTGAATTTCTGTCTGGACTCACTTATGACAGCAACAAGTTAGACTTTCGAGACAATGTTACTACAAGTACGTCTGATGCTAATAATACGGAAGATAGTGCAAATAAAAAGCCAAAGAAATCTATTCTAAGGAACGAAAAATTCAACCCCAATGTAGTTGCTTCTACATCACAAAGTGCTCCAAATCTGTTCAGTGCTAGTAGTGAGAAATTAAATACCAATTTGATGAAGACAGTGCCTTCTAACACAGAGTCAGATGTTTCAGGAAAGACATCTTCAGAAAATGCGTTCCCCAAAACATCCTCTGAAGAACTGTACTTAAAATATCTAGAAGCTCTCAGGCGTGAAGAGGCGTACAAAAGACACTTGAAAGACAAGGAAATGTTCTTAAAACAGAAACTCGTTAGTTCCGAAACAGCATTCAAAGTACCAGCACGTCAGGAGTTAAAAATTAACAACAGACTTAAAGATTTGATGAAAGATTTGACCAGGAACAATTACGATGACGGATCAGGTGATGCTAGCAAATTAGAAGGAGGTTCTTCCTCCAATATGAATTTAGAAAGATTTGGTGTCATGAGAAACCAAAGAAGCCACTCCGTGTTCACTCTTTCCTCAAGTCATTCGGAATGCCAAAAACGGCCGAATTTGAAGAAAAAGATGCAGGCGGAAAGGGAGGTAGGCGAAGCAGGTCCAAGCAAACACCATTACTGTTGTTGTCCACACCATTATTTAAATTCTAAAGTGGATTGTGCTGATAATTCTGTGCAGTGCAGTATTAAAAAGTGCGAAGAAACGACAAACAATGATAGATCATGCCAAATTAATCCGAAGGTGTGTGCACTAACATGTGAATGTAAAAAGTGCAAAATCGAATCTCCTAGAAACACTCGCGTTGTTCCGGATAAAAAGACGGGCGAAATTAAGTATGTGTGCCATTGTAATAGGAAACAAGCGTCTTCCTCGGATGTAGGTGACAATGTTAATATTTACAAATGCTGTAAATTAACCAACCGAGGCGTACAGCTCGAAGATGCTGGGAGATTAGGCAATACAGGAATACAATGTGGAAGTACTTGCAACTCTGCCAATGATGATAAAATACAGCTGATTAGAGCCCCTTGCCAAATGTACCCTGGAACAGAAAGCAGTTGTTCCGATAACACTTCCAAACATGCTAGAAAACATTCGAAATCATCCCAAACTAACATGGTCGTCAATATGTGCCTAGGCATGAGAAACTACGGTTCATCCGGTTCTGAAGGTAAAAACCTATGTGGAACTTCAACCAGAAATATTGTGAGTCCAAGAAATGAACCAAAAGGTTATACAGTATGTGAGGCTACAAGGTGCCTTCAGACTGAAATAAGTATCGACCCGAAAATTTCAGACCCCACATTGTCTGATATTATAATTATAAATTGTAACAGTGAGTGTGCGAAATTGGTCTCGGAAAGTCTCAAAAAGGTATCGATTCGAAGTTCTGAGTCTGAAGGAGGAAAATCTTTTAGCGATGTTTATACAAGTAGCACGTATGATAAGCTCCTAAATCAATCCGCGAAGAGCGTTCGTAGAGACGATGAAGTAATCACTAGAAGAAGTGAACAAGTAAAAGAGATTTTTAATGAACCATCCACATCATTTGAAAAAGACTATACAATACCCATTAAAGGCACGAATATGACTCTCACAGTAAACTTAACAGGATCAGAAATGAATAAGCAAGTCCAACAAGTAAGCGAAGGTGTCGTCACAGAAAAAATAGCTACTGCTGACGAATCGACATCGGCTAATGAAGAAAATAAATCTACACAATGCTCTTGCAGCATCTTCGTTGACCCAAAGAGCAAAAGCGTTGCGATAGAACCCTCAGCTTCTTTTAAAAAGTCTTGTTTAACAAAAAATCATGTGAAAGAAGGTAATAACTTCAATACGTACCCGAAAATCGATGTAGCAAAGGATAAACCACGCTTTCGACGATCGAACACTGACTCGGGGCCGATATCAGTTAGTTCTTACATCCAAACCGATTTGATGAAGACAAGCGTTTTTGAAACAAATGTCAATCAGAAAGGTGCGACCCATACAGTTTTAACTTGTGAGAATTGTTGTCAAGTAGAGCAAATTGATGGTAAGATCATAGACGAGAGAGAAAAACAACCCGAACACATGGCTTCCGGTTCTTTGAGCACCGGTAGTATAAAAAGAGACAAAAAAGAAAATAACAATGAAGCTGTGAAAATAAGTGTAGGAATCCAAAAAGATTCATTTGATGAGGAAGCGAAAATAGCAACCGAACAACCAACGCGTCGAATGTACTCTACCAAAAATGTTGGTGTTGAAACTGGTATTGAGGCCAAAATCGATAAAGGTTTATCTGTAGGTTCCCAAACCGATGCAACAGAAACAAAAAAGAATGACCAAGAAACTAATTATGAGACACCTTTGGACAATGAACCAAAGAAAACACCAGAACAGCCAGAAATATCCAATTATAAGGTGTGCTTTCCATGTAATTCCACCAAAGGCCCTGTAATAGATATGATACAAGATATAACTCGACGCTACTCCAAAAAAGAAAAGGAGAAGATAAAAAAAAATAAATGTTTTTCAGAAATAATAACTGTTTTGAACTACCTCCTTGAGACAGAAGACAGTACTGATTTGGAACCGAAGACATGCTGCAGTACAAGTACCGAGACCAAATCAAGTTCTAACCAAGAGAAACGCAATAAAACATCTGACGGCGAGTGCTGTTCAGACAAATTTATCGATAAAAGTGTTCAACTTTCTTTCAAAGACAACAAAGTCAGCACACAATATTGTGAACCCTGCTCCTCAGATTTGCCTGCAACATCCACAGATTCTACCGCTTGTAAAGTGCTCAACAAAATTAAGAAAGAATGTGAGAAATACCATCAGAAGGTCAAATGCAGGGGTAGAAAATGCGAAGTGTCTAGTAGCACTTCAGTTAATTGCGAAAAATGCAAGAAAGTACATCATTGTGCTTGCAGAAATCACAAATGTAAACGGTCTAAGGCATTTGAAAAGCTGCAAAAGAAATGCATTGCGTACAATCTCATCTTACAAACTTCAGAAAGCATGCTAAGCGAAGAGACTGTATGCGAGAAAAAGTGTCGTCCTTTAAAGAATGTCATTGTGAAAGTCCCCAAACGTAAAGGCGATGGGAAAAAAGAGGGTACATGTAGAGAGCGTCTTTCATCTCGTTCGAGCCCACGTTGTAGCCCCAGATGTAGTAAGAATAGGTCAAGGAGTTGTCCCGATGAGTGTGAGACTTCTGATGAGTATGCTAGGAGAGTCGAAGTGGCTACAGTTAGGGAGTATTTGGAGCAGAACCGGCCAGACTTCGTGGAGAAGACCTCGCAGCGGCAAAATTGTTTGAAGTTTATCAGTGAAAGGAGGTAAGGAATCTTGCAATAAGCAATCAATAAAAGTGTAGAGGTCACACGTGAAAGAGAAGTGAAACCCGTTTTAAACACCTTGAAGTGTGCCTCTCTTTTGCGTCAGTGAATGTTGTTTCTTTCTGGTGATTCGTATCTTACCTTAAGTCTCCAAAACGGGTGTTACTAGACTCTTTGAGGTGTAGTATTCTAGATTTAGATACATCAATGCTATTCTGCTTCAGTGCTCACTTCTGATATCGTGGTGAAACTGTACTGTGCGTATTAGGTATTCTGTAACTTGATGGAAACTACACTAGCGTCACTTAAGTGAGAACATAGATGAAGCGAACTATTTTTACGTAAATATTTTAGCAAATACCAAACATTTCCACTTCAGCTAAGTGAAATCACAAATGAGATAGGAGTTTAATAGGGGATATTACTGCAATGTTCTGGCACCAGAGTGCAGCACTAGCATAGTCCGTAAACAGTTTATCGACGAGTCGTTCAAAGCGTGAAATCCTGCCTTTAATTGAATTCAAAATTGAGAAGTATGTTATATTATACAATAATGTATCAGTGATGTGTATTTAGATGAAGATATGAAGGGAATTATTAATTTCCAAAAGAAGAAAATGTTCGAAAACTTTGAGAAGCAGCTAAAAATCACTCTTAACTATGTTCAGGTTAAATATTCAGGTGAGATAGTCGCATTTACAGAATAACGTTCACATTTATCATGTAAGACAACCAAATATTATTTTATTCTGAGCATAACCTAGAATCCACTTTCAAATGGTCGTAGGACGCTATAATATGGTTAAAGTACAGTTAGGAAAGTAAGATTAATTAAAACTTTGATATATTTTTACAAAATACCTAGTTATTACAATTAATAACATATTATAACAAGAATACGAGGTTATGATTTACGGAATGTGCTAGTGGCGCCCTCTGCGCCGAGTTTCGCGTAATGTTCCCTATTTACGGGGATTTCTTACAGAACTGTACTGCAGTTTGATTTCATAGAGCCAGCGCTTGGATATCGGTTAAATTTTTAAACCGTTATTATGTTTCGTTGTAAATGTTGTAATAAACCGGTTTACCGAGCAGCATACTATACAGTTTTTGCCGTATTAACTGGTTAATACGGATGCACTAACATACATCGTTTAGTGCGAATCTTGTACACCAGACAGAACAAAATTCATACAGAATGGGTATGTGGTGTCTCAGACGTGCTTGTTAGGCCCCTTCTCTGTCAATAGACAGTTCGCGACAATTAAGAACTCACCAAGTTTTCTTACTACAGAACTCAAGCCCGATACACTCCAAGTTTGAAAATGGTCGTTGTACACAAACCTAGATGCACGGGAAAAGTGGCGTCTAACCCTGTTTATTGTGGAGGTATCGTACTTGTATTGTCATTGTAAATTGGACTACAAAATGAGCTGTAATTTGGTGTAGAATTGACTTAGATATTCTTCGTAACTTTTCGGAAAAAGCTGTTGTTTTCTCCATATTTGAGTATGGGAAATTGTTTGCTTATGGGACGCCTAAACGGTAATTTTCGGGTTTTCGGGTTTTCGGCCCTATTTCGGGGAGTCGCAACTAGTTTTTGACGAAGATAATAATTAGCTATCCGAAAACTGTATTAGTAGTTTTGATAAAACTTTACTAAACCTAGATAATTTTATAGGTATATGCTACAAACGTTGCGAAACAGTTGAACCTTGCATTCCCTATGCGAGGAATCCGTGTGATAACGAACCATGCACGCCTTACAATTCTTGCAATCAGAATCCTTGCAATCCGAGCACCGATCCTTGCAATCCGTGCGTCGACCCCTGCAACTCATGCCTTGATCCTTGTAACCCGTGTGTCAGTCCTTATACCATGAGTAAGGTGCACAAGAGATTTGGTGAGTTCTTATAGACTGACTTTCAATAAATATTTCACTACTACACTTGCGATATTGGATAGGAAACATTCAAACTTCTAGTCTCTAGTATTATAACTTAAGAGCGGCCAACCCCTCATAGTTCCCATGCAAACGCTCATACGTGATTATGGCGTTGTAACAAATGTTCCTTCAGATATTTCGAACACACAGGTCTTGTAATTCACACATCTTGTAATTTATAACTAGGTTTCTATGAGGTCAAAAATAAACTTTTTTGAGAAATGAATTCGTTTTTACGTCATGTCATGTCGTTCAGACGTTTGAAAATTAGTTTAATTGCACAAATTTTATCTGAATTTTGGCCTTTCATAATGTACTCATACACTGAAAAAGTAAGAAAACATCGTCATAGATACGATACCTTGTTACCTAATGGAGACTCTAAATTACAAACATTTTTAGCAAAAAGTGGTAAGGTTTTTTCAAAAACACGTATTTCTTGGAACAAGTTTTCGTGCGATGTTATCGCGCTCTCACTCACTCGTTTGTTTTCGAACATTGCTTTGGACGAAACAAAAGAGTTTACAGTCATGCTCGCATAGACGATAGGGAAGGGCGCCCTTAAGTACAAAAAACCACAATTAAAAAGTTGAATGCCGTTAATGATTCATTGTTATCAGTCTGACTACCCCATTGGTCTTGTGCAAGCACAACTGCTGGGTTCGATCCCCCAGGTTGGGCAATATTGCTACCATGCTACCAGCATCAGGTAATGGAAGAAAAGTTTTGGCCACAGGATGTTGTATTCCGCCGCTTTCGCGGACAAGTGCCACCGGAACGCACAAAGACTTAGTGCAACTAGTGGCCTAATATTACTGAGCTAGGATGCCGAGTGCAACTAATGGCCAAATATTACTGAGCTAAGATGACGTTAAGTCTCGTGCTGTCTCTATCACTTTATGTCAACGTGACTGTGACAGCACGAGACTAAACGGCATCTTAACATTGAGTGTTTGGCCATAAGTGATACTAACATTGTTTTAATTTTATTCACTAATACAATTGTTGTATTGTAATATATGTACTTAGGTTAAGGTCTTTGTAATCCACAATCCATGGGTTTACGTAAATGAAAAAAAAAATCGATTCAAAATTTCTTATGGCAGCCTGGAGTTTGGTGGTGTTTTGTAAACACTTAATGGTGTTGGTCTTGCGCCTGATCTCCCCTCCCTCTCATAGTCTAATGGATACGGCAGTCTATCACGACCAGGAAGAGATCAGACGCAGGACCAACGTATCCGGGCTGCTATTGAGAAATTCCAATGGAAAACCTAGTATAACTTTGCCCGACCTTTAAATCGAGAACCCAGCAATCGCTTGCAGGCACGAAACCAACGAGGCAGTCATACGCGGCCATAGTAAGGATGCGTTTCCACCAGGGATGTGCGAGGATGCGTAGCGAGGAATGTGTGTGAAACCAACCAATAACAGCGCTAGCTTAGTACATGTTATGACAATGAAGCGATGTCATTGGTCATTATCACACACATCCCTTGCTACGCATCTTCGCTCTTCGTTGGTGGAAACGCAGCCTTAATGTGTATTGCTACATCGGCGCCATCTCGATCTCGGTGGCAGTGAACAAACGCACTTATTCTTACTATACTCAACGTCTTGACTTGCAGAGCAAACCAGCGTGCTGCCCAACGGGAGCTGCTATCATTGCACGTGGAACAACAGCCAGATCTAACGAACCTCAGCTTAGACGAACTGCACCAACTGGCCAAAGAGATCGGACTTGACTTACGCAGGAGAAAACGTAAGACTAATTCGTCAGTTTCGACGTTTAATTTTATTGGTACAATATGTGGTTTAAGTATCGCTCACTAATTATCAGTCACCGTATAAAAAATCTCGTGTCATACTCGCTATCTAACTCCTCCGAAACGGCTTGACCGTTTTTATGTTTTTTTTTTGTGCATATTTGGTAGGTCTGAGAATAGGTAATAGGCAATTTTTTTTAAATTAAATTATATGGCAAAAGAACGTTTGCCGGGTCAGGTAGATATAAATAAAAAATAATGTTTGTCCTCTATGCGTTCCTAAATCCTAAACCATTGTTCCGATTGTGATGAAACTTTGGTGGGTGGATCTGCATACCCCCGAGAAGGTTCCCGGTCCAAAAAAAGAAAAAGAAAATATACCAGGAACGAAGTCGCAGCAGCTAGTAAAATAAATAAATGATCTAGGCAACTTGTGTTACAGCAGTCAGTGACTCGTTTGCGGAACATTAACAAATTATTCAATAAACAAATAATTATCATGTTTTTTTTCTATAATATATACTTTTTTAACATTACAGCTGCCCCAAAATTTATCAGTGAACGTGAAATGAAGAGGCACTCAGAGATGATATACAAAACGTTGCCAGAAGTAGTACAGAAGAAAGAGGAAAAGAGAAAAGAAAACGTTAAGAAGACTAATTTATTGATGGCTAATATATTTAAAAAGGTAACTCAAACTCAAGCTTATGTGTTTTTTTTTTTTTTGGAACGAAGTTCCTTATCGCGCGTTGTGAAAGGGGGCTAGACGGAAAAAATTCTTACGAAAAGTTGTCACGACATGCTATAATAAGCTAAATTGAATCGTTGGAACTGTCAAATAGAGTTCATTATTAGTTGAATGGCGGCTTTTCTATGAAAATATTGGAGCGAATTAAAACCTTATTTTTACACATTAACCGTGAAATTCGGTTGCACATAGCTCCTATTGTCCGGTCGGGCACCAGCCTATACGTTTCTCAGAATAATTTTATCATACCTAGTTTGGTAAAATTTCAATTTTTAACCGTTTACGTTTACAAAATAAAGTCCGAATTCGCTTTTCGTAGAATATGTTTATGTATTTAAAGGCGGCGCGGCGAACTCTTTGAACTAGGTACCTACGGCGATATGTTTAGTACCTAAGTTTATTCGCTCAAATAGACTGATTAAGTTTATATAACATTATATTTGTTAATAATAATAAAAAATATTATTATACCTTCAAAAAAATAAAATTTTATTACAATTCCTTCACTAATTAATCGAAAGGAACTTCGTTCCATCCGGGTGTCCCTTGACACCTCTCAAGTTTTTTTTTTTTTTTTTTTACTTTTGACTGTCAAGGAGTCAGTCAGAAAGTTGAAGTTAGTTACTTGTTCCAAACAGTAAGGGCGTTTACACATTATGCCGCAGCGGCAGCGGTACCTCCGCCGCCGCGGCACCGCTGCACTAGTCCCACTTGGATTTGTATGGAGCTATGTACAGACAGCGTCATCAACTGGTAACCCCCCACGCATTAAAATTTATTCGCAAAGCGGGTAACCAGTTGATGACGCTGTCTGTACACGACACCGCGGTGGCGACGGCGAGTTTGTTCCGCCACTGCGGCATAATGTGTATACCTACCATCGACCTAGATATCGCAAGTATCACGATCTGTATGAAAACCAAGCGTGCCATTTTTTGGACGTCACAATGTAATACGAATGTTTTGTTTTTTCTTATTATTCCTTATTTCCTTATTACCAGGTATTACTGAGGGTATAAGATTAAAGATAATTGTATGTAAATTAATTACGCATAATATTGATCACAAAATGACTTACCGATGGAAGGAAACGTTTACTTTATTTTTTTACTTTCGATTTTTTATCGTAAGTTAGGCACGAAAATAGGCACGCGAAGTAGTTGCTCTTGCGTTATCTAGGCCTATCTATATCTGTGGTGTAAACGCCCTAAGTTCCTATGCAAATGAACGGGCAAGAACTAGTTTCTGCCCGCGACTCCGCATGGACTTCAAAATTAAGCTAAAGTCCGAAATTATCATGCGGGTAAATAAAATCGGGATAAAATCCTATGTGTGTCCCCCTATTCTTATACTTTGCCAAATCCAATGGCCCTTGAAATATTAAATAAACACAATAAGAACTTTTTGCCTTTCAGAATCTCCAGAAGCAAGCCCTGCGGGGGTCAGTGAACCTATCGAATTACAGCACGGTTATAAAGATTTGACGTTTACAGTATTATTTAGTGTTAAATTTGACGAAATGAATTGTTAAAATGTCCGTTAGTTATGAATTGTTGTACATTGACGTTGTGTCCCAGAATTTATGAGGGTTACATGGCCCTATTTTTAATTATTATTATTGAAATTAAAAACTTATATTTTGAGTATTGTTTTGGTTTTATTTAAACCTTTTTTTTATTGTTTCGGATGACAAAAGTGGTCCCCGCCGCCGCGTCTGTTATCACAGAAAGCAAAAAAAAAAAAACATCTTTGAAAGATGAAAAGCTTTTTTTTTTTGTGAAACTTCTATGTAGCGGCTTGTCCGTTGAAGTTTCAGAGCTCTGCCTCATTAAGACGCCATGGCGACGTCGCCGGCTACGTATCCAAGCAGTTAATATTGAAATGTATGGTACCTAACTCACTTGGCGACGGTTTGGCGACGTCGCCAAGTTGGAAGTGTGGCCACGAGCTACAGCTCCCTACGTGGCGTCTGGATACTCTGGCGGCCTGGCGACGTTGCCACTAAAATGTACACGAGTAAACTGAACCTCGCTCACTCAGTCGCCAGTCAGCCGCCATTTTGGACGGTCGATCGGATTATAGTAGTTGATATTGTTGTAAATAATGTGTAATATGTAATAACAAATAATAACAATGTTAAAAAAAATCAGGATATGTTCGTAAATCTCCATACAGTTTAAACAAAATACCACTTCGGATTCTATCTGATATAAAAGGATGAACCCTGTTTCCCTTTTTTCTTCTTTTCTTTTTCCATTTTTCTGAGACGTAGATAACAAAGAACTGCGATTTCTTCTACATCCATTCCTGACGGACGTAAACGAACTGACTGTCGACTTGTTGAGACGCCATGGCCACTCGACTTGGCGACCTTCGGATGCCAGAAGTAGCCAGGCCTGCGCCGCTGGCGACGTCGCCATGGCGTCTTAAAGAGGCAGAGCTCTCACTTCTACTATGTATCCCAGTGCACATTTCGATTTATTTTTGCTTCTTTTTCTTATTTTGCTATAATTACACCGGCACCCCATACCCTTCAACCCGAATACAAGAATGCTACTTTGCGGCAGAAATTGGTATAATGGGACTTCTCCGGACGAGCTCCTTCACAAACACCTCTACTACCTACCTATTAAATCGTATTATTTAGGGGTCGCACATTTATTCCTTTTGAAATCCTTGAGAGAATTGAGCCCGCAATAAGTGGCCTTGACTCGTTTTGGTCAGGTACTTCGCGACATTGTTTTGGCCATGCACTTTGTGATAGCCGGGCACTGCGCTTAATCGTTTTTGGTCAGGCACAGCGCCGAATTTGTTTTGGTCATGCACTTTTCCGAATCGTTATAGTCGGGCACTGCGCTAAATCGTTTTTGCTTAGGCACGGCACCGTGACAAAACCAAGGGGCTGTTCTTTAAATTCCTAGGAACGTTCGTATTTAAATCTGTCTCCATCTGCTAAAAATTATCTATTTATCTTTTTTCCTCATTATGTAATGTGTGTTAATTGTAATTCTATTTACCTAATATAAGTATTTATTACTGCTGTTCTTTTCTGATTAATTTTGTTGCGGGATCCAATACAGTTGTAACGGGTCTCCGGGACTGGTCGAGCTTCATTGCCTCGGTGCTTTTCTGGTGGTCGCCACTGTTGATTCTGGCTTTCAGAAGTGGCAGTGGTTTGGGCATAGTGTGACGGACTTGAATTAAAAACAAAAATGGTTTTATATTGATTGTGGCTGATGATCTTGTAACTAAAGGATGAACGCACAGGACGTTTTTAATTAGAAGAAAGGCCTTATGATCGTAGCACAAAGTACCTACGTACGTAAGGCTGCTGTGCGCCCGAGCAGAGAGACCACTCAGAACAAACCATCATTTTTCGCACGTACACATTGATATAACGTTTATAGGCATTCTCAAGCAGTTTCAAGCAGACTTCAGTCTCGACTGTCACGTGTTGTCTAAATGAATAAATGAGAGACATTGATATTTCAACACGAACAGGAAAATTTTGTTGTAGAAAAATTGCTAAAAGTTTCAACCAGTGTCAATAAAATTTCATATTGTCACAAATAAAACCAACACAGTCAATACAGTAGCAGCCAGCTCTAGTGAGTCTAGCAAGTTTAGGTAATTATTTTTGAAGATGGCGGGAGCGGTCCTTCTGTAACCTTATTTTGTGATCGTAGTGTGCTAAAACTATACTATTACACTGAATAAAATCGTTTGCGATTGAAGGCGAGCGAGCGAATCGAGCGGGGTGCCGCGGTAGGGCCGCCGAGCCCCAGATCCCCGCTATTGTTGGTGAATCATTTGGGTTAGGTTAGGTGAGTAGTATAGTTTTAGACCCTGGGGTATGGCCAGTGGTGTGGTGGGTCCGCAATATGATCGTACCATAAATAAAATAACCAATCAAGTATCAAAACTATATTGGGAGTTGTTCTCGTGTTCTTGCAATGACGATTTCCTTCAGCTTCCGTCTATGCACTTTAGTTGACGTGGTTAGAGGTAGTTCATTCAGGAAGATTACACCGCCCCTCAATTGCTTGGTGTCTGTCAGTTTCTCTGAAAATATACTATGTATTATTTTTTGTGTTGTTAGAGACATGGACCTAGAGGTACGAAGTATCGGAGGGTATTATAATAGTAGAACATTTAAATTATTCTAACCCTCGATTTCTCGAACGCAAAATCACAGCAGCTTATATTGTGCTTTTTATGTGCAGATTTTAATTTTTGAACGCATTTTGTTTTTTTTAACACTGGCCCTTTCGATGGACCACATTCTTTTTTCTTTTTCTTCATTGGGAACTGCTCATGGATATCCTTTGTCTGTGGAGAACGGAGGGTTATGTTGGAGTCTTGAGTATGAATGGCAATTATTGCGATTTCGCATTTATTTCATGAGCATGCAAAGTGAGAGGATACTAATTGCTATTGCTATCATTTGTTTACACTTATCCCAACTATGTTGGGGTCGGCTTCCAGTCTAACCAGATGCAGTTGAATACCAGTGTTCTACATGGGCCGATTGTAATTGCTGTTACTATACTATTTGCTACTATGGTGATAATCGCCGAACGGGACGAGTTCTTTCACTTACGGCAAAATAGTTATTTGATACACAAGAGTGCAAAGTTGCTTTTTAACCGCGTGTTCAATTTTGATGACCGAGCAAGCGAAGGATTCTAAAATTGAATCACGAGCGCAGCGAGTGATTCAAAATTAGAATCCTGAGCGTTAGCGAGGGAATCAAAAGAGCACGAGGTGAAAAATCTTTGCACTCGAGTGCAACACGTAACTTTTCATTCCACCTCAGCAAGGAAATGACTAAATGCAAAAAAAAAACGTTTACAAAGTCTGAGTTTTTAACAAATTAAAAAAAAGTTGTATGATATATTCGGCACCATAGAGGTAGCAGTAAATAGGTTTAATGTTTTTTTTTAATTCACAAACTTAGTGCACACGATGTTCTAAATTCAATTTACTTTATCCTCTAGAGAATAAAAACGGCTTTTCCACTCAGATATTGAAGATAAATTTACTTTATCCTCTAGAGAATAAAAACGGCTTTTCCACTCAGATATTGAAGATTAAAAATACTCTTTCCGAGATGGTGGGATGAAAAAGTACCTAATGCAATTTCTTTTGTAATAACCAACGTGTTTTACTTGCTTAGAGATGGGTTTTTTAAATTGGTGATTAATGTTCGGTAAGAGGTTCATAAAGCATTGATTGCAGTTCCCAATTTTTATTTTTCCAGCCACATTAGTAAAATAATTTTAATTAATTCGCACTTCACAGAATATCGCAACTACATTACATTTGCTAAAGGATCAGTAGCATGCTAACAATAAATGCAAAGGCTAATCATTATTCCAACACTAGTCCCCCGGCGGCGGCCCGGCGGTATTTGCATAACGTATGATTTGCGCCTCCGACTGGATGGATCAGATCCTGACAGTAGTTATCACATTGAAAAAACAGTCAGCCCTGTAACTAGAAACTAAGATTAATTTCCGTGCGTTCAAACGATTTTGCCATACCTATTATTGGTATCAAATGTAACCGCACACTTTTTAGGACCCATTATTTATGTTAATTTTAATCCTGTGGTGCTTGACAGCTGGGCTATTGGCCTAGTTCTGTTCTGTCTTCTGCTTGATTTGGAGGACAGTGAAAATATGTTTTTCTTCTCCGCTGTTCTTTCATGATTAGTTTCGTTGCGGGATCCAAGACAGTTGATTGGAGTCGCTTCTCCGGGACTCGTCAAGCTTCATTGCTTCTGCGCTTTTCTGGTGGTCGCTACTGTTGAATGTTGAATCTAGCTTCAGGAGTTTCCATGGTTTGGCAATAGTGTGGCGGGCTTGTCCCAATAAAATAAAGTCTCCCTGTAAGTGCCCTGTAATATCCTGGAACTTACAATACATACCTTTAACCAAGTCCTTGATCTCATCGCCGGTGATGACAGCCCCTGGACGCGGGACGATGCAAGCTACGGGCAATTCACCGCACTCTTCGTCTGGCAAACCCGTCACAGCTACGTCTAGAACGCCAGGATGTTGACGGATCACGACTTCTACTTCTACTGGCGATATCTAGAAGAGTTAAAAAGATTATCTCTTATAAAAGTCATGACACAGATTGACGAACAGTTTGGTTAAGTGGGGTGTAGATGTAATTTATTGTTATTATTATCTTATTTATTTTTCTTTTCGAATTTATTATACTTTACTTATTTATATTTGTTTCATCGTTTACACTTTATTTTCATTTATTTGTTATTATCCGTGTCTGGACCGAGGCATCACTTTGGGCGCTATCAGAATATCAGCGCTGTGACGTTTTTTTAATGTTACAGTACCATGCTGAGATAGGAGCCTTTTGAACTCGTACAGGACCAATTTTCGTTTTCTTGTGTTATATATTTTTGAATGTTAGTTTTGTGTGTGTTTTTGTCCTGGGGGGCGAATAAACTCTTTTTCTTTCTTTCTTTAGATGGCTAAGACATGGATACGATCTTGATTCTCAAATAAACGCCTGCAGATAAACGGGTGGCCCGCAAAATTTAAATATCTTACAATTTTCAGCTTAGTGCCTATTTAGTTGTATGGTAATAAAAACTTAGGTACACGCTACTAACGAACATGTATTTAGACAGTAATTATAAACATTAAGGCCATCGACATAACTCCAAGAATAATCCTTTCCTACGGTTTGTCCATACAAAAAGAGAGTAAAGTATGGAACGAGACGTAGGTACGCATTCTTTCGCATCGACGCGACGAACGCGTTCCGGCGGATAACACTAAAACGCGATCTTTCGTCGGCGGGCTTAGACGGCGATCGACGGCATAATGCGTAGGTAACCTACCAGTGTGGTCCTTTTCAATCAGCAAAGTGCGATAGGCCGTGGATCAATGTGTACCGACCCTAAAGCCCCATTTACAGGTGCAATTTAGTTGCCTGTTGTCGCTGCCGCCGTACCGTAACTTTTGAACAGTGTATGATGCAACTAATTGGTTGCTTCAATTTTATTGCATGTTAAACACGCTTGCAAACTCAAACAAACTCAAAACCATTTATTTCAATTAAACCCTATACAGGTAGGTACTGTTGAATTGTCAGAATCAGTCAGTCAGAAAGTTGAAGCTAGTTGCTCGTTCCAAACAGTAGGTTTCTATGGAGACGAACGAGCAAAAAACTCCATGAACACTCTTTTAAAATCAATAATATGTAACAAATTTAGGTTACATCATTTATGTTGAATCTAGGGGTAGGTACAATGTGAGAACAATGTAACAAGTCTTGCATGTTAAAAAAGGTCCTGGGTAAAAAATTACAAAAAAAATAAAAACTACAATTTTAAATAACCAAGGCAGATAAAAGATGTCCAGTCCCAACTAACGGCGTACGTTCACGAACATGGCGCACGGATCGGCACCATTTAGCTCAACCATTTTGAAGGGAACCGAATGATCCAACACATGCGCCACCGTCAGTGAGACATTCATGTGAGCATGACTCCCCAACCGCCAGGGCACATTCAAGTCACCTCGTAAATGGTAGCTACATACACTACAATACTACTACTACAATATACTATACAATGGTAGAACATAGTGCACAACATGTATGTGGTAAACGAAAAATTTTAAAATAATTACCTACACATTGAGTTTATACAATGCAAAGATAATGCAGATCTACATATAAAGCAGCTCCAAAAATAGTTAAAAATGCTAATCAATTAACTATGAACCCTTATGGCTGGGGAGCTACACCAGCATCCAGTCAATCATTTTTATCAGTGACTAGCAACCCGGCCCGGCTTCGCATGAGCCTATAGCCTTCCTCGATAAATGGACTATCCAACACAAAAAGATTTTTTCAATTCGAACCAGTAGATCCTGAGATTAGCGCGTTCAACCAAACAAACAAACAAACTCTTCAGCTTTATAATATTAGTATAGATGTAATCACTCAATGTATATTATGCTCGACTGCATAGTGTGCGTTTAATATAAGACTTAAATATCTCATTTAGTGGAACAATGTGGGGAGGTCTAGCGTGCATGATGTTTTCATAGATGTACAATACGGTCAACGTAACTTGGCGCGTCTGAAGTTAGCTGTTTGGCTGCGCAATGGAACTTTTAGGAACAAGGGCGTCGCCAGCCGATATCCTAGGGGGGGGCAAGTTGATATGTGGAGGATGGAAAAGGCATGAATTTTAAATACTGTCAAAAGCACATGGAGCTTTACACTAGAAGTACGTGTCTTACCCCTACGGCATTTGTACTAAGGGCCCCTTCACACTTGAACGCTGAGCCTTGCGTTTCTGCGCTGCGCATACGATCATCGATTGCCTACGCTGGACAAACGCTAGTGTGAAGGGGCTTTAAGAACGGTACAAAGACTAATGTGTAAAGTTCTACACAAGCTCTTGACAGTACAATCTACAATCACTGGCGTAGCTACGTGATCAGGAATTCCGGTGCGAAAAAATGTTGGAGCCCTATCTAAACTGGTTAGGTTTTATTTTATCAAGAAAACATACCTTAACGCCGCGCCAAGGGCACGTTTTTGCTTTATTGACGTAGCAGTCAAAAGGTTAAAGATAAACCTGATGCCGTTATTGAGGACCCTTTCCAGCTTATATAGCAAGACCGCATTCAAGTCAAAGAAGTCGGTTAAAGGGAACATTAAAGTCTTCGCTTCAGCAGACTAAGACCGCCCACCCGCGTAGCTGAACACAATTAAAGATCATCAGCATAAAGATGATACGAACACCGAAGACAGTGAAGTGAGTAATAAAATTAATGAAGATGGAGAATACCAATAGAGAAAGAATATCGCCTTGTAGAACACTAACACTAGCATCCAGATTATGCCTGCTCGACGAGCTCTCGTCAACGCGGCCCAGGCCCCAGAATGGAATGATTTTACAAGGCTGTTCCGACGAACAGACCCTGATAACTGCTTGTGCACACAGCCTCGAGCACTTTAAACAGGAAGAATGGAAATTAGTCGAAAATGGTTAAGAAATGATAGCCACTGTGGGAAGGGAATTTTCAGGAAATCAAGGGAAAAGTTGACGATGGGTAATTGGTGGAAGAAGTGGAGGAGCAAGTTGACCGTATATAAAACAACTGATGTCGTCATGGCCCACCGCCTTAGATTTAATAGATAGGGTGGTCTTTTTAATTTCATCCAAGGTGACCGGAGAAAAGCGAAATGGTTCAATAATAGGACCAGAAACAATCCACCGGCAGAGATAACATAATTATGGGCACCCAAACACCAAGTAGGGTTTTTACACACTTGATATGGATTTCCAGAAAGAGGTATTCAGCGGAAGCACTGTAAAGTGAAGGAGAAGAAGCAATGATTTTAAAAGGAAAATCGCTACGAAGATAACTCTCAAAAATCAGAACGGCGTGAAAGTAGACGTCAGAAAAGGTTAGTAGTAGTCACTTGACGAACATTGTTAAGACAGACATTAAACAAACAGGCTTTCTTTTGACTAAAGCTTCGACGCACAATGTCACCAAGGGTGTAGGTCAAAAAAATAAAATATGTATCAGCGGAAGAATTCGAGGAAGCATTGACAAAGTAAATGGAGCCATTTAAAATAAAAATATATAATTAAAAACTTAAATATCACGCCAATTCATAAATCGGTTGCATAACAGCTGATTGGTTTAAGTGGCTGGACACAAGAACTTACACGACACAAAAGAAAGAATTTGTATTTATGTTCTGAAGGTGGAAGAATTTTCTTGCTAGGTCAGTTCAGGGTTTGCTGGCCAAGGGCTGAGGGGCTCCCTGAGCTTAGGGGCCCCGGTGAACCGCATCGCCTAGCCCTCCGATAGCTACGCCACAGTATACTTACAATCAATAAAAATTGTAAAGAAACTTGTTATGTTCATTACAATAATACTTATTTACAATAAAAAGAATATGGGAAACAATACATATAGGATAAAAATAATTTGGAAGCAATCAAATGGTCAGATTTTTCTTTTGATTACGTTAACTTTTTTTTTTGAGTCTCTAGGGGGGGGGCAGCTGCCCCTACCTGCCCCCCCCCTGGCGACGCCCTTGTTTAGGAACGAAATTGTCTACTGCGCAGCTAATCGGCTAACTTCAGACGCGCCAAGTTACGTTGACCGTACTGTACCTACCTATTGACAAGGCACCGTCATTATACTAATTTCCTTAAACAGTTCCCTTAGAGAATCGCGCATACGCAGATTGTAAATGGCCCACAATAACATACCGTAAGACATTATACTATGAAAGTAACTACAATAGACCAGTCTTGCGGTACCCACATCAGTAAATCCGCGAATCTTTCTGACAGCATAAATGCTGCCTAACTTAGCCGTCGTGCGAGAGATGTTAAATGAAGACCCCATTGTAGCCTTGAGTCAAGGGTCATCCCCAGGAAAACAGTTTTATCGACGAATTCCAGTTTCTCTTTATTCAATACTATGTTACAATCAGTACTTTTGACATTTGGCAAAGCAAATCTGATGCACTTATTTTTTTTTTCATTGAAATAATACTAAATTGTTAGCCAAATAACACCATTAGTGGTTGGTTTTTGAATAACCAGGAAAGGATCATTAATATTATAAATTAAAAAGACGAGGACCTAAAATGGAGCCTTGTGGAACTTCCATTTATACTTTTAAACCATGTGAATTCACCCCGTTTATTTGAACTTGCTGTTGTCTATCATTCAAATAAGATTTGACTAAACTAAGCGCAAGTTTACCATCGTGTAAATAAGGCTTTATGTTGATATAACCCGACGCAGGGCAAAGTTAATAGAAGCGTTTTACCTAAAATAAAACGATTATTATATACTTACCTTAGTAGAAGCTTATATGTATTGAGATAGGCGATGTCATTTTCCACTTTAGCAGTCCTCTCTTTCTACCCTGTGTAGTCTGTCTCTTTCGCACACCTCCCTCCACAGCAGGCGCGCGAGGTAACTGATGTTCTGAGTTTGGTCGTCATTGTGTCGAAATACCACCAGGCAGATATTAAAAGTAAGCTTCTACTAAGGTAAGTATATAATAATCGTTTTATTTTAGGTAAAACGCTTCTATTATACACTTGACCGTTAGTAGAAGCTTATATGTATTGAGACCTGTTTGTTATCGCCTGGTGATTTAAGGGAGGAACGTCAATGTGATTGGATGTATTCAAATGAACTACGATGAAAGTATACACAAAATACAGGTAAAATAAAACACACTGTGTGAAGAAAGAGGCCTTCTTAATGAAACATAAAATATAAATCTGGTTCACATGAAAAACGATAATGATAATATTATTATTATCAACAATTTTAAATTTAAATAACGACCAATCATTGTATCTTATTATACAGTTATATGTACCTAATAGGTACTTCAATGAAGAAATCGTCTGGTGACAAAATCAACGGACCGGAACAAAAAGTGTAGAAATAACTGTGCTAGGATTACTGATACTTGAGGAAGTCATTATCTCTCGACGATAGAATTTTTTAAAAGTTTTTACTGATCTCCAGTTTCCTTTCTCTAAAATATCATCCAGAGGGAAGTTGTCAATCCAATCCTTCTGGAAGCCACAGCCGAACGCACGCTTCCCGGCGTTGCAGATATACCTGCTGCCTTCAAAAGCGACTTAAACCAACCTGCAATGACCGTCCTGGAGGCAGGAGATGGTGGACCTCGTAAGGTAATAAATAAATTTGATGTTCCAGAGCTCGTACGTCTTTCATTTACATTAGTTATAGTTTTATTGACCCAATACACAGGATTTGAATTTTGATTTTTAGTATTAGGCATGAGACTCCACCCTGATTGTCTATAATCTCTACAGTCTGTTTTGGACCCAAATTGAGGCCACAAGGTAATTAAATCGTTCTTGATAATACATTGATCTTTGTCAACACCCAGAAGGGTCAAGTCGTGAATCCTGCGACCCGAACAAAGGCACAACAATGCTACAGTATGTCGAACAGTTTGAAAAGTATTTGTACTGTCTACCGAGTAATTACTCATAAAATTGGTTAGAATGTTAATGTTGTGGGTTTTTATCGGTTGACGCGCTGCCCGTGCGCAATTAGCAAAATGACGGATACAGTAAAGTGTGTTTCTTGTAACATTGTTATTGATGAGCTATTAGCTTACATTCAAAACAAGGTGTCGATCTCTGATGAGATTAGTTTGGTAAAGATATGTGCGTCGGCTTTTTCCAGTGAGCAGATTCAGAAATCCAAATCACTACTGATAGAATCGTTGTCATCTGAGGTGCGTAGCACTGTCCGTAAAGGAAAAGGCAAGGATAATAGGGTGTTGAACGACATCATTGCCATTTTTAAAACGTCTGAGCCTGATGTTTTGCCGGTGTTTGTAGCCCGCGATCTCGAGAAGCTTCCGCCGATCACATTCGATCATCTGGATGTATCAAATCTGATGAAAAATTTAGTGTTAGTGAGAACCGAGATTGATCTGATTAAATCTTCTTATGTGACTCAAGACGAGCTGAAAAACGTAAAAGAAGAGTGTGACATGAAATTACAGTCGTTGCAGTGCGCCGCCGCTGATGGTAACGCAAAGACAGGTGCGTCCAGTGATAACAGTGCTGTATGCAGGTCTCAAGATGACTCGCCGGGCTATTCGGATCAATTATTATCATTTGGAGCGAATCATCCACCAATTATTAGTTGTTCGAATATTAATATAAGTGAGACGGAGGGTAGTGCTGAAACACTTTTGCCAACGGTCAACCGTTGCGAATCCCAAAGCGGCGACAGGGACGGCACGATCTGCCAAAAAACTGCCCGGGCCGATGTGTCATCGTTACCGTTATCAACAATTGCTAACGAGCCTAGTAAACAGCTGAGTGAAGCGGTGACTCATACGTCGTCTATGGCACCGCGTCCGTCGTATGCAAGCGTTGCGGCTGTTGAAACGAATGATGGTTTTACGTTTGTGCGAAACAAGAAACAAAGTTATAGAGAAAGGCTTAGAGGAAAAACTGGTACGAGTGTCTTAGAGTCTGAGGAGAAATTCAGATCTGCTGACAGAAAAATACCTATATTTATAACTAATGTACATAGGGACACGTCAGAATTAGATATATCATGTTATATTGAAAAGCGAACTGGGGAAAGAGTGAACCTAGAAAGAATTAATATTAAGAGGCAATGTGAACACAAAGCGTACAAGTTTGTTGTATCTCAGAGTAAGCTGCAATTATACTTGGATGATAAGTTATGGCCACAAGGGATAGTATTTAGACGTTTTGTAAACTACAGACCGAAACGCGTAAGCGATACATCGACCATAAGGGTACTCGGCGCACAACTTAGTAATAATGTTGAGTAACGATAGTGTTTGTAAGTTCGTGAGTTTTAACTGTAAAAATGTTAAGCGCTCCGCTCAGAGTATTCGTGAACTATGTAAACAATCGGATGTGATTGCGCTTCAGGAAACTTGGTTACTGCCTGAGGAAATCTCATTTCTTGACACAATAAGTGATGAGTTCAGCAGTACTGGAGTATCAGCAGTAGACACGTCAGCGGGAATTCTTCGCGGTAGATCGCATGGTGGCGTCGCCCTTCTGTGGAGAAAACGTCTTTTCCATGATGTGGTTGTTGTTCAGTGCGGTAACCCACGAATTTGTGCTGTGAAAATTGTGATTAAGGATAAATCTTTCTTAGTGTTAAGTGTTTACATGCCCACGGATACCGTGTCAAATTTAACGGATTTTACGGACATCTTGAGCTCGGTGAGTGCCATAATTGATAGCTGTAATATAGATTATGTTTACATGTTAGGAGATTTTAATGCGCATCCGTCTGAGCAATTTTATGACGAACTTGCCGGCTATTGTGCCGAGCAATCATGGACGTGTGTTGATACAGAAGTGTTAGGTTTAAGTTCAAAGACATATACATTCGTGAGTGAGGCTCATGGGTCAAAGAGGTGGTTAGATCACTGCGTAGTGACAGAAGCGGCTGTGGCCTCCGTCAGAAATGTGTTTGTAGTTTATGATGTGCTTTGGTCAGACCACTTGCCACTGGTAGTAGAATGTGACTTGAATGTTGTGCTGCCAAAGAAATGTGTTAATGTTGTAAATGTGAACAAGGTTGTGTGGGGAGACAGAAGTCAAAATCAGAGAGAAGCTTACCAGCGTGAATGTCATGAGAGATTAAAACTAATTGACTTCCCACGCGATCTTGGTAATTGCTGTGACAGTATGTGTAACAACCCTAGTCACAAGATTGTTATTGAGAAACTGTATGCGGACATCGTACTTGCCTTGAGCGAGTCTGCTGTCATAGGTCGAGGAGGCAGCAATAGGTTTTCAAAGCGGATAATAATTGGTTGGAACAAACATGTCGCAGAGGCTCATAGGGAGGCTAGGCAGAAATTTGTATTATGGACATGGTATGGCAGACCTTCAAATGGGCCACTTTATGATGAAATGCGTGAGGCTAGAAAAGTCTTTAAGTCAAGGTTGAAGTGGTGCCAGGATCATGAAGAACAAGTTAAAATGGACATTCTAGCCTCACACCACGCTAAAAATGATTTTCGTAGTTTCTGGAAACACACGAATAAATTGAAAACTAGGCCGGGAATCCCTGTGAGCGTCGGTGGCATCAGTGAGCCTGAGGGTATTGCAAACCTTTTTAAGGAAGCCTTTTTTGTGAAATCTCCTCTAGGACCCTCGCGGTCGGCGCTCGATGTTGTGCCCGGCATGGAAATAAGGGTAAAATTTAAGTCCCCGGAAATTGTTCGGACTATTAGACGTATGTCAGGGGGGAAGTCTCCCGGTCATGACGGGCTTAGCATCGAGCACCTCCGATATGCTGGCCCTCACTTACCCAGGGTACTTGCGTTGTTGTATGCCTTTTGTATGAGTCATAGTTACCTGCCCGGTGAAATGATGCGAACAGTAGTAGTGCCAATTGCAAAAAACAAAACTGGTGACCTCGCCGACAGCGGTAACTATAGGCCCATTTCATTAGCTACCGTTATTTCGAAAGTATTTGACAGCATGCTTAATGCGCAACTAAGTAGTTCTACTACTATTCATGATAACCAGTTCGGATTCAGAGCTGGGTTATCAACAGAGAGTGCGGTGTTGTGTCTTAAGCATGCTGTGACGTACTATGCGCGACGCGGAACGCCTATTTATGCTTGCTTCCTGGACCTGTCAAGGGCATTTGATCTGGTTTCCTATGATGTCTTGTGGAGTAAGTTAGAGCGAATAAAGTTACCCGCTGAAATTGTCAACATTTTAAAGTTTTGGTATGGAAACCAGACCAACACAGTACGATGGGCTGGGGCGTTCTCTCGTCCTTACGGGTTGGAGTGTGGGGTGAGGCAAGGTGGATTAAGCTCACCAGTGCTTTTCAACCTTTATGTGAACGAGTTGATTGGCGAGCTCAGTAGTACCAGACTCGGATGTTACATAGACGGTACCTGCGTCAATAATATCAGTTACGCGGACGACATGGTACTGCTGAGCGCGTCAGTCTGTGGCTTGAGGAAGTTAGTTGCTCAGTGTGAGGCGTATGCTGAAGTGCATGGATTGGCATACAACGTTAGGAAGTCGGAGGTCATGGTCTTTGAGGCTGAGGGTAGAAGTCCGGATACAGTTCCGCCTGTATTGCTTTGTGGTATGCCTTTGCAAAGAGTCTACCGGTTTAAGTACCTTGGTCATATATTGACTCCTAGCCTCAAAGACGATGATGACATTGAACGGGAGCGGAGGGCGTTGTCGGTTAGAGCGAACATGCTGGCTCGCAGGTTTGCTCGATGCTCATTTTCGGTTAAAATCACGCTCTTTCGAGCCTACTGTACCACTTTTTACTCGTGCAGCCTGTGGGCTAGATATACGCAAAGGTCGTACAACGCTCTCCGCGTTCAGTATAACAACGCGTTTAGGGTGCTGGTGGGGCTGCCACGTTACTGTAGTGCATCAGGGATGTTCGCAGATGCGCATGTGGATTGCTTTTACGCAACAATGCGTAAAAGGTGCGCTTCCCTGGTGCGCAGGGTGTGGGGCAGCTCCAACAGTGTTTTAAGCATGATTGCGAGTCGCCTGGACTGTCTGTACGTGGGTCACTGTTGTGCTGTCTCTCATGGGACGTCGTAGCAGTGACCAATTGTTGTTAATTCTTGTTGTTTTTGTTTAGTGTCTGTTCTTACTAACATAGTCATAAGTTTTACTAACATTATTATTGAGTCCTGGTTACTTGAATAAAGAAAAATTCTATTCTATTCTATTCTAATGTCCCAGATAGGTGGTTTAGGAATAATTGGATTTTTTAAAGATATTGCTTTTAAAATATGTTTTACAAGAACATTTTCACCTAGTTTACCAGACAGTTCCGTGTTGCAGAGTGTGGAAACTACTGATTTGTGAAGGACGATTGTGTTATACGAGAAGTGAAATTTAATATATAGGTCGGTTAAAAATTGTGCTAAATGGGCTGCTTCAGGGTGCAATGGATTTATGTCATGCTGTTTTGTCCATGAGATCCAGCGATTCCAAGGTGCCTTGTAAGTTTTCCACGTCGAAGAACGCCATGACGATTTAAGTAAAGCTACCTGAGTAGAATCCCATGTTTTTATTTTGTCTGCCCACCCACCCCCACATTTTCATACTTCTAGAACCATGCTTTCGACGTTGGAGGGTGGGACTAGGGATCGTTTCAGATTCGTTAAGGTGAAGGGGGCTGCGATTGCCCGTGATTTCAGGTCCGCTCGCCAGAATACCTTCTCCCAACGTGGAACCACAATGAGGTACAGGCCTGTTGCTTGATTGAGGTGCATTAACACTCTGGGAATAAGAAATGGTGGCGGGAATATCCAGGCTAGGGGAAAATTCCATGTTGTGCTGAACGCATCGTGAATCATAGCTTCTTGATCGTTCAAGTCTAGGGTTGCATAATTTGCAACTTTTCGTGCGGTCTTGGATGCGAATAGGTCTATCACGGGTGTTCCCATTCTTGCAAAAATCTTTTCTGTACAACTCGATGTCAAGTGCCACTCTGGGGACCGCTTGTCAAAAAACAATCCGCGTGGTTGTTGAACTTCCCGGGTATGTAATGAATTTTGAATTGAATCTGATGATTGTCTAGGATCCCCAGAATGTTGTATGTTACCTTCATGAGCAGTTGAGATTTGGTCCCACCCTCGTTGCGGAGATAGGCTAACGCAGATCGGTTGTCCGATTGAATGAGAAGTGATCCTCCCGCCATTTTTGACGCTTGTAACTCTAAGACTCTCAGAATGGCTAACAACTCCTTTACGTTGCCGTGTAGAGGTCGTTCCTCTGTGTGCCAAACACCTGACATAGTCTGGTTGTCGAGCTGTCCTCCCCATGCTATGTCTGAGGCGTCTGTGGTTAAGTAACGTGTCGGAGGCGGAATATGAAGCGGGGATGAGAGGTGGCAATGTTAAAGCCACCATTGCATCTCGTCTAGCATGGAGCGAGGTAGCACATATAGGTTTGGGGCTGAGTACTCTGGCAGGGAACTTAAGAACTTCAGAGTGGACCGGTGGTTCAACCTGCATCGGGGAACCGCAAAGCTTGCGAAATTCAGTAAGCCGACTAGGCTTTGTAGTTCTTTTAGGGTCATTTTTCCGGTGTTCAGAGCATGTGTGACTTTTTTGATTATGGCAAATGACTTTTCCTCTGGTAGCTGTTTGTGATTTGTCCAAGGATGCCAAATAATTCCGAGATATTACACAGACTTTTGTGGAAGTAGAACAGACTTTTCGTAATTCACTTGGAATCCAAGGATTTCTAGCGTTTCCAGCAGCAGATTCACATGCTGAACTAATTTCTTTGAGTCTTGATGTGCGAGAAGAAAATCGTCTAAGTACACTATTATTCTTAGACCTTTTTCTCGAAGAATTTGTGCAATCAAATCAAATCAAAAATACATTGTCACTATTACAATTATAATTAGGAGGGTATTCGTAACTTTGAACCGCCTTTTGTAACTTATCTACATCTTTCGATAATTTTTCAATAAGATGACGATCGTGCCTTCGATTTTTATAGTGGCGCCGTCGACGGCGCTTGGTAATCCTGTTTTTAGAATCTTGATTTGAGGAACTAGTTGATGATGTGGAGCTACTACTACTATTACTGCTAGATGAGGATGGTGATCGCTGACCCCTTAAACGCGATTTACGTTCCTGCGGTTTGATACCAGATTTTATACCTTAAAAGATAATATACAATCTAAAACACGATCTCTAAAAGAGATTTATAATGAAGAAAATTTGAGGGTAGAATATTATCAAGAAAAAATATTTCTCTAATCAATAACTTTAGAGAACGAACGAAAACATCGTTTTATAAAATTAGAAAAGTATTTATGCACTTACGTGATATTTTTTCTTGGGAACCACTGAATTTAATAAAGAGACTAAATTATTAGTCTAGAACAGGTGAACCTAGATTTTACACTGAAGTGGACTGCTCGGGAAATACAACGCCAATGACGACCAAACTCGGAACATCAGTTACCTCGCGCGCCTGCTGTGGAGGGAGGTGTGCGAAAGAGACAGACTACACAGGGTAGAAAGAGAGGACTGCTAAAGTGGAATCGCCTATCTCAATACATATAAGCTTCTACTAACGGTCAAGTGTATAATAACGCTATTATTCGTATGGTATGCACGTTCACATTTGCGGAAATGACAATTATTTTCATACACCTAAGGTTTATATTCGTAAGCAACGCTAAAAGTAGATATAAGTCTGCCTTACTCACCTGGTGATTCTTATACTTCAACAAAAGTTTAATGCGGTCAACGAAATAGAAGTACCAGTTCTCATCTCTGTACACCATGTCGCCGGTCTTGAACCATCCATCCTCAGATAGAACTTCGGCCGTAGCTTCGGGGTTATTGTAATAGCCCTAAACAAAATAAGGAGAAACTTAAAGTTTGAAAAATTCCCGACATATTTAAAACTTGTTTAGACCAGTGGAAGATGCTCACATCACATCCATTAATCAGCTAGAAAAGATTATCTTCTAACTGCTAAATAAAACTCATGATCAAGTCACCATTCAAACAAAAAAACTAAATCAAAATCTGTTCTGCCGGTTGAGAGGTACAATTACGACGAACTATTTATTCATTACAGTAGTGTCCCTCGGTTTCCGCTCTTTAATTTAAAGGAACCTCCGACTCCTAGTACTCCCTCACACACGAGAACACATCACGATCCGGTACAGTAATATTTCAGCACGGTCTGAACTATAACATACGTCATTCGTGCAAATATTTCGAAGTCCGAAGGCAAATGCGCCATTTTATTAGGATTTTTATGCGTTTGTACACACGGCTACACATGAAGCTATAGATTTTCAGTATAAGCTGATCTCGCCTTGTATAGAATTTCCTTACAATGAGAGACCAGCTTAAACTGGAAATGTATGGCTTGATGTGTAGCCGTGCGTACCTACAATGCTACAGACAGAGCCATACGTATAACTTCTGTTTTTAGTCAGTAGTTAAAAATGAGAGGCTTTCAACAGCATTTTGGCCTGTGAGAACTTATAGTAACCTACTTTGTCCATTTCCACGGGTATACTACGACAGTAAGTGGGTTTAAATAAATAATAATACTGGTCTATTATTGCCGTACTGTTAGTCAAAGACCCCTTTCACACAGGAATGGCACGAGCATTGAATCACCACGCTTGCTCAAGGTCGATTGGCAATTTCAGTCTTATATTAATAGTCCAGGTTTCCTCACGATGTTTTCCATCACCGATGTCAGTGATGTCAAACTTAGAAAGTAGAATCATGTATGAAACTGGAAAATCCTCTTTGGTACTTGCTCGTTCTCGGTTTCGAACCCTCAACCTCTTGCGGGCGCCTTAACCTGTTTTCCCGTCACGACACCCCCACCACTACCTACCACTCTGCTTACGTCCAGAAACTGTTGACTACCAGGTACCTACCACTGAAGATTTTCATAGGTTTGTGTATTCTGAGCTCACGTGCTCACAGCGAGGCTTAGGGGAGACACTTAACAGACTCTTCAGGAATGGGCCCTAACAGGTGTTACACGGAGGGTTCTGGTGCAGTCTTTTAAGAGGAAGCGGAACACTCTCTATGTGTTGATGGTGACCACCGGTGTGGTTTAAAGTGAGGTAAGAACCCCTCACTTCTCGGTCTTACCCCCAAAGAGCGGGCATGAAGGTTTCCCTCCAAAAACAAAAATAAAAGGTGTAGGTACCTGTCCAGAATGCCCTACGTAACGTACCTTAAAGCCACCAGGTGATTTTATACACAACTCTCCAGGCTTGTTGGGCTCTTCTATTTCCTCGCCAGTGTCTACATTCACCAGCTGAAAATGTAAATTAAATAATTAAATAAAAATGTGCGAACATCGACGGACAAACTTTTGTCATGGAATCAGCGCATGCTTCTGCACTCCACAAAAAAAAAACTGCTCCATATATTTTGGAACAGCGTATTACGAGCCTTCCGCAATGCCTGACTGGTACCGGCCCACCTCGGCGGCCTCAGGACAAGAGGGGAAGCAATGAGAGAAAATGAGGGCTCCGCGACGTCTAAGAGGGTGTCGCGTGGAACATTTTGCGTCGCCACCTCGGGACCGTGTGGTGGAGATGGAGTCGGGGATGTCCGTTGTCCCTGAACCTGTTTAGGGGTGCCGTAAGAGGACGCCCTCTTACGGCACCCCATTCTTTCTCCGCCGACGCCAGGTGCACCTGCTGCTAATTGAGTCATTTAAATTCACGATTATCAAACATCTATCCATTGTCACAAACTTTCGCGTTTATAACATCTGCTAGTACCTAGTAGGAAGTAGGATTTAAGGAAAGAGAGATACGCACCTTGTATTGTAAATGTGCAAACGGTCTTCCGCAAGACCCAAACGGTGCGTCCACGGAATGGAACATAATGGACCCCACTTCACTCATTCCATATGCGTCTGCCACTATTGTATTCGGTGTCCAACTCTGGGAACATAAAATAACATTACTGGCATTTTATGGTAACACTTTAGTTGGTCATCGCTGCTTTGGTATAGACATCTGCAGTACCTAACAGAGTCCTTGCAAATGCGTTCATCATCATCATCATTTCAGCCTAAAGACGTCCACTGTTGGACATAGGCCTCCCCAAGGGGGAGTTTTGCCATAATCACCACGCTTGGCAGGCGGATTGGAGATCGCAGTATGGTGGTTGCCCATTCTCTGGTAAGTCCCATAGTCGCCTCTTACGACACCCACGGAAAGATATGGGTTGGGTGTTTATGGGATGTGATATATAAATGAGTTGCCATTTCAGAAACAAAGCTAAAAGCTAAAATCTCATATGCGTGTAGGAAATTTCGGCACCCACTCCCTTTACACCAGAACACAACTGTGCTTTTCCCAGAAGAGATTTCCAGTTCTTTTTTAAGATATCTTTTAAAAAAGATGTGTGGTATAGCGGATTGCAAAATTGAGTAAGTCCTGAGTACGTACGTAAGTACAAGAACTGCATATTATTCTCTAGAGAGGCGCGTAATATTGTGTCTATAGAGAAACCGTTATAGCGTTGCAATAGCGGTCACTCACCCACCTATATTTTCTAACATTCTTTATTTAGTAGTAGTATAACGGGCCGGTGTCCGCAACTCCACGACCAAGCGCGTATTTTGCGTACAGCATTCTTTATTTAAAAACGGAAGCAAAGATCGTAACGTCCTTGATAAATTTATCGTATTCGTTAACATATTTTACTAATGAAAACAAAAAGATAAAATAGCTTCTTATTTAGTTTCCTATGATCAGATATTAAGGAAAAGAACGATGACCTTTATTGCCAAGCTAACTCGCCTCAACTATAGGATAACAAAATCTTGGGCTTCGGGTCGGTCGAGCGACGAAAATTGCCCCAAATTCACGGCGGTCCCTGGAGATTCTACATTTAATAGCGGTATTTCCCCCTTGGGGAGACCTATGCTCAGCAGTGGGCATCTAAAGGTTGACATGATGAGCGGTATTTGGCACCTGACTGCTCCTATTGTCATATGATGAGAAAAATTATACCTTCAATTCCTTCACCAGAGTTTGAGGCACAGCACTTCCGCCAATGAATATATTTTGGAAGCTGGAAAAATCACAGTTTTCTTTTTTTGCTCCCTTTAGTAGTGTTGTCATCATGGTTGGACTGAGGACCATGAACGTGGGCTGAAAAAAGCCAAAGTCAAATCATTTCATCTGACTAAAATATGGGAACTACCCATTCGATTTGTCGTTATATCGATCGATAGTTATTATTTATTCAAAGTCAAAGTCAAAGCATTTATTTCAATTAAACCATTTACAGGCACTTTTGAATTATCAAGGAGTCGGTCAGTTAGTCAGAAAGTTGAAGCTAGTTGCTCGTTCCAAAACGTAGGTAGGTCTCTATGGAGAAGAACGAGCAAGAAACTCCACGGACACTCTTTTAAAATCAGGTTTTTACAAAATACTGCTTACATTATTCTTGTTGCTTCTATATGTGAAAACAATGAAGGTAATCTCGAAATACAAAATATAAAAAATAATCAAGATAAAAACCATGGCAGTTAAGAGTTGACCAATCTCTACTGACAGCGCCCGTTCACGAACATGACGCGTGAATCAGCGTGAATCGCGTTATTAAATATATTCTTAGAAAAGTGGTAAAATAATGATCCCATTATTTTACCACTTTTGTCATCCGACCGAGATCACGACTGATGGCTGATGATAATTGTGGAAGTAAAACGGATGCTGCGCCAACACAGTGACCCCAAAAAAAATAGATAAAAGCGGAGGGGAATGATAATTAGGGACCTACTATTATTATTTAAAACAAAGTCCCCCGCCGCGTCTGAACGAATTTTTTATGCGGTTTTCACCAATAGACAGTAAATCATAAGGAAGGTTTAGTTGTTTTTTTTATTATTATTATTTTATGACGCTATTACCCGTGCAAAGCCGGGCAGGTCGCTAATATTTAAAGTAAATGAAAATAATGTTGATTAAACCCTGAAAAAAGCTTTATAAAAGAGTAGCTGACCAGACAGACGTTGCCTGTCAAAAATCTTTTACTATGGAACCATGCGCAGGGAGTTCATAAGTGTTTAATAAAATTGCGATATTATTATAAGTCCAGGTTTCCTTAACCGATGTAAGTTATGTTCAAGATAAACTTAGAAAGTAGATCCATATATCCATATTCAGAACTGAAAAAAAAACTTTTTAACAAAAAGTAAAAAATTAAAAAATAACTTTCAATTCGCAAGTCGGCGGCTTTGGTTTTGTGGCGTTCATAAACACACAACCTCTTTGCTCCTTTACTAACCAACGACTTGTCAAAAATCCCGTCAGTTGTTTTTCTAGTTTGTGCTGTCTATCTTGTGAAAATAATCCACAGTTTTACTTCTTGTTTTGTATTGCCACCGACTTGCGAATTGAAAGTTATTTTTTTATTTTTTACTTTTAGAAAGCGGTTGTCTTTTTAGGTAAAAAGTTTTTTTTTGCTTTTTAGTGCCTACTTCTTAACATACAAATTAATTACGAAACGGTGGCACCAAAAGAAATCAGTCATCCCTTAATTTTCTACCCTTAGGGGTGGAATATTTTGATGATTTTTTTTTAAGGGACCAAATTTGAAGTATACACTATCAATTATAAAAACAATCATCGAAATCGGATTACAGTGAAATAAGTTATGTGTGGTCAAACAAAAAAAAAATGTTCATAAATTGAAAACGACTGGGCCAAACTATGTTAAATTTTTATGGGACCAAATGGCAACTATTCCGCAGCAAACTAAAGAAGAATCACGTAAATCGGATCATAGATCATAGCGTAATCGGTTTAACATACATAATAAAACTAACCAATCGAATTGAGAACCTCCTCCTTTTTGAAGTCGGTTAAAAAGTCACATTTTTACTTACCCGGTATCACAGTCGCAATCTTATGTATAAGAGATGGGTGCCTTAACTACTAGGTCATCATGAGACAGAGGATGATATAACAAAAATAATGGCTGGAAGCATGATGATAATATTATTATCATTACAAAAAAAGTTTTATCAAAAAAAGGAAAACCGCCTTCAAAAACTAAAAAGTGATAAATAACTTTAGCACAGAACACACATTCGGCGGCTTTGTGTTTCTTGTTTGGTTTTGCCACCGACATCCAATAGTTAAGTAATGTGTGTTCTGTGCTAAAGTTATTTATCACTTTTTAGTTTTTGAAGGCGGTTTTCTTTTTTTTTTTTTGAAAAACTTTTTATTTTTCGCTTTTTAATATTGGCTTAACATCCAAATCCATTAAAAAACGGCGACACACTTACAAGAGATTGTAAGTCCTCCAAAGATTGAAGAAACTAAAACGTCTAAGTAATATTTTTGGGATTTTGTTGATTTTCTCAAAAGGGCTGGATCAATTATTATTTAGGTAAAACTTATATGGGACCATTTCAACATAAACCCCTTTCGAACAAAAAAAAACCATCTATATATATGACAGACTTATGTCCGAACATACATTAAAAAAAAACATCCGAATTGATAACCTCCTCCTTTTTGAAGTCGGTTAAAAATGGAACAAAGGTGGGAGAATAAAAAAATAAATAACAAAATCTAACCTTATATTTTCCAACCAGTTCAAGAACATGTTCCGTGGTGATCTCGTGAGAGGTTTGTATTCTCGTGTACTTGTAGAATGGCGACATTACATAATTGAGGAGCGCGGACAGCCATTGCAGAGGAGCCACAAGAATCACCGACCGAGTTGCTGGTAATTTTTTGGCAAATGCGCTGGAAAATAAGAATAATTATATCAGTGGGAAGCCGTGTGGTGCCGGTCGCGAATATCACCACCCCATTTCTACCCGTGGGTGTCGTAGAAGGCGACAGAGGGATATTGACCAGAGGATGGGCAGCAGCGTCCTTCTGAGTACCATAACACTTAGTGCGATCGCCAATATGCATCGGCCAAGCATGGCGATCACGGCTGAACCCCCCTTGGGGGAGACCTGTGGGCGTTTAAAGTTTGACATGATGATGATATCGGTGGGTAAGGTCCTACCGTAATTATTTGTGTTAGGTATATGGATGGCAGTCTAAGGTAACAACTATTATATTCTCGTGTACTTGTAGAATGGCGACATTACATAATTGAGGAGTGCGGAAAGCCATTGCAGAGGAGCTACAAGAATCACCGACCGAGTTGCTGGTAATTTTTTGGCAATAGCGCTGTAAAATAACAATAATTATATCGGTGGGAAGCCGTGTGGTGCCGGTCGCGAATATCACCACCCCATTTGTACCCGTGGGTGTCAGTGGACAATCGATCGGTTGGTTTGGTAGAAGCTATCGATCGACGTCGACTAATCCTTTCTACCATCGATCGATGCCGCCGATCGACGATCGATCGATTGGTCTGGTAATACCCTAAAGGGGACAGGGCCGGACACATCCGCCGCATGTCGAACGGGTCATGGGCTAAAACTATTACAACAGGGTCCTAGGAAACGTTCAGCAACATCGTGGCAGGCCCTGGCGAAGATGGCAGGACGAACTTGACAGTGAGGACTGGGAAGGAGAAAGGGAGGCTTTTGCCCTCAGGCTAAAAATAAATGGTTCATACAAAATGTGAGGTCCGTTGGCTGCCATATTCTTATGAGTCAATACGGCAGATTTGGGTAGTCCTGTGGTCCCGCTCGTTGAGATCAGGTAAGCTATCGTCTCCTCAGGGTCAAAGTCTGCAGGCCTGTGAAAACATAACAAGATTATTATAATTCCTCTGCCGGTTAATAAATATCTCTTCTGAAATAGTTAATGTGCGACCATTGATCGCCCCGTTTTTTCAAGGCAGTTTGGTGATTTCGTACTTATATTATTAGTTTCGGAAGTCGGTGACAATACAAAGCAACAACAAATAGCACAAAGCCACCGACTTTCGAAACTAAAGTCAATGTGTGTTCTGTGCTAAAGTTATTTTTCAGTTTTTAGTTTTTGAAGGCGGTGGTCTTTTTTGTAAAAAGCTTTTTATTTTCCGCTTTTTAGTACCTCCTTCTGATCCTAATCTATTAAGAAACGGCAACACGGTTAAAACAGAGATTAAAAGTTGACTACTTCAAACTAAAGTGAAGACTAAAACGTCGTCTTTATAAAATTTTTGGGTATAAATAAAATAGAAACGAATTGATAACCTCCTCCTTTTTTGAAGTCGGTTGAAAACTAGCTGATACCTGCGACGTCATTCAAGTTATTGTCGGTTATCAGTGGGGTTTATTTGCAAAAACCCTATTTTTTTTTCTAAAGTGAAAGTAGTCTCGTTTTCATTTTTGTATTTGTAACGCAAACGCGTTTTATCTTATTATGGGTTTTGACTGGAGGTAGTTTTGACTGGTTAAGAGTGTAGCGACATCTATCGCACATGAGGCATACTATAACCGACGTTTTCTAGATCGTCCAAGCAGAGTTATCCGCGGCATTAGGATGTATACAAAATTCCGACAACAACCGTCGGGCAGTAGCCCACCAGACACAACACCCGTCTGGTCGGAGGAGGTCGGAGGATCCTCCCTTTTCTACGGAGGATGAGGAACTATACACTCTGCTCCTCATACCTCTAAACTGGTGACCCCGCACAGGAACGTCAACGCAGCCTTCGTGCAGCTACTTCATGAAGACGTCACTTCCTCAAGCTCTCGAGCAAAGAGTCACACAGCCAGCCAGCATCCACGGCTTCTACGGGTATCCTGACCACCAGTATGCAGCGGACGCGCATATCTGGTCATCACCCTCAGCCTCATCAGCAGCCTTGGCACAGCATACTGCACCTCGGCCGGACAGCAAACAGAGATGCACCCCTCTCCTGGTCGACGCAGCAGCCAGCCACTACGCAGCACTGTACCACTCCGACTCACTGGTGCGATATGTACAGCAATCACTCCGACTCACTGAAGGTATCACCGCAGACAGTTCCGACTCACCGTGAACTACGCGGCATCCGGTTCCGACTAACTGGAACCCTCCACTGGCCCGGCAAGCATCACAAGATGTACGGACGAATCATCGTGCTTCGGGTATCGACCTCCGGTCTCGGAGGGGAGTGATGTAGCGACATCTATCGCACATGAAGCATACTACAACCGACGTTTCCTAGATCGCGCAAGCAGAGTTATCCGCGACATTAGGATGTATACAAAATCCCGACAACAACCGTCGGGCAGTAGCCCACCAGACACAACACCCGTCTGGTCGGAGGATCCTCCCTTTTCTACGGAGGATGTGGAACTATTCACTCTGCTCCTCATATCTCTAAAAGAGTTTTGACTGTAACAATATTCTGAATCTCGGAAACGGCTCCAACGATTTGCATGAAATTTAAGCTCTATCCACACATATCAGGGCCGTGCCCGGGACGTGGGCGGACCGCGTCCGAGCCGGCGCCGGCGTCGCGATTGAGCTTCAGTGTCCGGGCTTTCCAAGCACGTTGCGCATAATTAACAAGAAATAAATGACGAGTTTTTAATAGAAGCGGTACGCATAGATATATAACAAAATGGAGACTGAGGGGTACAGATGGAAGGTCGCGCCCTGTCCACGGTGCGATCACATCCCTGACGTGTGTGAACAAAAAGTCCCTGACGGGACCCCGATACACGGTCTTAGCACGGCCGCGGCCCTGTCACGTTCCGGGCACGGCCCAGATATGTGTGGATATATCCTTAGTATGCCGGGGATTAGTTAGTTAGTTAGTTTGTCGGGGCCTTTTTCCGCACTTAGCCACTCGATTGGGCCATTGTACGTGAAATCTGTCTCTTCTTTTATTCCAGCCATCCTAGTTCCTCCCAGAAGCCGAGCAGCCTTTTCAGGTTGCTGCAGACTTCCGATAGTGATACTGGAGACTGGAGAATCTGTGCCCGTTGATCCGCCACGCTCCTGCACTCCATGAGCACGTGCTGTGGCGTTTCTTCCGCCTCCATGCAGCCTCTGCACAGAGGGCTATCTGTCACACCTATGGTGCACAGGTGCACCATAGGTGCACGGGGGTTTCAGGGGCGATAAATCGATCTAGCTAAGTTTAATAAAAAAAAACACGAAAAAAATTACTATAATTATTGTAAAAGTCACATTGATGTAGCCCGGTATCGAACCGAAGTATGAGAGTAGCAAGCATGACCTGCGTATAATTATGTAGATAAATAATACGTATATATATACATGTATAGTATATATCATTATATCCCCTTGGCAACAATCTTTACAGGTCTAGTCAGAAACATTGTTGGTTATCAGATAAAATGTAGTACATATTTATTTTGTGTTTGGAATTTTATCTCACAGACAGTAAACGGTAGGCAATACCTATTCAAATAAAATAAAAAAGTAGATACCGGGTTTCAGAGCGTCACGTTTAGTAGAGCAAACAAACTTTTATGATCAAAATCTAGTAAATTAATGAACTCATTTTAATTTAATTTGATGATACGTACTATTGTTTATGTGTATAAATAAATATATCGTATGTAACACCAGGGACGACCATCTTGATGAGACCCAAGATCTACTTTTAGATGTACCCAATCCGCAAAGGCGGTAAAATCACATTGAGAAGTTTGAACACAAGTAATGATGAGTTTTAACTTTTTACACGTATATTTTGTTCCATTAAACGAAACGTGAGTATTGTTACACATTATAGATTGAGAACAACGGATTAACTCACTGTGTTGTCGGGTTCGTCTGACTACTGCGTCTACTACTGTCCAAAAAGTCCCTGACGGGACTCGGATACACGGTCTTAGCACGGCCACGGCCACGTTCCTGCTACTGCTAGTATACTGCGGACACAGCTGTGTCCGCAGGAATGCGACGGGCGGTGTGTCATCCTGTGGAACTCCTTGAAAAAGGTGGCCATATGCCATCGAAACTAGTCGGACGAACCCGACAACACAGTGAGTTAATCCGTTGTTCTCAATGTATAAAGTTTTTTTTTTGTTTGACCTCGCATATCTTTTTTCTGTGTCCAGAAAAAAGTCCTCAAAGACCTTAAAGTTGGTCCCATATGAATTTCTATAAAAATATTTCTCCTAAGAGCTCTGCCTCACCAAGATGCCAGGGCGACGTCGCCGGCTACGTATCCAAGCAGTTAATATTGAAATGTATGGTACTTAACTCACTTGGCGACGAGCTACAGCTCCCTATGTGGCTTCTGGATACTCTGGCGGCCTGACGACGTTGCCACTATAATGTATACGAGTAAACTGAACCTCGCTCACTCAGTCGCCAGTCAGCCGCCATTTTGGAGGCTCGATCGGAATATAGTAATTGATATTGTTGTAAATAATGAGTAATGTGTTATGTGTAATAATGTAATAATATATATTAATAATGATAAATAATAATAATAATAAAAAAAACAGGCTATTTTCGTAAATCTCCATATAGTTTAAAAAAAATATTACTTTGGCTTAGTTCTATCTGATATAAAAGGATGAACCCATAGTTTCCTTTTTTCTTTTTCCATTTTTCTGCGACGTAGATAACAAAGAAGTGCGATTTCTTCTACATCCATTCCTAATGACGTAAACGAACTCACTGTCAACTTGTCGAGACGCCATGGCCACTCGACTTGGCGACCTTCGGATGCCAGAAGTAGCCAGGCCTGCGTCGCTGGCGACGTCGCCATGGCGTCCTAATGAGGCAGAGCTCTAAGGGTAGAAAATTAAGGGATGACTTAATTTTTTTTGGTGTCACCGTTTCGTAATTAATTTGTATAATAAGAAGTAGGCACTAAAAACGAAAAAAAACTTTTACAAAAAAGACAACCGCCATAAATAAGTAAAAAATTAACTTTAAATTAGCAAGTCATTTTTTACTTTCTGAAGGCAGTTGTCTTTTTTGAAAAAGAGTTTTTATTTATATTTATAATATGATTAATAATAATAATAATAATAATAATAATAATTTTTATTTGGTACTTAATGTGAGAACAAATATATCTTCTGGCTCCCAAACTAGGTTTATAGCCTGTGACTTGGGAGTCAGTGATTCCAAAAACTAAAAATATACCTAATAATAGACTTATTAACTAATTACAATTAACAAACAATTTACATTAGGATAAGTATAATAGAAGAGAAATGTGTGTGCGCGCGTGAGTGTGTGTGTGTGTGTGTGTGTGTGTGTGTGTATGTGTGCGTGTGTATGTGTGAGTGAGTGTGTGTGTGAGTGAGTATGTGCGTGAATGTGTGTGTGATGTGAGGACATGAGGCGTATATAATGTGTCTGAAGTTGCTTAGGATTGGGTGAGAAGCAATTCTTCTGTTTCATCGTATGATTGATCCATCAGCCACATTTTCACCGTATTTTTACATTGATGGTAATTCAATTTATGCACCTGGAGAAATTTATTAATTTTATTATTTTTATTATATTATATTATATTATTATATAATATATGATATATAATAAAAAAAATAATTATATTATATATAATATGTTTGGCCTTGCCACGATCCACTGTATTGATAGCCACGACCGATCCGATCGATCGCGATCAACCGGTTACCTTAAGTAAGATAGGTAATTATGTGATGAGAAAACTTAACATGAAATAGCTCTTTTAGCTGTTTTACTAAATCAGTCTTATCAACACGTAAAAACTAGAACAGAAAACCTGTATTAAATTCAATATTTTACAATTGCTTAGACAAACTTTTAAAGCGTGTGTCATTATATTTTATGCGCAGCATTTTGATCTAATAAATTAAAATATTTCTCCAATCTTGTAAGGAATGATTTTCTTACTTGAAATTGTCGACGTCGAATTGACTACCATATTTCGCCATCATGTCAGCAAAGCTGGTCGTGTCTGGACTTTCGTCGAAACTGACAACTTTGGAGTCCAAACCCAAGAGGTCAACAGCTTTTTGAACATCTTGCACTTTTTCGCTTTGGCAGAATATGATTTTCGGCTTGATGATGTCGAATGTATGTTTCAATTCATCTGGAATGGAAAAGGCAATATTAAAACTAATTGTTATTAAATAAAAGGAGGAATAAAAACAGGTAAGTTAGACCTGCCCTACTGTATTGATCTGAGTGCTGGCCGATGAACAAAAAATTCACACCACCGAAATAAAAATGTAATCTGGTCCGGTGGAGTTTCAAAAATTGATAGGATAAGAACTGAATATATCCGGGGTAGTTTTAAAGTCACTAAGATACACGACAAACTTAGTGAAAACCGTTAGCGCTGGTACGGACATCTGATGAGAAAAGGTGATGACCATGTAACTAAAAGTGTCATGAACATAGAAGAAGGAAAAAGAGGCCGTGGATGACCACCAATAACCTGGCTTCAAACCATCAAAACCAACATGCTAGCGAGCGGACTAACCCACCAGACAACCCACAACCGTACCGTGAGGCGCAAAATTTCTAGGAGGGCTGATCCCAAATAAATTGGGATAAAAGACAGGAGAAAGAAGAAGATTAAATAAAAGGAAGAGGAGCTCGTGGCTAAGTAAAAACCGTACGGATCGGTTAAGCTACGCTTGCTGCGGTCGGTCTGTGGATGGGTGAGCATCCATTTTATACCGAGACCCCTCCGTGCTTTGGAAAGCAAGTAAAGCCGTTGGTTCTGGCCGTCATTTGTAGGTCTTTGACAGCCGTTATAGGTAGTCAGAAGTCAGAAAATCTGAGAACCAGTGAACCAAGGGGTATCGTGTTATCCAGTTACTGGGTTGTGGAGGTCAGATAGACAGTCGCTTCATGTATTCAGCTGCATTCGATTAGACTGGAAGCCGACCTAAACATAGTTTTTTTTCCCCACCAATTTCATCCAAATTCCTCCACATCGCCGTGATCTGGTAATGCGCCCAAGAGACTGGCACTATTGCCACGTTGGATGGCAATGCTTAACCTCTGAGCGAGGTAAAAACCAGCTCTTGGATCACGGGAAGTGTCAATCAACCTTTTGGAAATTTCCTTTTTTTTATTATTAAATAGGCTTGCGTTTGACCACAATTCACCTGATCTTAAGTGATAATGCAGCCTAAGTTGGAACGCTTGCCTAGGATGAACCGGTTCACTCGTGCCTTGAAGATACCCAGATTATACTTATCAGGGAACAGAGAGGCGGGCAGCGAAATCCACAGTCTGGCAGTTCGCAGCATAAATGTGGAGTCAAAGCGGACCTTAAAAAGTAGATGAGCACTCGGACCCCACGACCTGGGGGGATCCAGGGTTTTTATTTAAAAGTGGTTGCTTTTATTTACTTACTAACTCCAAGGGTCCTATCAATAGCAGCAGTTGCAATTCCGAGGAACAAAGCCGCGTAGAACGGAAGAGCTTGGTCGAGATGGTTCGGAGACATTAGGACTATGGCGTCACCGGTCTTCAGGCCCATGTTCCTGAAGCTGGTTGCGCATTGTATGGTTCTTCTCAACATCGATTCATTGGTTTCCGATTCGCCGGTTCCTCCATCAATCTGTTGGTTAATGTTGAAAGATAATATTATTTATTACTAACTTTTGCGCGCAACTTCGTCCGCATAAATGTCTGTTATCGTGGATGCAGGCGAAGTCGCGGGTTAAAAAGTAGCATATGTCCTTCCTCAAGGTTCATGCTATCTTCAAAAAAAATCGGTTCAGCCGTTTAGTTGTGAAAACCTAATAGACAGAGGTACTTTTTAATTAAGTAAGGACTAGCTTTTGCTCGCGACATCGTCCGCATGAAAATCTGTTATCGCAGATGCAGACAAAAAGTAGCCTATGCCCTTTCTTAGGGTTCAAGATATCTTCATACCAAATTTCATAAAAATTGGTTCAGTTTAAGGCCCGGACTGACTACGATTTTAAATGGCTTATGTTTAACGAATCTCCAGATATAGTAAGTGACCTCCAAAAATAGTAAATGATACCCAACATTTAACCAAAGTATTGTAGAAATGTATGAGTTTGACTGTAAAAAGCGATTTGGTTCTGGCACTCGATGGCCGCTACCGCGGCACGTTCGCTCCGCTCGCTCGCCTCGTACGTAGGGGGTCACAGTTCTAACCTAACCTAACCATGTCGGATCCGTCCCTGGATGGACTTAAGGGTGGTGCCTAAGATTTGGTTATCATTTACTATTTTTGGTGGTCATTATATTTATTCCCATTTTAAATACTATAGTACAACTGCACTCACACAACACATAATCACATCGTCAACACAAATATTCTACCAACCCACTCAGGGTTGGTAGAATATTTGTTGACGATGTGATTAATCTGCGAATGTGAATTTATTTTACGGGTTTTCTTTAGATTATTCATTATTCATTTATTCATTCAATATACTTACACATTAAATTAAATATTAAAATTGCTAATTAAATTAGGCTAAAAAAAAGTAGTTATCGCCGAGAATACAAAGATATTTGACGTCAAAGTTTATTTTTGTAAAGCAACTTCGCATTTTTTTACTATTCTAATCGGTTATTTTTTTTCTCTGTCCATTGTATTTTGCGTCAGATATTTTTATTGTGTTACGCCTGCCGTTTAGGTACTCGCCTATCTAAGAAACCAAATTTTAAGAATGTTGAGGTATGACCGGGCATCAAGCAATTAATAACCGACTTCAAAAAGGAGGAGGTTATCAATTCGGATGTTTGTATTTTTTTTTATGTATGTTCGGGCATAACTCCGTCATAATATTGACGGATTTGCAAAATTATTTTTCAAAAGGAGCTTATTCCGAAATGGTCCCATATAAATTTTATCGAAATTGATTCAGCGGTTTTTGAAAAAACCAACAAAATCCCAAAAAAAAATACATAGATGACGTTATTTCTTCAATCTTTGGAGGACTTTCAATCTCTGATTTAACTGTGTCGCCGTTTCTTAATTAATCTGGGTAAAATAAAAAAACAAAACCAAAAAAGGGATAAATAACTTTAGCACAGAACACACATTACTTTAGTTTCGGAAGTCGGTGGCGGTGGCTTTGTTCTGTTTGTTGTTTTGTATTGCCACCGACTTCCGATACTAAAGTAAAGTAAACTATATTTTTTTTAATGTTTCACCACGCATAACTATTTTCAGTGTAATCCGATTTCGATGATTCTTTTTATAATTGAAAGTGGGCCCCATATATTATTATAATTTCAAAGCCATCAAATGTTTTTTCGCGGTAACGTCGCGTCGGGGTACCGCTAAGTTTAAAGCAATAACTAAATAGCTAAAACAGCGAACTCATCGTAACTAGATTTGCAACAAGTTTTGCAACAAAAAATTGATCGTATCGAAGCAAGTAGATCGGAAATGCTGGTAAATTGATAGATAGCCAATTAAATGAAGGGTCTGACTTACGATATACGCCGGCGACCTTGAGCGACCAGAGAATCGTATGCGTCCAAAACTCTCAAAGTTTAGTTATAGTATAAAATATTAAAAAACTTTTTTAACTTAAAAAAAGGCGTATACTAAAAGATAGTTAATAAAATTGTCTGTAAGATAGTGTAAGTTTCGTTTAATTATACCTACCTGGTAGATTTTGTGTGATTGTCAATGTTTTGTCCGCGTCAGACACAACTTCACGAGTAAATTAAACTATTTAATATGAATGTAATCAAAAATATTAAGAGAATGTTCTAGTTTAACATATATTTTTTTTAAATCATTTACACTACACATTTTGACGTGATTGTCAGTTTAAAATCTGTAAAACTCGTTAATAGCCCCGTAAGCGGTGCCCATCGCGGCACTATAGCGCCATTTCAGCGAACAAACATTTGATGGCTCAACAAAAGGTATTATTTTTGCCTTTTAAAATAATCGCTTCTAGGGATGTTTTGCGTAGAGGGTTTTTTAATTTTAGCAGAACTCGTTCTCTTTGGCGCCAACTGCGCCAAAATACTAAACTAGGCGTTACCTTACCTGCGCAACAAGCTCAGGGTTATCCTTAATACTCTGCAGAAGTATTTTACCAAGATGATACTTGTCACTAGGAATCCCAGTCTTTGAAACTATTTTCGATGTAAATTCACTGACAAAGTTATTAATAAGTTCGTTTTTGAAGAAAATATCCGCCATTTTACATTAAATAAAAATAGCTCGACTATTTTATGATTTTAAACTATCAAATGTTTAGATATAACTCTTGTAAGAAATGATAAGACACTGTAGACAAGTTATATTTTTAGGCTTGATTTTATTATGTCTAGCGTTAACGAGTTTGTCCCTCCTCCCGCGTTACCACTATCCCCCGCGCCATCCTCACTCACACGGCACACATTCGCATATATTAACAAGTGCGAGTCGGACTCGTTCATGAAGGGTTCCGTAGCAGCGAGTAACATAATATAATAAAGGTAAATTGCGGTTTACGATTTATGACGTATTAAAAAAAAAACTACTTGCTAGATCTCGTTCAAACTAATTTTCGGTGAAAGTTTACATAGTAATGTATCTTTACTAATATTATAAAGCTGAAGAGTTTGTTTGTTTGTTTGTTTGGTTGAACGCGCTAATCTCAGGATCTACTGGTTCGAATTGAAAAAATATTTTTGTGTTGGATAGTTCATTTACCGAGGAAGGCTATAGGCCCATGAGAAGCCGGGTCGGGTCGCTAGTATCATATATTTTTTTTAGTTTTATCATTCTCTTATTTTTTGAGTTTCAGTTCTAAGTATAGAGAAGAGAACCCCCAAAATTTATAGTTTTTTTCTATTTTTGACCAAGTTTCAACAGTATAGTTCTTATAGTTTCGGAAAAAAGTGACTGTGACATACGGACGGACAGACAGACAGACAGACAGACATGACGAATCCATAAGGGTTCCCTAAAAAGTGTCGTATGTCTATTTGCTAGCGCCTAAAGGTCTATCCACACATATCAGGGCCGTGCTCGGAACGTGACAGCTAGGGCCGTGGCCGTGCTAAGACCGTGTATCCGAGTCCCGTCAGGGACTGTTTGTTCACACACGTCAGGGATGTTGGTCACATCCCGTGGACCGTGGACAGACAACGACCTTCCATCTGTGCCGCTCAGTCACCATTTTGTTTTACACAAAATGCTAAATCGTACAAAACGCAATATTGTGTACCGCCCGCTTCTATTAAAAACTCGTCATTCATTTTTTAAATATCTACAACGTGCTACGGTTGTACTGCAACTGGACTAGCACGGATGTACTGAAACTGGAGTTTCAGTGCCATTTTATATGAACTCGTTCACACACGTCCGTGTTTTATCTGATTTATCTGAGGTAATAATGAATAGATTAGAGGAACTGGAAAAGAAAATTATGTCCTGGGTTTGATTTTCAGGTCGGGCAAAGAATGAATTAGGTTTTTCTATTTGGCATTTCTCCATAGAAGCCTGGAGTTTGGGAGTTGACAGTATAACACCCCCGTGCTTCGGAAAGCACGTAAAGCCGTTGGTCCTGCGCCTGATCTTGTTGGAATTTAGTCGATTTCAATGTGCAAAAATTAATCGATTCTTACTTTTTAATATTGGCAACACTATCACTAACGATTAATATAAAAACCGACAACTACCCTCAATTAGCGTATTATTCTTTTGACTGTGCTAGGAGACAGACATAAAACCTTCCCTGCGAAACGTTAAAGTAAAAAAATATAATGAATATTACTTAATTTCACAATTACTGCATGTTAATTCACATCCGTAACCTGATTTCCTATAGTGCTTTCTTCGGTCATGTCGAAATGCCGCTCCATCGGACTATGGCAGTGAAGGACGAGGAAGTGCATCTGTGTTTGTGCACTATAATAATGTCCTGCGTACTTTGCTCTTTATTTTGATACCCACATTGCAGATATCGATGAAAAAATAGTTGGCATGGCAATGGCATTTCCCAGCTGCCACGTTAATTTATTTTTTTCGTCACGTATCTAAGAACACTTGGACTAATGAGACGAATCTAACGATACCCTAATGTTATAAATCCGCTTAGCAGTTTGGAAGATATCAGGTAATAAAAAATATTTTATTTTATTTTACCGGCGCGAAAAACATAACCCTTTCCTTGCAGTCGGGGTAAAAAATAACCTTCATTTCGCAAGTCGGCGGCTTTGGTTTTAGTTGTTGTCTTGTATTGCCACCGACTTGCGAATTGAAAGTTATTTTTTACTTTTTGAAGGCGGTTGTCTTTTTTGTTTAAAATGTTTTTTGTTTTCGTTTTGTAGTGCCTCTACTTCTTATCATACAAATTAATTACGAAACGGTGACACCAAAAAAATTCAGTCATCCCTTAATTTTCTACCGTTAGGAGTGGAATATATTCTTGAAATATTTATGGGACCAAATTATATACACTATCAATTAAAAAAAGAATCATCGAAATCGGACTATACTGAAAGAAGTTATGCGTGGTCAAACATAAAAAAAATAATTATAAATACAAAAAAAAAATGTTTACTAAATTAAAACTATCTACTGGGTCAAACTATGTCATATTTTTATGGGACCAAATGGCAACTATTCCGCATCAAACTAATGAAAAATCACGTAAATCGGACCATAAATATATTAGCGTAATCGGTGTACATACATTAAAAAAAAAACAATCGAATTGAGAACCCCTCCTTTTTGAAGTCGGTTAAAAATATAAATAGTGTAAACTGTATAGTGTGTGTTTACCTTTAACTAAATATTTAAACAGCACAATTTTATTAGATGCTGATAACTTTTATCTGAAGAATAATATGATGATTTGACAGATTCTGACAGACACGTTTTTTTCTTCAAATACATTTTCTTCAATTCCTTAAAATCAGTAAAATATCCAAAGGAATCAAAAGTAGGTATTACAAGTTTAGCTAAAACATTAATATTTATTTAAAACTAGTGTTGGTAAAAAAAGTTGGAGGACATTTAATATTTTCGTAATCAGAAGGTGCTAGAAGGGGAGGAGAACTTAGCCACGACTAAGTTAATGCCGTATAGATCGATCGGTCAAAGGTTAAGCTACTATAGCCGGTCGGTCTGTGGATGGGTGACCATCCCAGTCTTACCGAGTTCCCTCTGTGCCTCGAAACGTACGTAAAGGCGTTGCTTTCGGCTGTCATCTTTGACAGTTGTTATAGCTAGTCAGAAGCCAGAAAGTCTGATAACCAGTCATACGAAGAAGGGGTATCGTGTTACCCAGTTACTGGGTTGTGGAGGTCCGATAGGCAGTTGCTCTATGCTGCACCCGGTTAGACTGGAAGCCGACCCCAACATTATTGGGAAAAGGCTAGGCAGATTATGAAGTGCAAAGACTGTAATGTATTTTTGCACCCTTTATTATCTTCTGGATCATAGGGAGTCCCGTGGGGTGTCCAGGTCAGAATAGCATCTATCCATTTCATCCCGAGGGTGTTGTAGAAGGCGACTAAGGGAAAATCCGGTAGTCAATCAGCAGTGGCTTCCATGTACTTATCCAAGACCTTCATCCAAGGCCTTTGTCCAACAGTGGTTGATGCTGAATAAGGATATAGACACCATTTGCAAAGAAATCCAAGCCACAAACTTCTCTAAAATAATCTTAATTTTAGCCTTGAAAATACGATTAATTTTGAATCAACCGTAAAAATAGATTTTAATTGCTTCGAAATCTATAAATAGTACCTACATTAATTGAGTTGGCCAGTAAATGGTCTTGGTTTCCTTCCAAATCGCATAAATGTTGGCATTTTGAAGATAAATGTATTGATTTGTGGAATGAATACTTTCAAAAATCAAATCTAAATCAATTATTTGCTTAAAATGTGGTAGGTACAGAGATGTTACATAAATATTATCATATTAAATCTCCCGACAAACGTTTCTGCAACCTAGGAAGCCCGCTAGGTCTGCCGAGCTGGAGCCGGAGTTCGCGGCCTGAGCTTCCTGAAACGCTATCGACCCACGCCCTGCCTTCACGTTCCTGCCTGGCCTGTCTGCACCTCCTGACGTCATCCCGTGAGTCTTTATCGTCAACCCATCTACATTAATTATTCCATCTATACTACCTACACCTACCTACACACTGCTTACATTCTTCATACAATTATACATTACTAGCGACCCGACCCGGCTTCGCCTGGGCCTATAGCCTTCCTCGATACATGGACTGTCCAACACAAAAAGATTTTTTCAATTCGAACCAGTAGATCCTGAGATTAGCGCGTTCAACCAAACAAACAAACTCTTCAGCTTTATAACATTAGTATAGATAAATAATACTCACGAAATAAGTATATAATACTACATTTTTTATATCATTTTATTGTAAATATACACTTGCACCTTTATACTTTATTCTCCTCTTTTATTTTATCTGTCGCTTCACGACCAGTTTCTGGTTACTACACATAAAGACTGTCAAAGATCTACGAGTGACAACCGGAACCAACGGCTTTCCGTGTTTTCCAAGGCACGGAGGGGTCTCGGTATGATATGGATGGTCACCTATCCACCGATCGATCCATACAACTTTTACTTATCCAAGACACCGTATCCCAGAAACTACAACCGATTTCAAAAAATCTTTAACCAATAGTCATCATCACCAGCCGAAAGACGTCCTGACTGTTGAAGGCCTCCCCCATAGAACGGCACAACGAGCAGAAACCTGCCGCTTGCATCCACCGGTTACCCGCGACCTTGACAATGTCGTCGGTCCATCTGGTGGGAGGCCTACCAATGCTGCGTCTTCCGGTTCGTGCTCGCCACTCGAGAACATTTCTTCCCCACCGGTTATCGGTTCTTCGAGCGATGTGGCCTGCCTCAATAGGCAATCCACTTCAACTTGCATATTCTGAGAGCTATATAATAATATCTATATATCTATCTATCTGTTACTAATATCTTAGTTCTTTGGCGAATTTCCTCGTTCCGGATTCTATCGCGCAAAGAAACTCCGAACGTAGCTCTCTTCATGGCACGCTGCGTGAATCAGAGCTTCTCTATGAGGCCAGCAGTTAAGGACCACGTTTCTGTGCTATATGTCATCACTGGCAATACACACTGGTTATAAACCCTCGTCTTTAGGCACTGTGGAATTTTGGACGAAAAGATATCTCGTAGTTTTCGAAAAGCTGTCGATCCGAGTTGGATTCTTCGGGCGACTTCTTTATCGAAGTTGGACCTACCCAATTAGACAGTTTGTTTAAGGTAAACAGTGTTCCACAACTTCGAGTGTCGATTTCAACAATTACCGGTACAGGTGGAACATGGGCATTCGACATAATTTTCGTCTTGTTCATATTCATTTTAAGACCCACCTGTTGAGAAACGTTATTGAGGTGAGCATAGTGCTAGTGTCCTCCATCGACTCAACCATGATGACTATATCATCCGCAAAACGAAGATGTATTCGCCATTGATGTTGATGCCACATACATCCCAGTCCAAGAGCTTAAAAACGACCTTCAGTGCGTTTGTGAACAGTTTCGGAGAAATGACTTCTCCCTGTCTCACGCCTCTTTGCAACTGGATTATTTTCGTGCTCTCGTCCTGTAATCGGATCGACATAGCCAATAGTAAACCAATAGTTACTATTAATTACTTATCCTATCCTATAGCCGTTTATCTGAACTGGCTATAAAAGTATCCATACAATTTTTAAGATTAATCTGAATTGGCTACTTTTATGCCCCGACGCCATTTTTTTTTAGTTATTTTAATTATGTCCAATTTACTTAATTTTTTTACGTAACACATTATACTTCCATGCAATAATCTGTGGGGTCTTGAAATTCCGCTCACTGTGGTATATGACAATACTAGACGAGAATATCAGGAACATTTATTTATCTGTATCCTTTTTCTGTTAATCAATCATGTCGTTCATAAGACATTATAGCAATATTAATAGCTGGTAATGTGGAAGTTTTAATTGTATTATTATAAAACGACGAAAACTTGGAAAATAAATGAATCATCGAGATTAAAACTAATAAGTAAAACTTAAAACAAAATAAATCGCAAAATTGTGTGTTTGTGTCAGCAGTCCCTACAGCGCTACAGTTCTTACGATTTTGAGCGCCCCCCTCCAAGTGTCGTATCTGATATAGAGCGGGGAAGGGAGTGTCCCTTCTGTACGTAGTACTATTAAGTATTCTGTGCTAATAACCTTGTGAATTTTTATGTTCTTCTTCGGAAACCGGCTTGTTCGGAAACCGGCTTGTTCGGAAACCGGCTTGTTCGGGAGGCTGGAAGTCGTCAAACATGCGCGCGAGACGATTCGTGATGACTTTTGAAAACAACTTGCAGCCGGGCATTGTCGGCCTTTTTGGAGAGTTTGGACCTCTGCACCATGCCTGTGGCGTTTTACCCTCGATTATGACGGCCGAACTTAGCCCCCCTGCCGAACTTAGCCCCCCTGCCGAACTTAGCCCCCTGCCGAACTTAGCCCCCTGAGCCCCCCTGCCGAACTTAGCCCCCCTGCCGAACTGAACTTCTCCCCGCCGAACTCTCCCCGCCGAACTTCTCCCCGCCGCGCTTCTCCCCGTCGAACTTCTCCCCGCCGAACTTCTCCCCGCCGAACTTCTCCCCGCCGAACCTCTTCCCCGCCGCGCTTCTCCCCGCCGCGCTTCTCCCCGCCGAACTTCTCCCCGCCGCGCTTCTCCCCGCCGAACTTCTCCCCGCCGAACTTCTCCCCGCCGAACTTCTCCCCGCCGAACTTCTCCCCGCCGAACTTCTACCCCTTCTCCCCGGCGAACTTCTCCCCGCCGAACTTCTCCCACTTCTCCGCCGGGCCTCCTCCTCCTCAAGTCTCCTTCTCAAGTTCCGCCGGGGAGAAGGGTCTCCCCGGCGAACTTTTTTTTTTTTTTTTTGGCGATCAACAGTATGGTCGTGTTCGGCAGTTCGCCGGGGAGAAGGGGGAGAAGTTCGCCGGGGAGAAGGGGGAGAAGTTCGCCGGGGAGAAGTTCGGCGGGGAGAAGTTCGGCGGGGAGAAGTTCGGCGGGGAGAAGTTCGGCGGGGAGAAGCTCGGCGGGGAGAAGTTCGGCGGGGAGAAGTTCGGCTGGGAGAAGCGCGGCGGGGAGAAGTTCGGCGGGGAGAAGTTCGGCGGGGAGAAGCGCGGCGGTGAGAGTTCGGCGGGGAGAAGTTCAGTTCGGCAGGGGGGCTAAGTTCGGCAGGGGGGCTAAGTTCGGCAGGGGGGCTAAGTTCGTCAGGGGGTTCGGCAGGAAAGGATTTTTTTATAGCTAACAACTAAACAAGGAGCACGTTTATGGGACCAGTAATCTGAGGATTCAATTTGCGCCAATAAAGAGATCAGTTTGGGAATGAGCGGATGACTTGAGAGCTGAAAAATCCGGAATAAATAATTGTCAGATAATAATTGTCTCCTAAGATATAACGGGGCTTCCCCGCATTCAACTTGGAGTGCATTAATGGGGCTAGATTTCATGGCACCAGAAATAATGCGTAATGCTTTAGACTGGATGCGATCCAATTTTTTAAAGGATATAATACTACCAGGCTCTAGAACAAACATTCCGTAGTCAAGAGTGCTTCTGATAATAGCATTATAAATTAATTTTAAAGAAAAAGGGTGAGCACCCCACCACACACCAGAAAGGCATCTTAACATGTTTAAGTGTTTTTCACATTTATTAACAACATAATCACAGTGAGGAGCGCTACTTAGTTTAGAGTCTAAGAATACACCCAAATATTTGAATTTATCCTTAACGGGAATAGGGGTTTCCTTGTACACAAGATTTATTAAGGGGGTATTTCTCTTCCGGGTGAATAAAACGGCTGTGCTTTTAGATGTAGATAAATCTAAACCGTTTAGATGTAACCACGATTCTAAAGTAGACAGATTCTAAAGTAGCAGAATTGATAGCATAGCTAGCTTGTTCAACAGATTGATTTGAAGAATATAATAATAAATCATCAGCATATTGAAGAACCTGAACTTGGTTAGTTAAAGACGAGTCTAAATCAAAAGTGTAAATATTGTACAAAAGGGGACTGAGCACAGAACCCTGTGGGAGACCTCTCCACACAAGATGAGAGACCTCTTGATCTCCAATTAACATGATAACAAAACGTTCAGATAAGATTTTAATAATAAAATTCGACAGATTCAATGGAACTTGCAAGGCATTTAATTTATTTTGTAAAACTGATAATACAACGTTATCATAAGCTGCATTGACATCTAAGAAAACTGCAATGGTGGATTGGTTATTAGAAAAGGCTAACCGAATATCAGTTAATAAAATGCTTAAACAGTCAGCGGTACTTCTACCTTTTCTAAAACCATATTGTGATTCTGCTAATAGACCCTTACTTTCAACATACCATTCTAGACGATTTTTTACTAAGTGTTCTGCTAATTTCATCAGAATTGACGACAAAACTATGGGACGGTATGAAGAAGCATCAGATGGTGTTTTATTTGGTTTTAGGAATGGCAATACTAATTGACGTTTCCATTCGACAGGGATGTTTCCTGTGTACATAATAGAATTAATAAGTTCTAAATAATATCTCAGTACGTCATCATTTACATGAGCAAAGAACGAATACGGAATGCCGTCAATGCCAGGGGCAGAATCTTTAGTTTTATAAATAATACCCTTTAATTCAGTAAGAGAGAATGGTAATTCTAACGGCGTGTGAGTGTTTTGGTCATTTAATACAGGTAACAAGTTCAGGTTAATGGCCTCAGGGACCCATGGAGGAGCTGATTTATTTAAAAAGTCACAGGCCAAAGAGTCAGGAATAGTTGAGGGGTTGTTGTATATAGACCTAAATCTACGAATATTGCGCCAAACAATTGTGGGGTGAGTATTTGGAGAAATGGATGAACAAAAGTTACGCCAACCTTCAAATTTTTTCTTCTTATATAGTTTGCGAGTTTCTATAATTATGTTAGAAAGGATTTCAAAGTTAATGTCAGACATATCAAGGTTATAATTGTATTCAGCCTCTTTGCGTTTCTTAACTACTTCTGTGCACTCCGAGTCCCACCATGGAGGCGAGGGAATGGAATTAATATTGCTATTTTTTACAGGGAAAGCTTCATCTGCTGCTGCAATTAATAAGTGCGCTAAAGCTTCAGCACAACTATTTTCATTACTGTCAGAAATTACTGGCAAGGAACAAAGTTTTGTATTAACTATGTCTCGAAATTTGTCCCAGTCATTATTATTTTTATTAGGTAGTTTATGTTTTAAGTTTGATCTCCTTACTGACGCATTTGATTTGGAAAGAGGATAAGAAATTACTATTGGAAAATGGTCACTACCATAAGTGGAGGTCAGGGTATGCCAAGTTAATGAAGAAGCTAAGTTTGGAGAACAGATAGAAAGGTCTATTGCACTTTGGTTCTGGTTGGGATCTGAACGCCGTGTGGCAGATCCTGAGTTCAAGATGCATAAGTTATGTAAGTCTATTATATCTAGTAATTCATCCCCATAACAATTTGAAGTTGAACAACCCCATGATTGATGGTGACAGTTAAAGTCCCCCAATATTAAAAATGGCTTAGGAAGAAATGAACAGAGATTATTTATCTCTTGAAGTATAGAAGAAGAAGGGTGAGGTATGTAAATAGATACAAGACAAGTTTGATATACTTTTATTGCTACAATTGAAATTTCCTCACTATGAGGAGGTAAGGTAATGATAGAGAATGGGATAGAATTCTTGATAAGTATAGCTACCCCGCCATACCCATCAGATCTATCCTCTCTAATGGTCATATAACCATTAATTTTGAAAATATGATAAGGTTTGAGCCAAGTCTCTGCTAAGGCAAAGACAAATGGGTCATGTTTGTTTAAAAGATATATAACATCACTCTTTTTGTTTACTAGACTGCGGCAGTTCCACTGGAGTATTTTTGATGTGCTGTCCATTATGAATGGATTGAGATATATTAAAAGAAGGTGCAGCGTTGGACGGTGAAATATTAAACTGAGAGAGAAGATTGTGTAATGCAGAAAGAAAGTCGTTTATTGAAAAATTTGTTTCTTTTTCTTCTTTATTGAGATTATTAGAGAAAGCACAACCATTCAATGGTTGAGGAATGTCAAAATCTTTAATAATGGCATTGTGTGCCTCTTTATTATAGCCTTGGACAGATTTGGGGGGAGAGCGAGGCTTAAGGAAGACAGTCTTTTTATAACTACTTGATACAGGCATTCTATTAGGTGAGAAGATTGATGGAGTATCAGAAAAGTTTTTGGAAGGAGAAGATAAAAGTGTATCAGCATATGATTTACTTACTGGGGGATGTACTTTTGATGCTTCCGCGTATGAAACTGAACTTTGTGCCATATAAGTTTTAATTGATTTTTGTCTAGAAAATTCTGGGCAAGACTTATAAGTTGCAAAATGACAACCAGAACAAAGGCAGCAAGATGCACTTTCTTGTTCTCTTTCGCAGCTGTCGCCAGTGTGGCCTTGACCACATTTATAGCAGCGAGGTTTGGACCTGCACTGAAGTTTAGTGTGACCAAAGCGGCAACAGTTAAAACATTGAACAGTAGGGAAAATATAAAGATCTACGGGTAAAGCATTGTAGCACATAAAAATTCTTTTAGGTAAAACCTGCCCATCAAAAGTAACAACTATGGATTGTGATGGTTTCCAGGTGGTTGAACCATCTACTAGGGATTTAAAGTTAAGGCGCCTTACTTTTAATATAGGACCACAACCAATTGGCACAGTTATATTTTCAATAACTTCCTCCGGAGACCATTCCGCAGGTACACCACGCACTAAACCCATTCTGGTGACATTAAAAGTTGGTATAAAGGCCTTATAATTGTAATTGTCAAGACATTTATGTGTGATAAAAGAATTAGCATCCATATAACTAATAAACGATATTGACATTTTATTACGGCCAATTTTTTTTAGACTGCCATTTATTATATTTTGAAAGGCGTTTTGCTTAAGGAACTTACCGAAAGTGACTGGATGCAGTGTGGTTCCATCATCTGGAGATGTAACATTTTTTTGTACATGTATGACAAAAGGAGCGATATCAGACTTTTCGTAAAGTTTTCTTCCTATTTGTGTAGGGGGAATAAGTGGAGAGGGAGCAGGGATTGCGGGAATTACATTAGGAACAGAAATTTTTGGTTCCGATTCAACATTTGTAGAGTCTGTGCAACCACAACCCGAAGACACAGATCCGTGGTGTTTTTTTGTACGACGACGCTTGTTACAATGTTTGCACACCTGTACGCGACTCCTTTTTAAATTTCGGGTCGTACACGACCCATCGGTGTCCATGCCCGATTCATTTGAGTTAATTGTAATAAACATGCCTGCCGGGGGGACGGAGCCCCCCGGGTCAGGCGGTTCGTCCATTTTCCCACTAAATAATTAAATTGACTTACCAGGTACTGAAGTATATACAAACAAACTAAACTAAAAGTAAATGACTACTAAAAATACTACTACTACTGATCTTATGATATTTACACAATTTTAAACAAATTTTCAATGAAGTCCCCTTCCCCTCGGACCGCGAAAGCGTACAGACGTGCTTCATTCCGTATAAATTATTTTTATTTTTTATTTCAATAATATTTTGACGAAATTACTCAAAAATATTAAAGTAAAGTACCAGGCGTGCATAAGCTGCGTGGCGCACGCGGAGTACTCGAGAAAGCAGGACAGCAACAGCGACGGCGCTCGGCCGGAGCTACCCAGAGCGTGTGCAGATACGTCATCCGTATACGTCGCTTTCGCCGCTTGCCACAAGTCATAAGCGACAGCGATTAACAGGGTTATTATTATTTATTATACTCTGCAATCATAATTATATTCTTTTGCGAGAACTCGGGCCATTCTGTGTCACAAAATAGATAATAAACCACGATGCCTTTGAATCGGACACCTCCACCATCGGCTGCACCGACAACTCCGACGAGACCTGAGACCGCAGCAAACAGTACATTAAGTTTTACTACAGCTACAAATGTTTCACCATTACAACATTGCGAGTCGGAGCCAGATCTTCACTTACTCGCACTTAATGTCACTGAGAGGAAAAAAAGAAAATATGATGGAGAGAGTATTGATATAAAGGCGCTGATCAAGGAAATGTTTTTGTCGTTTTCGAAAGAACAGGAAAAAAGATTTCAAGAACTTAGAGAGAGCATGGATCTAATGTCCAGTAAATACGATGACTTTCTACTCAAGATCACCACTTTGGAGAAGGAAAGAAATGCGGACAAACTCTTGATTAAAGAGTTAGAGGAAAAGCTTGAAACAGCTGAGCGAAAGACACGCGGAACATGCTTTGAAATCCGAAACATACCCATGCAAGATGGAGAGACTAAAGAATCCTTGGCAAAGGAAGTTTTTCAACTAGGAAAGACCATTAATGTCAATATTGAACACCACAATTTAAAAGATATTTACCGCCTCAAATCAAAAGATGCCACAAATCCTGTAGTTGTGGATCTCACCACCATATTGTTGAAAGATAAAGTGCTTGGAGCGGTCAAAAGTTTTAACAAATCAAAGGCTAAAGGAGAAAAACTGAATACTACCCATCTAAACCCAAAGTACCTGTTAAAACCGCTTTACGTAGCTGAGACTTTAACACATAGAACACAAAAGCTGTACTACTTTGCAAGACAATTTAAAAATAGTCATGGCTACAAGTTCTGCTGGACTGCTAACGGAATTGTTTACATAAAAAAAACCGAAGCCTCTACTCGTGTCCGCATAAATAATGATTCCGACTTGGATAAATTAAGAATTGAAGCATGACTAGTGTTTGTATTCGCAAAATTTTGTAAACTATGGATTGTATTTTTGATATTTTTTGCTCTTCGAGTATTTTCTGTATTTGTTTTGCATGTCACTATCTTAAACAAAAATCTAAATTGTAATTGGTTCACACATAGTACACTCTACACAACTCCTAAACATCACACTTACAAGTACACAAGACCTCACCACACAAACATGTTTCATTTGGAATATAATAATCCTACTTACTATAATGCTTTTAATGAGATGTATTTAAAGCGGACTAATATTTATTGCTTAAATATATTTATCTCATTTAAAATTCAATGATATAATTGATTTAACGAAAAATATTGACAGTATATCAGTATCACATTCGCAAACAGCTGACATTGATGAATGCCATAAATTATTGTTCTCACCGTCAGATTACCTGCTTCTACTCACTCAGAATATACGCAGTGTTGGTTGCAATATGCCAGGGCTGGAAGTCTTACTTGCGAGGTTGAAAGTAAAATGTGATATTATCATCTTGTCAGAATGTTGGCTTCCTCACACCTCTGTAATTCCAAACCTTGCAGGATATCATCAGGTGGGAACTAAAATAAACCCTAAGCAGAATGATGGCGTTATAGTCTACTACGATGAAAATCTTAGCCTTATCATAGATGAACCAGACATGCAGGAATGCAATTGCTTGGTAGTCAAAATTGATAAACGTATAGCTATTATTTCCCTATATCGCTCCCCATCGTATAAAAGTATTGATGCATTTCTATCATCACTAGACAAACTTCTACAAACACTATCAGAATTTGAACATATAATTATAATGGGGGACATTAATATAGATATAAATCCCGATAAAATTAACATAAACGGTGAACGCTATCTAACACTTGTAGCCACCCATGGCTTGTTACCTGCCCACACTTTAGTTACTCGTAGTAAAAGTAACACTTGTTTGGATCATGTGCTTATAAAATCAACTTGCCCTGTTTCTACTTTAGTACCGCTTACATCATTAACAGACCACTATCCAGTCATAATGAAAATGAGTTTTAAAAAAAATACGCCAAAGTTACAAAAATTAATCACATAGGCTTAGAACAAGACCTTAAAAAAATAGATTTTAGCCAAATTAATAATATAACAGATCCAAATATATCCATGAACTTCCTTACACAAAGTTTTCAAACAGCCATTACTAACAACACAAAGCAAATTTCTCTCTCTAAACGCCACAAAACTATAAAACCATGGATTACACAGGGACTGCTGCGATGTATTAGAAACAAGGATAAGTTACATTTAAAAACAAAACGATCACCAAACAATGACATAGCAAGGATAACATACATACGTTACAGAAACTTCTGTAATGTGATACTAAAAAAAGTAAAAAGGACATATGAGAAAAATCAACTCATGGCAGCAAGACATGACAACAAAAAAATGTGGAAAGCAGTTAAAGACATAACACACACATCTAAAATAAATAGCCACCCTAAAGAACTGTTGAAGCTAACAAGGTCTCCAGAAATGTCACTAAACAAAGTAAACAAATACTTTGCAAATGTAGGAAGCTCACTAGCTAATAAAATATACAAAAAAAAACTAAACACACCTAACCACATCACAAAAAATAAATACGCTCAAAATAAAACTACCAACTCGTTTGTACTCCTTGATACTTCTGAAGACGAAGTAGAACGTTTAATTCTTAGTATGAAAATAGATTGTGCCAGTGGTTGGGATAACATTAGCTCTAAGTTTCTAAAAACCTACAAAAATATTATAATACCACCGCTTACAAAAATTTTTAACGTTTGCTTACAAACGGGAGTGTTTCCTGACTGTTTAAAAAAAGCAGAAATTTGCCCCATTCATAAGAGTGGTGACAGAAATCGTGTCGAAAATTACCGGCCAATTAGCATCTTACCGTCATTATCGAAAGTATTGGAACGAATAATAAACGCTAGATTAACGGGCTATTTAGAAAAAAATGATTTACTTTCTAAAAACCAATACGGATTTCGGCAAGGGAAATCTACGGATCAAGCAGTAAATAAACTTGTCAATTACCTTTCTTCTAAATTAGACAGTAAGAAAAAATGTCTTGCTATCTTCTTAGACTTGGCAAAGGCGTTTGACACGATTTCTGTTTCCATTCTACTTGAAAAACTAGAAGGGCTCGGAATAAGAGGGAATCAGTTAAAACTTATCAAAAGTTATCTCTCTGGGCGAACTCAATCAGTGCGTGTAGGTGGCTTCAAGAGTGATGATCTTCCGGTCACTCATGGAGTACCACAGGGCAGCATACTGGGACCTACTTTATTCATCGTTTATATAAACGAACTCACAAGTCTAAACCTATCCCAGGGCCAAATAATATCTTTTGCAGATGATACTGCTCTCTTATTTTCTGCCGATACATGGGACGAAGTCCTAGATGCTGCTCAGCTGGGATTTAGTACCGTAGGAGAGTGGCTTCAGAACCATATTCTTACGCTGAACGTGGATAAAACGAAATATATTTGTTTTGGCATCACAAATTCGCATTGTTCTGGTGCTTCCAAAAGTATTATATCGCATGAATGTCAATCAAAAGTAAATTGCGCCTGCCCATCACTCGAGCGTGTCCATTCAATTAAATATCTTGGAGTCACTATAGATGGTAAGCTTAGTTTTAAAGACCACATAAAGTTACTGTGTGGTCGTTTGAGAAAATTCATTTACATTTTTAAACACTTAAGACACGTTTCCGATACTGTATTGCTGAGACAGATATACCTTGCATTGTGTCAATCGCTTATAACGTACTGCATATCATCCTGGGGAGGAGCGCTGAAAACCATACTGAGGCCTGTTGAGGTCGCCCAGCGAGCAATTTTGAAGGTTATGCACTTTAAACCTATTTACTTTCCCACTTCGACTTTGTACCAGATTTGTCGGGTTTTAACAGTAAGACAACTATTTCTCTTAAATATTACACTCCTACAGCATGGTAAGCAAACTTATGATCCACTAATCTCACAAAGACGTAGGCAGGACTTAGTTTGCCAAAGAGACACGCTCTTTCAAACAAAGTTTAGCAAACGCTTCATTCCCTTCCTTGGACCTGTCGTATATAACAAATTGAACAAAAATATTAACATCTACCCTCTACCAAAAGTTCAATGTAAGAAAAAAGTTAGTGACTACCTACAACAACTTACCTATGATGAGACTGAACTCCTCATGCATATATCACGGTGATTTAATTGTGTTTTGATGTCGTGTTATGTTTTTAACGCCAATTTATTCCAAATGTTTCACACTAACATTTATACAAATAAACTTACAAATACCATAACTTTCAGTAAACCTCACTCAGGCGCTGACACCCTCACACACACGTACACCCTCACACACACGTACACACACACACACACACACACACACACACATACACACCAAATCATAGACACTTGCTCATTTACAGATTTCTCACTTAGTATTGTATAATAATTTAGCATAAAAATAGTTCTACACATATTATATTCATATAAAAATAGTACCACCAGTCTAAGGACTGGTGGTGCTATTTACTATTGTCTTTGTTAGCATTATTTTAAAAATATTCGGGGGAATGGCACTGTTAACCGACATACAGGCATTGCCTAGTTCGGTTACAGAAGCTTCATCCATTTATTTGTATATAACTACTGCTAAACTGTTTTTTTTGTAACATAGAATTAAGTTTTTCTGGGAAATAAATTTATTATTATTATTATTATTATTATAGTTATAAATAGGACGCGTCCGACAAGTTCGAAGTTTCCCGCGCTTTTTCCGACAAGTATTTATGGACTATGGTTATTTGTATTGACTTGACACTCCTTTATTGTCTTATGAACGACATGATTGATTGACAGAAAAAGGATACAGATAAATAAATGTTCCTGATATTCTCGTCTAGTATTGTCATATACCACAGTGAGCGGAATTTCAAGACCCCACAGATTATTGCATGGAAGTATAATGTGTTACGTAAAAAAATTAAGTAAATTGGACTTATGTCCAATTTACTTAATTTTTTTAAACTAAAAATAAAATGGCGTCGGGGCATAAAAGTAGCCAATTCAGATTAATCTTAAAAATTTTATGGATACTTTTATAGCCAGTTCAGATAAACGGTTATGCAATATTTTTCTATCAAAAAGTGAAGTGATTGAAGTCGCGGGCATAAGCTTGTTTCTCATAAATTACCTGTGCCACCACAGATTTGGTCTGATCTATATATGTGTCATCATCATCGTCATTTCAGCCGAAAAATGTCTACTGCTGAACATAGGCCTCCCCCAAGTGTCGCCACATTGACCGGTCCCGTGCAACTCGCATCCAGCGGATCCCCGCAATCTTTACCAGGTCATCTGGTCAGGTGGTCTATATATGTGTGCCACATACAATTTAGTAATAAAGTAATGCCGACATGAACTCAAGTTCCTTCTTGGCTACTTTTTATGAAATTGCTTAAAGTCTCCAGACGGGGTTTTTTTTTTAAATTACCAGTCATTTTAAAAGTCAATCAATGATGAAGAGAATAATTCTCTCTCAGGTAATTGTGTATCTCACCCTGAATATAAGTTGGTTTTATAAGTAGGTGTGTTTCTAAAAGTAAAACGTAAATTGTAAAGTATATAATTTTTATTTAAGCAATGTTTTTTTTTATTTTATTTTAAAACGGCTTTACGACTTAACGCTCTATACAAAGTGTTCTAGTCATATTTTAGTCAATCTATAGGTACATCTATATCTATATAAATAAATAAAATTGAAGTGTCTGTTTGTAAAAATAATAGTTTTTTACTATACCCTGTTAACAATAAGATTAGACATTTACTCAAACATTTTTTACAGACCGTTAAACCGATTTTGACTTCTACTGCGTTGGTAGCATGACAAATGGCAACTGCAGTAAACAGTTGTTATTGTAACCACTTTTTTGCCTCTGATGTCATCCTTAAGCCTACGGAATAGAAGTCAAAATCGGACGGGAAACAACAAAAAATCATATAATAACAATAATTGTTTGTCTGTCTGTTTGTTCTCTGCAACGGCTGAATCGAATTTGGCGGAATTTTCACTGGCAGATAGCTTATATTATAAGGAACTTAAGGCTAAATTCATTGAAAAAAGGGTACCGCGAAAACAAATTTAAACCCCTCTGATAACTAGGTAACTATCAAGCGGAAGAAGGCGCGGAGTAAATAAACTCGGTAGTAGTAAAAAGAAAGTAAATAAATCTGATCTAGATTAGTGACATGAAAGCCTACTAATATCTAGACTTCACTACTAATTCTAGGCACACCTGCGACACTCCATACAAACGAAACGATTTAATTACCTAATTACCTAACTACACTACAACCAAAATAACAGAGTTGTACAAATACGTGCGTGTGTGCGTGTCCACGCGCCGCGAGTCTAGCCTGAACTATCAAGCAGTGAAAAGCAGTTTCGAGAGCAGGTTCGACGCGGCAAGAGGTGAGGAACAGTGCTTCGGAGGGAAGCGGGGAGTGTCGCTACTGTACGGTAGTACTTATACTGTGCTTCAGGGTTCGTTAATTTCCCGATAAATAACTTAATTTCAAAATGTCACGTAACTGAAAAGCTCGTAACGGAAAATACAAGTTTTAGAGTTTCGAGTTTCGTTACAATATTAATTGATTATTTATTTATTTTACTTTAATTAAAACGGTTAACACCACTTACAATAATTAAAGACAGATAATATTATCGAATAGAAAAGAAAAACACAAAAACAGATGTAAAAACAATAAAAATAAACATCTTAAAGTTTAAGTACACATTCATAATATGACCAGACAAAATAAAGTAAAGTCACAGTATTACAATATTTCCTAATACTGTGGTAAAGTTCTTTAAATAATGTCTGCTACATGGTTGCCAACTGCGTCCCCGACAAAGGTGACCTTAGGACATTTTAAATGTTTACCATCGTCGGTATCTTTTAGATATCTTGCAGTAGGTACATTATCCTTTAGGTGGTTGCATGGGGTAGAATCGTACATTATGAAACACCGGGGTGGTTTTGATTCATGAAGATTTTTCACCCCGGACCAAAAAGAGGTACGCTATTTTCATTCTCTTGCCAAAGTGAGTACTAATTCTGTAAGCTTCTGCCTGTTGAGTTTAGATGCGCTGGTGATTGGTAGCTCTTGCATGAAGATCACGCCTCCTCTTAATTGTTTCGTGTCCGTCAGTGATTCTGGAAATAGATAAACATTCTTCTTATCTCATCGTGTCTCTCAAAATCTGCTGAATTTGAAACTTATTCTTTAAATCAGGGTGTCTTAAAGTTTTTGTAGTCACGGACCCCTTTCACAATTTAAACAATTCCACGGACTCATGCCAAAGAATATTTTAGGAAAAGAAAACATGCCTTATTTCGTGTTCGTACTTAATTGCATCATAACATAAGTTTAAAGTTTTGAGCGAAAATACTAATCTAAATAAGTCATGTCTATCCTTCAGGTACTATACAACTCAAAATCTGGTCTACAAAAGAGCCTTTTACCTTTAACCAGGTCCTTGATCTCCTGTGCTGTAGGGCTGCATCCTGGTTTTGGAACCACGCACGCCACTACAAGATCCCCGCACTCCTTGTCAGGTATACCTGTCACAGCCACTTGGAATACTCCAGGATGTCTCATTATTACCATCTCAATTTCTATTGGAGATACCTGCAATATTGGTTTTTGGTTTAAAATACAGGCCTTTATTCGTCGTTGATTTTTTGACAACATATTACTACGTATTTATTGTTATAGCGGTCATAGTAAAAAAACACTAAAAATGTCAAGTGTCGGACTACCACCTACGGTTCAAATGGTACTGCAGTCCCAGTGAAGTCTTAGTAATTTGGTCCCTTTTCGCCGCCTTTTGGTATGAACTATTTACCTGGTGATTTCTGTACTTTAACAATGACTTCAATCGTTCCACAAAGAAAACATTCCAGGAGTGATCCCTGTAAAAAACGTCGCCGCATTTGAACCAGCCGTCTTCTGTTAAAGCCTCGTTTGTCACCTCTGGGTTGTTATGGTATCCCTGAAAAAGATGGACAATCCAAATTGGTATCCTGACCAAATTTCCTGTCAGCCTATATCAATGGAGACTAGCCAAGTTCGAAGGAAATGTACACAAGTGTGTCCGCAATCACATTTCCACTGTCCCTCATAGACTGATTTACGGCAATTGCAGGTCCACTGTCCCTCATAGACTGATTTACGGCAATCACAGGTCCACTGTCCCTCATAGACTGATTTACGGCAATCACAGGTCCACTGTCCCTCATAGACTGATTTACGGCAATCACAGGTCCACTGTCCCTCATAGACTGATTTACGGCAATCACAGGTCCACTGTCCCTCATAGACTGATTTACGGCAATCACAGGTCCACTGTCCCTCATAGACTGATTTATGGCAATCCAACAAGACCGGGAAAATATCAGCAACGTCTTTACGTGCTTTTTATTTTTTAAAGTACGGGATTGTCACATTATCAACTTCAAAACTCTAGGCTACTACTAAGAAATTCTTAACAAAATCCTAATAACTCGTAATAACTAATCGACCCCAGAACTCCATGCTCTGATCGGGTCAGCAAAATTAAAACTTAGCATGCCGTGTATTCAATTAACTTGTGTTACCTTGAACACGTTTGGACCTCTGAACCAAAACTCTCCCGGTACGTTAGGCTCATTAATGTCTTCATTGGTTACAGGATCCACTAACTGAAACAGATAAATAGTATTAGATGCTAGCGTCTGCCTGCGACTGTGTCCGCAAGAAAGTCAAATGAACCATAATCCCATGATACTCAATAATATTGATGCTTTCTATTAGTGACCGATTTTTTGTAATCAGCCTTCCGGAGATTACCTCATACCGCAACCGCTTGAGTGTCGATGATACCGCATAGGTTCATAAGCATGAAGGTTTGACCTACAACATCTTTGACCTTACAGTCGTTGGGCGAAAAATAGGGGTGGGGCTTGAAATACCCCCACGGTCCCTGTTCTGTTGGAGAATGTTTTGTGTGTGTTACATTGTGCGTTAAAGTCACTGACATTGCTTGCAGAATCAGTAAGCTGAAGTGGCAGTGGTCTGGTCACGACTGTCGCAGGACCGACGGCCGATGGAGTAGACTTGTCCTAGAGACCGCGAATCGGTAGACGTAGCGTGGGACACCCTCCAGCCCGATGGACCGATGACCTGAAGAAGGTAGCCGGTGGTGGCTGGATGCGGAAGGCAGAGGATCGGGAAAAATGGCGCGCAAAGTAGGAGGCTTACGTCCAACAGTGGACCAATAGTAAGCTATAGTGATGTGACGATATTGTACGTAAACAGTGATATTTCACACCATAATAAAAGTCGTATACCAGCAATAATGTTTGCTCAATATGTAACTTAGTTTAATATACTGAACGTGTAGTTAAAGGTTATGGTGTATAGGTCTGGTGCGGAATACTGACAATACCACGTTACTATCAGATCGAATACTACGAATACTCACTCTGCACTCTAAGGAACCAACTGGTCTTCCCAAGGACCCTGGTGCTGGTGGAAAATCATGAATGAAAGCAGGTCCACTCAATTCACTCATGCCATACGAAACGAATATTTCTTCGGTCTTCGTCAATTTCTGCAAAATAAAACGGATTATAAAATACTAACTTTTGCGCGCGATTTCGCCCGCTTCATCACCTTGGCCCTTCCCAAGTATGTTGGAGTCGGCATCCAGTCCAACCGGATGCAGCTAAATACCAGTGTTTCACACCTTCACAACCCAGTTTCTGGGTGATATGATACCCCTTGGTAACACTGGATGTCAGACTTTTTGGCATCTGACTACAACTGACAAATGACAGCCGGGAGCAACGGCTTTACGTGCTTTCCGTTAGATGCCTATGTATCCTTTCTTAAGCGGGGAATTCACTAGACGGACACGCCCGCGGGCAAGTCTGCAGACATGCCCGCCGGACCTCACTACTATAGGTCTGTGCAAGTGTAGGACCGTCACAGTCAGTCTGGCAGACTGCCCGTTGCTCGCCCGCGCTATCTCATTTTGTCTGCGCGGGCACAGACATGTCCGTACGTGAATGCTCATCGCGGGCCGCCTGCTCTCAGACCTGAGAGCGGTAGCAACCAGTACAGACGTTATTTATGATTAATGTATCGAATTGTAGAGTAGGCATTAAAATAAAATGAGTTTTAATGAAAATAAATTATTCTGGGACGATTTTTCTTTTCATCTAAGAGTATTATTGCGGTACCAGCAATTATATATTTTTTTGTCTCGTTGACATCGTAAGAACTAAACCGTGTAGCCCGTTTCGGCACAGACAACAAACTGACGAGTCCGTGTAGTGTATTGCAGCGCCAGACATGCCCGGACAGACTATTCGTGGGAGTGCCTGCGGGCATGTCTGGTAGTGAATTCCCCGCTTTAGAGTTCAAGCTTGGACTATACAAAATTTCATCAAAATAAGTTCTGCAGTTTACACGTGAAAGCGTTACAAACCAACCAACTCTCTTTCGAATTTATGATGTTAGTATGCACTGGTATGTGTATTTGTATACACATGTGTATTTTTGCAGTCGGAGTACGTTTGTCGTTTTAATAATCGCATCTGCCTGAAGTTATTGAAGTATAACACGTTGCTTATAAAGAAACATAAGGCGATACCTAAACACGCAGGCTGATTTTAATCAGTTGCGTATTTTTCAGAAGTTAAAAGTACTCATGAATACATATTTCTAATAACTTTTATTATGGCGGCAACACTGAAATATGTAAAAAACAGATGTTGGCCCCTGGGCCTAAAAAAGATGGATGGATTGTGTGAAGAATGATATTAAAGAGAAGGGAGTCAGTGATAGCATGATGATAGGTGATAGGATGGAATGGCAGAAGAGAACGTGTTTCGCCGACCCCAAGTAACATGAGACAAGAGCAAGAAAATGTTTTTAGGGTTTTTTGGGGGTTCCCTATACTTAGAACTGAAACTAATTTTTTTTTTTCATCAAACCTATACGTGTGTGGATGAATAGGTCTTCAAAAATGATATTGAGGTTTCTAATATCATTTTTTTCTAAACTGAATAGTTTGCGCGAGAGACACTTCCAAAAAGGTAAAATGTGGTAAAAAGGCCCCCCCCCCTTTTTACCACATTTTGTAACTTCTAAACTTCTTCTGTAACTTCTAAAATAAAAAAATGATAAAACTACAAAAAATATATGACGTACAATATCATGTAGTAAACTTCCACCGAAAATTGGTTTGAACGAGATCTAGTAAGTAGTTTTTGTTAATGTGTTTGCCTTGTGTCTGGGTGTTGTTTATCTATATATGTATGTATTTACAAAAAAAATATGTATTTGTGTATGTATATCAGCTGTCTGACACCCATAGTACAGGGTCTCCCTAGTTTGGGGTCAGATGGCCGTGTGTGAAAATGTCCCCACATATTATTATTATTATTATTATTTAATACGTCATAAATCGTAAACCGCAATTTACTATTAAAACATCGATCAAAGTTACAACGAACTACAAGAACTTTTATATTATGTTACTTGCTGCTACGGAACCCTTCATGGGCGAGTCCGACTCGCACTTGGCCGCTTGTTTTTTTTTACGAAATGTTGAGAAACATTTGTGCACCTTTTGTAAAATGATAACTAGCAGGAGTCTAAGTTTCAGGTCATCAAATATCAATAATAATAATAATAGTACCAGTCTATATTGTCCCGCTGCCTTGAGAAGAGGTCTTTTCTTCTCATACAGAAAAGGCACGAGCATAGATCACCATGCTTGTTCAAAGCGGATTGGCGATTTCAGACTAATATCAATTATAAGTCCAGGTTTCCTCACGATATCTTCGTTCACCTATATCAATGATGTCCAAGATAGATTTAGAAAGTACATATGAGTTGAAAATGTCACATTGGTTCTTGCTCGGTTTCAAACCCACAACCTCATGAATGAGAGGCGAACGCGTTACCCATTAGGCCATCACGACAGTTAATCAAACATCAAACTAAACTAATAATTACCTTCATTTTTTCTATGAGCTCTTGAGACACAAAACTGCCTCCTAGAGTCATATGCTCGAAACAGGAGAAGTCACATTTTGCATGTTCAGCCATTGTCGCCATTAAAATTGGGTTGCATAGGACGCAGGTGGGCTGAGGAAAAAAAAAGAGAAGTGGAGTTCTTGTACTTATCATTATAATTCGCGAAAAAAAAACTATTTGATCCATACACATCTCAAATCAAATCTCAACTCGTGTGTTACAATCCATAATGTACGTACACTTAGAGGTGGTTCATAAAAAAAAATATAGTAATAATTATGGACCCTGTCGGGGCACAAAGTACGTAAGGCTGCGGCTCTATTTTGTGGACAGAGATAGCAAATTTTTATTTATTTGTTTATTTATTTATACTTCATGTACATAGGTACAAAGGCGTACTTAACACGTTCAGACCGGCACCTCATCAGTAGGTATTTGGTATCCTACGGCGCAAATCTTCCTGTGGCCACCGGTGGTACATCACCGCCCCATGAACCAAAAATCTTGCTGGGCGGGGTGCGCCACCGGTGGAAACACACAGGATTGCACAGGAATTATGCTTTCTCTTAGTATTAGCATTATTCTCTTATTATTGTTTTGTCTCATCAATCAGATCCGCGAGTGCCGCGCTGACGTTATAAAATAATTTTCATTTTATACTATCCATGATGGCATTTCATTTTATATTTATTTCAATTTTGATTAAATTTTTTTATTATTAAATTTTATCAACGTTATTTAATATTAAATAACTTGCATTTCGTACAATTTATGTTGTGATAACGTCAGTTTTTTTTCTAATATTTAAATAAAAATATTCAATATTGATTTTTGTTTACTTTTCGAAATAAAATCCACCTCCTGAGCTGCACTATGAAAATTTGTCAATTTTACTAGGCGGGGACGGTAAATACAACACTTTCTCTCAAAGTGGCGCGAATTTCTTAGTATATTGAAAGTATAGTGTGTTGTGGCCACCGGTGGTGCACCTCGCCGTGTCAGCAAATACTACGTGCTCCACCGGTGGTACACGCCGGTCTGAACGTGTTGCCTTAGCGGTCTCTACCAGTCAACCAAATTTTTAAATAAGTATAGAGAGGAACAGCGCTTTACATTTATTTACAATTTTTGTGATCACAAAAGTATGGATTTTCTAAAGAACCGAACCTTATACTTATCAACAAGCTCAGCGAAAAGTTCCGGAGTGACAGGAGCTGATGTTTGAAGCCGTGTATACTTCAGGATTGGAGAGAAGAGATAGTTGAAGCCAGCTGTCACCCACTGAGCTGGGGATAGCACTAGCACGAGCCTTGTTGGTCTCGGAAACTTTGAGAAGTTTTTCCTAAACAAAAGAAAAAAAAAACAATTATGAGGTATAAAAATTTGATTGATTAATTCAATTTAATTAAAATGACAAGATGTGTGTGATTGCATATCTTGTCATTTTCACCTTAATTCCATTTTCCCTATAGTGTAAAGTAGGTACTCTATGATTCCGATCTTATAATCACTTTCTCCTGTCATACTTTCACATAGTGTAGTCATACGATTCATCTAACATTTCCTAATTTTTCATGTTCATACATACATATACGTAGCATATTGCCGTTCACTGCTGAACGTAGGCCTCCCCCAGAGATCGCCTATCAACCTTGTGTTGGGAATTTTTTGTCATGTGTTGTCACTTAACTACTCTTACAATCTCACATTTGATAGACTTCCATTAAACTTTCCAACGCTCAGACTGTCCGACAACCTCTTAGAAAGTACTTTATGCTTAAGGATCCTATCAACGAAATTAAAAAAAAAAAAACAAACAAAATATAGAGCATATAAATGTAACCAAAATAGAAGACCATTTGAAATATTGGTTTACTAACTTGTGAGAAGAGCGGCAACTTGTGGCTCCATAATTTGATATTATTAATGCTCAATAAAAACAATTACCTACACCAAATTACCAAATCCTGCCATGATCCGTTTTTTGTGCTATAGTCATCGCTACCCTGTAGAATCGAAAGGTCATTCATTCGTTGACAAAACATGAAATCTCGACACTACTTGGCATCAGAAGTTTGTAGTTAGTCTATGGACTAACTACAAACTTAACTTAACTACAAACAACTATATATAATATAATAGTATAGTAGGAGATGTCATGTTAGCTAAGAACTAATTCGACCTTAACTTCCACTTACAACAAGCCTTGCCAAACATTGATCGCCACGCTTGTTCAAGATCAATTGGCAACAAAAATTGGGAACATTTCGGAGAGTGTGCTTTGGAATTGCACAATTTAATTCCCCCATCCCCATTCGATCATCGGACGAGCAGAGATATTTTTTTCAAATCAAATCAATTTATTTATTGCTGAACTTAAGTATATACGAGTATAAATACATTTGACGATGTTGAATAAATGCGCAGTCCATTATGTTCTACCAATGAAGGCATGCAAAATATTATTTTCTGGTTGTTATTTTAAACAAGAAGATAAAAAAATTAAATTAAATACATTCAATAGATCAGAAATGTCAAAAAAAACAAAAAACATTTCATTATATACAAATTGGCCAAATATAATCGTGTCATAAAAAAGTATTGAGGTCTAAATTATACAATGTGAGCGAAATGATTCAGATGTCAAATAAATTAGATATCAGAGTATTAGTTTCGTCAATAAGGTAAAATTAACAGTATAGTAAATAGATAATAAATCGGACTCAGAAAACATTCACCTCAGTCCCAATAAACATCTTAATTTCTTGTCTGACATGTACTCGTTTATAGAATAGCACGCCTTATGTATTAGCAAGTTTTGTAATTGTTTTTTAAATTTATTGAAATTGTTACAGTTTAGTAATGCTTTAGGTATTCTATTGTAGATTTTAGGTGCCATACCTAAGAAATTCTTACTGAATATTGCTTTTTTGTGTTGTCTACTAACTATTTAGCACTTGTGTTCGCCTTGTGTCTGGGTGTTGTTTATCTATATATGTATGTATTTACAAAAAAAAATGTATTTGTGTATGTATATCAGCTGTCTGACACCCATAGTACAGGGTCTCCCTAGTTTGGGGTCAGATGGCCGTGTGTGAAAATGTCCCCACATATATTATTATTATTTTATTTTTGTGTCGCGCCAGACAAAATGTCTCAAACAAGTGAAGATTTTTTTTTTACAAATAGAACTACCTCATATATGTATAGGCAAGGCACTGTTAATATGCGGAGATTCACAAAGAATGGTTTGCAGCTATCCGTATTAACAATTCCGCAAATCGCCCTAACGCATCTTTTTTGGGCTCTAAATACCATCTCCGTGTTTGTGGAGTTGCCCCAATATATCATGCCGTAACGTAATGTAGAAGTTACGTATGCATGATATGCTGTGATTAATGTTTTTTGACTGACGTCTTTTGCGAGATTGCGTAAAGCATATGCATGCTGACTCAGGCGATTACATACACTGTCAGTGTGAGTTTTCCACGACATTTCTATTCCTAAAAATTTTGTAGATGTCGTTTCTGTTTTTTTTTTGTTTCCATATGTTACGTCAGGTTTTTTGTGATTTGTCTGTTGTTCGAAAGTCATTATTTTTGTTTTATCAATATTTATTTTTAAATTATTCGCGACCATCCACTCTATTAATACTTTGAGGCATTTGTTTATCTCTCTTTCTAGTGCCACCGCATCATAATTACTTAAAACTACCGTACTATCATCAGCATACAAGACCATTGTGTTTGTCTGGGCATGTTATTAATATAAATTATAAATAATAAAGTGCCCACAATACTTCCTATTCGGCGAAGCGTCACCGCTATATGGTTGAAGTTCCACGGTCTCGAACCAAGCGCTTTGATTCCACATTTATTGTGCGAACTGCAAGAATATGGAATTCGCTGTCCACCTCTCTATTCCCTGATAAGTATAATCTGGGTATCTTCAAGGCACGAGTGACGGTTCATCCTAGGCAAGCGTGTTCTAACTTAGGCCGCATCATCACTTAAGATCAGGTGAATTGCGGTCAAACGCAAGCCTATTAGTTAATAAAAAAAAGCTATTCTTTGTAAATTTACCATACATAAGGCACTGAGGTTGCTAAGTTCTTGTGTGTAAGCATAGCGGTCTTTGGCAGTCCTGTGGTTCCACTAGTTGATGTTAGGAAAGCTATTGTGTCTTCTGGATCGAAGTTTGTCGGCCTGGAATTATAAAGTGAAGTAGTATTAATTGACGGTGAACTAAAACTTTATGGAAATATAGTTGAAAATTGCCTTATTCGCAATCAGGCAATTTTTGACTAGCATACTCTATGGAAGCAAGATATAGAAGAAATTAAACCTTGCACATAATTCACAACTCTACATAAGTAGAGTTATATTAATAGATAGTGAACCAAAATTTATCATAAGATAAATTTTGGTTCACTATCTATTAATATCCAAGATAACAATGCTTGGAAACATGCTGGTCCGGCTCCATAGGAAAATGTACAGACAAATACTATCAAATTAATTGCTGATTCAATCTACTTTCCTCATGAGGACTTTATTTGTGAAACGATGTTATTTTTTTCTGTAAATAAACATTATGTGCTTGTGTCTGGGTGTTGTTTATCTATATATGTATGTATTTACAAAAAAAAAATGTATTTGTGTATGTATATCAGCTGTCTGACACCCATAGTACAGGGTCTCCCTAGTTTGGGGTCAGATGGCCGTGTGTGAAAATGTCCCCACATATATTATTATTATTATTATCCACATTTATTCATTTTTTTACATATTATAATATATTTTTAAATATCAGTAAAAAAAAATAAAAACATTTAAAAATATAAAAAATAGTAGCCCACCGGTATCGGGAACAGGGTCCAAGCTACCGGTGGTCAGGGCTCCTGAGAGAGGAATCTCCTGACTATACGCGCCGTGTCCAGGAGTACCGCTTTCTGTATCAAGCCCTTGATCCAGCTGCCCAACGAGAGCCTCCTTAGGTGTTGGTCGAGGCTCTTGGAAATGAGTCCATTGGCCGTAACGACTATCGGCACAATGACTGCTGTATTCACATCCCACATGTCGACAACCTCGCGAGCCAAGTCAAGATACTTGATTTGTTTATCTTTCTCGGTTTTCACGAGGTTTATTATTATTATTATTACCTACTTCATTAAATACTTGAAAAATTTGTTTGTTGAAATATCTACAGTTTCAATAATTGTAAATATATGAACAAGTAAATATAATTTAGCCCTTATTTCTTAACATTTAATACTATATGATGTATACATAGGTACTCTAATGTAGTGGTTTCTATGCAAGGTACATCGTATTCACGTATAACTGAAATTGTATAAAATATTGTTATCAATTGTTGTAAAAGAGTACGTATGGAGTTTCTTGCTCATTCTTCTCCACACGAATCTATCTTTTGGAAGGGTCAACTACATTAATTTTTTTACTTCTTTATCCTTTATTATCTAGTTTAGATTACTTTTTTGAATGTTTGTCAAAAAGCCAAAAATACTCACTTGAAATCTTTAACTTCCCCATCATCTATATCCTGCAAAAGTTGTGCTAGGGTAGAATATACTTTATTGCCCTTGGTAAACGTCACAATTTTAGCATCTACCCCTGATAAGGCTAATGCCTTTTCAATATCGGTCGTCTTTTCGCTTTGTCCAAAAATTATCTTCGGACGATTCATGCGGTACAGTTGCTCGAGTTCATCTGAGGACGTTTCAAGGTCAAATTACATTAATGTTTTGTAAAGATAAATATCAATTTATTAGCTGTAATATCAGTAGAATATTGATGTTTAATATAAGTGAGTTTTTACTTTTAATTTTGTATATTTCTTTGACATAATTTTAATTATTAGATTACCAATAGTCTAGGAGTTATTATTTTAGTAGATCGATGGAATTTGTCCACGTGGTATAATTTCTAAACTTACATCATCTGTCTTTAGCCTTTTCCAACTATTTTAGGGTCGGCTATCAGTTTAACCGGATGCAGCTGAATCCAGTTAATTGATGTTTTACATGGAGCAACTGCCTATCTGACCTCCACAACTCAGTTAATAGGTAACAAGATAAGTACCCCTTTTTAAGACTGGTTGTCAGACCTTCTGCCATCCCATAATGACTGACCAAGATCAACGAATGACAGCCGAGGCCAACACTGGCTTTCCGAGGTTTGGAGGAAAATCAGTATGAAAGGATGGTCACCCATCCACGGACCGACCGCAGCAAGCGTAGCTTAACCTTTACCCATCGATCCGTATGGCTTTGAATTAGCCCAGTTACTGGGTGCAACCCCTTGGTTGGTAAGAAAGGTCGTTAGAACTTTTGGTTTTGGACTGTGGCCAAAAGCAAAAAATCTAACGACCATGACTAATGGGTACATTATAACGACTGTCAAAGATCTACGAATGACACACGGCTTAACCTGCTTTCCGAGTCACGGAGGGGTGTATGACGGTATGAAATAAATGGTCACCCATCCACGGATCGACTGCGGCAAGCGTAGCTTAACCATGATCGATCGATTTACTTAGCCACGAGAATATAGTAGAAGAAGTAAAGTAACTTTCACACTTTACCTACCGAAAACATGTTACGATTTATACTCACAAACACCCAAAGTAGCATCGATAGATGCTACCATAATTCCAAGAAACAACGCTGCATTGTGGGGAATGCAGTAATCTATGTGGTTTGGCCCCATCAGCACCATGACGTCGCCTTTCTTCAGTCCCAACTTAGTGAGAGAGATAGCGCATCGGATGCTCCTGTCTAAAGCCGAGCCATTGGTTTCAGATTCTCCCGTTGCTCCATCGATCTGTTTAATGTTTTCTCTTATTTTACTATTTAATCAATCTTGGGTATCGGTGGGATCTATAATCCCCCATTTTGCTGGGTTGTGTTTGCAGCGGCCTACTTGGGTGCGCAGTCTATTGAGAGCTTTCCATATAGGCCCCTGCAAATCGTTTTCGAGTGGCAGGTGTGTGAGTGCGGTGATCCTGACCAGACAATGGCCTACATAATACAGTGCCCAAAATACTCCTACACCTGCACCTTAGAATATTCAAACCTACTAGGCCCAAGTAGTCTAACAAAAAGGAAAACCAACGTTTCTAAAAGAAGAAGAATCAATCTTGGGTCTTTTTTGACATCAAACGGGTACTTTGGAGTCTGAGTTCAAGTTGCAAGTTCCGCCATTAATTGGTTTCATAACCATTTGCAGGAATCGATCAACAGATCACGTTCTGGAATGCGGCCTTTAATTGATATCTTAGTATATTTTTTTTCACCAACCAGTTAATAGAATGATTTTGCCATCTTTAATCTTTGAGTGAACGATTCATAAGTAAGAATCAAGGTTCAAATTCGGTATGAAGTCCCGAACCCTCTTCTTCTTGAACCTTGATGTCAAAATTTTGGGCTTCCAAAATGGAAGCTTGGAGCATCTAACAAAATGTAGAGCCATAAATATAAGTTACCAACCTGCAATACAAAATCGGGGTCATCTTGCAAGCTGTGCAGTATGAGCTTGCCGATGTGGTGTCTGTCTGAAGGGATCCCTGTTTTCGCCACTAAGCGACATGCTACCTCGCTCATATACCAGTGCACTGCGTCGAAGGCTTGTTTGACCATTTCAAAATCGGTTAGTTCTGAAATTGAAACTAGATTTTGGGTTGCAACTCCGAAAAGGGGCAAGTAAATCCAGTACAACTATCGTTGGGCCCATAATCGTAACACGTTGGCAATAGACTCGTTTTTTGGACAAGGGTAAAAAACCCTCATGAGTGTCAGCCGCCCTTAGGGGTGGCTAGCGGTAGGGTCTGACAGATTCTTAAAAAACCGCCCCGGTGTTCCTTCTTACACCTACGCCGGGGATCGCGGCCTTCCGCAATCCCAGACTGCTGGTGGCCCGCCCCTACGGGCCCCCACAGACGGCTAAGTGCCTCAGCCAACATTTAAGGAGGTTTTCCAATAGGCGTTTGTATCCAATTACTAAGTGCAACATCTAGAGATAGTTCCTCCATTTTAGTAGCATTGACCCTGTTACCGAAGTCGGTAAGAGATTATTTATTTATTTTCTGTTAATGAAAAAACTGTTGATAAAAATCACTAAAAACTTTTGAATATCCAGGCGAGATAGATATACATATATCAATGCGTTAAACACTTACAACTTATTGGAAACACCAGTGCTGCGTACGATGCTGGTTTCCGAAATTGATTCGCTCAGTTTTTATCTCTACGTGCAAAAGTATTTATTGATACAATATCACTATCACTACATATTATAAAACAAAGTCCCCGGCCGCGTTTGTCTGTCCCTATGTATGCTTAGATCTTTAAAACTACGCAACGGATTTTGATGCGGGTTTTTTAATATATAGAGTGATTTAAGAGGAAGGTTTAAGTATATAATTTGTCAAGCGGACAAAGCCGCGGGCATCATCTAGTATAACATAAACCACGTAGGTAATATATTAAATAATGAATTACGTAATATTGATCTGATTAAAAACATACTCGGGCTATCGAAAATCTTGTAGCTACATATTGAAGTAAGCGTGTAGCCGTTTTAGGAGCACGTAAGACTTGTGCGACATTTTGCTCATGTGTATTTGTCCTTTCCCAACTCGATAACAATACTTGATTGTCTACAGATTCCCACAGCGTATTTCCACCTATTTCGGCGAAGTGGAGATGGCAGCCTCGAAAAGTAGTTGTTGGCAATACTAAAGGAAAGATAACACAAGGCTGGTCACCAACACGATGGTTTGACCAAGGAAAAGAAGCTACGCTAAGAAGCAAATTTCAGCAGGTGGTGATGGCAACTGAATTGGAATCGATGTAGGCAGATTGTCCGCTTGAAGGTGTCCAGTGACCACTATACTCAGTAATTGATCGGACCGATTGAAGAGGATCGGTGGATCGGATTGAGATTGGTGGGGTCCCTAATTCCATAAAAAAATGCCATTGTCTAAATTTAAAATAGCACTGCACCAACTACTTCTCGACCAATGCTACTACACAATAGACGAGTTTTTAAAGGATAATTTGTAATTATTAATGCTGAAATAAAAAAAAATATATATTTGTCTTTTTTATGAACATTATGATATTTATTTTTATTATTGCAAAATTTTGTAGTATATTTATTTTGCATGTTCAAATATTTGTTTGTCTTATGACAAAACAGCGTACTATTTTATATGTGTAACTTTTTTATACCTTTGTTTCACAAATACACTTTTGACTTTTTAATAATAATAATAATAAATCTTTATTTCAAGCAAAAAACTCATATAGGGTTAGTAACAAAATTCCTAGACCTAAGTGTTAGTAATGAATGCTACAGGACGGTGCATGTAGACTACAGCAGTGAACTATATACGGACAGTCCACTCTGTCAGCTATCATATTCAGAACCCTGTTGGGGCTAGCCGTGACCCGTGCTACCAGCGATGCCGCGCGCTTGCGCATTGTAGCATAAAAACAATCTACACTGTCTAGTCTACTGACGCACTGCAACGCCATGGCAGCCCCATCAGTTTTCTGAAGACCGTGATTACAAAGTTATTCACACTCATTTGGTTACATTACAATACACATTGTGGCGTTCTATGCAGGAGGTCTTTATTCAGCAGTGGACGTCATCCGGCTGATGATGGTAAGAAAGGCCACCCAATAACAATTCTACAATTTATTTATGCTTCATGCTTGCATTATGGTACAAAGGCGGACGCAATGCCTTAGGCATTCTCTGCCAGTCAACGAAGAGTGGTATTAAGATACCATACTATGTATAATGCATAGTCCAATCTTCGTGATTCTGAATAATTATAACAAGTTTCGATGGGAGTTCTTAGTTTATCTAGATTTCAATTTCAAGTTGATTATAGTTTTTTTGTGGCAATGCAAAGAAAATGTAGATTTTCTTTGCATTGATGTCATCTGTTAATTTTTTACCAATCTGCACATGTAACACGTACCAGAATCATTTTAACTCTAGGGGATCGAAACTGTGTCTCCTTAACACAGGCTACTTTGTAGCCTAGCTAGGAGGACAGAGCTTCACCCGCCATATTGTAGACTAAATTTCTGTGTTACCTATTATTTAAGAAAACAATTATGCGTGTAAATCTACAATCTGTGTTTTGAAATAAATAAATAAAATTATTATTATTATCTTTTTTCTTTGATGCTTCTTGCCCACCTTTCGGTAAGTAGTTGGATTTTCAATCCTAATCTTTTAACGATATGTACCCGAGTACAATGTTATCGTGATAAGATTAATTCAGATGTTGTTACGCATTTTATCAAAGGAACTTTTGTACTGCATAAAATAGGTACATAAAACAATAAACATAATTAATACTGTAATTCCCGTACAAAAAGGTAGATCGATATATTATCGTTTAATCATATACTATGTTATTACTTGACTGTTGACTGCCTCGTTGGCCTCGTTGTCGCAATCACGACTGCTGAGCGCGGGGTTTTGGGTTCGATTCCCAAGTCAGGCAAAGTGGGTTCTATTAGAATGTCTCAGTAACTGTCCGGAGTTTGGATGTTTTATAGTAAAGAATTAAAACATAGGTACTTAATAAAATCTCTTAATAAAGAATAATAAAGTAAAACTAGAAAAAGAAAAAATAAGTTGATTATTCTCCTGACGACGTAAGAAGTCCCATTTGACGTTTCTTCTTTTGAACAAGTACGTAGGAAATTGAAAAATAAAATTCATAATCCTAATTAATTACTATGTTACCCATACACTATAACAACGAGTATCATTCGTAAGCATTAAGTTTAACTTTATATTGAAATAAAAATGCACTTAAAAACACGAATTAATCGTTGATTCATATCGAAATATGATTATGTCAAATGGGACTTCTTACATTGTCAGGAATATAATAGTTAATAAAAATATTTGCCTGAACTTACTTTATTTGTTCAATGTGCCTCTGCTAGTGTCAAGTACAGGTATATAATGTTGCTCCTGTACCCACTGTATACCTCTCTGTAACTATCAACCCGCAGTCCTAAAACGCGTGAAATTTACACAAGGCCTTTCGAAAACACAGCTATTGTGAGAACTGCAAACCAGTGAAAACTTCCTGCCGGAGTCTGTGTTTCTCAAGGAGTTTACATGTCTTGAGTGAAAATTTTAGGTACTAGTAGGTCATCGTCGACAGCATCGCTTAGGTACTATTCGATGGGATAGAGTTCACACACAATATTGTACAGACACCAGCACTTCAAGCTATCCTGAACTGTAATATTTTCACAATTGAACATGAATCTTATTGTAATCAAGTTGAAAAACTATCAAAGGAATTTGACAGATTGGTGTAGCTTGATGACTGTACAGTTATTAAAATACAAAACAAAATATTTCTATTCTTCAATGCAAAATGGCGATACGTATGGCTGGTATTCCGTACATTGAACCCAGCACAAACGCTATGCTCGGAGTTTCTTTGCGCGATCGAATTCGGAACGAGGAAATTCTCCGAAGAACAATGGTCACCGACATAGCTCTCAGAATATGCAAGTTGAATTGGCAATGGGCAGGCCACATCGCTCGGAGATCCGATAACTTATGGAGAAGAAAGGTTCTCGAGTACCGGAAGACGCAGCGGTGGTACGCCTTCCATCAGGTGGAACGACGACATCGTTAGGGTCGTTGGTAACCGGTGGATGCTAGCGGTAGGTTGCCTTGCCGCTCGTTGTGACGTTCTATGTGGGAGGCCTATGGTCAATAGTGGACGTCTTTCGGCTGATGATGATGCTGACGATGATGAGGCAGGCCGTAGCACATAAATATTGTATTACACCAATAATAAGAACCATTACAAGAAAGACTACAGCAAAATAATCTAATCACGATGTCTGATACTTAGATACAATTGCAGTAAACATTATATTGCTCATAAGTAATTGTATTGGAGGATTAGTTATTATTTTATTCTAAAACAGAATTAAAGATACAATCTACGATGTAAAAGGAGTACCATACAAATAAACCGGTTTATCTCTGAAACGGCTGGACCGATTTTGCCGGGATTTTCACTGGCAGATAGCTGATGTTATAAGGAGTTACTTTTATTTAAGAAAAAACACGCTGAGAACTGATTATTAAGAGGATAAAGTCACGAGTATCAGTTGGTTTCAAATAAATTCGGCCTCAAATCATTCCATTTTTAACGCTAGCTGGAATAAATCGTGTCCCTTTCTGTCTGTTCGTCTGTCCGTTTTTGTTGAAAAAATCTTATTAAATCACATAATAAATAATATACTACAAAGTTATTTCGGCTTTTTTTAATCAATTTGGAACCGTGAACTACTCTACTTCTTTCTTTACGTGTTTAGGTATTTTTTAAAATTACGTTACAAGAGGGAATCTAAAAGTGACGATGGTGACCGAGAAGTTGTGTGAACTTACGTTGTCTTGTCATGTTATGTAAATTGTGGGCATGTAATAGTGCACGGTAAGACCCGTCATGAAGGCGTGGTTGCAGATAAGGATGAAGTCAGTACTTTCCGGTTGACAGAGGTCATCTACCTAGTCTTTTCCCAACTATGTCATAGTCGGCTTCCAGTCTAACCGATGCAGCTGAATACCATTCGTCGCCTTAGTGCTTATTTGTCCTATCTACCATTTGTTAAATTTTACAGGAGAAACATTTTTTGCTCTATTTTTTTCAAAAACCCATATTTTCTAGAATTGAATGTCTTTCTGAATACATGAGTTACCTATGAATTGGTTGTTATAATTTTAATCTACAGATGGTCATTACTTTTACCTTATTTTACAGTTTTTGTGTGGAGATAGGACAAAAATGCACAAATATTATTACGAATGTAAACTTAGGACATTACCACATTCGAGATAAGACAGAGTGACTGTTTCATTTTTGCGTGCTTGTTTGTTCTATGTGGCAGATGTAACATAAAGGATGGTGTACAGTTCACCGTAATGTTCATAAAAAGCTCAAACAATTGAAAACCTATTTTAGTTAATAATGTTTTTGGCAATTTCTTTCGTTGAGTTTGAAAGACCAATACAAAACATTAAAAATAAACATAGCTTCAGTTTTTTTTTAAATGAATAATACGGAAAAGCCCTGAGCACACGAAGCTTGCTTCCTGTGTCTTAGGCCTTAATTTACACTGACTAGCATAAAGCTTGGAGATTATGCTAATGGTGCTATGGGGGATGCTAAATATGGGATGATAACAAGCCTCCATTCTTAAAACAAATATTTTCTGAAAGTGGTATAGTATAGTCTGTATTAGAAATCAGGTTCCTGATGTCGGTAAACTTGGTAAATACTATTTTTTGAATATGTACGTATTTATTTCCGTTTAAAGCGTGTAAATACGTATACGGGTAAGCGTCCGCACTCTTGCTAGCTTAGCTAGCTTGGAGGTTGTTAAAAGTCATTAAAAACAACACCCTGTTTCAAATTCAAAACGGAATAGAGTGTAAACTAAAAGTAATTTCTGCTCAGTTTGCGGCTGCGTCTCGTTTCATTTACTTTTATAATATGTTCAAGATATAATTTGGCATTAAGTTAAAAACATAAAAAAGCACAAAAACTCAACAATTTAAACCATTTTAGAATAGTTTTCGGGATCGACGATACGTTTCTCGTGATGTCTACAGCCACAGTGTCAAATCAAACAAAATGGCGGACATGGCTTCGTGGACTGTGATTGGTCGATTGAGTGGACAAAGAAGACTCAAGCACTCAAAATCTCTTGCAGTGTAGGATTTTAAACAAAAACTGGACTTATGACAAACAAGCACTAAATTTTCATTACGGTGTCGTGTCACAAATAAAATTTAAACTAGTTTATTGTAGTTTTAGAAGAAAAAAGTTTTAAATATTCTTTGATCAACACGACCGAAATTAAATTCTTAACAATACTGCATTTAAAGTTAATTTTCGACAAATTTGGTCGATAGAACAAACAAGCACTGAGGCGACGCAGTGTTTTACATGGAGGGACTGCCTATCTATCCTCCACAACTCATTTACTATGTAACACGATACCCCTTGGTAAGACTGGTTGTCAGACCTTCTGCCAACCCATAACGACTGCCAAAGATCAACGAATGACAGCTGAGGCTAACACTTGCTTTTCGAGGTTTGGAGGGAAATCAGTATGAAAGGATGGTCACCCATCCCCAGACCAACCGCAGCAAGCGTAGCTTAACCTTTACCCATCGATCCGTACGGCTTTTAATTAGCCACAAACTCTGGCTGACACAGATGCTATCCGGATATGATCGCTACTTCCGGGTACTTTCAACCTTTAACCCAATCCAGAGTAGAGGACATGTATAGGATTTCACATGACAAGAAAATATAGTAAAACATAAATTATAAAAGTATAGCTATTAGAGGATAGAACTACTGAGGTGGCAACTAATAAGATGGTCGAAACAAGAGCTGCTGTAGTGACCCCAAATATGTTGGGATAAGGGCAGAAAGATTATGAGCGAAGCCGTAGTGTAAGTAGGCCTCAGATTATCAAATAAAAGGCAGATAGACCGTGTGGAACACTGCGAGCGAAGCCACAAAAGCAAATACAAATTCAATAGTGCTGTACTGAATCGTGTCAGTACTGTGCGAAGCGAATCGTAGGTATTCGTTTTTGAATTTGTATTTGCTCTTGTGGCTTCACTCTCAGTGTTTCGCACGGTCTATCTGCCTTTTGTTACATAATCTGAGAGGTAGGCGCAGCAAGTGTAAAAACATAGATTGACGTAGAATATACAGTAAAAGAAAATGTATGATCGATAAGTTTTTATAACGTTAACTAGCTGACCCGACAGACGTTGTCCTGTCCTTATCTACCTATTTACCTACCCTACACCTACCCTATGCCTACCCTACGCCTACCCTACGCCTACCCTACGCCTACCCTACGCCTACCCTACGCCTACCCTACGCCTATGCTACGCCTACCCTACGCCTATCCTACGCCTACCCTACGCCAACCCTACGCCTACCCTACGCCTACCCTACGCCTACCCTACAAAAGTTTTTTTTTTTTTCTTTTTTCCTCTCCGTAAGAACCATCTTCGTACTTCAAGGAATATTATAAAAAAAGAAATATCCAATTTGGTCAAGCGGTTCGCAAGTTATGCGCTTACCAACACATTTAGCGATTCATTTTTATATATAAGATCAGTAGGTGTTATCATTAAAAAAAAACCAATTCAAAGATTAGGTGACTTTCAAAAACTTAACTACTGATAAAACGGTTGACAACAAGAATCAACCGGTATCTGAAATCGGAATCAAAATTAGGAAAAACTAAGAAATTAGAAACGACGAGCAGTACTAATTATATAACTTATCAGAATGAGTCTGCAGAACTTTGGGTGCCCCAATAAACATGTACAAGTCTTATAGCAGTTGTGATCACTTTCAGAACGCCAAATCGCATAATTTAAAACCTAAACTCATAAATTAATGTCAGAACTGTAAGTAAAAAAAAATAAAGTTATTTTTGACAGATATGACTGAGATTAAAATACTAACATCCCTAAAAGTTACGGGAGAAGTTTCCCTGATGTATCATAGTTTCCAAACTCTTATCATTCGTTTAACTCCCAAATCAAAAGATTATTGGTAGAGAATATACATTATGGGAGGGAGAATCGGTCTTTTACGGCAGCGAAGTCACGAATATATCGGTTTATTTCATATACATAGGACCATACCAAGGCAGATACATAGAGTAATTTGCTCTATTAATAGACTTTAAAGAAAGCCACTTTGTGACTCTAAGTACATGAGATCTCGAACCTACAAAACGAAGCGCGGCTTGGCGAAACTATTTACTTAACATTTTAAGTTATTATCAGATTATTATGTAATTTTATCATACTCATAATATATTTTTTATATATCATTAGTTAGCGTTGTAAAGATAAAATATCAAACAATAAAATTTATATCGAAAAATAGCATTGAAGTCAGCACTGGTGTTTCTATTACCAATAATAAGTGTTTAAAGTGAGTTTTATAATTATAAATTAAACAGTTTTTTGTTTAAGATTAAATTAAATAACAAGTCAGGGTCAAGGCTACTAGGATGAAAGAATCTTCCCAAGATCTTGGAAAACTCCATAATTCTGCCACATGAGAGCCACCTTTGATGTTGGATGAGGCTCTTCACTAAGACGTTATGACTATGTGCTCAATAATAGCTGTTGTTTCTTGCTTACTGTTGGAGCCACAACCCAAAATCCAGTTTTAATTTCAGAACTAACAGACATAAAAATGGTCAAACACGCGTTCGATGCAGTGCACTGGTATATGAGCGAGGTAGCAACTCGCTTAGTGGCGAAGACAGGGATCCCTTCAGACAGACACCACATCGGCAAGCTCATACTGCACGGCTTGCAAGATGACCCCGATTTTGTATTGCAGGTAGGTACCTAAATTATTAATTATCAAAGTTTAATGTAAATAACGTGTCTTAATCCCGATATTGATCCCATTGCATGATTATTGCTTGTGAATTGTTCAATTATAGATTAAACATGGCCTACTTATTCCATTGATTGGTTGTAGCCAAACGTATTAAAATACAAAAAAAATAGTTGCAATCATTTTTGGCGTCAAAAGTGATTAATATTTCAGTCTTAAAACAAGAGAAAATCAATCTCAATATTCAACAGATCGATGGAGCGACTGGAGAATTTGAAACCAATGGCTCGGTTTTAGACAGGAGTAAATCCAGTACAACTATCGTTGGGCCCATAATCGTAACACGTTGGCAATAGACTCGTTTTTTGGTCAAGGGTAAAAAACCCTCATGAGTGTCAGCCGCCCTTGGGGGTGGCTGGCGGTAGGGTCTGACAGATTCTTAAAAAACCGCCCCGGTGTTCCTTCTTACACCTACGCCGGGGATCGCAGCCTTCCGCAATCCCAGACTGCTGGTGGCCCGCCCCTACGGGCCCCCACAGACGGCTAAGTGCCTCAGCCAACATTTAAGGAGGTTTTCCAATAGGCGTTTGTATCCAATTACTAAGTGCAACATCCAGAGATAGTTCCTCCATTTTAGTAGCATTGACCCTGTTACCGAGGTCGGTAAGAGATTATTTATTAATATTATAACTTTTGAATATCCAGGCGAGATAGATATACATATATCAATGCGTTAAACACTTACATTATTTTGGAAACACCAGTGCTGCGTACGATGCTGGTTTCCGAAATTGATTCGCTCAGTTTTTATCTCTACGTGCAAAAGTATTTATTGATACAATATCACTATCACTACATATTATAAAACAAAGTCCCCGGCCGCGTTTGTCTGTCCCTATGTATGCTTAGATCTTTAAAACTACGCAACGGATTTTGATGCAGATTTTTTAATATATAGAGGGATTCAAGAGGAAGGTATAAGTATATAATTTGTCAAGCGGACAAAGCCGCGGGCATCATCTAGTATAACATAAACCACGTAGGTAATATATTAAATAATGAATTACGTAATATTGATCTGATTAAAAACATACTCGGGCTATCGAAAATCTTGTAGCTACATATTGAAGTAAGCGTGTAGCCGTTTTAGGAGCACGTAAGACTTGTGCGACATTTTGCTCATGTGTATTTGTCCTTTCCCAACTCGATAACAAGACTTTATTATCTACAGATTCCCACAGCGTATTTCCACCTATTTCGGCCACATATTGCGAAGTGGAGATGGCAGCATCGAAAAGTAGTTGTTAGCAATACTAAAGGAAAGATAACAACACAAGGCTGGTCACCAACACGATGGTTTGACCAAGGAAAAGAAGCTACGCATTTTAGCATAAAAACAGTCTACACGCGCCGCCGCAAACATCCCTGACGCACTGCAACGCCATGGCAGCCCCATCAGTTTTCTGAAGACCGTGATTACAAAGTTATTCACACTCATTTGGTTACATTACAATACACATTGTGGCGTTCTATGCAGGAGGTCTTTATTCAGCAGTGGACGTCATCCGGCTGATGATGGTAAGAAAGGCCACCCAACAACAATTCTACAATTTATTTATGCTTCATGCTTGCATTATGGTACAAAGGCGGACGCAATGCCTTAGGCATTCTCTGCCAGTCAACGAAGGGTGGTATTAAGATACCATACTATAATGCATAGTACAATCTTCGTGATTCTGAATAATTATAACAAGTTTCGATGGGAGTTCTTAGTTTATCTAGATTTCAATTTCAAGTTGATTATAGTTTTTTTGTGGCAATGCAATGAAAATGTAGATTTTCTTTGCATTGATGTCATCTGTTAATTTTTTTTTTACCAATCTGCACATGTGACACGAGAATCATTATCGGATATTATGCACATGTAACACGAGAATCATTATCACTAGGGGATCGAAACTGTGTCTCCTTAACACAGGCTACTTTGTAGCCTAGCTAGGAGGACAGAGCTTCACCCACCATATTGTAGACTAAATTTCTGTGTTACCTATTATTTAAGAAAACAATTGTGCGTGTAAATCTACAATCTGTGTTTTGAAATAAATACATAAAATTATTATTATTATCTTTTTTCTTTGATGCTTCTTGCCCACCTTTCGGTAAGTAGTTGGATTTTCAATCCTAATCTTTTAACGATAGGTACCCGAGTACAATTGTTATCGTGATAAGATTAATTCAGATGTTGTTACGCATTTTATCAAAGGAACTTTTGTACTGCATAAAATAGGTACATAAAACAATAAACATAATTAATACTGTAATTCCCGTACAAAAAGGTAGATCGATATATTATCGTTTATTCACTTACTATGTTTATATATTACTTGACTGTTGACTGCCTCTTTGGCCTCGTTGTCGCAATCACGACTACTTCGGGTTCGATTCCCAAGTCAGGCAAAGTGGGTTCTATTAGAATGTCTCAGTAACTGCCCGGAGTTTGGATGTTTTATAGTAAAGAATTAAAACATAGGCACTTAATAAAATCTCTTAATAAAGAATAATAAAGTAAAACTAGAAAAAGAAAAAATAAGTTGATTATTCTCCTGACAACGTAAGAAGTCACATTTGACGTTTTTTTTTTGAACTAGTACGTAGGAAATTGAAAAATAAAATTCATAATCCTAATTAATTACTATGTTACCCATACACTATAACAACGAGTATCATTCGTAAGCATTAAGTTTAACTTTATATTGCAATAAAAATGCACTTAAAAATACGAATTAATCGTTGATTCATATCGAAATATGATTATGTCAAATGGGTCTTCTTACATTGTCAGGAATATAATAGTTAATAAAATTATTTGCCTGAACTTACTTTATTTGTTCAATGTGCCTCTGCTAGTGTCAAGTACAGGTATATAATGTTGCTCCTGTACCCACTGTATACCTCTCTGTAACTATCAACCCGCAGTCCTAAAACGCGTGAAATTTACACAAGGCCTTTCGAAAACACGGCTATTGTGAGAACTGCAAACCAGTGAAAACTTCCTGCCAGAGTCTGTGTTTCTCAAGGAGTTTACATGTCTTGAGTGAAAATTTTAGGTACTAGTAGGTCATCGTCGACAGCATCGCTTAGGTACTATTAGATGGGATAGAGTTCACACACAATATTGTACAGACACCAGCACTTCAAGCTATCCTGAACTGTAATATTTTCACAATTGAACATGAATCTTATTGTAATCAAGTTGAAAAACTATCAAAGGAATTTGACAGATTGGTGTAGCTTGATGACTGTACAGTTATTAAAATACAAAACAAAATATTTCTATTCTTCAATGCAAAATGGCGATACGTATGGCTGGTATTCCGTACATTGAACCCAGCACAAACGCTATGCTCGGAGTTTCTTTGCGCGATCGAATTCGGAACGAGGAAATTCTCCGAAGAACAATGGTCACCGACATAGCTCTCAGAATATGCAAGTTGAATTGGCAATGGGCAGGCCACATCGCTCGGAGAACCGATAACCTATGGAGAAGAAAGGTTCTCGAGTACCGGAAGACGCAGCGGTGGTGCGCCTTCCATCAGGTGGACCGACGACATTGTTAGGGTCGTTGGTAACCGGTGGATGCTAGCGGTTGCCGCTCGTTGTGACGTTCTATGTGGGAGGCCTATGGTCAATAGTGGACGTCTTTCGGCTGATGATGATGCTGACGATGATGAGGCAGGCCGTAGCACATAAATATTGTATTACACCAATAATAAGAACCATTACAAGAAAGACTACAGCAAAATAATCTAATCACGATGTCTAATACTTAGATACAATTGCAGTAAACATTATATTGCTCATAAGTAATTGTATTGGAGGATTAGTTATTATTTTATTCTAAAACAGAATTAAAGATACAATCTACGATGTAAAAGAAGTACCATACAAATAAACCGGTTTATCTCTGAAACGGCTGGACCGATTTTGCCGGGATTTTCACTGGCAGATAGCTGATGTTATAAGGAGTTACTTTTATTTAAGAAAAAACACGCTGAGAACTGATTATTAAGAGGATAAAGTCACGAGTATCAGTTGGTTTCAAATAAATTCGGCCTCAAATCATTCCATTTTTAACGCTAGCTGGAATAAATCGTGTCCCTTTCTGTCTGTTCGTCTGTCCGTTTTTGTTGAAAAAATCTTATTAAATCACATAATAAATAATATACTACAAAGTTATTTCGGCTTTTTTTAATCAATTTGGAACCGTGAACCACTCTACTTCTTTCTTTACGTGTTTAAGTATTTTTTAAAATTACGTTACTTACAAGAGGGAATCTAAAAGTGACGATGGTGACCGAGAAGTTGTGTGAACTTACGTTGTCTTGTGTAAATCGTGGGCATGTAATAGTGCACGGTAAGACCGGTCATGAAGGCGTGGTTGCAGATAAGGATGAAGTCAGTACTTTCCGGCTGACAGAGGTTATCATCATCTACCTAGCTTTTCCCAACTATGTCATGGTCGGCTTCCAGTCTAACCGATGCAGCTGAATACCAGTGTTTTACATGGAGGGACTGCCTATCTATCCTCCACAACTCATTTACTATGTAACACGATACCCCTTGGTAAGACTGGTTGTCAGACCTTCTGCCAACCCATAACGACTGCCAAAGATCAACGAATGACAGCCGAGGCTAACACTTGCTTTCCGAGGTTTGGAGGGAAATCAGTATGAAAGGATGGTCACCCATCCCCAGACCAACCGCAGCAAGCGTAGCTTAACCTTTACCCATCGATCCGTACGGCTTTTAATTAGCCACAAACTCTGGCTGACACAGATGCTATCCGGATATGATCGCTACTTCCGGGTACTTTCAACCTTTAACCCAATCCAGAGTAGAGGACATGTATAGGATTTCACATGACAAGAAAATATAGTAAAACATAAATTATAAAAGTATAGCTATTAGAGGATAGAACTACTGAGGTGGCAACTAATAAGATGGTCGAAACAAGAGCTGCTGTAGTGACCCCAAATATGTTGGGATCAGGGGTGCGATTCTGTAAGAACTCATTCTAAATTTCGAATCTGAATCCGCTGTGAGTTTCTTGATTGACATTCTAAAAACTCGGTTTTTACACTAGCGCCACTAACGCCACTTGCGAGCGTGTCAGCGAGTTGAACTAAATTGATAGGGAGATTTTGACAGATAAAGTATGAGATGACGTAAGAAGTTGCATTCTGTAGTGTAATGTAATTTCCACATCACTTCGACGCTCACTTCGCATTCGAACCCGATACAAAGTGTCAAATAAAAAGTATAGCATCTAAGGGCAGAAAGATTATGAGCAAAGCCGTAGTGTAAGTAGGCCTCATATTATCAAATAGAAGGTAGATAGACCGTGCGGAACACCGCGAGCGAAGCTACAAAAGCAAATACAAATTCAATAACGAATACCTACAATCTCGTGATTGTATTCGCTTTTGAATTTTTATTTGTATTAATATTTGTTTTTTTTTAACAATGCTTCGCTTCGTGATGTACTGAATCGTGTCAGTACTGTGCGAAGCGAATCGTAGGTATTCGTTTTTGAATTTGTATTTGCTCTTGTGGCTTCACTCTCAGTGTTTCGCACGGTCTATCTGCCTTTTGTTACATAATCTGAGAGGTAGGCGCAGCAAGTGTAAAAACATAGATTGACGTAGAATATACAGTAAAAGAAAATGTATGATCGATAAGTTTTTATAACGTTAATCAGTAGGTGTTATCATTAAAAAAAAAACCATTCAAAGATTAGGTGACTTTCAAAAACTTAACTACTGATAAAGCGGTTGACAACAAGAATCAACAGGTATCTGAAATCGGAATCAAAATTAGGAAAAACTAAGAAATTAGAAACGACGAGCAGTACTAATTATATAACTTAGCAGAATGAGTCTGCAGAACTTTGGGTGCCCCAATAAACATGTACAAGTCTTAGAGCAGTTGTGATCACTTTCAGAACGCCAAATCTCATAATTTAAAACCTAAACTCATAAATTAATGTCAGAACTGTAAGTAAAAAAAATAAAGTTATTTTTGACAGATATGACTGAGATTAAAATACTAACATCCCTAAAAGTTACGGGAGAAGGTTTTCCTGATGTATCGCAGATAAATTAAAATAAATTAAAAACCTGAAGCTAAGCAAACATGCTCAATTCCAAACTCTTATCATTCGTTTAACTCCCAAATCAAAAGATTATTGGTAGAGAATATACATTATGGGTCTTTTACGGCAGCGAAGTCACGAATATATCGGTTTATTTCATATACATAGGACCATACCAAGGCAGATACATAGAGTAATTTGCTCTATTAATAGACTTTAAAGAAAGCCACTTTGTGACTCTAAGTACATGAGATCTCGAACCTACAAAACGAAGCGCGGTTTGGCGAAACTATTTACTTAACATTTTAAGTTATTATCAGATTATTATGTAATTTTATCATACCCATATTATATATTTTATATATATCATTAGTTAGCGTTGTAAAGATAAAATATCAAACAATAAAATTTATATCGAAAAATAGCATTGAAGTCAGCACTGGTGTTTCTATTACCAATAATAAGTGTATAAAGTGAGTTTTATAATTATAAATTAAACAGTTTTTTGTTTAAGATTAAATTAAATAACAAGTCAGGGTCAAGGCTACTAGGATGAAAGAATCTACCCAAGATCTTGGAGAACTCCATAATTCTGCCACATGAGAGCCACCTTTGATGTTGGATGAGGCTCTTCACTAAGACGTTATGACTATGTGCTCAATAATAGCTGTTGTTTCTTGCTTACCGTTGGAGCCACAACCCAAAATCCAGTTTTAATTTCAGAACTAACAGACATAAAAATGGTCAAACACGCGTTCGATGCAGTGCACTGGTATATGAGCGAGGTAGCATCTCGCTTAGTGGCGAAGACAGGGATCCCTTCAGACAGACACCACATCGGCAAGCTCATACTGCACGGCTTGCAAGACGACCCCGATTTTGTATTGCAGGTAGGTACCTAAATTATTAATTATCAAAGTTTAATGTAAATAACGCATCTCAATCCCGATATTGATCCCATTGCATGATTATTGCTTGTGAATTGTTCAATTATAGATTAAACATGGCCTACTTATTCCATTGATTGGTTGTAGCCAAAAAATAGTTGCAATCATTTTTGGCGTCAAAAGTGATTAATATTTCAGTCTTAAAACAAGAGAAAATCAATCTCAATATTCAACAGATCGATGGAGCGACTGGAGAATTTGAAACCAATGGCTCGGTTTTAGACAGGAGCATCCGATGCGCCATCTCTCTCACTAACTTAGAACTGAAGAAAGGCGACGTCATGGTGCTGATGGGACCCAACCACATAGATCACTGCATTCCCCACAATGCAGCGTTGTTTCTTGGAATTATGGTAGCATCTGTTGATGCCACTTTGAAAGTATGTGAGTATTTACTAATTTATTTATTTCCTTAGGTCTTTCAATACATATATTCTTAAAAGTGTCTACAAACACAGATATATATCATGTGTGTGTGTGTGTGTGTGTGTGAGTGTGCGTGAATGTGTATAAACCTATGTGTGTGTTGTTTTTGTTCTTGTCAGATTTCTTTTTTGGCCCAGTTGTATTCAACCACCGCAACGCCCCATCCACTGAAAAATACAATAACAATGAATGATCCTCTAATGATTATTTTTGTATAAACATTCATTGTTAGAAGAGGTCATAAATATGAAAGTAAGTATTTACTGTGATTACGAATCCATCAAGTCTCCAGTCTCCCACGAATAAAATATTCTCACCTTTGTAACACCTTGCTCAAATTCTCAATGTTGTTTGTGAGTTGAGTTCCTTTTATTATTAGTTGGAATTTGGTGTCTATATATTGTGTTGTGTTTTGTAATTTTTATTTGTGGAAGAGAAAATAAAGAATTTATTACTATAATTATAAGTGAGAATTCAAAAATTTGATTGCTACGATTCTGAAAAAAATTGGAAGGATTATTCAAATATTTGCGAAATAAAATCATAAATAAATTCACAGAAAGGAACCAAGTGATAAAAAAAATTAGAACGCACAAAAATACCAGCAATAAAATGTTTATGTTACAGATGAAATGACAGAAATATTTCACACGAACCACCCAAGTATAATTTTCTGTCAAAGTGAAAAGACGACAGAAATTGAGAAAGCGTTGGCTCGAGCCAATGTAGATGCTATACTTATCACCTATGATGGAGATAGTAATTGCACTACACTGGCACAACTATTAGACGATACAGCCAATGAGGCGGTCAGAAATTTTCAGTAAGCAAATCCAAGAATACTTTATCAAAGTGTTTTAATAGTCAGTGCAAACGTAAACTTCAGAATTTAACTTTGCAGACCAACAGACTTCGATCCAGAAGACACTGTAGCTTATCTGACAGCAACCAGTGGAACTACAGGGGTGCCAAAAACAGCCATGCTCACACATAAGAACTTAGCCACCTTAGTACCCTATATGTGGTAAGTAGCTAGCTCTCTGATATATTCTATTGTGAAGTCTTCTCTCTCTCTTCTGCACTGTGTCGGCGGCCTTAGTAAACACGCAACGCCTAGTAAATTGCACCCTACCCTCGTTGCTCAAAACTGTTGTGTTGTTTCTTATAATGTGTAACCTACCTTCTTCTGATCTGTTTATTCTGTGTGTGTTATGTTAAAACCTGTTAAAACGATGTATGTTAAGTCGAAGTATTATTGTAATGTTAGTTTAAGATACATTAATATTTTGTTTTTGCTTTCATCTCCGCTTACTGGCAGATAACATTGTTTTTAAACCTATTTGTTTTCTCTATAAGTGAATTTATAATTCTTTTGAGAAATAAATATCTTTAACCGTAAGTCAAGAATGTATGTGCTCCTAAAGGGAAAGTTAGAAATGCCAGTAATGCAGACAACTGTTTTCCAATACATATCGACTAAACTACTATCATCACTCTCCTGGGTTCCAGGTCAAGCTTCTCTAACTTTCCGACACCAACAAAAATGGTAATAGTGACCTCGCCAGCTCAGTGGCTGTCAGCTGGCTTCCACTACCTCTTTGCCCCTATCCTGAAGTATACGCGACTGCAAACATCAGCACCGGTCACTCCAGAGCATTTTGGTGAACTTGTTAACAAATATAAGGTAGGAATAATTTAGTGAATGACACTCTAAAATAAAACTTTGTCTGTGAGTGTATTATTGAATATTCTACAAAATTAATAATGTTGCCAAAATCTTTACGATTCATAAATGGATTCTTGATAGCAATTTACGGAACAGTATGACAAGCAAAATGCATACTAGCCTTCATATATTTAAAACTCGTCATGATTTTATGCAAGGCTAGTCAGCTAGAGAGAGAGACTGATATAAAGGAATCTGTGTTTCATTTGTATGACTGAAGAATATCTTGGATTTCAGAAACCACGAGTTGAATGTGTTTATTCTTCTTACTTCTACAGCCTACCCACATTACAATTAGCCCCCCTCTGATAACAACCATGATGGCGAATGCTAATTGTGACTTCACCTTCTTCGAATACGTAATCCTAGTAGGCAGCGCTGTATCGCAAGAGCTCGTCGACCAAGTGAAGGTAAATGTATAAATATAATAATTTTGTTAACCGCTTTCCATATTTAAAACATCAGTGCAACAAAAGACACAAAAAACAAAACCAATATTAGTATTGAATTAGGCACAATTTCAAGTTAGTAGTGGCATCTATCGCGCTACATGCGATCTACAATTAACGTATCCTTCATCGCGTGTTATCAAAGTTTTCCGTGATATTAGTTTTTATAAATAATTCCGACAAGAACCCTTGGGCAGTAATCCACCAGACCAGACGCAACACCCTGTCTAGACGGTCAGAGTATCTTCCCTTTTCACTTGAGGGTAAGGAACTCTTCATCCTGTTCCTCATATTTCTAAAATAACGATATGAAAAGCTGACAATATATTATTTTAACCTTTTCTGCAGCAAATTACGAAAACAAAAGATGTATACAGTTTCTATGGTATGACTGAATTGAGTGGCATCATTGTCCAACACGAATATTCACCGCTACCAGGATCCTGCGGTAGACCGATTGGCTGCGTGGAAACAAGGGTAAGTCCAAATCATGCAATAGTTATAGAAGCTTTCTTCAACGGACGATAGTATTGTATAAAAGTCTGACTACGTCAATTATTTAGCTACCCTTAAATTAGGTTAGCTTATATTAAAATGGCACTAATTTTAATTTTAAGCGGCAGTTGTGTAAGTAGTTTTGGTAAGTAAAAAAATACAAAATGTAAATTCATTAAGAAGTTCGACAGTTAAAACTTAAAGTAAACAAAAATGAATCGTAAAAAATAATAGAATAGATCATTTAATAAATACTGAGCAGTAAAATTTCAGTAGTTCCTACAATGATACCCATACCAAATTAGTTTAGAGGTAGCGTCTACATGTAAGATATTTACCTCTTGTGCTAAGTTCAGCGCAAAGTATAGTATAGTAAAGTAGTAGCGCAAGGTATTTATTTGATAAAATAAAATGAAAAGTTGCCTCTTCTTCTGAAATCTCATATGCTGTCATAAATGCTTTATGGGATTTTTCTGGTAATGATGAAATATCTTAAAGACACCGCTCTAATTATCCTAAACTAATCATATGATTGCCATATAAAGCACGGCGACGATCGCTAAGGTAATTTCTTATTTGGAACATCTTTGGCAATTTGAGACCTTCAACTTTAGACAGGGCAGTCCTTATAGCTTTAGGCTTTAACTGAAGATAAAACAGTTTATTTAGTTCTTCTTTTACCGTTTCAGATAATCTACGTTCAGTGAACTCTTTGCTATCGTGGTCATGATCATCTTCAGTTTGGTACAAAAATACAGCATCTGACAAAGAATCATATAGAATATACCTTTTAGCTGAGCATTGAGGGCCACGTTTTTTAACTTTATTACTTCTGTAATATATTTTCTTACTTTTTTCCGATACATTCGAATAATGAACAGACCAATTTTTTTTTCATGTAACGCTGTTTTAGCTAGGCTACTACTGTCAAATTTTTTCACCAATACCCAAGATTGATACACACGCTTCTTTTTCATCGGGACGTTTTGTTCTTGGTCACTACTTTCCCTATCGCTCTCAGATGGAAGCAACGGCACCACAGATTTATTTATTTGCGATGTGCCTGATGTATTGTGGTCAATAACGACGTTGTCCTCCATAATAGTGAGAAACGAGAACAATTATGGTTTAAATAATTAACAGTAACAACAAAACATTGATATCAATCTTCGTGATAACAATGTACATACATGTAATAATAAACCAAATGAATGAATCCCAGAGGTCGTCGCACGCGGTGAAAACATTTGATTGGTCGCTTCCGCGTCGCGTGCTATACACTCCGCACCTTTTAACGAAAATCTATCTCTCTTTTCAAACGGTACGGGTTCGGGTGTCTCCGCTCCCTGTGAACTATTTATCTAACTGCCCATTCCATCATTTTTACTGGCCATTTATTTATTAGTCTGCTCACGTATTTTTAGTACTAACATAGTAAGACGAAATAACCGGCCAATTGCTTTTTTTATTACTGTCTATGTTTTACTGTCGCACCAATTTACCAACCGCCGATAAAAAAGATAACTGTCCATAATTTTTCTCGACTGATCATAATAACCTCTCGAATGTTTAAATAACAGTTCAAAAAATTTGTTCCCTATTAAAATGTACATAACACAGAAACATCGTGTCACTTAAATATATTTTACATGTTTCAGTTAATGGACGTCACCACCAATGAAGACATCACTGAACCCAACGTTCCAGGAGAATTATGGTTTAGAGGCCCTTCTGTGTTCAAAGTAAGATTTGTGTTGAACTATGTCAATTGACAAATTAATCAACTTACACCCGAAATTAATAATGTATCTCAATCCAATTCTTGATTCCGATCTTTGCCTAGTAATCAACTGCAGTCTCTAATCCCTCTTTGAAGAATCGGTTGGATCGGGCCAGATTTGATAAATCCTTCGGCCTTTTAAGAAAATAATAATTTGACAATGTTATTGAGAATTTAATAATATGTTGTCAGGGATACCTCAACAACCCCGAAGTGACAAAGGAGGCATTAACAGAAGACGGTTGGCTCAAATCTGGTGACATGTTCTACAGGGACCACTCCTGGAACCTATTCTTTGTTGAACGGATCAAGTTATTGTTGAAGTACAGAAATCACCAGGTGAGTAGGTAAGATGGTGTTATGACTGTAAGATATTAGTAAAAATATCGATTTATATTTGCCTCTTGGACGAAAATTAGTAAACGCAGCAGGGAGGGTAATTTTGGGAGCTGTCTTTTACAACCGCTATAAGAAAACGGTTCAACCCAATTGATTAACTTTTATTGAAGGCATAAGGAAACACTAATTCTCTTTTATGTTATATTTAATTGGTAGCCAAAAGGGGGGATGAACAAATAAAATGACTACCGAAATATCCAATCGAAAATGGTGACAATGTTTGATTTTATCCAGTTTCTTATTCTGAACAAACATGGTGATTCCAGGTATCTCCGGCAGAAGTCGAGACGGTGATAATGAGACACCCGGGAGTATTCCATGTTGCGGTGACAGGTATACCTGACAAGGAGTGCGGGGAACTTGTAGTGGCGTGTGTTGTTCCAAAACCTGGATGCAGCCCTACAGCACAGGAGATCAAGGACTTGGTTAAAGGTAAAGCGATGTGAATGCCTCCTATTTGGTTTGGTGTTAATACTCGTGAAATAACAGACTTATTGTGGCAGAGGTCTCTGTGAGAAAGAGTGACTCGTACTTCACCAGGCAGGTATTACTACTCTCTGGTATTGCAAACTATAAAAAGAGGTGGAGAGTTTTCAGGAATTGTCAATGAAGTTTTTAAAACTGCTTTTTGTGAAATATGTGTCGTATAAAATGAATCATATGCCTTGCCTTTTCCCAACTATGTTAGAATCTTACCGGATGCAGCTGAATACTAGTGTTTTACATGAAGCGATTGCCTGTCTGCTTTACTGACGATTCGGACACAACATATTAGGACGAAGTGTCCGAGTTGATATTTTATTCACTGACTAGCGACCCGGCCTGGCTTCGCATGGGCCTATAGCCTTCCTCGATAAATGGCCTATCCAACACAAAAAGAATCAATTCGAACCAGTAGATCCAGTAGAGCTGAAGAGTTTGTTTGCTTGTTTGGTTGAACGCGCTACGTTCAACCAAACAAACAAACAAACTCTTCAGCTTTATAATATTAGTATAGATGATGACAGTCAGATAAAAAACTTCAACGAACGAAATCCGTCTTCCGCCCAGCCTATACTTGTAAAAAAACAGTTTTTAACCGGATTTTATCCTACACTACCTACCACCACGTAGCTTTCACACTTGTATTTATTGATACAGTTATGTAGTAGTGCAACACTTTTTTATTATGTTGTAACGCCTGACACTTCCACGTTAGCAAGGCTAGTTCATGACCATCACAAGGGGGTGTGACAATCTCGTTTTGGTTGGCCTTGGCGGCGATGCCATCTTTCAGGTGTCCAGTGAGTGACCCTATTTGCTCTCTCCGGACTTTTGCAACTCCGTCAGTCCCACCAGCATTGTGCACCGTAGGTTAGGACGTTTGGAATAAAAAAAAAGTCATATATATTTTGTAAGTGGCGCAAATGTACCCTATACGAGCCAGCTACCTCCTTTAAATATGTATATCTTTTGATTTTGTTTTTCGTTCCAGAATCGTTGACAGACTCCAAGCAACTAAGAGGAGGCGTGATCTTCATGAAACAGCTACCAACGACTAGCACGTCTAAGATAAACAGGAAGAAACTTAAAGAATTGGTGCTCTCTATGCCAAGAGAATAAATAATTTACAGAGATGAAGAAGAGTTTTATTGAGACGCATAGGTCCATAAGTGATACAATAAGATTTTATGTTTATTTGAAGTATTGTATTTTTTTTTAATATTAAAAGAAAAACAAAAAAGAAAGAAAATGTTAGCACAGTGAGTTAATCTGTTTTTCTCAATCTATAATAATAATAATAACACAATACACCCTCAACATAACATTTACACACCACACGCTACATTTACTTGGCTCCGGCCTGTAAATGCAGTTGAAACCAGCGAAAGAGCTGAGAACAAACAAGACAACCATAATAATAATAATAATATGTGGAAAAATTTTCACACACGGCCATCTGACCCCAAACTAGGGAGACCCTGTACTATGGGTGTCAGACAGCTGATATACATACACAAATACATTATTTTTTAAATACATACATATATAGATAAATAACACCCAATCACAAGGCAAACACAAGTGCTTATCACACAAATATTTACCCTGGGCGGGAATCGAACCCGCAACACGCTGCGCAGCAGTCGATCGCTCAGCCACTGCGCCAACCGTGTCACAATAACAATACTCACGTTTCGTTTAATATTCTGTTACACATAAGCTTTTTAGTATTATGATTTAAAAGATAAGCACGTAAAGAGAGACAAAATTGTTTGCGGTGGCTATGCATAATAGCTTATTCCTGCAGATGAGCCTCAGACGCTCAGCACGGGTTTCAACCAGAAATAGTAACCGCCAGTAAGCCAGTAATCTTCTCACGGCTTAAACCAATTACCTACCTTCACTGAAATGTAGATCACTACTGCTGGAAGACCATAATTATGTTACTATCTATGTTTGATCGGTATCTCACATTCATCAATAACGGTTATCTATGTGACGGAAACAATAGATAGGGGTGGCCCTCCCGTGCGTTTCGTTACAACCAACATCATCATAAACAACGTGATTTTTATAAAAAACTTCTGTATGTTTAAAGTATTAAATTACTGGATTTGGGTATAGTTTACATAAAATATAAAACTCTGCGAGTAACTCGAACATTATACAAGATGTGACTACATTTTGCTAAACAAAGCGGTAAGGCTAGAGAGTAGGAATTAAACGTACCTAATTGACAATTTAAAACTCAAAAAATATTATTTTGTTGTAATTATTTCGTTGAGTAAATAACTTGCTATTGATTTATTTAAATGGAATCTATATGTAAATTCATTACAAGTTAATTTGCTCATATGATCGATACGGTTTTTATTGTTTGTTATTGGTTCTATGTTATAGGACCTCAAAAGCAATTTCCTTGTGGGATAACTCTGGTAGGTACTATTTCAAAATCAGTACTTTAACTTGAGTAGGACAGGTTTCATGAGATTATAAATAAAGTTTATTTTAAAAGCAAACCATTTATTCCTAGAATTCGGCGGATCAACAAGTCTGTTACCATTAGTTACCCACCCACCCTATCAAACAAATAATATTGTCAACACATCATTGGGACACATACTTTTGGCTTTTTCATATAAATAGTTAACCGTAGTAAGCATAGACCCTCTCATCGATAGATATCGTGTGCCGGTAAGATTTCTCACTCTCTAACAAATATTGGGACACTATAACCACAGATAGATAGGTTTTTCTATTACCAGTATGTCAAAATTGGAGATAGAATAGGTAATTGGGTTTGGCCGTTGGTCACATGTTTCATGTCTGTTGACAGTGGGAGATAAATTGACACTGCTTACTTAGATTTAAAAAAAGTATTCGACTTAAGTCGAAATTGATACGTTGCTAAAGAAGTTAGCGGGCGTTGGTTTTACCCCACATTTATTGCATTTTTTCGCAAGTCAGATATATGACAGATAAGCAAGAATATTTTAAGATTATGCGTGGCGGTCACTATGCCCGACTACAAAGGGACATAGACAGGGTACTGAGCTGGGGCAACGAAAATCTCCTGCAACAAATAAATTTTTATTTCTCAAACTTAATAATATTTTACAGAAAAAAAAAATTGGCAGTATTAGATGCTAAATAAATGGATGTACCTAGTCAATGCAACCGAATTAGGCAAAGCCTGTATTTCGGTTTTCATTGCCCTTTCCCACGATTTTTTAACAAAAGATGCCAACAAAGAAAATATTGTTTGGTTACTATGTATGAGTACTAATTATTTTTCTATAACTTAGAAGTAACTTAAATGTTGAGTAATTAAAAATTATAATACCTTTAATTTAAGAAGTTTTTAAATCTATATGTGAGTGAAGTGTTTGTGAGTGTGTGTGGGTTATAGGGTGTGTGAGGGTGAGTGGGTGTATGGGGTGTGTAAGAGTTAGTGTGTGTGATTCTGAGTGCATGAGCGTGTTTATATGTAAGATTATTTTAGTTAATTAAACCCTAACATTCTCATTACTGTAGAACGTTCAGTAATAGCTCCGTTTCTCCATAATTGAGTTGTTGTAAATATTCACTTATTTCTTTTTTACATTTCGATTAATAATAAAAGGGTAAATATTTAATATTTATCACGGTTTTGCACGAGTGGGTCATAATCATAAGGTAACTTTATATGCTGTTTCAGAATAATGTTGAGCATGAAAAGTTGCCTTACGTTACAACCCTACAAATCTGATATAGAGAGACAGTAGAAAAAAGGATAGGTTTGAGAATTGCACGCTGGGCGATTTCAATGGATTTCATAGTGGTGTTACAAGTGCCCCCCCCCCAGGATGAAATGCAATAATTTAATAATGACTGTCCTAAGGCACAAATTCATCATCATCATCATTTCAGCCGAAAGACGTCCACTGCTGGACATAGGCCTCCCCCAAGTGGCGCCACATTGACCGGTCCCGTGCGACTCGCATCCAGCGGATCCCCGCAACCTTTACCAGGTCATCGGTCCACCTTCCAACGCAACGTCTTCCGGTTCGCGGTCGCCACTCTAGAACTTTTCGACCCCATCGGCCATCTGTTCTGCGAGCAATGTGCCCTGCCCACTGCCACTTAAGTTTGGCAATTCTTCGGGCTACGTCGGTAACCTTGGTTCTCTTGCGGATATCCTCATTTCTGATTTTATCACGCAAGGAAACTCCGAGCATAGCCCTCTCCATTGCCCTTTGGGTGACTTTAAGCCTTCTGATGAGGCCCATTGTGAGCGACCACGTTTCGGTCCCGTATGTAATCACTGGCAACACACACTGGTCATAGACTTTCGTCTTGAGACACTGCGGTAAATTGGACGAGAAGATACCACGCAACTTCCCGAACGCTGCCCAGCCGAGTCGGATTCGACAATTGACCTCTTTCTCGAAGTTAGACCTACCTAACTGGACCGTTTGTCCCAGGTAGACATAATCGTCTACAACTTCGAGTGTAGAGTCTCCGATCTTGATAGGCACAAATTATTATATATATATATTGTTTTAGGAGATAAAGCACTGCAGCATGTCAAAAGTTTTAAAAAATATGTATGAGTTTGCGGACCCGTGCACCAAGCAGCTCGATATGTTCTTTGAAATTGAGATTTTTGTCTGTAGTAACACCTAGGTACCTGATGGTATGGCAGTTGGCTTTCAGGGTACACGCATGAGAGAGAATTTTATGTTTGTTACTTGACTTGAATATGTTTTTATATTAAAAGAAATATACTTTGTTTTATCCTCATTTAAAGTCAGAGTTTTCGCCTGAAGCCAGCCTCTAGTAATATTATAGCCCTCCTGAGCAGCATCAAATACCTCATCCCAAGTATTGGCAGAAAAAACTAAAGCAGAAAGGATATAATTTCGCCTTGGGCGAGTTTAAGACTCGTGAGTTCGTTTATATTAACAAGAAATAAGGTGGGACCTAAGATGCTGCTCTGTGGTACGCCATGTGTAACTGGAAGGTAGGTAATTTTGTATTTAATCACGCGGACACACTGATTTCGCCCAGACAAGTAACTTTTAAAGAGTTCAAGCTGGGTACTTCTGATGCCTATCTTCTCGAGTTTAGCCAATAAGAGGGAAACAGAAATCGTATCAAATGCCTTGGCGAGATCGAGAAATATTGAAAAACATTTTTTTCCGGACCATCTTACATAATTATCATAATGACAGGTTGCCAATGGTAAGAATTTCACCGAAGTCAAGAATTAGGGAGTAAGTTGAGATTTCGCGATCACATCAAGCGTAAAAAAGCTTATAGAAATTAAGGTTTTATGCTTAGAATGGTGAGAGGGTTCACGGATAGGAAAGCTATACAATGCCGCCTTGAGTCCGCCTTGTAACTATGATGCACTGGTTAGAAGCCAACTGGAATGTAGTTGAGTCATCTGGGCTCCGCATGAAATTAAGAGTACATATTAGAATATCGAAAATTAAAATGACGAACGATCATAATACCGAAAATTAAAATAACGAAAGCTTATATTGTCGAATGGTTAGAAAACCTACGTCCAATATGTCTAAAATCGAATTATCGACAAACGTAATATCGAAAGGTTTAAATGTCGAAGTACAGAAAAACTAATGATCTAAATACCGATTGTTTGAATGTCGAACATTAAAATACCTACGGGTAAAAAGTCAACGTTCAAAACATTGAAAATTTAAATATCGATTGTATCGGAACTAATAACGAAAATTGTTATGCCTAAGCTTAAAATGTCAACATTTAATACACTTTAGTTACTCACATTTACGTTTAAAATACCTACTAGTTAAAATATCGAACAAATTTTGATATAGGAAAAAATGGTGTGTCCACCATACCACTGGCCATACTCCTGTGGTATGGTGGGTCTAAAACCATTGAGAAAATCGTTTGGGTTAGGTTAGGGGTAGCGGCCGCCGATCGTCAGATCCCCTCTATTGTTGGTGAATCATTTGGGTTAGGTTAAATGAGATGGCTCGTGGTATGGTGTGAAAAAATGTAGGTAGATTGGAAATTATATTATTAATTTATCAAAATTCAGAAATGTCGGTAGATTTGAAATTATAACGTTTCGTATACTGTTTCTGTTCTGTTTCTGTTTCGTATTCTGATTTCACAAACTTCATTTAAATTCATGGGGGGGCGATGCGTGCGTCCCAGGCAGGTAGGCGAACGACGGCGACGATGCCATATCCATACTTCATACTAATATAGTAAACGAGAAAATAACTCTGTCTGTTACGCTTTCACGATGACATGGCTAAACCTATTTTGGTGAAGTTTGGTATGAAGATAGCTCGAACCCTGGGGACGGACATGGGCCACTTTTTAATCCGCAACTTTGTCTACATCCGCGATAACCGACATTCACGAGGACGAAGTCGCGGGCTAAAGGTAGTACGAATATAAAACAAATATAAAGTAACAAAATCGTTTAATGTTATAAAAAACAGTGTAACTAAAAATATCAATCTCATTGTTTTACCTAAGTAGGTATGTTTCTTCTAAAAGACTTTTTCTTCACTGTAAATATTTCATTCTCTTGGCATTGAAAGCACCAATTCACGAACTTTCTTTCTGTCAATCTTAGATGTGCTAGTTGTTGGTAGCTCTTTTAAAAAGATCACACCTCCTCTTAGTTGCTTGGAGTCTGACAACGATTCTGGAAAGACAAACAAAATTAATGTTTTGTGCCCTTTATTTTTTAGAGTTTTTTATCCTTATAAAACATGTCAACCCCATCATATCCTAACTTAAATTTAAAAAAGAAACATTACAAACAAGATTAATACAAAATGTGGATGGACATAATGTTATATGATAAATAATTTTTGCGACGTCACTTTCTGGACTTGCGAGGATTTCAAGAAAAGTATCCATATTATATTTATTGATTTTGCCAATTCTGTCAATGACTCCTTTAATGCCGTAAAAGATGCTGGACATCATCGATAACTACACAAACTTCACAATTAAATATTCGCAATGCGACCTCCAAGAGGACCTCCCTCTGAAGTATGGTCTATAGTATCTCCCAGAGATATTTGTGTTATTACTTCAAAATTAACACTGGATTATAAAGGCGAGCATTCTCAATACTTTACCTTTAACCAGGTCCTTGATTTCCTGTGCTGTAGGGCTGCATCCAGGTTTTGGAACCACACACGCCGCTACAAGGTCCCCGAACTCCTTGTCAGGTATACCTGTCACAGCAACGTGGAATACTCCAGGGTGTCTCATTATTACTGTCTCCACTTCTACTGGAGACACCTGTAATCATTATGGTGTATATTGATAATACACTCATTTGTTTTAACTTGGAATTACGCTGTCCCCTGTTGACTTTCAATTTAATATATGTCAAAAAAATGAATGAATGTTTTACTCACACCTTTCACTTTATAGAATACAGCTTCCAAAATTGCCCTCCCTGCTACGTTTACTTATTTTCGTCCAGTATAGGCAAATCTAGGTATAGGTACTCAACAGTTATATTATCATCATCTTACCGACTCACCTGGTGATTTCTGTACTTCAATAGTAACTTGTAACGTTCAACAAAGAACAGGTTCCAGGAGTTGTCCCTGTAGAAAATGTCACCAGATTTGAGCCAGCCGTCTTCTGTTAACGTCTCCTTTGTCATCTCGGGGTTGTTGTAGTATCCCTAGAAAAAATAAAAGCCACATTATCTCAAAAATATGATCTGGTGAATAGTAATAGTGAATAGTGGTGAATAGTTACTCTGCACACTTTTAAAGACGGGTTGCAGACTGAAGTTGCCTATTAGGCAAAGTTTGGAATCAAGTTTTCGATTAATATATTCCAAAGTCAAATTATTCTTTTCCCAAAAGGCCAAAGGTAGATCCTTGTGCCTTTTAGAGAAATAATAGTCAAATCCTGCCCGGTTTGACCGATTCTTTAAAGATACACACACTACAGTTGATTATTAGGCAAATATCAGAAACAAGATTTAGATTGAGATAGGCAGACATTGGGATCAAGTTGATCAATTTGGCAATAAAATGAATGACACACTTCAACACAAATCTTACTTTGAACACAGATGGGCCTCTGAACCATAATTCTCCTGGAACGTTGGGTTCAGTGATGTCTTCATTAGTGGTGACATCCACTAACTGAAACATTTAAAATATTTATGTTTAAATGGCATGATGTTCCTGTGTAAAAAATATTCTTAAATTATTTAGCCTGACGGGTTACCATGAATGTAACTTTGCCAATCATTTACATAGAATTAACGGTCGTTTCATAATTAAGGCCTTTTCTATTAATGTTACTAGGTATCTTTTGGTTTGAGCTTACCCTTGTTTCCACGCAGCCAACCGGTCTACCGCAGGATCCCGGTAGTGGTGAATATTCGTGTTGGACAACGACGCCACTCAATTCAGACATACCATAGATACTGTATACATCTTCTGTTTCAGTAATTTGCTGCAGAATAGAATAAAAGGTGTTGAATTTTCTTGTCATTTTTGATTATTCTTATTGGCTACCACTTTCGTATGTACGTCAAATTTCTTTGATAGTTTTTTAACTATATTACAAAAGAATAAAGTTCATGATAAATTGGGAAAAGTTGGCAGTTTGGGTTAGCTTCATGTGCTGGCGTTTGTACGTCTCTTTATCATTTTTTTACACGTAAATTCGATACTGTATTAACAGTGCACCTCACATTGCAGCTTTGATCTGTTGTGTAGTGTGTAGTGTAGAGTTTATAAAGTACCTTTGACGGAAGAATAGCATATGTACATGTGCATAGTTTGCTAATAAGCCAATCAAGTCAAAGCATTCAATTCAATAAACCCAACGACAGTCGTGCCAAAAATGTTAAAGGTGTAGAAGTTTCTCCACTGCTTATGAACTACATTTTCAGGCACTTTGGAATTGTCAAGGAGTCGGTAAGTTAGGCAATAAGTTGAAGCTAGTTGCTAAGTTGGTGAACTGCTATATATTTATAGATTTATTTACCTTTACTTTGTCAACGAGGTCTTGTGATACAGCGCTACCCCCTATGATCACGTATTCAAAGCAGGTGAAATCACAAATAGCTTTTGTCATCATTGTCGTTATCAGAGTGGGGCTTATAATCATGTAGGTAGGCTGTGGAAATAAGAAGAATTAACCTATACATACGACTTGAGAGTTATATTCTTTAACATTTACCTAATTATCTAAATTAAACACAGATTCTTCTAAATCGGCCTCTTCTCTTCCGCAAGCCTGGTCAAAATGATTAAATATGGGATGACTGATGACTGAACCATGCTTAACATCCTGTTTAAAATGATTTTGAGAACATCTTCAGTTTTTAGTTTTTTCGAATATATACTTACCTTATATTTGTTGACCAGTTCACCAAAATGCTCTGGAGTGACCGGTGCTGAAGTCTGCAACCGTGTATACTTCAGGATCGGAGAGAAAAGGTAGTGGAAGCCAGCTGAAAGCCACTGTGCTGGCGAGGTCACTAATACCAACTTTGTTGGTATCGGAAAGTTAGAGAAATTTGACCTGAAAGCCCGGAGACTGATGATAAATTTTGAATCACTAATTCTGGTTTACTTTTGCATTGAAAAAATAACCGTAGTCAAGTGTCAAAGAAAAAAAAATATTTTTAGAAATTATTCCAACTGTATTCTTCCTCGTGGAAGTAAATATACCACAACACTTCATGTTACTTGCTGATAGTGTTGCTCTCTATTGGTGAAAGAATTTTTAAAATCGTTTAAATATTTTTTGAGTTTATTCATCACCAACAACATCCCAAAAAAAAATCCCGTTACGAAAATTTAATATAAATGAATACATATATAGAAACAAAGTGTTACCTTATGGGAATTAAACATTTGTTTAGTTCCCATAGATAACACCTTTAACTCTAGGGTATTAGTAAGAATATGGCTATAAGTCCTTTACATAACTGGCATGACTTTTCTTTCGGAACACGTCTACACTAAAGTTAAGGGAGAATATATTAGAGAGCTATTCACCACATGTAGGGTATCACGATGGTTATGTTCTTGTGTGTAAGCATTGCTGTTTTTGGTATTCCTGTGGAACCACTGGTCGATGTCAGGTAAGCTACGGTGTCTTCGGGATCGAAATCTGTTGGTCTGCAACGTTAAATTCTAAAGTTTACTTCTGCACTAGCTGTTAAAATACTTAGATAAAGTATTCTTGGAGTTACTCACTGAAATCTCTTGACGGCCTCATTGTCTGTATCGTCTAATAGTTTTGCCAATGTAGTGTAGTTACTATCCGTATCATAGGTGATTATTTTTGCATCTACTTTGGCTAGAGCCAACGCCTTCTCAATGTCTGTCGTCTTTTCACTTTGACCGAACACTATATTTGGGCGGTTCGTGTGGAATAATTCTGTCAATTCATCTGAAAAAGTTTTTTTTACATATGATTCATAGTAAAAATTACTATATTTATTTAATTGTAACTTAGAACATACTCACAGACTTTCAAAGTAGCATCGATAGATGCCACCATAATTCCAAGAAACAATGCTGCATTGTGGGGTATGCAGAAATCTAGGTGGTTGGGTCCCATCAGCACCATAACGTCGCCTTTCTTCAGTCCCAAGTTTGTGAGAGAGATAGCGCATCGGATGCTCCTGTCTAACACTGAGCCATTGGTTTCGGATTCTCCCGTTGCTCCGTCGATCTGTTGAATAGATTGTAGTTATAGCTTAAATAGGAACCAATCATTTTGACGCCTAAATTAATATTTACTTCATTCTATGCATTCAAAAACGTTGGCCAATAACCAATCAAAAGAATGAGTTGGCCACCTTTAAACTACGAGTGAACAAATCACAAGCAGTAGTCATGGAATGGGATCAAGGTCGGGACCGAGATGCATTATTACATAAAACGTTGATCCATAAATTTTAGGTACCTACCTGCAATACAAAATCGGGGTCATCTTGCAAGCCGTGCAGTATGAGCTTGCCGATGTGGTATCTGTCTGAAGGGGTACCTGTCTTCGCAACTAAGCGAGATGCTATCTCGCTCATATACCAGTGCACTGAATCGAAGGCGTGTTTACCCATTTTTATATCTGCTTGTTCTGAAAACTGAACTTTCGAAGAGGCTAAGAAACCCACGAAAGATGCGTATAATACGTATTTAGAGTCTCATCAACTAACATCTAAGGGGGCTTTCATTATGTGGTTTGATTTATGGCTTAGTGAATCTCTGACTTCTCCAGTATCTCTGACTCCGATGTCAGTAGGAGGTTTATTATTTAGGTTTAAATTAAAAAACAATATATATGTATAAATGTCTGTTTAAGTACTCACAATTTATTACAAAACACAAGTGCTGCGTTTGATGCTGTTGCCCGAAATATATTTCTTAACTCTGAGTTTTTATCTCTTCATGCAAAGCTAAATATTAAGAAATGTTATGTAGAAAGAGATTAAATGATAGGCATAGTCTCAAGGCTATAGGCACCTGTAAGAGGGTTTTAAATGAGTTACTTAAATTGATTTTTGCGACACTTCCTACTGCTTTCAATTTCTTTTCTGTTCAGCCAGTATAATCGAAGACAACGTTTTGATGTACCTGAAGATTTATCTTACAAAAATTATTAGGTACAGCAAAACGTGAGATCATCTTACGAAATAATCTTGCCAACCTCTACTGCACTATAATGTAGCAGTATGGTAGTGCTCCGATTGGCTTAGCTCAGCTATAGATATAGATAGGATAATTGTATTGAATTACAATTATTCGTCTCTGCAGCCACTCATTCATAATTGGTCTTCCTATGCTCTACGTCATGCTTATACCAAGACGATAAAAAACCTACATATATTTATTTAATACAGTAAGTGACTGACATATTTTAATATCAGCAATAAAGATAATTGCTCAACCGTATTTCAGATTGTCTAAAGTAAATTAAATACATCTTTTGTGGGGTACTGTGTTAAATGCTACAGCAAAATTCCTTGTGATATATTGAAATAAATTAAAACGAAATTTAAAACATGTGTCTATTAAAGATACACTTTGTAAACAAGCATGTTATAATTTATAGGATTATATCTAAGATAAGAATGTTTAGGAACAAGCTGGTACTGTTCCACCGGACAATCAATATAAACAAAATCAAACTGATTGTTAATTTAATTTATTTACTTTTAATATTTTGAAGTTCCACTTCTTTATCCGCATTGAGCGCCGAATTTTTGGTAGGGGTAAAACCATCGAAAATATCAATCGTATAAGCAATGAAATACAGTTTAAATTCAATGCATTTATAATAGTTACATCAAGTGGCCGATTTCGGTCAACTAATAAGGACAAAAAAAAACAGTTAATCCAAAGTTAAATAGATAAGAAATATATATGTTGCAGTCAAAAATCTTATCCAGTCAAAAGTATTTTTAACTAGCAAAATCAGTCAAAAGTAGTTTTGACTGAACGGGTTGGTAAAAAATGGTTTTGACTGAAAATCATTAGTTAATATTGCTTTTGACTATAAATCTGCGGTTAAAAGTTGTTTTCTTAGCGTTAGCTAACGCTCTTAGTCATAACTAGTTTTAACTGCTAAAGCATCAGTCAAAAGCACTATTAACTAGTTAGAATGTAAATAAAGATACTTATTAAATGTGAAATCGTTTTTTACGAAAGTTTGGTATTACAATTAATACAAAGAAGAATGACGTTAACCGTTTTCTTCTGAAATATAATAAAAACAAGAAAGTGAAGAAGATGGTCGACATCAGGGGCACCCCGAGGTTCGGTTTGGTTAGGTTTCTTTTAAACCCTGCAGGCAGAAATAGGAGTCCCGCTGGTTCTGAAATATAATAAAAATAAGAAAGTGAAGAAGACTATTTCTGTCTGCAGGGTTTAAAAGAACCTAATCAAACCGAATCTCGGGGTGCCCCTAACGTCGACCGTCTTCCACCGGTTCAAAAGCCCGAAAAAATCAGTCTCAGTTCAACTTTTTAAGAGGTTACTGATATAACCAGACAAAACCAATTTTGACGGAATCAGTTAGTAAAAACTACTTTTAACAAACTCCATTGGGCAAAACTACTTTTAACTGTTATTTCAGTCAAAAGTAGTATTGTCTAAAGCATACAGTTAAAACTACTTTTGACTGGTTAAGAGTTTTGACTGCAATCAATATAATACAGAATAGAGAAGAAGAAATAAATAGTAATAAGTTCACTTCTATCGGCCGTTCCCTATGACTTTTTATTATTTTGTTAAATTAGATTACTCTGGCCACACGCTATTTAAGTATCTTTTAAATCATTAATATATTAAACAAATTAATATGAAGTATAAAATCTACTAAAGTTATAAGAAAATCCACTTAATTAATATTAAATTATTGTATGTAGCAAAAACTTTTATATTCTTCTTTGTAAGTATTTCATTCTCTTGGCATAGAGAGCACTAATTCTTGAACTTTCTTCCGGTCAATCTTAGATGTGCTGGTCGTTGGTAGCTCTTTCATAAATATCACACCTCCTCTTAGTTGCTTGGAGTCTGAGAGCGATTCTGAAAAGGTAAAATAAATATTCTTAATTTTAGTTTGCAATATGGATCCGAGGTGGGTAATGTGAGGGCCCATTCCACATTATCTCACAGAGAAGCCTGAATTCCAAGATATTTTTTCAAGTGATGAGTATGCCTGCTTTTGGACCCGCTATTAGGGCCCAAAACCACACACAATGCCACACTCCACACCATTTTGCATGATCAATTAATTTTATAATTTATTTAAACCCATTTGTCTTTGTTTTTTTTTTAATTTTAAAAATTACTTGTTGCTTGTTGAACCTTAAACTTTTTGCTATGTAACATTACTTCACTTAATCACTGGGGTTGGAGCCTGGAGATCCGTAACACAGGGTTTCCCAAGTACGGACTCCAGTCCCTCGCAAAGGTGCTTTTGTTTGCATTATCTTATTGTATATGACGGAGCAGGGTCCTCCGTAGCGTTCTTCACAAGGGTGACGTCACCATAGCTGACGTCACAAATGTTGTCGTCATGATGATCACTCATTTATGGGTCATTAAATGAAAACTTCTTGACTTGTTACAAACTTGGTTTATTCAACGGGCAGTATAACCACGTCTAGAGAGGTCCGCACTGTCCGGCGGCTCGAGCTTGAATGCCTTGAGCACTGGCATGCGGCCGTATTTATAAGGCTTGTGCACGTGTACTCAAGTTTTAGGTTAAGTATTGAAATATTTGAATTACAATAAGAAAAATAGTTACATGTTGTTTAACGTTAATTTTACATCGTAATTAACTCAAAGTAATCAGTTGGTAATTAATTAACTAATTAAATCATTAAACTCAACTATTCTGATCCTTATAACAGATGCACTTTTGTAGTTGCGCCGATACGGCCATACTGACAGGCGGTGCGCGCTCTGCACCAGCCTTCTTTGATTCTCATTGTCCGGTCCTGTCTTCTCGGTCCTCTGAGTTTTTGTAGGGTGCTCCGAGGTTCTCTTAGGGTTCTCGGAGATTCTCGTAAGGTTCTTGGAGATTCTCGGAGGTTCTCATGGGGTTCTCGGAGGTTCTTGTAGAGTTCTTTGAGGTTCTTGGAGGTTCTCGTAGTGTTCCCGGAGGTTCTCGTAGAGTTCTCGGAGGTTCTCGTAGAGTTCTCGGAGGTTGTCGTAGAGTTCACGACGGTTTTTGTTGTGATACAGTGGGTTGTCGTACAGTTCTCGCAGAGTTCTCGTAGAGTTCTCGGAGGTTCTCGTCGAGTTCTCGGAGGTTCTCGTCGAGGTCTCGGAGGTTCTCGTCGAGGTCTCGGAGGTTCTCGTAGAGTTCTCGAAGGTTCTCGATGTGATATCTGCAAGAAAAGAAAAACTTTCTTTGAGTAGTATATCTGTAAGTTTCAACACATCAATGCTTACAACGTTAGTAAGTTCTCGGAGGTTCTCGTAGAGTTCTCGGAGGTTCTCGTAGAGTTCTCGAAGGTTCTCGTAGTGTTCTCGGATGGTCTCGTAGAGTCCTCGGAGGTTCTCGTAAGATTCTCGAAGGTTCTCGTTGTGATATCTGCAAGAATAGAAAAACTTTCTTTGAGAAGTACATCTGTAAGTTTCAGCATACAAGGTTAGTAGGTTCTCGGAGGTACTCGTAGAGTTCTCGGAGGTTCTCGTAGATGAGTCATAGTTAAGTTAGTCACATCAAAGTCAAGTCAAAGTCAGTGTTAATTCTCGGAGGTTCTCGTAGAGTTCTCGGAGGTTCTCGTAGATAAGTCAAAATCAATGTAAAGTAAGGTCACATTTAAGTGTCAGTTCTCGAAGGTTCTCGAAGGTTTGCGTAGATAAGTTAGCGTTAAAGGTTATTTGGAATTATTGAATTGAGTTACTTATCTTTTGGGTCATCTTCACCCTATAGGTTGTGGTTTGGCTGTATTTGAAGCCGTTCTCAGTATGTGATTGGTTTCTCGCCGATACGGTCAACTGATCACCAGATTGTGGGGCACAACGCTGCTGGTCATGGGTAACCTTGCGGGGTCATCCTCAAAGCATTCTCGAGGGTTGCAACGCCCCTTTCAACATGTCTAACTGCTCGGCCGATTCCTGGAGTAATAGCGTCACCCACTTCTTGGTTAACACTCCGATGTGGCGATCCGTAGCATCCAGTGACGTCATGGACATGATTCATGAAGCTTTTCGCACGACACCATGATTAGATAGGCAATGGAGCCTATCCCACTTCTGATGACGGAGCAGGGTCCTCCGTAGCGTTCTTCACAAGGGTGACGTCACCATAGCTGACGTCACAAATGTTGTCGTCATGATGATCACTCATTTATGGGTCATTAAATGAAAACTTCTTGACTTGTTACAAACTTGGTTTATTCAACGGGCAGTATAACCACGTCTAGAGAGGTCCGCACTGTCCGGCGGCTCGAGCTTGAATGCCTTGAGCACTTTTTTTTTTTTTTTTTTTTTTCGGATTGGCATCTCGCAGGTCAACCTAGGAGGTTGTCGGCTGCTTAACCGGACTTTCCTGTGGTGCCTTAAAAATTATTATTTTTAGGGCCTCCAGCCAGGGCATAAACACTAGCAACTATCAACAATGTCGAAAGAAGACTATCTCGAATATATAGAACTGATAACTAAGCAACACGACACGGTTGGCGCAGTGGCCGAGCGATCGACTGCTGCACAGCGTGTTGCGGGTTTGATTCCCGCCCAGGGTAAATATTTGTGTGATGAGCACTTGTGTTTGCCTTGTGTCTGTATTTAAAATGTATTTGTGTATGTACATCAGTTGTCTGACACCCATAGTACAGGGTCTCCCTAGTTTGGGGTCAGATGGCCGTGTGTGAAATGTCCCCACATATTATTATTATTATTATTAACAAAGCAGCTACGAGAAAATCAAAGCACTGCAATTACAGGAAGAATTCCGTGAGTAGAAAACCTATAGATTATCTTAATAAGCGCATCAAATGTTTACAATTTCTATGGGATGATTTTTTTATGAACCACGAGATCTTGAAAAAGTATGAGGTTGCTCAGAGAGATCATGTCTACTTTAAGCAGGACATTTACGGAATAACAAGAAGCATGTTCAACGAAACAATGCAATCGATGAACCAACTACGTCTTAAAACGATAAACGAACCTGTATTGTCTGGCTCTTCACTTCATACATCTAGACACACTTCTCAATCAGTCATCAATCGATGAACCAAACTCAACTAACTTAAAAAAGCTGTACGATACAACGAAAGAGTGTTTAAACGGCCTAGAGAACATCAACGTTAATATTCCTGTATGGGGTCCACTGATCGTGCACTTACTTTCGTCGAAACTGGATGACGTCACTTACTTGAAGTTCTTGGAATTGCAGTTCATGACGCTGGAAACATCAGTTCTTTGAGGTTCTTGGAGGTTCTCGTAGTGTTCCCGGAGGTTCTCGTAGAGTTCTCGGAGGTTCTCGTAGAGTTCTCGGAGGTTGTCGTAGAGTTCACGACGGTTTTTGTTGTGATACAGTGGGTTGTCGTACAGTTCTCGCAGAGTTCTCGTAGAGTTCTCGGAGGTTCTCGTTGAGTTCTCGGAGGTTCTCGTCGAGGTCTCGGAGGTTCTCGTCGAGGTCTCGGAGGTTCTCGTAGAGTTCTCGAAGGTTCTCGATGTGATATCTGCAAGAAAAGAAAAACTTTCTTTGAGTAGTATATCTGTAAGTTTCAACACATCAATGCTTACAACGTTAGTAAGTTCTCGGAGGTTCTCGTAGAGTTCTCGGAGGTTCTCGTAGAGTTCTCGAAGGTTCTCGTAGTGTTCTCGGATGGTCTCGTAGAGTCCTCGGAGGTTCTCGTAAGATTCTCGAAGGTTCTCGTTGTGATATCTGCAAGAATAGAAAAACTTTCTTTGAGAAGTACATCTGTAAGTTTCAGCATACAAGGTTAGTAGGTTCTCGGAGGTACTCGTAGAGTTCTCGGAGGTTCTCGTAGATGAGTCATAGTTAAGTTAGTCACATCAAAGTCAAGTCAAAGTCAGTGTTAATTCTCGGAGGTTCTCGTAGAGTTCTCGGAGGTTCTCGTAGATAAGTCAAAATCAATGTAAAGTAAGGTCACATTTAAGTGTCAGTTCTCGAAGGTTCTCGAAGGTTTGCGTAGATAAGTTAGCGTTAAAGGTTATTTGGAATTATTGAATTGAGTTACTTATCTTTTGGGTCATCTTCACCCTATAGGTTGTGGTTTGGCTGTATTTGAAGCCGTTCTCAGTATGTGATTGGTTTCTCGCCGATACGGTCAACTGATCACCAGATTGTGGGGCACAACGCTGCTGGTCATGGGTAACCTTGCGGGGTCATCCTCAAAGCATTCTCGAGGGTTGCAACGCCCCTTTCAACATGTCTAACTGCTCGGCCGATTCCTGGAGTAATAGCGTCACCCACTTCTTGGTTAACACTCCGATGTGGCGATCCGTAGCATCCAGTGACGTCATGGACATGATTCATGAAGCTTTTCGCACGACACCATGATTAGATAGGCAATGGAGCCTATCCCACTTCTGATGACGGAGCAGGGTCCTCCGTAGCGTTCTTCACAAGGGTGACGTCACCATAGCTGACGTCACAAATGTTGTCGTCATGATGATCACTCATTTATAGGTCATTAAATGAAAACTTCTTGACTTGTTACAAACTTGGTTTATTCAACGGGCAGTATAACCACGTCTAGAGAGGTCCGCACTGTCCGGCGGCTCGAGCTTGAATGCCTTGAGCACTTTTTTTTTTTTTTTTTTTTCGGATTGGCATCTCGCAGGTCAACCTAGGAGGTTGTCGGCTGCTTAACCGGACTTTCCTGTGGTGCCTTAAAAATTATTATTTTTAGGGCCTCCAGCCAGGGCATAAAAGCTTACAAACTAAGCGACTACACGCTAAGGGCACCCCCTGTGGGGTACGAGCCTCGGCTTAGGGCGTCGCTGGGAGAGGACAGCAAAGGGACAGGCTGGATCGGATTTCATGCCTTGAGCACTGGCGTGCGGCCGTATTTATAAGGCTTGTGCACGTGTACTCAAGTTTTAGGTTAAGTATTGAAATATTTGAATTACAATAAGAAAAATAGTTACATGTTGTTTAACGTTAATTTTACATCGTAATTAACTCAAAGTAATCAGTTGGTAATTAATTAACTAATTAAATCATTAAACTCAACTATTCTGATCCTTATAACAGATGCACTTTTGTAGTTGCGCCGATATATATAATAATAATAATAATAATAATATGTGGGAACATTTTCACACACGGCCATCTGACCCCAAACTAGGGAGACCCTGTACTATGGGTGTCAGACAGCTGATATACATACACAAATACATATTTTTTTGTAAATACATACATATTATATAGATAAACAACACCCAGACACAAGGCAAACACATGCACAATGCTCATCACACAAATGTTTACCCTGGGCGGGAATCGAACCCGCAACACGCTGCGCAGCAGTCGATCGCTCAGCCACTGCGCCAACCGTGTCGTCAAAACCGTATTGTATAATCTTAAGGTATTAATAACCTAACCTTTGTAGAGAGAAATAATTTTTATTTATTATTATTATTTATTGTCTAAAATTCTTTACCTCTAACCAGGTCCTCGATCTCCTGTGCTGTAAGGCTGTGTCCAGGTTTTGGAACAACACACGCCACTACTAGATCCCCGCACTCCTTATCAGGTATACCTGTCACCGCCACGTGGAATACTCCAGGGTGCCTCATTATGACCGTCTCGATTTCTACTGGAGACACCTGCAATGATAATGTTGGGTCAAAGTAGAAACTGGTTTATATCAAACATTGCTATCTGTTACCATCTGGATTTATTAGACGCTAATAACTCTGTATACAGCTTCAAAATTACCCTCCCGTCCAAGAGAGGCAGATCTCGATCGACAATGTTACGAATACCCTATAGTCGTAACACCATCTAACCTACTCACCTGGTGATTTCTGTACTTCAACAATAACTTATTTCGTCCAACAAAGAACAGGTTCCAAGAGTGGTCCCTGTAGAAAATGTCACCAGATTTGAGCCAGCCGTCTTCTGTTAGTGCCTCCTTTGTCATTTCGGGGTTGTTGTAGTATCCCTAGAAAAAATAAAAGCCTACAATCTAGACTGGTAGGTATGCCTGCTTCGGGTTGCAGACTTTAGTTTATTATTAGGCAAAGATTGGAATCAACTTTTGGATTGAGATATATTATTTATTTCACGTGTAGATAACTAGATTGATTTGGCAACTGGTACACTTCAACACATATTTTTAGACGCTTACTTTGAACACTGATGGGCCTCTGAACCACAATTCTCCTGGAACGTTAGGTTCATTAATGTCTTCATTGGTGGTGACATCCATTAACTGAAACATGTAAATTATTTGTTTTTGAGAGGCACGATGTTCCTGCTTACATACATAAATTAGCTAACCTACTTAAGTTGTAGTAACATCCTGAAAATCGCTTGGAACTTGGTTTAAACATTACTTATTTCGAGCTTTTCTGTATTATCTCAGTGTATCAAATTGCGGTGTCACCTGAATTTCTGGCATTTTAGGCTTTGATATACCAGAAAATCCAGGATCGTTTATCGTTTCAAGACGTAGTTGTTCCTTCGAGCAACGAGTACGTCGGATCAGCTTTTGAATCGTCGTGCCTCCTCATTGGCCGAGTGCTTACCGTGGCATATTCCAATCACGTTAGCAAATCGGTGCTGTTGGCTTTCCAGAAGCGAGTCTAACCAGCAGCATTCAGACGGTGCACATTACGTGACGGGAGAGCTAGACTCATGGTAAGTGCCAGCCAGTGCGAACCAGCAGAGATAACGTCTACTACTAAAAACAAGCAACAATGAGCGGGAATAACGTCCACTGCGATTGCGACCAACACTTAGCTATCAACTTAGCAGACATAACGTGTACTATTACGTGGACTCCGAGTCCTGCGTGAATCAACACCTACGCCCCAAACACTAGCAACTATCAACAATGTCGAAAGAAGACTATCTCGAATATATAGAACTGATAACTAAGCAACACGACACGGTTGGCGCAGTGGCCGAGCGATCGACTGCTGCGCAGCGTGTTGCGGGTTTGATTCCCGCCCAGGGTAAATATTTGTGTGATGAGCACTTGTGTTTGCCTTGTGTCTGTATTTAAAATGTATTTGTGTATGTACATCAGTTGTCTGACACCCATAGTACAGGGTCTCTCTAGTTTGGGGTCAGATGGCCGTGTGTGAAATGTCCCCACATATTATTATTATTATTATTAACAAAGCAGCTACGAGAAAATCAAAGCACTGCAATTACAGGAAGAATTCCGTGAGTAGAAAACCTATAGATTATCTTAATAAGCGCATCAAATGTTTACAATTTCTATGGGATGATTTTTTTATGAACCACGAGATCTTGAAAAAGTATGAGGTTGCTCAGAGAGATCATGTCTACTTTAAGCAGGACATTTACGGAATAACAAGAAGCATGTTCAACGAAACAATGCAATCGATGAACCAACTACGTCTTAAAACGATAAACGAACCTGTATTGTCTGGCTCTTCACTTCATACATCTAGACACACTTCTCAATCAGTCATCAATCGATGAACCAAACTCAACTAACTTAAAAAAGCTGTACGATACAACGAAAGAGTGTTTAAACGGCCTAGAGAACATCAACGTTAATATTCCTGTATGGGGTCCACTGATCGTGCACTTACTTTCGTCGAAACTGGATGACGTCACTTACTTGAAGTTCTTGGAATTGCAGTTCATGACGCTGGAAACATCACGAACCAGAAAACCAAATTATAGCGTGAGACAAAATAATGTAACCAATAACCAAAATAAGAATCATAACTACAACACGTCAACGAACGTTAAACACTCAGAAATGTGGTCAAAATCGTACCATGCGTCACTGCCAAAATGTCCACTCTGCAAAAACGATCATGTGCTAAGGCAGTGCTCTACATTTTTAAACATGGATGTCGCAACGCGAAATCAAACAACAATAAAATTGAACATATGCAGAAATTGTCTGTTCAGTCACGGCGAAAATAAATGCAATTCAACCAAAAGATGCTTGATGTAACTTTAAACACCATTCTCTTCTTCATGATGATAATCTGAAAGGACAATCTTCAAAGCCAGCCACATCAACGGCGGCTCAGCGAACATCTTATCACATTAACGGTGAACAAGAGATACTCTTAACGACCCTTTAACTCAAGGTCAAGAACAAAGAAGAAAACTACGTCATCCTTCGGGCGCTCTTGGATCAAGGCTCGCAAGTAACCTTGTTTACTGAAAATGCTGCTCAACGATTGAACTCACGCCGAAACAAAATGAATGCTGCTGTCACTGGCGTGTACTACACTATAAAGGGTATGAGTAAAGGAATTATTAAATTAGAATGCAAATCTATTCACTCTGATTAGACATTACAAACCGAAGCGTTAGTAATGTGTAAGCTTATCAACAATCTGCCGAACTACACTATCGATACAAACAACTGGACACACCTGCATAATATCAAGTTGGCTGATCCAGATGTTAACATATCAGGGCCCATCAATTTACTCTTTACAGCAGATATATTTACTTTGACGTGATCTTAGAAGGAGTAATAAAGCACAACAAAAACTCGCCAGTAGCCCTACAAACCAAGTTGGGCTGGATACTGTGCGGGGCTACAAAGCAGTTACTCTAACAGAGCTAGATTATATAACAACCTTTTGGGAGACAGAAGATATCCCGTCAGAACCGGAAAAAACAACGAAAGACGACTTCTGCGAAAAATAATTACACGGAAACAACTGAGCGTTCAACCAAACGGGCGATATGTGGTGAAGATGCCAATGAATGTCAATTTTGAACAAAACCTAGGCAAATCAAAGCCTCAATCCATAGCACAATTTCTTCATTTAGAAAAGAAAATGGCAAAACAAGAACACTTCTCTCAATTATAGAAACAATCCATCCGAGACTAAATCGAATTAAGTCACATGAAACCATCGACAGAATCCAAGAAACAAACACAAATTTACCTACCATACCACGACGTAGTAAGTGAGTGCTCAACTACAACGAAAGTACGAGCTGCTTTTAATGCATCAAGGAAGACAGACTCCGGCTACAGCCTAAACGAATTGATGGAAAAAGGGCCTAATCTTCAAAAGGACATTTCCCTGATCATTAAATGGCGGAGTTATAAGTATGTTCTAACGGCCGTCATCGACAAAATTTACCGTCAAATTCTTATTCATCAAGATCAACAATGTCTGCAAAAAATAATCTGGAGAGAGTCCATAAGAGAACCACTGAGAGAGATGCAACTGTACCATTACCTACGGGACCAAAGTCGCACCATTCATTGCGACGCGCACTCTCCAACAACTGGCTAAAGATGAAGGTGACACGTTCCCCTGAGCCCAAAAGGCGCTACAAAACGAATATTATATGGATGACGCAATCACGGGTCACCATACCATGAGCTTGACGAACTACTAAAGAAAGGTGGTTTTGTTTTACGGAAATGGTCCACGAATGGACCATCTATTCTCAAAGAACTACATGGGGAAGAGAAAAGTCACAATAACGATTTTAACTTCAAGCAGAAAGAGTTCAGCAAGACACTCGAACTCACAAGGAATAACGCAAACGACACATTTCATTTTATTAGCGAAGCGCAATACAACAACTAAAATGTATCATATACTAAACGCAGGCTATTGTCAGAAATAAGCAAAATCTACGATTCGCTTGGTTGGTTGGTTCCAAAAACCCATACAAGCAAAACTGGTTTTTCAAAAATTATGGAGTGATCAATGTCAAAACATTGGCTGAGACAAAAAGGTACCGGAAACCATAGAAAGAGAATTATATCTGATCTACCAAACATGAACAACATCAGATTACCAAGATGGATAAAAAACGAAAACAAGCACTGTGACGGGAGCGAAATAACCTACGCATGCGTTATCTACAGCCGAACTTCGTCACCCATCGGCGCTTACGAAACGACTCTACTCGCAGCAAAAACTAAGGTGGCACCATTAAAAAAGAAAACTACGATACCGAGGTTGGAATTATGCACCGCAGTTCTGCTAGCGAATCTACTAGAAAAGATAACTAAGATCCTTTCAGATTACGATCTAAGGATGCACTACTGGACCGACTCTAAAGTAGTCTTAGCATGGCTCCAAGGAAGTCAAAACAAATACGAAAAGTATGTAACAAACAGAACCAGACAAATAACAAACATCGTGTCTGCGATAAACTAGGGTTACGTAAAGACTAACGAAAACCCTGAGGCAACAGGAGGACTTCCGCCATCAAAACTGGTAATTTTTTTCCAGTTTTGGGAGGGTCTTAAATGGCTTAAGGAACAAAAAACACAAGACGATATCCCACAAGAAACTTATACTACAAACGAGAGTTTTCGATCAAACTGTTACACATTTTATAATACAGAACCCACCCCGTTGAAAAATGAATTAATCGATTCATTACTTGAGCGGCATAGCGAAATAGATCGTATTACAAGAATACTCGCCTGGGTAATACGTTTGGCTGATGCACTAAGAAACGATCGGATATCAATTGAGTGCAATGAACTGAACTTGATTGAAATAAACAACGCTTTGGGCCTAATTGTATGTATTTACAAAAAAAAAAAAAGTATTTGTGTATGTACAGGGTCTCCCTAGTTTGGGGTCAGATGGCCGTGTGTGGAAAATGTCCCCACATATTATATTATTATTATTTTATTTTATTATAATTATCAAGTCAGTACAAGGAAATTATTTTTGAAATTAAATAAAAGTTATCAATATCAATGGAAAACTTCCTAACAAGAGCACTATTTTGAAACTCAACCCACGCTTGGACTAGAATGGATTTCTACGCGTTGGCAGACGTCTAAACCATTTAAACTTGCCAGTAGAAAGTAAACACCCCATTCTCGTACCAGGAGAGGGAAGATTCACTCAACTTTGAAAAAGCACATCAACGGACAACACACGGCGGAGCAAGATTAACGCTAGCTTACACTAGGCACAAATTCTGGATCATCAGTGGCAATCGGACCGTTAAGAAGACACTGCGGCAATGCATCCGATGCCGTCAGTATAATAAAAAAATAATAAAAATAAAAATAAAAATCATTTATTGTCTCATTCAAATTTTACAAACTTAGATGAAGCCCTGAACCCCACACTAGGATTCCCTGTGTTGTGGAGTCCAGTCTCTTTCAATCCATAACCAGAAGGTGAGTACAGTAACAAAGACAACAAAGTTTATTAAAACTAAATTTAGGTTTAACAAAGTACATAATAATTATGTAGTAGGCAGTTTGTGTAGAGTGTGATGTAGTGAATGTGGTGTGTGAGGTGGAGTGTGGTGTGTGTAGTGAGTGTGATGTGGTAGGTGCAGGTGTATGAGTGCATGTGAGGAGGGTACGAGTGGATGCAAGTTTGGTGTGTGATAATTACTCGTGTACCTATGCGTTTATTGTTATTTTTGTGTATTATTTATGACAATTTTTTTAAGACGTCCTCTGTTTTTTCGTAATCCAGATTAAATAGCCACTGGAAGATTACTTTGGAGCAAGCTTTTTTACTGAGTTTTAGAATTTTATGGGTTTTGTTTAATTTGCTATATAAATAGGGTCCCATGAAAGCAAACGATCTCCTTCCAAATTGTTTATTAAAATGGGGCTTATCCCAACTCATCGATCGACTGGAGCGTTGTTGGGGCCTGCAGCTGTTTAGTGAGGTTTTGTGAAATCGCAGTGTAGTTGAGAGAATGTATAGCTGCCTAACTCTCAGTACTTTAGCATCAGCGTAAAGTAGATTAGTGCAGTGCCTATACGGTCTCCTGTATGCTACTTTCAGCAGAGCCCGCTGCGCACGTTCTATTTTCATCATGTGAGTTTTAGCTGCAGCTCCCCATGAGACGATACAGTAACTAAGGATTGATTGGCAAAGTGAGAAATACACCATTTTTACGATCGCTTCGTCGGCAACCTTAGCCAAGCGCTTAAATATATGAAGCAACATTCAGACTCTATTACTTAGTGTGTTTATATGGGTTGTCCATGCAATTTTGCAGTCAAGATAGATACCTAAGTATTTCATGGAGTTTGTGTTTGCTATATGAGGACAGGAGCAGTTGTCGGAGTTTTGGCAAGAGTGCAGACGAAAGGTAGGTAATTGTTTTACGAGGTGCTGTTCGTTTGGAAATAAAAAAGTTAACTGCTTTCGTTTTGTCTACATTGAGGGTCAGTAGGTTATGTTGTAGCCAGTTTGCTGTAACTTTTAAGCCGTATTCAACTGCTGATTGGACTACATCCCAAGATTTTCCGTAAAAGATTATAGCAGTATCGTCTGCGTACGTGAATAGTTTGGCTTGAGGGAGATTCATCGAACAAAGACCGTCAATATACAAAATGAATAGCGTAGGGCCCAGCACGCTACCTTGCGGAACACCGAAATGTACGGTGGTAGGGTCACTGCAATAGTTACCCATGACCACTCTCTGCGTTCTGGTGGAAAGGTAGGAGCTGAACCAGTCCAAAGCACTGCCACGGATACCAAGTAGAGACATTTTTTGGATAAGTATTTTTCTCGAAACCGTATCAAACGCTTTTGCAAGGTCCAGGAAGATGCCAGTGCACGCCATACCTTGATCTAGATTGTGAGTAATAAAATCTACTAGATTTGTGACTGCATCTTCCGTGGACCTGCCAGCTCTAAAACCAAATTGTTGATCAGAAAGTAGTCTGTTTTTCTCTAGGTAGTTTAATAGTCTCTTGTTAACTACCTTTTCGAGAATTTTCGAAAGAGCAGACAACAGAGAGATTGGTCGGTAATTGGCAGGAATTTAAGGGTCACCACTTTTATAAATCGGACAGACATTTGCTATTTTTAAACAGTCCGGAACCATGCTTTTCGATAAGCTTAAGTTGCAGAGGTAGGTAATGGGTTTGACCAGAAGATGGATGCAATGTTTGAGTATTTTGTTGTTAATACCATCTGAACCAGGGGCTGATGTCATTTTGGAATTAAAAAAAAAAATATTTTGGCAATTTCATGTTCATCTGTGGGGAACAAGAATAAGCTGTTAGGATTGTTGTTAGTAGGGCAGTGGTATCCAATGTTGTTAGCTAGGTCGGTTTCGGTTAACTTTAGCTCCTTTAGAGTGTTAGCTGCGAGTTTTTCGCCGACTGTTGTAAAGTATCCGTTGACTTTGTTCAGAGTACTGACGGGGTTATCGTTGTTTGCCAAAAGCTCAGTGTTACTAGATTTTTTGTTTTTGATGTTGCATATTTTCTTAACTTCAGTCCATAATTTTTTACAGTTACCCTCGGTATCTTTGAGCTGTTTCCGTTCATAGTCTAATTTTAAATTAGTTAAAATATTGTTGCAATAGTTTCGGTACTTTTTATACTCTAATTGTATGACTGGGTTTTCACGATTTTCCTTTTTCTTAGCTTTGATGTGCAGCAAGTCCCTACGCCTAATACATTTTAAGAGGTTTTTGGTAATCCATGGCTTGATTAAAATATCTGAGTTGTGGCAGATACGCTTTGTAGTATGGTTATTAATTTTGGTAGTTAAGGTCTCAACAAATCCCTCAAATGCGGACGTGACAATGGTTAACCCATACAGCCAGTCCCAAGACTCATTTTCTATGTCCTCCGTCAAGTTTTGGTAGTTTATTTTAGTTTGAATTTTGTTAATAGGAGTCCTGGGTAACTCTCTCTGTACGCTGAATAGGACTGTTTCATGATCTGTAATACCTGTTTCACAGACAATAACTGTGGCGGGTTTTTGTGTTTTGAGCAGAACGTGGTCAAGACAGCTATCGCCACGAGTTGGGAAAGTGTGACCTGGGTAGTATCCGTGATGGCTGATTATATCCAGGTAGTCAGTGGAGCGGCTGTCACAGAAGCCCGGCTTAATATCTAGGTTGATATCACCCACGATAGCGCATGTATGACTCTTGCAGGAATTCATTGTGTTAACTAAAGATTCGCAGAAGTTGCTTATATTAGAGAAAGATGGAGATCTGTATAATGCAATGATTGATAGTGCATTACCAATATTTATAGTTACGCAGTTTGAATCCTTGGAAGGGGGTTCAGACACAATGGCTTGAAGAGATGATTTAGTAAAAACCACTATTCCATCGTTTTGATTAAGGTATTGTTTTGAGTAGAAACATGTGTAACCATTGATATCTTGGCAGACAGATGTAGTATCGAGCCAGCACTCTGTAAGTATAATGATATCAGGAGAGAAATTGAGTCTACTTAGTAGTACCAAAAAATTGTCAAAATTCTTTCCAATACTTCGTATATTTTGGATCACAACCGAGTACTGTTGCTCGATTATACCGAGGTGTTGTCGGCACTTATCTATTGAATCTATTCTGAGGCTTAAGGCAAGGGATGTAGTATCGATTTCATCGATAATTTCATTTGTTATATTAGCCATTATAATTTTTAAATGGAAAATGATGTGTCAGTAACTTAGTCATGATTTTGTTTTTGTCTGTCATACCGGTACAGTTGTCTCTCAGCATAATCAAATGTGAGTAAAAGTGTTTTTGTAAGCGTGTAGGATAGTTGTACAGTGTATGGACGTTTAGGAGGATGTTTGCGTGGAAAAAATATGGAAGTAGTGTATGCGTAAGTGTTTTGTGGAGTAGTGAAATTCGGATAGGTACAGTACAATGTTTTGTGTGTTGTCGTGAGAGTGGGTGTGTGTTTTTGAATTCGGTTTTAACAATGAGATTATTTGTTATGAGAAATGTGTGATAGCACTGATAACAGTATAGGTTGAGTATGAGTAGGTTGGTTACGTGAGGAATATAACAGTGTGTAACAATACAACTGGCAAGTAAATACATGCAAAGATAAATATTTATAACATTAGCAAAAATTACAAGAAATAGTCAGATTGCGTCCTTGGTATTTTCTTCATAGGATTTATCCATCTGTTTTAATTTGAGGAAGCTACTTTCGTTTTTAATGAGAATCGACGTGGCGCCTTGCCTCTTGCGGAGAAAAACTCTTCCGTTAGCAACCCAGCAGTATTGATATGATTCGGTTTTTGCCAGGTCGCGAGCAAGAAAAAGAAGCCGTTTCGTTTTCGCGGTGAGATTCTCGGAGATGTATACTGTAGTTGCAGGTCCCAAGAGACCCAAATGATTAGTGTTCAGTTCGTTGTTCCTATTTTCATTATTATATTTTTTTGCGGCTTTTAGAAAGTTGTCCTTGACTAGAGTGTTTGTAAATTCGGCTACGACCGTGCTCGTCTGGAGGTTTTCTTTAGAAGGTAGTCTGTAGACGTCTTTAATATGTGTTTCCGACAGGGCTGTCTTAATTGCGCCTGAGGCAGTAGAAATCAGTTGGTACAATTCCTGTTTTGATTCGCCATGTTTTTTCGGGACAACCCTTATTTCGATACAGGTTTTTCTGGAGTTACGTTCCATTGTTTCAATTTTGTCCTCGAGAATTAAGATTTGAGCATTATAATTGTTGCGTTCCCCTTCTAGTTTACCAATTTTGCTCTCGATGTCTTTCATTTGACTTGACATAAAATCCACATTTTTAATTATCTCTCTATTAACATTTTGGATATCACTGTTTTGGAGTTTGATGTCCATTATATTTTTTTCCATGGAGGTTATGGGGAGGTACTGCTCTTTGATTTCGCGTATACTGGACTCTATAGCTTCAAATTTGCTATTTTGTTGTGCGATCAATGACTTAATAAGTTCCTTTATGTCACCCGTGGCGTTCTCTAGCGGCGATTCCGGAGATTCACCTCCGACATCGTTAATTAAGCGCGCACGTTTATATTTTCTCATCGTGACGTTGAGCGGAGTATTCGATGTGTCGTATTCACGTGTAGATAGGTCTGGGTCAGATGCGAAGAGGTTTGGTGGCGTACGGGTAGAACTCATATTGTTGCAGCAATAAATACGTGTCCGGCTTAGCAAACAAACAATAGTTGAAGTTACGGCCACAAAATAGAATAGTGTTTGTGTACCTCGTAGCTGCGCCAGCGCGTAATTGTTGACCAGTTGAATATGTAGATGTTTGAGTAAGTACTAATAACCAGTTATCTATTTATCTGGTGTAGTAAGTAAGTAATGACGGGCTGTTCAAAGCCCGAGCGTGGTTAGTTATACAGAGATGAGTTGTCACCTGTTTCTTTCAACGCCCGGGTGTGAGGGGCGCACCGCGGAGACCCGTGGACTAAGTGAAGTACTCGGTGGCGGCGGCGTGACTGCGCTAATAAGGTCGATTTTCGTTCGACAATTACACTTTTAACTTGTTATTATTGTTAAGGAGGTTAAGGTATGAACTCTAATTATTTTAGTGTAAATTAACTGACACACGTCTTCTCGCAAGCAAGTCTCGGACGAAAGAGGAGTATGCAACAACACAAATTGGACAGTTGATGGGCAACCTTCCTGAAGAAAGAATCACACCATCAAAGCCGTTTTCACATACTGGCGTTGACTTCACAAGTCACGTGACGCGGATATAAAGATAAACAAAGGCCGCGGGATAAAAACTTGCAAAGGCTATATAGGGTGACTGGTAATTAGTGTACGATACTTAAACACGTCATTGTGTTCATGATAACAAACAACTTTCCCGAAGAAAATTTTTATTTTGTGTGTTTAGGTCAAATGCTTGTGCGCGCGTGAATTTCATACGGCTGTTGTGTTATTGTGATAAAAGTGAACCAGTACAAAAAACATTTTTTCTTCGGGAAAGTTGTTTGTTATCATGAACACAATCACGTGTTTAAGTATCGTACACTAATTACCAGTCACCCTATGTAGCCATATTCATATGTACGAGTATGTGCACAAAAGCAGTACATATTGAACTTGTTTCTGACCTATCAACGCAAACTTTCCTTGCAGTATTAAAAAGGATGTGTGCCAGAAGAGACACCCCAAACAAACAAACATACATACAAACAAACAAACAAAAAAACAACAAACAAACAATCATATGTATTACGATAACGGAACCAACATCGTAGGAGCGGCAAAAGTATTAAATGAGGAGTTACAACTATATAGAACAAGCTATCTTTAGAGTTCTTCAAAGAGATCAATAACCTTCAATTCGAGTGGCATTACAACGCTCCATCCTGGCCATCAGCAAAAGATGTTGGAGTTATCTAACCCTTGACGATACTCCGGCAGTTGTTGATGTAGGTAATAAATGAATTGTCCCAAACCACTAATACGTTTCAGAGTTTATTGATTGTAAACACAGGTTTAATATTATGCTAAGCTATCTGAGTTGCACATCTGCACTATAGACACTAGCGCGTGATGGAAGTTTAATTACGACTAAATAAAATAACTAAGTTGTTACGTATAACGTATTTTGCTGTATGAGCATTAATGGCTCGTACAATCATGGTCTTTTAATGACAGCTCCTGAAACTATTTCATGATTTTAACTTACTCTTGTTTCCACGCAGCCAACCGGTCTACCGCAGGATCCTGGTAGCGGTGAATATTCATGTTGAACAACGATGCCACTCAATTCAGACATACCATAGAAACTATATACCTCTTCTGTTTTCGTAATTTGCTGCAGAACAGAATAAAAAAATGAATAGGTACCTGTGTTTAATTGTTTCGTCATTCTCCTTGATCTTATTGGCCACAACCTTCGAAGGTACTTCTGTTATATTTTTTCAAATCACGAAAACGTAACTTCTGTCTTCTTAACATTGCCCCTCACATTGTTGCACTGATATGTTTAGTTTACAAAGGACCTTTGACTAAAAAAATGAATCTGTGTATCCTGTATGTCAATTATTAATATTAATATAGATTTACCTTTACTTTATCGACGAGCTCTTGCGATACAGCGCTCCCTCCTATGATCACGTATTCAAAACAGGTAAAGTCACAAGTAGCTTTGGTTAACATGGTCGTCATTAGTGTGGGGCTAATAACGGTGTAGGTAGGCTGTGGAAGAAAGAAGAATCAACACATTTATCTTGAGGTGTGTATCCTATAATAATAAGAATAGAATAGAATAAACGTTTAATTAGTGGTCCTAATGTTACACAGATTCCTCTAAACCGGTCTCTACTTGACAAACTTGTGACGAAAATGTTTAAATAGGGGGGACGACTAAAGCATTGTCATACTGATATTTGTATGCCAGGTAATGATTTTGCCAACATCATCAGTTTTTTTGTTCTTTTAAATATTCTAAAGATCGAGTTCTTCGATTAGCTATGATGTGTCTGCACAGGCTGCTGATAGGGTTTTCGCGGTACTGTAGAGCATTCATGTCTTGCAAATGCAGGGACAGATGGCTTACATGCGATCATGCATAATCGAAGTGCTTCTATCGCTCCAACAGCATCATAAAAAATATTGCGGAAAGGTGGGACAGTCTCATTCTGTGGCATTAGGCACGCCTACATGCCGCTGGGGCAAAGTTTTTAAATGACATTTCTATGACTTTAAGTATTACCTAAATCGACGTAAGTCTGAAATACATGATTGTAGAAAAGTAGGGGTTTTTCTACCTTGTATTCTTCAAATTTAACGTATGGTATTTGGACGACGGAACTCTAGGAGGTGATATAGACACTGTTTTGAAAGATTTTCAACTCCTGAAACAGCAATTTGAATCTATTGGCCTAGACCTGAATCCCTCCAAATGTGAAATTTTTCTTTGTGACAATACCGACAGACAAACGACTTTAGATAAATTTAATGCAGTAGCTCCACAGATCAAAATTTTAGAAAAAAACTCACTGCACCTCCTGGGTTCCCCAATTTTGGAAGATAGTTTTGCACCTTTCGTTGACGAAAAAATCAGACGTTTTGACGATATTTCGGATAGACTCTCCAAAATTAATTTACATTCGGCATTTACCCTCATCAGATATTGTTGTTTTGGTCCAAATTTTATGTATTACCTTCGCTCTTCGCCTTTATGGCAGCAGCCACACCTTTTGGACAAAATTGATCTACTTATTAAAGATACACTAACTAAAATTCTTAATGTGGCCCTGGATGACCGAGCGTGGCTCCAAGCCACACTGCCTATTCGTTTTGGTGGTCTCGGGATCCGCAAAATTTCCAGTGTTAGTTTGCCGGCGTTCCTGTCCTCCGTCCACAGCGCCGAAAAGTTAACCACAAAAATCTTATCCTCGTCACTGGTTGACTTTGAAGTGCCGTGCTTGACTGATGCGGTGAACGCCTGGAAAGTGGCTTGCCCAAGTACGGTTCGGCCCGTGAACCCATCTTCCCAGAGACAGTGGGATGAGCCGCTCTGCAGGTTGGTACGGAATAAACTTATTAATACATCCACCAATCCTGCTGAGCGTGCCCGCTTGCTGGCTGTGGGTGAGTGGGAGTCGGGCCTCTGGCTTCAGGCACTGCCGTCACCTAACATAGGTACTATGCTTAGTGACTCTACATTCCGGCTCGCTACATGCCTACGTCTGGGCGCTCCTTGCGGGGCCCCACATCGCTGTCAATGTGGTGAAGTTGTCGACTGCCTCGGTCACCATGGCCTTTCCTGCTGTAAAAGCGCAGGCCGGATAGCTCGGCACGCCAGCATTAATGACATCATCCGTCGTGCTCTTGCCTCCGCCGGCGTGCCAGCTGTGTTAGAACCTAATGGCTTGGCACGTGACGATGGTAAGAGACCAGATGGAATGACCATAATGCCGTGGAAGTTGGGTAGACCTTTGGTGTGGGATGCAACTTGTGTCGACACCCTCGCGCCATCCCATCTTCCTAGCACGTCGTGTTGTGCTGGGGCGGCTGCTGCAGGTGCCGAAAACCTCAAACGGCGTAAATATAATAACCTTCTTGGAAGTTATATGTTTGAGCCGTTTGGGGTTGAAACACTAGGGCCATGGGGTCCGAGTGCTCACCTTGTTTTTCGGGATATTTCTAAGCGGCTGGTCGACTCTTCACGTGACCAGAGGGCTGGCCTTTTCTTGGGCCAAAGAATTAGCATTGCTATTCAACGTGGTAACGCTGCTAGCCTTCTGGGCACTTGTCCCATTGCGAGCGATGCGGACGAATTTTTTGATGCCCTGTGAGCCCGCCATTGTACATAATATAAATATATTTTTTAATTTATTTTTAAGCTTTGTACATATTCAATTCTTTTAAATATTTTAAATTATAATATGTAATATAAGCCTTTTATTACCTTAATAAAGTACTGACATAAAAATAAGATTTCCCTTGTATTTATTAACAAGTTCACCAAAATGTTCTGGAGTGACCGGTGCTGACGTCTGCAGCCGCGTATACTTCAGGATCGGAGCGAAGAGGTAGTGGAAGGCAGCTGACACCCACTGAGCTGGCGAGGACACTAATACCAACCTTGTTGGTGTCGGAAAGTTTAAGAAGCTTGACCTGTAAACCACTTCTTCAATCACTTTTTTTGGTATTGAAAATCGTTGTCATGTGTAAGTACTTAATTCAAAGACAATCAAATATTTCAATAAATGATGCCCACTATAATATAATTTTATTGGAATACATAACGAATAGGATTAGAGGAAAAGATTATATGTACTTTATACAGAAGCGAAGTCATATTATACGCCCGAAAATCGCAGATACGATTAAAACTTCATACACAAAGGTATGTACATACACATTACATTTTTAACTTTATCTAAAGAATAAAGCGCAGTGCATTGGAAGATGTCAGTGAGCTACCCACCACATATAGGGCATCACGGTAGTTAAGCTTTTGTGTGTGAGCATGGCTGTTTTTGGCACTCCTGTGGTTCCACTGGTTGATGTCAGGTAAGCTACAGTGTCCTCTGGATCGAAATCTGTTGGTCTGGAACGGTAAAGTGTGAAGTTTATATCTACCCTAGCTGTTAAAATTCTCAGATAAAGTATTGTAGAAGTTACTTACTGAAAACTTTTGACGGCCTCATTGTCTGTATCGTCTAATAGTTGTGCCAGTGTAGTGTAGTTACTATCCCTATCAAAGGTGATAACTTTGGCGTCTACCTTGGCTAGAGCCAACGCTTTCTCAATGTCGGCCGTCTTTTTACTTTGACCAATAACTACTACTACTACTATATTTGGACATATTGTGTGGAATAATTCTGTCAATTCATCTGAAAATATTATCTTTGCATTTAAATCGTCGTATGAGACTTTATCACACTGATTACTTACATTACGGATTAGACAGATTATTGACAGCAGTACATACTGGATTTTTTCTTGACATAATCATTTATCAAAGTAAATTTTACGACACGTTTTTTTTTATCGCAAGTAAGTATATACTCACAGACTTTCAAAGTAGCATCGACAGATGCTACCATAATTCCAAGAAACAACGCTGCATTGTGGGGTATACAGTAATCAATGTGGTTCGGTCCCATCAGCACCATGACGTCGCCTTTCTTCACTCCCAAGTTGGTGAGAGAGATAGCGCATCGGATGCTCCTGTCTAATACTGAGCCATTGGTTTCGGATTCTCCCGTTGCTCCATCGATCTGTAGAATGTTAAGAATCATTTTCTTTTGTTTTAAATTTGAAATCAACAGCACACCCATAAAATATTACCAACAAGTAATCAATGAAATGAGTTGACTATCTTACTCGGTGAGTGAACGAATCACAAGCAGTAATCATAAAACGGGAATAAGATGCGTTATTTCACAAGATATATGTTAAGTACCTGCAATACAAAATCGGGGTCATTAATCAGTCTGTGCAGTATGAGCTTGCCGATGTGGTGTCTGTCTGAAGGGATACCTGTCTTTGCCACTAAGCGGGATGCTATCTCGCTCATGTACCAGTGCACTGCATCGAAGGCGTGTTTGACCATTTTGATGTCTATTAGGACTGAAATAAAAATGAATTTTGGCCCCGAAAGTGGGTAAGAAATCCACAATTGATATCTTTTTCGCCTATAGTCCTGTAGTCGTAATATCATGGCCAAGAACCTCAGTCAACGTCTTTTATTAAGATTAAATATATTTTCTTGCAGTTTCAATTAAAACTATAAATGGCATAAGAATAGAAGGTGTACCTTGTGGGATTATATGAATAACTATGTGCTGGGAATTGTTAATTCACCCATACATTAGAAATCTTAATCTTATAGGTAAATAAATTGAAAAAGATAATGTTAAGTGTCTTGTTCTAGTAAAAATATATGGAAATAAACTTAAAACAACATTAAATAAAATAACTAAAAATATAGAAATAAAAATATAACTTAGATCCTTGAAAGTATTTTTTTTTATTTACTTTCGGTTATTATTATTATTCTTATTATTGCGTATATCTCCAGTATTTAGAGTAGGTTCTTGTAACTTAGTAGCCTTGACTCTGTTGCCGATATCGATAGGTATATCATTATTAAATTTTATCATAACTAAAAAAATATCTAACACGTACAATAAACACTTACAATTTATTGATATTTCTAAACACAAGTGCTTCGTTCGATGCTGTTTTTTGAAATGCTCTTATTCGTCGAGTTTTATCTCAATACGCATGGCTAAATAAATAGAGGAAATATGGAGAAAGATAAAATTATAGATATAGTCAAAAGGTTCAGTCGCAAGGCTATACCTGTAATACATTTACCCACGCATTTACATATAGAATAATGATGGCAAAGGAAGTTTTACAATAAGTTACTTACTTAAATTGATTCTTGCGACACTTTCTATTGTTGCCCATATTTTTTTCTGCTTATCCATTATAACAGACAACGTTTTGTTTCAAACGTAAGACCCTCTTAAGAATTAATCTTGAAAAGCAGCCTCTACTAACTCTTCGCCAATTTGTCACCTTCCTTTATATAGCAGTATGCCAAGCAGTATTGTTGTGCCGTGGCTTACTTCAGCAATACAAATAATACAAATAATAATTGTGTTGTCCTCGGCTCTGCCGGTATCACCAATGAGATGTTCCTGTATAAAATAATAATAGTTGTGTTGTCCCCGGCTCTGACGGCATCACCAATAAGGTGTTCATACTTCTCCCCGCCCCTCTCATATGCTTGTGATCCCTATCTTCAAAGGGCACCTTTATCGGCATCCCAAGTCTGATCCCATTAGCCTTTTCCATGTTTCCGGCAAATCCTACGAGAAGCTTATCTATAAGCGTCTCATAGACTATGTCGAAGCAAAAAATCTCAATCCAGTCGAGCAGTGCTGAATTTAACCAGCCGTCTGCATCATCAAGCACATAAGCGCTGGGTTCCAGCGCGGCTTGATAACGGGTGCGCTATTTAGGACAGACAAAGTCTGGCAGCTTCACCAACACGGAGTGCCAGATCGTCTAGTACTCATTTTACGTGGCTTTTAGTAGAATCACACCTTTCGCGATCACATCAAGGGTGTTCTGTCTTCACCCAATCTTCAACGCACTGGAGTCACTCAGGGATCCGTGCTCATAATTATAATCTTTACGCTGTTCACCAACGACATCACCAACAATAGTAAGGCTTAACTGGGCATTATCCATAGACCCAGCTGGCTCTGTTCGCCGACAACGGCTATTTATGGCCACCTCGGACGTAGCCCAGACCGCATCGTTCGTATCCTCCAAACCTTCTCAAACGCCTCAGGCGCTTACTGTCGGTTTACCTGGTACAGCGCTGCTGTATATTCACATAGCTGTATAGGCTTGCTGCTAGCGAGCGATACACTTTGTGATTGGGTGGCTTAGGCTGCTGTACGAACTGTAAACCTTAAGAGCGCATATTCGATTCGTGACGAAAACTTCATGTTTTTGCGTTTTGCCCAGAGCAATATTGTAATTATGTAAGCAGATTATTTAAAGACAATTTACAGTTTTAGGAAGATTAAGTCTTGATGTAGACAGCTACAGAGTAATAGTATAATTTTTAATTATGGTTTTTTAAAGCGAAGACAATTCTTTCATATCATTTTGCGAAAATAGACGTCAGAGTTAACTTTCAGGACGAATACAACCATTACGGTATGCATAAATATTTTGTTTTATGCGTTTTTCCAACAGTATAATATACAGTCATAAAGACAGCTACAAAGCAAAAATTACGAAAATATTACCATTATGTATTAAAAAACAATGTTGATAAAGTAGAAAATCGGTTTACTTTGACATTTTTTTTACCAGTATTTGAATAAAAACATAACTGATATATTTATTTTATAAAAGTAAATATTATGTTTAATATACAGAATATTTTTCATACGAGCTCATTTATTTTAGACAATTATTTTAAAAAGCACTGTAAAACATCACGCGCTGTCGTTTGCTGATCAATTTCAATGATTCGTGCTTATTTCGTGCATATTTTTTTTCTGATGCACACAACAGACCATTGTATTTTACTAGTGTGCGTCAATGGTGCTACGCCATTCTAGCAATCGTTTAGATTTTGAGTTGCGCTAAATCGAATACGCGCCCTTAAATTAAAATTAAAAAATAAGTATTGTCTTAAAACGTCTATGTTGTGCTACAAAATATAGTGACAGAAACGAATCGCTGCAAAACCGACTCACTTATCACGCATAATCATTGGGTGGCTTGGCCACTGTACGAACTGTGGAACCTTAATGGTCTGTTCGATTAACTGTATTGTTGCTGTACCTTTAACTTTCTTTATTCTTGTTACTAATTACCATTCGTATTGTGTTTTCTTTATGTGGTGTGTAATTGTTTTTACAGGTCTTGTTAATCCCTAATGGGATAATGGGAACGCCTATAGTCCTGATGATGTACTATACCGCTCGGCACTCACTCTTCTCTGATGATGATCCTACAATTTTGGTTCCAGAAACGGAGAATTGAGGTTAACCACAACAAGAATCAGGTGGAGATTTTTTTTCAAACCGTGTTTCAACCGTCCCCCTGTCCCAGACCGATCATAGTGAATGGCAAGCCGATTCTTTGAGAAAAGCGAGTCAAATACCTGGATGTGCACAATCACTCGCATCAATAAGACTCGCCGACCGATACACCCTGACCGACCCCGACGGCGCTATAACAAACACACGTCGTGTGTCTCAGGACTAAGTGTTGATAGTAACAGAAAGGCATGCAGTGGGTTTAAGAGTAACGTACTTCCAAAATACCCAAATGTACCTTTAACACTTTGGCTGGTTTCGAGTACAACCTTATTCGTGTTGGATATTTTTTCAGGTGGGCTGTCAGTTCGAGCGGTAAATCTCTCGTGTTTGTTATTCGAACTTCTCCGAAACGGCTTGGCCGATCTTTATGAAATTGTTTGTCAATATTTAGTAGGTCCGAACTCAAACTCAAACTCAAATCATTTATTTCAAATAAACCATTTACAGGCACTTTTGAATTGTCAAGGAGTCAGTCAGTCAAAAAGTTGCAGCTAGTTGCTCGTTCCAAACAGTAGGATTCTATGGAGAAGAACGAGCAAGAAACTCCATGAACACTCTTTTAAAATCAATAGAATATTACAAATTTAGGTTACATTATTCATGTTGAATCTAGGGGTACAATGTGAGAACAATGTAACAAGTTGTGCACGTTAAAAGAGGTCTAGTGACGATGAAATTAGACAATTCAAAATAAATTTATAATAACCGAGGTAGCTAAGAGATGACCAGTCTCAGTTAGCAACAAAGTAAAATCGGCTGATGATAAAATTAAGACTGTTTGGAAAATTATTAATAATGAAACAAATAGGAACAAAAGACATAATACTGACTACACTCTGGAGACTTCCAGTGGTCTCATAAGTACTAATATAGAAGTTGCGCAGGAATTTGCAACATTCTTTACCAATGTTCCTATTAAAACTACTGAAACTTTAGATTCCTCGCCGTCACTTGCTTTTAATTTATTAAGTTCGAATGTTCCAGCTTGCCCCACGGAATTTAAATTTAAACATATAAACCCTGCAATCGTTATAAAGACTTTTAAACAACTCAAGATCAAGGCTACTGAAGATTTATGGGGGATGTCTACTAATGTTTGTAAATCGGTTATTGAGACAGTGGCACCCTATTTAGCTTTCATTTTTAATACGTGTGTAGACCAAGGGGTTTTCCCGGATTTAATGAAGTACAGCAAGATTATACCACTTTTTAAATCCGGCGATTGCAAGGACACGAATAATTATAGACCCGTTTCAGTTTTGCCGGTTTTCAGCAAAGTGTTTGAAAAAGTAATGCTTAACCAAATGCTCAGTCATTTTAATTGTAACAACATCTTACATGACCAACAGTATGGTTTCACCAGAGGGCGTTGTACTACTGACGCCGGTGTCACCTTAATTAAGCATATCTTTAAAGCATGGGAGGATTCGCAAGATGCTATTGGCATTTTTTGCGACCTCTCCAAATCATTTGATTGTGTAAATCACGAAACACTGCTCTTAAAGCTTGAGCATTACGGACTGGGTAAACAAGCGCTTAGCTTAGTTAAATCATATTTAAGTGATAGACTGCAGCAAGTTCAAATAAATGGTGTTAATTCATCAGGCTTAAAAGTAAAAATGGGGGTACCGCAGGGTTCCATATTGGGTCCGTTCCTCTTTTTAGTTTATATAAACGATTTACCTCATTTACTGAAAAATCAACCACAAATGGTGTTATTTGCTGATGATACTTCATTGATTTTTAGAGTAAATAGACGGGCACAGCACCTTGACGACGTAAATGACGCCATGCTTAAGATTCATAATTGGTTTACTGTAAATAATTTAGTATTAAATGAGAAGAAAACTAAATGCATAAGATTCGCTTTGCCGAATGTTAAGAGTAATGAATGTAACGTTGTATTGAATAAGGACATACTTGAATTCGTCGAAAGGACTGTTTTCCTAGGGATTACGCTTGATTCCAAGCTACAGTGGGGTCCTCACTTAACATCTCTTGCAGGGCGGTTAAGTTCAGCCGCTTACGCTGTCAGAAAGATCCGGCATTTGACAGACGTGGATACCGCTAGGCTAGTATATTTTAGCTATTTTCATAGTATCATGTCTTACGGTATTTTGCTATGGGGACGGGCTGCAGATATGGATTCTATTTTTATACTGCAAAAGCGGGCTGTCAGAGCAATCTATAATCTCCGCAAACGCGAATCTCTAAGAGAATTGTTTAAACAGATTAACATCATGACGGTACCTTGTCAATATATATATGAAAACATTAAGCATGTTCGAAAAAATCTTCATCTTTTTAATAAAATAGGTGACAGACATAATGTTTATACTAGAAATAGGAACAAATTAGATCAGCCAAGCTTCAGATTGTCAAAAGTACATACTTCTTTTATGGGGTACTGTGTAAAATGCTATAATAAAATACCACTTGATATTCTACAATTGAATGAAAAACAATTTAAAACATGTATTAAACGCACACTATGTAGACAAGCATATTATAAGTTAGAAGATTACATCAATGATAAAGATGCTTGGCTGAATGCTGGTCCTGCTCCACAGCCAGTTTAGGGAATTTCCAAATTGGAAGAAAAGGATGTTTCCTACCCCTTTTTCTATTGACATGAGTAACGAGTATCGTTATTATTATATATAGATATTTTTAAATTATTAACTTATCACACTTCATATGATAAAATAATATAGGTACATTGGAAACCTTAGTTTTGTATAATTTAGCAGCATTATTTCAATTTTGTAAATGTGAATACCATGGAGCCATATATATTAATACCTTTATGTTTGACAAAAATTAACATGGCGGTTGGGAGTATTGTCATGCTCGCTCAAATGTCTCGCTGATGGTGGCGCGTGTGTTGGATCATTCGGCTCCCTTCAAAATGGTTGAGCTAAATGGTGCTGATTCACGCGTCATGTTCGTGAACGGGCGCTGTCAGTGGTGATTGGTCAGCTCTTATCTGCCATGGATTAGATGCCACTTTATCTTGCTTCTTTTTTGTGTTTTGTATTGTTAGATTACCTTCATCGTTTTCACATATAGAAGCAACAAGAATGTAACCAAACTTTGTAAAAACTTGATTTAAAAGAGTGTCCGTGGAGTTTCTTGCTCGTTCTTCTCCATAGAGACCTACCTACGTTTTGGAACGAGCAACTAGCTTCAACTCTCTGACTAACTGACCGACTCCTTGACAATTCAAAAGTGCCTGTAAATGGTTTAATTGAAATAAATGCTTTGACTTTGACTTGACTTTGACTCAACTGACGGCGCCCGTTCACGAACATGACGCACGGATCGGCACCATTTAGCTCAACCATTTTGAAGGGAACCAAGTGATCCAACACATGCGCCACCATCAGCAAGACATTCAAGTGAGCATGACAAACTCTCAACCGCCAGGGCATATTCAAGTCAACGAAAGACATATCTCGTAAATGGTAGCTTTAAAGTACATAGTGCTCACATGTATGTGCTATGCAAAATTATATAATACTAATAGTTTGAGTTTATACAATGCAAAGATAATGTAGTTTTCTCTCTGTAGATCTTCAGCAGCTCCAAAAATAGTTACCAATGCTAATCAATAAATCTATGAACCCTTATGGCTGTGGAGCTAGACCAGCATCCAGCCAAGCACCTCTATCAGTGATGTAATCATCCAATTTGTAATATGCTCGGCTGCATAGTGTGCGTTTAATATAAGACTTAAATTTTGTCTCATTAAGTTGAACTATGTGGGGAGGTATTTTATTGTAACACTTTAAACAGAACCCCATGAAAGACGAATCTACTTTAGCCAGCCTGAATCCTGGTTGAACTAGTTGGTCCTTATTTCTAGTACTATAGTTTTGTCTGTCACTTCTTTTACCAAAAAGATGCAGATTTTTTCTTGCGTACATAATGTTTTCATATATGTATTGACAAGGTACCGTCATTATGTTAATTTCCTTAAACAGTTCCCTTAGAGAATCGCGCATACGTAGATTGTAAATGGCTCTGATTGCTCTTTTCTGCAGAATAAAAATAGACTCTATGTTTGCAGCTCGCCCCCAAAGTAAAATACCGTAAGACATAATACTATGAAAATAACTAAAATAGACCAGTCTCACGGTATCCACATCAGTAAAGTGCCGGATCTTTCTGACAGCATATGCCGCCGAACTTAGCCGTCCTGCGAGAGATGTTAAATGAGGACCCCATAGTAGCCTTGAGTCGAGCGTGATTCCCAGAAAAACAGTTTCATCAACGAATTCCAGTTTCTCTTTATTCAATACTATATAGCAATTACTACTTTTGACATTTGGTAAAGCAAATCTGATGCATTTAGTTTTTTCCATTTAATACTAAGTTATTAGCTGTGAACCAATTTTGGACCTGAAGTAAGGCGTTATTTACATTGTCGAGATTATTAGCCCGTCTATTTATCTTAAAAATTAAAGAAGTGTCATCGGCAAATAACACCATTTGTGGTTGGTTTTTAAATAAACGGGGAAGATCATTAATATAAACTAAAAAGAGGAAAGGACCTAATATTGACCCTTGTGGGACTCCCATTTCTACTTTTAAACCACATGAATTCACTCCATTTATTTGAACTTGCTGCTGTCTGTCATAAAGATAAGATTTTATTAAACTAAGCGCAAGTTTACCCAGTCCGTAATGCTCAAGTTTTAAAAGTAATGTGTCGTGATTTACGCAATCAAACGCCTTGGAGAGGTCACAAAAGATTCCTATGGCATCGAGAATAGGTTATAGGCGTAGAACTATGGTGCTTAGTACATACATAAATATATGTAAATCGATGGTCGTTAAAAAAATAGCCTATGTTTTTTTTTATTTATATGTCAAAAGAACATTTACCTGGTCTGCTAGTATAAAATATAATATTGATAATCTAATACAGGAAGTAATATAGAAGGATTTGAGAATCATTGGTAGATACCTCTCCCGGTCTTTATAGTATCTACTTGTTCAAAATCTCAATATCGGGTATCTTTAAAATCTTTAATGTAAAACAGATATGCAGTAAAAACCATTTTAATGTAAAGAAAACCACTGTATTTTATATTCATAAATCTATTTGTTTTAATGTATAAAACTTTGCATATTTTGAATGTCTCATTCTTCTTTGTAAGTATTTCACTCTCTTGGCATAGAGAGCACCAATTCTTTAAGTTTCTTCCTGTCTATCTTAGATGTACTAGTCGTTGGTAGCTCTTTCATGAAGATCACACCCCCTCTTAGTTGCTTGGAGTCTGACAGCGATTCTGGAAAGATAACCGAAATAAATTTTCTGGTTTACAATGCCAGTCCTCTCGCACCAGATAGGGCGCTCTAACCAAAACCAACCCAAGCCATTTCGTTCTCACAGAGACGAACCTTACGCCCTAATTATTTCTAGGATATTTGTGTTATTGCATTAGTATTAACGCTGAACCATAAAGGAGACATCCACTTTTTTTTACCTTTAACCAGGTCTTTGATCTCCTGTGCTGTGAGGCTGTATCCAGGTTTTGGAGAAACGCATGCCACTACAAGATCCTCGCACTCCTTGTCAGGTATACCTGTCACCGCCACGTGGAATACTCCTGGGTGCCTCATTATCACCGACTCGACTTCTACTGGAGACACCTGCAATCATTATGATGGTTAACACGCTTGCTGCGTGCCTTTTATTAAATCACTATCACACTGTGCGTTATGTGGTCGTATGGACCCAAAAGCAACTTAAGTTCATTGCGTCATGGGATCAAATAAGCCACCAAATGCTAATAGTTTTAAATTACTATATCTCTTTGACGACAAGAAGTACAAAAGGGAGTCAGTAAAAGCGTGATGATTGACAGGACGGAATGGAAGAAGAAAACATGTTGCGCCGATCGTAAGTTACATGGGATAAGGGCAAGAAGTTGATGAGGATGATGATTGGTGATGAATCACCGAAGACATCTGTAAGCACCATGTTGGTTCGAACTAGAAACATGGGTAACAGCAAAAATGGCTATCATTATCATCATCTCGATATCTATTGAAGACAGTTGCGATTTTATTATGTGAAAATCTCCTTTGGTGAATTTAGGTGAAGCGGGCGTGTGGTGAGCTGTCAATTCCTATCAATAGGTGAGATGACACCTCACTTCACTTAATCCATCGAGGCAGATTTTTACAGAACTGACTAGTTGTAAGTACTCATCGTGTTAATTTATGATACACTTACATCATGTTTTATTGCGTTAACACTTGTTTTTTGTTCCCTTTTGCTTTTAATTGAATATGACATTAAGTGCATTCATGGTTTAGACACACCCTCCACTTTTATGCTTTCAATCATTATCATCATCTACTACTCTACTCCACCACACCCACTACCACCACGACACCACCACCACCCGCCACACCACACCACTCCACACCCACACCACACCTTCACACCTCTTCCATGGCGCGCCATTTTTAAAAAGGAATACTTTCAATAAAATAATTCTATTCGGTTGAACCGTGTAACTATGACATGACCGTTCAAGTTTAAAATCAATATAGATTTTAAACTTGAACGGTTACAAAATACAGCTCCCGAAATTACCTTTACTCATTTTTGCTGCAACAGATCCAGATCGATATAGATAGTAAGTACCTAATATCCTACAGTAATATCACCATCTTACATACTCACATGGTTACCTTTGTACTTCAACAATAACTTGTATCGTTCAACAAAAAACAGGTTCCAGGAGTGGTCCCTGTAGAAAATATCACCAGATTTGAGCCAACCGTCTTCTGTTAACGTCTCCTTTGTCATCTCGGGGTTGTTGTGGTATCCCTAGAAAAAATAAAGGCTAACAAGCTGATCTGGTACGCCTGCGTCGGGTTGCAGACTGTAGTTGATTATAAGGTAAAGATTAGAATCAAGAATTGGATTGAGATACACTATTAATTTTGGATGTAAGTAGATCGATTTAGCAATTAACACACTTCAACACCTTATCTCTCTTACTTTGAACACAGATGGGCCTCTGAACCACAATTCTCCTGGGACGTCAGGTTCAGTTATGTCTTCTTTGGTGGTGACATCCACTAACTGAAATATTTGAAATATTATTATTATTATTCAAACTTTATGCGCACAATGTAATAAATACTGTACAAAATGTCCTAGGCCTAAAGTCGGCCACTATAGGCTTTGGGCATTTTGTACCAGTCTTCCTTAGGGTGATACAGACACAAAAATATGGTGAGTGCATTGCTGAAAATACACAGATGGAGAAACACAACAAATCAATTGTTTGACGAGTTTGCCGACTTCTTATGTAAGTGTACGCAAGCCTTTACCTTGAATGTGAACCGAGACGATTCACATTATTAAGGCAACCAGTCGGTTCAACCGACTGGTTGCCAACCTGATATTTTGAGGAAGCGCATTCCAAAGGAAAACCGCCTGGACAGGAAAAGAAAATTTGAGAAAACCATAGCGGTGAGAAGAACATCATAAGAGACGATTATTTGAGGAATTAATATTCTTGCTGTGCGCAGAGCATAAATATTGAAAACCTGAGAAGTCAGATAAGAAGGACAACTGGGTTTGTCTAGAAGAGAAAACAAGGTTGACAAACCCCTAAACCATTTTAAGAGCAACCGATGTGCGGACACATGATCATACATAAATACGAATCGAATGCAGTTATTAAGAATTCGGTCAAGCTTTTTGAGGAGATCTGCATTCAGGTTATAACAAATATCACAATAATCAAGCATGGGAAAGATAAGGGACTGAACCAGCATTGTCTTTATGTGTGAAGGGAGAATATTTTTCAATCGATAAAAATCGATGCCTGTGATTCATATTTTAGCTAACCTGCTGTAGTAGTATCATCCCGAAAATCACATCCTGTTCCAGAATTGCGATGAATGTTTCTTTGTTTTACTATTTAGATGGAATTAATAGACATTACTTAGTTCAAGCTTTTTGTATTACCTATCATCGTCCTTTGAAGAAAGCTTCTAAAGCATAATTTTAACTTACCCTTATTTCCACGCAGCCAATTGCTCTACCGCAAGATCCTGGTACTGGTGAATGTTCGTGATGGTTAATGCCGCCACTCAATTCAGTCATACCATAGATATTATATACATCTTCTGTTTTCGTAATTTGCTGTAGAAAAGAATAATAGAAAACAATAAGGTTTTCTTGATATTTTTTTTTCGTCGTAGTTCTTGTTGTCCGCCATTATAGACTACGCAAAGTATGCCGTTATAAATTATATCGTCACTGGAAAGCGTATGCGCGTAAATAAAAGCGCCAAAATGGTACTTTTGGGAAATGAGCATTAAAGTTTTTTTTTGTTTATCATTCTTAACTTTTTTATTATTAATCCGATTTTCTAAAAAATCTAAATATATTAAAAGGATTGTTGTATCTTCATGTAAAAAACATTTATGATATTTGTCTCTATTTCGCGGCTCTTGCTCGCGAAATAGACAAATATCATCGCGCGTAGTCGTTTTAGCAAAAGTATTTTAAGTAATAGAAAAATGTTAGGGAAAAATTGGTAATCTACCTCAAATGTATGAATCGAATTCTTTGAAAATTGCTTATAGTATATATGGTAAAAACTACCTCGCTTGGAAACAAAAAATACTTAAGTAACTCAGACCGTGTAAATCTTGCAAAGAAAAATTGCTAACGATTGCTTACGATGGTTTCATGCTGTGAAGAAGAAGTACTAAAGAATCAATACACTACATAGGCTATGTAAACAAAATTGCTTAAGTGCACGGGCATAACTGAATAAATGCAAGCAAAAGTTACTAAAGGTAAATTATTAATCATACTACTTATCTGTGGATGGGTTTTAGGTATTAGTTCAAAAAAGTGCTTAATTACCTTATTATGTTTGTCATCTATAATAATATTATACAAAAGGAGAGATAGAGTATATGTTGAGTTTTTTCTCTGGAACTACTGCAAATATTTACAATTTGAAAGGTACGTTATTCTAGATGACACATAGGCTATTATTATGTTTTATTCAACCCAGGCAAACCAGGGCCGGCCGCTATAATTTATTCCATACAAAGATGGTCAATGTTTTGAATAGACCTAAACTGAAAACTTCTTAGAATGTATGGTATGGTAGAACGGGCTGGTGTCCGTAACTTCTCGTCACAGTGCGTTTATTTTTTGTGTATAAATTGGAAGTAAATTTAATCATTCGATCCACCCTAGCTCTTCAAGAAAAGCCAGCAGCGCCTTGACGTTGCTGGCTCCCGCTGGTCTCCCGTAGTTACCTGAGTTACCAAAGTACTTTGCCCTCTGGGCAGGCTTTGCAGAGTGGGCTGTCTGTAACTCCTATGACAAAGAGATGTTTGTTTAGAGACCCTCGGCTGGTTATGGTGGTTGTAACCGTACGCAGACGTTGTTTGTGCAGTCGGAGTACTTGCCTCGTGAAACGGCTATCTATCGCAGGAATTGCCTAATTGGCCTGCCTGCACTCGTCAAGATCGGATCACAGTCTCTAGTGTAGATCATTTGTGCGTTTTCTTACCATGGCGCGTAGGTGTTCAAAGGGGAGTGGCGCTATAGGTTCTGGACCTACTACACCTGCGCTGAACCCCCTTCTAGCAAGCTCGTCCGCAGCATCGTTGCCACGCAGACCACAGTGTCCTTGGATTAATTGAATTGTTATAGGTATCATTGAGAATACCCATCTCGTTTATGTTTTGGCGACATTCTTGTATCAGCCCAGAATTGACCTGTAGGCTGCAGCTATTGAGAGCTTGTACAGACATACTGTCCTACAGTATGCGCATTGGTTGTCCTACTATGTATGTTGAAATCTTCTGTGAAGACCCCGGCCGCTGTGCCGGTACCTGTCTTAGATCCTCTATGAATTCCGCAGCTCTGAAGGGCAAAGGCCTTCACATTGCTGATCCTCATACAATAAAACTTTATATTTTTTATCAAAGATAAATTGTTTAGGTATAAATCCAATCCAACAATATATATAACTCATTTTGGCCCAAATGGCGCTTTAGCATTATACGCTTTCCAGTGACGATAAATAGATAAATTAATATTATAAAATATGTAAAATGTTGTCTTTTACCAATGTCTCGGCCAACTGTACTAATAGGTATATATGTGTCCATGTGTTGACCGGACTTTCAAGATATATTTTTGCACAATTTTAAAATATTCTATGCAGTAATTTTCGTGTTAAGACAGATAAACGAAAAAATAATCTAAAAACTATATATTTGTAGTTAATCTCCTTCCTACATATCTTAGCGATCATTTTTACCATTATATTCATTATTAGTTTTGACTTTGCTACGATTTAGAATTTTAGAGTATAATTATAGATTAGACTTTTGAATCTCAGATTGGCCAGAACTACAATCATTTAAGCGTTTCTAAGATTTTGAGAATAGATACAGGAATGTGTATGGGTAGATTAAGGGTGCTTGCTAGCTTCAATACTTAACCCTTCTTCAGATATCAGGTACAACAGGTACCAAACTCACTTACAATCAAGTGGCAAAGCTCTGTGTATATTAGTGAACCACTGAAGTACTTTATATTTATATATTTACCTTTACTTTGTCGACGAGCTCTTGCGTTACAGCACTGCCTGCTAAGATCACGTATTCAAAGCAGGTGAAGTCACAAATAGCTTTCGTTATCATGGTTGTTATCATGGTGGGGGTCATAAGGATGTGGGTAGGCTGTAAAAGTAAGAAGAATAAGTCTTCATAAGTCTTCATATGTCTAGGAAATTGTGAAGACTATAAGTGTAACTGCGCATAGATGAGACTCACTACGAGTGTAGATATCGCATTGTTATTTTTCGAATAAGTATATGCAATAGCGCTGCTAGACTGACGGACCGTGAGATTTCATTTTCACTCAATAAATGATTCCTACCTTATATTTGTTAACAAGTTCACCAAAATGCTCTGGAGTGACCGGTGCTGATGTCTGTAGTCGCGTATACTTTAGGATCGGAGAGAACAGGTAGTGCAAGCCAGCTGACAGCCACTGAGCCGATGAGGTTACCATTGCCATCTTTGTTGGTGTCGGAAACTTGGAAAATCTTGACCTGAAACCCAGGGGAATGATGAAAACTGTTGTAATTATGACTGACGCGGCGTTGGTCCATCTGGTGGGACCATATGAATCGACGACATCATCAAGGTCGCAGGTAGCCGGTGGATGCAAGTGGCAGGTTGCCGCTCGTTGTGGCGTTCTATGGGGGAAGTCTATGTTCAACAGTGAACGTCTTTCGGCTGATGATGAGATAATGATGAATTATGAGCGTAAGGCATTAACCTTTTGACTGCTACAGTCATGTTGTCCGTGTGTTGTCGGACGTAAAGAATAGCACCATCCCATATCTTCCCGTGGGTGTCGTAAGAGACGTCTAAGGGACTCACCAGAGAATGGGCAGCAGCGTTCTCTGTGCCTTTGTAACAACCATACTGCGATCGTCAATCCGCCTGCCAAGCGTGGCGATTATGGCACCCCCGCCCCCCTTGGGGAGGCCTATGGAATGATGATGATGATGATAGTAAGACACATGACAGTAAGTGCGTCACTTCCGTGTGAATAAATGGATTTTCTTTCTTTCTTTTCTTTCTTCTTTCTATGATGAGTCTTGTATAGATGAATCCATAATATGCCCAGCACGTCACGGTTACGACTACATGACAGATTCTATACGTTTTCGTATAGTATGTAACTTAGCTTGGCGCCAAGGGCACGGTTTTCCTTTTTTGACAGTGCGGTCAAAATGGCGGTTCAAAAAATCCTAGGTTGGGCCAAGTGTTAATGGGTTTTTCCATTAACCCGGCACGGCACGACACGGTTGGCGCAGTGGCTGAGTGATCGACTGGTGCGCAGCGTGAAAAAAATTACATTAATTTACCTAAAAATTACATTTTTAAATATTAATAAAAACATTTAAAAATATAAAAAGTAGTAGCCCACCGGTATATTATTATTACGAATTTATAACTAGCAGCTCGGAATTTTAAAGTTGGTGGTGTGCCACCCTGTTCCTAGAAAGCACGTAAAACAGCTGGGCTTGCCCCTAAATCTCTCCCCGGCTATTTCGCACTGTCTGTGCTTGCAGACACACTTATGTCGAAATCAGGAAACTGCACTCACCACATGTAGGGTACTGAGGTTGCAAAGTTCTTGTGTGTGATCATAGCTGTTTTTGGCACCCCTGTGGTTCCACTTGTTCCCGTCAGGTAAGCTACGGTGTCTTCTGGATCGAAGTCTGTTGGTCTGCAACGTTAGTCTGATTTTTATATCTGCACTGACTGATAAAACATTTAGATAAAGTGTTCTAAGAGTTACTCACTGAAAACTTTTGACGGCCTCATTGTCTGTATCGTCTAATAATTGTGCCAGTGTAGTGTAGTTGCTATCCTTATCAAAGGTAATAATTTTTGCATCTACCTTGGCTAGAGCCAATGATTTTTGAATGTCTCTCGTCTTTTCACTTTGACAGAAAATCATTTTTGGGCAGTTCGTGTGGAATATTTCTGTCAATTCATCTAAAACATTATCATTTTATTTTAAATGTCATGTTTACTGCTCCATTTGATATAAATCTACAATATAATCTTTCATTTCATAGATTAATGATTGTATTAAATAATTGCTCTACCTATAGGTATTTTCTTGTTACAATGATTCAACATTAATCAAATAAAACCAATTATTTTTATCGCAAGAAGTTATAACTCACAGACTGTCAAATTAGCATCGACAGATGCCACCATAATTCCAAGAAACAACGCTGCATAGTGGGGTATGCAGAAGTCTATGTGGTTGCGTCCCATCAGCACCATGACGTCACCTTTCTTCAGTCCTAAGTTAGTGAGAAAGATAGCGCATCGGATGCTCCTGTCTAATGTCGAGCCATTCGTTTCGGATTCTCCTGTCGCTCCATCGATCTGTAGAATGTTAAGAATGATTTTTTTCTTGTGTTACGTAAATCGGTACTTAATCAATAATGGTTTACCATTTTTAACCAATAACCAATCAATGGAATGATGCTCCATCTTTAATCGGTGAGTGAACAAATCACAAGCAGCAATCACGGAACGTTATTTAGACGAAAATAGGCTTAAAGCTTGGTTATAAACATGAATGGTAAAACAAAGTCAATTAACCCTAGAGCGGGCGCGTTTATTCGCGAAACGTCAGTGGGCCCGTGGGGAGCATTTTGCCGCTCTTTTTTATTGACGATTTTAAGTATGTATACTGCATTTGATTTAATATTTTCTCAGGATTTCAGTAAAACACTATTAAGTAATGAGAAATCAACGATATTTATTGAACTCTGTTTTAGGAACTTTCGTTTATAAAAGATTTTGGAAAACGTAACATTTTAATTGATTTTTCTAACATACTCTGCCATTATCCTGCATAATAATAATAAAAATGAAAAAAAAACAAAATTATATATTTTCTACATCTACAAGATATGCTTTAGCAAAACAGGCTTCATATAAGTATGTGCAATATTCATTGCACAGCAATTTTGAGCATCTGCAACATCCTTTTTTCGTACGCCTATTTTAATTTGTTGGACATAATAATATTGCATTTGCCTTCCTTGTTTGAAGATAACGCTTGTACTGTAGGTAAAAAGCGAGCAATTTGGTTCCAGAAAGAAAACTAAAAGGCCCACACTATAGAAGACCTTGTGGTCATATTATGGCTTAACTAGGAACATCGCAATCTCTTATGATCTTCCATCTAGGTATTAATTTTTCATTATAATCACGTGATATTTTTAAATCTTGAAATTATAAACGTTTTATTTTACAAAAAAATGCACTATAAAATAAAGACTACATTTCAATTGCAAACAATTTAAGACACAATTTTTACTTACGTGAGAAGGCGCGCGGTGAGCAAATTGCCACCTGGCGACGACTGATGGTAACAAGTTCCTCGTACAGCTGTTACGCGCACCCTAATAACGTTCAGCCTTTCGGCACGAGTTGAGAACGAAACTCGGAGCAGCTACTAAAAAGCTCAAACTTATCGGGCAATTGCTTTACGAATTATTAACGTTTTTTTTGGTGAGGGCGGCAAAATGCTCATAGCGCGCCCACTCTAGGGTTAACTAAAAGTATTTTTAGGTCTAAGCTGTCCCTCTGATGCATGGACTGTTTTCTCCATATCAATTAGGTGTTTCTAAAGTCTATCAGGCAGAATCATGATGCTCCGAAATTAATTTGGCATAACACATTTGGCATAATCTTCTTTAAAGGAATATTCTTAAGGCATAAAAATTGTTTATTATAATTATTGTTTGGCAGAATGTTTATATGTGAATGTTTATGATATTAAATGTATGCCAAAAGATGATTCTAACTGTAAGATTTCTGAGATGTGATGGTTCTACTTTTCGAGTATTATGCATAGGTATGAAATGTATGCCTAAAGAGGATTTTGACTTATAAAATTATGAGTTTTGAATGTATGATAAATGAGTGTCTGTCAAACAATTTTCTGCGAAATGAAGTTTATGCTTTTCGCTGTTATGCAAAATAATATTATGACATAAAAAGTTCTGCTATAAAAGGTAGACCCGTTTCTAAAAGTCAAATCTTTACTTTCCTAGCGAAAAATTGATTCTATGTTGATTTGTGTAAATGTGCTGAAGATACATAAATACTATAGGTACCTGCAATACAAAATCGGGGTCATCTTGCAAGTTGTGCAGTATGAGCTTGCCGATGTGGTGTCTGTCTGAAGGGATCCCTGTCTTCGCCACTATGCGAGATGCTACTTCGCTCATATACCAATGCACTGCGTCGAACGCGTGTTTGACCATCTTATTGTCTGTAAGTTCTGAAATAAAAATGTTGGTTTATTGATTGTGGCTCCGAAATTAGCACAATAGCTATTCAAAATTCTTTATTGCGAACTAAGTGTATACATTATGAGAATGTTAATAATATGTTTGTTCTTAGAACTTAGTTGCCTGTTAAGGCATTGCAATTTAAATGGAAAGAAGTACAGTTATTTTACAATTCAAATTATCTTATTAAAATATCAATATTCATATATTTCATAATTAATTATTCTTATAATAACTATTTTTTATCCCCGACAAGTCCCGAAAAAACATTGCAATTGTCTTGGATCCCGCAACGAAATTGGATGTAAGGAGTCTGTCATTTGGCGGTTCGATTAATGGCTTATTGGAGCTCTTCAGTATCTAGTGGAGGTTCCTCTTTATTAGTAGCATCTATATGGGCATCACACACCTCTTGTTGCTGTATCTAGTCCGGGTCGAAAGCTGGTCCCTTTAAGAAGATTTTATCAGTATTATCATCATCACTATCATCGTCATTACTATCATCACTACTATAAATTCGCACTCCCCACCGAATAATATGGTAACCGATAATTCTAAATTTTACAGGAAAAATAAAAAAACTGTTTTATGCATATATCTCAGCACGTATGAATCCTATGATTATACATCAAAACAAAGCTAATTTTTTACCGTCTGTTTTATGTTTTGTTATTTTTTTTGTTATGCTGTAACAAGATAAAGTTTTTGACAAAAATAATGTTACTGAAATTGTAGGGCAAAAGTATAGTATGCAATGTATCAATACGATTTTATTCGCGTGTAAACTTAACGATATCGTAGTCAGTATTAATGCATTTTGGTATTATTCGTTGAAATACGGTAGCAAAAAACCTACCGGCAGTGTGATATTACGATATTATTGGGGTAAAATCCAAGCGATAGTATAGGTACTCGTATACTGTAATATAACATGACGATAATATTCGTCGATGTGTAGTGTCAAAAGATTAACAGTAACCTAATGTGGCAAATACGTGTTTTATTAAATAATTCAGTAAGTTCCTATTACTTGATATGGCAGAAGTAACAATATTAGAGTGTGTATGTATGTGTGTGTATATGGGTAAATCTGATTAATAAGTAGACCGGCTCAGATCTTCCGCGTCATTGGCGTGGTTTTTATTATAATGGTATAAATATTCGACATTACTAAACATAATTCTAGACTACAGGACTTGTTCATTTCCTTTCAGTTTTTATTAAAAGTGTATTATTTATTATGCAATTTGGTTATTGATATTATTATCTTATTTATAGCCCACTTTTTACGCGGTCGGGTTTTGTTAATTTGATTTATATTTTATTTAATGAAGACTTTTTAGTTATGAATACGTATTCTAAGTTACGTAAGCGGTCCATTCTGCTGCTATTCTGGTGTATCTTTACTATTACGTGTTTTAGGGTCCCGACAACAAGGAACCCATAAGGGTTCCTTGTTGTAAACTATAAAGTTTCGCCATGTCCGTCGGTCCATACGCATTGTAGCTCAAAGACTATTGAAAATAGAAAGCTGTAATTTTGGAATAATGATAAACACGACCTAATCCTAAACTTTAAAAAAGTAGACATGTTTCCTCTTTTCGACTACCGTGACATTCTTTCCTTTTGGTCCGTCACTTGAACTTGTTTTACTCTTGTCAATATACGTTTATTAATTTATTCTATTTTCGGTGTATTCATTCAATTTCCTCAAGTTATGGGCCCACATATTAATCACGCCGACAAAGTGTTAAAATAAAGTGAAGAAAGTCAAATCATTTATTTCAATTAAACCATTTACAGGCACTTTTGAATTGTCAAGGAGTCGGTCAGTTAGTCAGAAAGTTGAAGCTAGTTGCTCGTTCCAAAACGTAGGTAGGTAGGTCTCTATGGAGAAGAACGAGCAAGAAACTCCACTAACACTTTTTTTAAATCAAGTTTTTACAAAATACTGCTTACATTATTCTTGTTGCTTCTATATTTGAAAACAATGAAGGTAATCTAGAAATACAAAATATAAAACAAAAAGTTTTGGAACCTTCCAAGAAAAACTATTACTGCTAAGTAGGCTTTACAACAAGTTAACGAGTAAAAGTCGATCAACTTATAAAATTTTACAAATCGAGCGTCAGCCCCGCTCACAAGCGCGTATATGTATACTTGCTACTCTTAAAGGTATCAATAATAAAGTATGTGATAATAATTCTTATTATATAACGTATAAGACGTGGCAATAGGCTCATTGACATAGACCCTGGTTAGGGCTAGGTTCCAGAGCATTGAACATCGGCGCTTCGTTGCTAGCCGACAAGCTTGCCCTTGTCGTCATAAATAGCATTGGGGCATCCAGCTGATCATCTAGGGCCTTCAGAATGCTATTGAAATTATATGGTTGAAGTTCCACGGTCTCGAACCAAGTCACCGCTATATGGTTGAAGTTTCACGGTCACGAACCATGTGCTAACTGCCAGACTGTAATTCATATAATTCACTGCCCACCTGTCTTTTCCCTGATAAGTAATCTAATCTAGTAATCTAGTAATCTTCAAGCCACGAGTGAACCGGTTCATCCTAGGCAAGCGTATTCCACCTAAGGCCGTATAATTACTTAAGATCAAGTGAATTGCTGTCAAACGAAATAGCCTGTCCCGGCTTCGCACGGTTGGCATCCTTGATTTCTTTTGACATCTTGATCAATTATCGTCATATTTATTTCAACAATTTAACACAAAACAATATCAAACTGCACGTATAAACCTTCCTTTTAAATCGACCTATCTATTGAAAACAGCATATCTAAGCATACAGAGGGACTGACGGCGGGAAGCGACTTTCTTTTATATTATTTTATGTAGAAATTACCAAAATTTGGTTATTGAAAAAACAATCACATAATTAAGTGATTAATTACCGACTATACCTTGATTAAGGGCGCGTATTCGATTTAGCGCAACTCAAAATCTAAATGATTGCTAGAACGGCGTAGCAGCATTGACACACACTAGTACAACACAATAGTCGGTTTGTGTGCATCAGAAAAAGAAATACGCACGAAATAAGCACGAAACATTGAAATTGATCGGCAAACGACAGTGCGCGATGTTTTACAGTGCTTTTTAAAATAATTGTCTAAAATAAATGAGCTCGTATAACGGACTGAAAAATATGGTGTATATTAAGCATAACATTTACTTTCATAAAATAAATATATCAGTTATGTTTTTATTCAAATACTGGTGACTAAAAATTGACAAAGTGAACCAATTTTCTACTTTTTCAGCATTGTTTTTTAATACATAATAGTAATATTTTCGTAATTTTGGCTCTGTAGCTGTCTTTATGACTGTATATACTGTTGGAAAAACGCATAAAACAAAATATTTTGGCATATTGTAATGGTTGTATTAGTCCTGAAAGTTAACTCTGACGTCTATTTTCGCAAAACGATATGAAAAAATTGTTTTCGCTTTAAAAAACCATAATTAAAAATTATACTTTTACTCTGTAGCTGTCTAAACAAAGACTTAATCTTTCTAAAACTGTAAATTGTCTTCAAATAATCTGCTCACATACTTACGATATTGCTCTGGGCAAAACGCAAAAACATGACGTTTTCGTCACGAATCGAATACGCGCTCTTAAATTAAAATAGAGTAACATTTAGAAATAATTAGATATTGATAAATGTTATACGTAATATTATTATTATTTATTTTTCAATTACGTCAAAAGTGACAATCGCATCAGTGGCGTCCGTTATTTATGATGCGCCAATTTAAAAATGTAAAATATGGGGACCGAACAAGAACTGCGTGTACGTATGGCAACTAGGGAACGATACATTGCGCGTACCCGCCATCATACTAGGGCATTGTTATACCTTTTTCAAAACCTTATAATGAGCTTTTTATGTTAATAGGTTTATACCCACATTGCGGAAATGGAAGAAAAAATAGATTTATTACCTACGTGTTTGTTTTTAATTAATAATTACTTACTATAAGCTTAATAAGCTCTATTTTTAAATACCCATATTATAGATATAGTTTTAATTTGTTTTTTTTTTTCAAATAATGGCATCTCCCAGCTGCCGCGTTTATTTATTTTTCGTGACCTATCTAAGCACATTTGGACTAATACGAAGAATCTAATGTTAATTAAATACATCCGAGGTTGGGAAGATATTATGAGGTATAAATAACCATTTCCTTGCATTCGGTTAATAGCACTGTATTCATTCCATGCGTACCGATACCATCGTAATATTTTATTGTACAACCGCTTTGCTTTAAAAATATCTACTATTATGATACAGTGTACGTCATTACGATTTTGCATAAGTAGATACTTATGCAAAATCGTAATGACGTTTTTGACGAATTTCTCAAACTGATTTGGTAATGTCGTTTTACTATACATGACATCTGTCGTTACCAAATCCAGAAAATAAAAATAACACAGGAATATAATTATTGTTCTATACTTTACGAGGAAAAAGATATGCATTTCTTCGCGAATAAAATGGTAATCGTCGCTTACCGCAAAAATTAAAGACTGCATAATCTGTAATAACTTGTTACGATATTATTCGTGCAAAAAGTGTATTAAGATTTTACGGGAATAATGTTGGTATGTTCATTGCGGTACCATTTAAATTATTGTTCTTTTATAAAAACACAGAAAAAATACAGAAACAAATTACAAGATGTAATTAATGCTCTAATCATCGAATATGTAATAAAACGAAAACTGTTGTACATTACCATATTATTGGGTGGGGAGTGCGAATTAAAGTTGAGTTTGTGTTCGTTCATATTAATTTCCGGAACTATCGGCCCACTTCTGTATTTTTTTTCTTTAATTGAAAACTACGTTATTCCTGAACGCTGTAGTATAACTATCAAAACCATTAGGAATCCGTAAAAAAATACACGGGTGAAGTCGCTTGCAAAAGCCTAGACTTAAATTAAAACCATTTACAAAAATCACTTTAAACACTCACAATAATTTATTAGAAGAAAACACCAGCGCTGCGGTCGATGCTGTTTTTTGAAAAGTATGCGTATATATATGCGAATGCGATAAATTTTTTACGAATTAAATCGTAAAAAATTTATCGCATAGATTTTATTATTATATTATTTAATGCGTATTTATTAAATAATATAATAATAAAATCTATACTAATATTATAAAGCTGACGTGTGTGTTTGTTTGTTTGGTTGAACGCGCTAATCTCAGGATCTACTGTTTCGAATTGAAAAATTATTTCTGTGTTGGATAGTCCATTTATCGAGGTAGGTTATAGGCCCATGTCAAGCCGGGTCAGGTCGCTAGAAATGAATAAAATGATAGGTATAGCCTCAAGGCAAACAATTAAGGCTATGCCTGTGAAGCAATCAGCGACAGAATATTTATATGAGTTACTTATTTAGATTAATGCGAGATTTCTTATTACTGTCAATTTGTTTAAAGTTTGTGTAGAAGACAATGTTTTCCTAATCATTTATGTTACAGTAAAATCTTCTTAAGAATTAATTTTGCAAGCCAGCGTCTACTATACTAACTCCTTGCCAATTCGTCACCGTCCATAATGTAGCAGTAAGCCTAGAAGTAGCGAGGGCTTTTTACAACTCGATTCTTACCGTCACTGACACAGACAGGAGGATCGGTAGATCCTCTAGTAGACAGTAGTCTACTATTGCCAAATAAAATAGTTATACTACAGATATTTGATAACATAGTTATACTACAGATATTTGAACTACACCATAACGCCTATTTTTTGTCATAGCTTTGAATTGCTTTTTTCGCGCTCGACGCATACATCGATGTTCAATCGATGCAGTGAAATTCAATAAATTAACAATTACATATAAAGTGACCTAGTTTAGTGTGCTACACTGAACTGCGTGTTCTACAAGAAACATTATAGTGATCGACTAATAATAATGGACTGACTGTGTGAATTTTACAAATATGGAAGGCAGCCCCTTTAATCGGAGCGGGATGACACGGCGCTCCTCTCCACCGACATCGCCCCGGATCCCGAGGCAGGACCAGGAAGAGAAAGTTGACGTAATTTCGACTGCGGAGTTACAAAATTGACTGGGGTCTATTGAGCAGTGTCTGAATGAGGTATGTTCCATTGCTTCTGACGGTAAATTAAACAAGGTTAGAATAACTAACCGCTGCCGAAAAGTTGGACATGGAGTTGCGCAATTGGCTGTTCAATAACAGTCACTTAAGGAAAAAGCCATACAGATCCACATTTCCCTTAACACTTTCACCGAAGAACGCAGCCTAGCCGACTGTATAACGGAGATCAAATAGACACTTACGGAATCTTGTTCGAAACAGATCGTGGCAAGCACAATATCTTTTGCTAACATGGTGAAGAAGGGGTCAAACAGCTTAATTCGTCCTAATACTTTCAGTTCCGTGGCGATTTATCCTAGTGATAACTCGAAAACCAGTGACGAAACCAAGAACATTGTCCAAAAACTCATTTGTCCTGAAGAAATGAAACTGAAAGTTCGAGGGGTACGAAAAATTAAGAAAGGAGGACTCATCATAAGTACTGAGCCCAAAGAAGACCTGGAAAAGCTTACAGCAAACAGTGCAGCTCGCAAATCTAGAACTTACCGTCGACGAACCTCAAAAGCGCAAACCACGTGTAATCATAATAGGAGTTCCCGCATTCATGGCTGAGCAAGCTGAGGTTTATAAATTTATTTACGAACAAAACCTAGCCGATAAACTACCAACAATGACACGAGATACATTTTTGACCTCAATTAAACTAAGCCACAAATCCGGCAAAAAGGAGCGGAGAACTGTAATTACCTATATTATAGAAGTACCAGCAGTTATTCGTAACGCCTTCATCACCCAGGACTGATTATTCATACATTGGACGTCCTGTCCTGTACGGGACTTCACACTAGTAACCAGGTGTTACAAGTGCCAGCAGTACGGACATACGGCCAAGTCATGCAAATCTGAGGCTCCTACGTGTGGACATTGCGGAGAAGAAGGCCATTCGATCCAGGACTGTCCAAAGAAAGCCGAAGCACCAAAATGTGCTACATGCAGACGGGAGACCCAGATTGTCCAGCTAAAAAAGCCGCCGAAGCCAGGTATATCAACTCGATTGATTATGAAGGCGCCTAGAGCGCTACATACTTGTTTATATTTATGACGTAATTTATTTTTATTATTATTTTAGTACGGATGCTAACTTAATAAATTAAATAGATAGTACATTTATAACTGAGGCAAAGTCATGTGAGGTTGAGGATTGCAGACAATATCTTTCCGGCTATCAAAATTCACTAACCATTCTAACACAAAACATTCGTAGTATTTATAAGAATATAGACAGCCTTAACATTTTTCTACATAGACTTAACTTTAATTGCGACTTATTAGTACTAACAGAGTACTGGCTATCAAATCGTCACGATAACCTCCCAACTATACCAGGGTACCACGTATTCTTTAGCACAATAAACCATAATCAAAATGATGGTGTGGTAGTCTACGCTAAGGAATCATTAAAGATCACTGTTGAGGAAGCCACTCTACAAGACTGTATGAGTAATTGTTTAGTTATCAAAGTCGGCACATCCACGGCAATTATCGCTATGTATAGATCCCCTTACGTTTAAAACTTAGATTCTTTCCACAATTCTTTAAACCAGGTTTTTCAGGCACTCAGCTCTTTTAAGCATATTATACTAACTGGTGACATGAATATAAACATTGGTTCAGAAAACTGCGATGCAGGTACTCAAGATTACCTTAATATGTGCTCATATCATGGGTTTCTCCCCGCACATACATTGCCTACTCATCAGAGCGGTTCCTGCCTTAATCACATGGTAATTAAATCTAGCTTGCCATTTATAACGCTTGTTACTAAGTCAACAATTACTGACCATCAAGCTGTTCTAATAAACGTAAATTTAACGCTGCCTTAGCTGAATCGTCCCCAGACCAAAAACAAAATAAACATAAAAAATCTCGAATATGATTTATGCAACATTGACTTTAACCCAGTTTAAAATAGTGCTGACGCTAATGTGTCTTCATCGTACTTAATAAACCAAGTCCAATAAGCCATAATACGTAACACGATAGTTAGTGCAGTAATCAGAAAACTTTACAACATTAATCGGTGTGTAAGACACAGAGATAAGCTTTATAAAAGAAATAAAAAACACCCTGATAATCTTATACTGCAAATCACGTATAAAAGGTATAGAAATTTTTGCAATAAACTACTTAAGAACATAAAAAATAATTACGATAAAAATATTTTAAATAAGGCAGGTAACGATAGCAAACAACTTTGGAAACATATTAAATCAGTCACTTACATCTCTAAAGAGCGTGAATCAAATTCGAGTTTACTGCTTACTAACCGCTCACCACTTTTGTCAACTAACATCGTTAATAACTTTTTTGTAAATGTAGGTAAAAATCTATGCTATGCTGGACACTGACGAATACGAAATAACTCGTATAATTTCAGGCCTAAAGAACGATTGTGCAGTTGGATGGGATAATATAAGCAATATTATGATCCATAAATTGTTCAAGCATATTTTGGTACCCCCTTTAGCGCATATATTTCGTTTTTTTTTCTCAAATGGGGTATCCTAGATGTCTAAAAAAGTCAGTAGTAATCCCTATCTTCAAATCCGGAAATAAAGATCTAGTTAATAATTATAGACCAATTTCAATACTCCCTTCTATATCAAAAATATTAGAATAAATTATAAACAATAGACTTGTTTATTACCTTGAAAAAATCATTTCCTTTCACATGCGCAATTTGGTTTCAGAGCTAAATTATCTACAGCTGATGCGGTACATAACCTGACTGATTATGTAACACAGGAACTCGTCAAAGGAAACCAGATCTTGGGAATTTTCCTTGATTTAGCCAAAGCCTTTGACACAGTGTCAATTTCTATTCTTCTAAAGAAGTTAGAGGCCATAGGTATCAGGGGTACACCTCTGAAACTCTTTGCGGACTACCTAGACAATCGACATCAATGTGTTAGAATAGATAATATTATAAGCAATGAGCAGTAAAGTACTGGTTTCGGTGTCCCTCAGGGAAGTATCCGTGCCCCCACCCTTTTTCTGATTTATATTAACGACTTGTGTAATCTCAATATAGAACAAGGCAAAATTGTATCGTACGCTGATGACGATACAATTTTGCCTTGATGATGCCGTGATGCTGAAACTAGCACCGAACTATACGAAAACCCTCAATCAGGTTATAATACTGTATATACGTGGCTTCAAAGACATCTACTAACATTAAATACTGATAAGACTAAATATATTCACTTCTCCATGCGCAAGTCTCAACTTAATATTACTAACCCTCACTTATATGCACATCAATGTGAAAAAAAAGGTCAGTCAACACGTGTAGGTGTCCTATAATCATTAAAACTTGCAATATTAAATATCATTTAAAAGAGAGAGTGTCGTCGATTATGACCCAATCGACGACACTCTCTTTTAAACAACATATTGAAAGTCTGGTTAAACGTACTCTTAAATTAATATATGTGTTTAAAAAGCTACGATCAATTATTATTATTATTATTATATATTATTTTCAGCCTGTATTGTCCCACTGCAGGGCAAAGGCCTCCCTTTCTTCTTTCTAATCCTCTCTGTCCAAAGCTAGTGTGGACCAATCCCTCCTGTAAGCGTCAAGCTCATCCCGCCATCTTCGCCTAGGTCTACCTCGATGTCGCTGGACGTTTTCCGGGACCCACATTGTGGTTGCTTTAGCCCATGATATGTTCGACATGCGGACTATGTGGCCGGCCCAGTCCCAATTAAGCTTGGCTGCTTTTTGAGTGACGTCGGCGATCCGTGTCCTGGAGCAATTGCAGACCCGAAATTAATCAATCAAATATATCTAGCCCTAGGCCAATCAATAATTCAATATTGTATTACTTCATGAGCACTAAAAACTAATTTACTTCCTCTGGAACGTGCCCAGAGAGCAATTTTAAAAGTAGCCAATTTCCAACCCCTTTTCTTTCCCACACATCTGTTATATAAATCCTGCAACGTGTGGACTGTGCGTCAGCTTTTCATTATGCACCTAGTATTAAAACAGCACACCTTGCTTACCTACAATGCTGATCATGATACTAACAAGAGACGGAACGATATATGTAATAACCATACGTCAGCAGAGCAACATCTCGTTTGTTTACTCCGTAATTATTTCGCGAAAAAAGTGGATAAAAGTTACGATAACCTAGTGAAACTTGCATAACCGTGTGACTGGGGAAAAGGAGTGTACAGTGACGTGTTTAGTTGATGAAATTTGATGAATTATTACCAAAATAAAAGTGAAAACATTTAAAATATTCTTTCGACAACGGCCACGTCCAACCGCCCGCTTGCCTGTGCTTGCCGCGCTTTAAGCGCTGGCTTACAAGTATCTACACTAGACGCACGCTTTCGCTTTGCGCTGCGGTGGTCGCTGCGCTGGCAGTAGCTCGCTGTGTGATGCACGTACGTCGCGCTTTCATCGCTGCCTTACGGATGAGTGGAGTGAACGCTTATTTTTTGCTTTGCGCTGTGGAGGTCGCTGTTTTGTTCAATCTGATGACCAAAGGTACGCTTGATCGCTTTTACAAAAATACAAAGTAGGTACGAGCATACTACTACACTGTAGATACACAGAGCAAACACTTACTATTGTTAAACGGGCACTATTATGTACAAATAGCATACATTATTATTTGATCGGAAGTACAGATCAATTCAACCAAAGCAAAATAACTTATCAATAACGTCTTTACTCTGGTATCGCTCAAAAGAAGGGGTTACAAATATTTAAATACCTTCTGCTGCGACAATGGTTCAGTGTGCAGGTTGCTACCAGGAAGCTCCAAATGGAGAGTTTCTCAAGTGCACACTTTGCAGTGCTTACTATGATTTAATATGCGCGAATATTCCAGAAAGTCACTTTCATACCACTATGACAATGTATCACAAATCAAACTGGAAATGTCAGGACTGCATATGCAAAATGCCAAAAGAAAACAATTTAAATACTCCGATAAAACCACTGATTCAAAGTAGCACTCAAATTGAGACAATTGATGCAAACGTTACACTGCGCCAAAAAACAACAGTAAACCCGAGTTTGGTAGAATACAACATACATAGTCCTCAGGATGATATCTCTGTAGATGAAATTATTGGCAACACTATAACTAATACTATACATGATTATATTAAATCTGGAAACGGTTACGACTGTACAAATATAAATGCGAATATTAAGGAAAACGAGAACTTAACATTAAATAACATTAGCTTGCTACTAGATGCTAAACTGGATAGGATTAAATCATCAATACTAGCAGATGTAAAACAAACAATCAAAACGGAAATTAAAAATGCCATTAAAAACATTCAAAAAGAGCCTGATTATAGTGTTACAACAGCCCATAAAACCTACCAAGAAGAAATAAATAAAGTCAATAAACAAATAGAAAGTATTCAAGAAAAACTTCAGAACATAGAAAATACCAAAAAAATTGTAATTTACGGATTAACAGAAGAAAATCGTGAGACTGAATCAAACTTGTATGAACGCACGTCTAGACTGTTTTACGAAATTATGGGTATAGACATAGATCCCTATATAGAAGATATCAAACGTATAGGGAAAAGAGGAAATAGAAGGCCCCTAGCTATTGAATTGATAAGTAAGAGAATGACCAACTACATACTAGAAAATGCATTTGTTTTTAAGAATACTGGAATAACTATTTTAAAATATATGGACAGGAAAACACTTGAGGAAAGAAATGAATTAAAACAACACCTAATAAAGGCACGAAAAAATGGAGATTATGCGATTATCAGGAACAACAAACTATTCATAAATGGAAATGAATTTATTAGTCCAAATGACACTACAACGGAAATACCACAAAACCTTATGGAAAATAAAATCATAGAAGATAATATTATACTACCCGCCACAGAGAGAGAAAATACACCGACTCCACATTCGTCCACACAACCAAACCTACCGCAAAACGTAAATAAGCCAAATAACGTAATAAATAAGACATTTCGCTGAAGATATCACGATAACCTTTCAAAACATACAAAGTCTAGGAAATAAAATAGATTTAATTGAACATTTGTTACTAGAAAAACGTATTTATTTACTATGTTTAACAGAAGTATGGAGAGATAAGAATTTTTGTAACTCTGTATCGCTTCAGGGATATAAAATTGCATCCCAATTCTGTAGGAAAGCTAGAGAAGGTGGAGGTGTTTGCCTAATTATAAGAGAAAATGTAAAATTTATAGAAAGAATAGATATAGTAAATTATTCCATAGAATTTATAATAGAAATTTGTGCAATTGAAATTCCCGAATTAAATTGTATATTCATAGGGTTATATAGACCAGATCGACATATAAATATATTTCACGAACAAATGGAAAAGCTTTTAAATAGACTAAATACTAGAGATAAAAATAAATATATCATATTTGGTGGAGATTTCAATATAAATATACTTGATAAAAACAAACAAACACAGGACCTTCTTACCTTAATGCGCTCACATAACCTTTAGCAAATAGTTCGCGAACCCACACGGGTAACTAAAACTACTTCCACTTGCATTGATTTACTTTTCACCAATTATAAATCCTTAATAAAGAAAGAATATGTCGAAGATTACGGACTCTCTGATCATAAATCCATTAACGTAAAATTGAATACAAACTGCCTATATACAAACAACAACAAAACATGGTATAAACAAAAAAGACTATTTACAGATAAAAATATAATAAACTTTAAAAATGCATTAAGGGAAATTGATTGGGAAAAAATTATTAATAGAAATAATAATGTTAATGAAAACTACTTTATATTCATCACAACTATAACACAGCTCCTAGATAAAAATATTCCAAAACAAAGAGTAAAAGTAAAATTTAAAAAAGCTAAAGGATGGATTACAACAGGTTTAAAATTATCATGCAAGCACAAGAGAGTACTGAGAATTATGCTAAATGAATCTAAAAGCAATGTTATAAAAGCATACCACAGCAAATTTAGCAAAACATTAAAACGTAGCATAAAACTTTCAAAGAAAATAGAATATACCAGGCAAATGAATAAGTCAGATTTTTTTTTTTTTTTTTCATTTATGATGTACTCGTAATTAAACGGTTACTCATAACAATTACAATCTAGACCTTGAGGCTAATAAGTAATTTAAATTTAACTTAATTTGCTAAAATCTTACATGGTTAAGAATGTGTCCATTGGCACTTTTCTTATTGTCTCTATTATGATGGAAAGACACTTTGTTCTTGTGTTCTTTAAGAGTAGCACTCACTGCACTACGTAACACTCACTTCACTAAACTAACTCAAAGGGCTTAGTTCTCTTGAGTCTTCTTACTATGTCTGTGGTGTCAAGGAGCTGGATAGCTTCGACATTCACATGTTGGAGAAGCCTTCGTTCATGTGCTTCTGCGAGTTTTTTTATAACTACAGTAACTGGGTCCACTCCTAGATCTCGGTGGATGTCATCGTTTCTAACGTACCAAGGAGCATTTACTATACTCCGAAGTACCTTATTTTGGAATCTTTGAATGATTTCAACGTTAGTTCGTTTTGTACAGCCCCAAAGTTGAATGCCGTATGTCCATACAGGCATGAGTACTTGCTTGTATAAAAGCACTTTGTTGTACACTGACAAAGTAGAATGTCTGCCAAGTAGCCAGTACATATTTTTGTAGCGTAGGTCTAACGCTTGGCGTTTCTTTTTGACGTGAGCCTTCCAGCGAAGTTTTGCATCTAGCGTCATGCCCAAGTATTTTGCCGTATTTTCATATGGTATAACACGACTGTTAATGTATACCGGTGTATGATTAGGTCTTTGGTTTGTGAAATCTATATGAGTGGATTTTGACTCATTTAATTTGATTCGCCATTTTTTCGTCCAATCGGTGATGGCATTGATGGCAATTTGTACCTTCTCCACTGCTTCTTTATGAGTGACACCTGTAGCCATGATAGCCGTGTCATCTGCAAAGGTAGCAATGATGCTGTTTTTAGTTTCAGGGATATCGCAGGTATACAGTAGGTACAGGATAGGTCCAAGAACACTTCCCTGTGGTACTCCAGCTTTTATTTGTTTGATATCTGAATAGGCATCCTCATGTCTCACTCTAAATGTCCTCTCTGTTAAATAGGATTCTAAAATGTCCACAAATTGTCTTGGGAGCATTTTACCTAGTTTATATATAAGGCCTCTATGCCACACCTTATCAAACGCCTGCGCTACATCTAGAAACACTGTAGAACAAACTTTCTTTTCTTCTAATGCTTTTTCAATAATATTGGTAATTCTGTGAATTTGGTCTATTGTAGAATGTTTTTCTCTAAAACCGAATTGGTAATTAGGAATCAGTTCTCTGTCTTCTATTATAGGTTTTAAACGCCTGAGTAGCAGTTTTTCAAATAATTTCGCTATGATTGGTAAGAGTGATATGGGTCTATATGATGTTACTTCACGAGGTGGTTTTCCTGGCTTAGGGATCATGATAACTTCAGCAACTTTCCACATATTAGGCACATGTTTTAGTCGAAATGTGGCATTGATGAGGGTTGTTAGTTTTACTATGGCTTTACGTGGGAGATTTTGGAGCAGTTCGCCAGTGATAAGGTCGTATCCAGGCGATTTTTTATTGGTTAAATTTTTGATCATGCTGTTAACTTCTTTTGGGGTGACGAGTTTTATTTCCAAGTCATCATAGTAAGTCGTATCCAATGCTATGTTTTCGGAGCTTTCCTCATTGTTCGTTTGAAAAATTTGTTCCAAATGGTCTGCAAATACAGTGGCTTTCTGTTCATTACTTGTGGCCCATTTGCCATCTATTTTTTGAATAGGGGGAATGTGAGTAATGGGCTTATTTAGGCTTTTAGTGGCTTTCCATAGCGAGTAATCTGATGTACCATTACTTGAAAGTTGACTAAGGTAAGCATTTGTGGTATCATCATGAAATTCCTGAATTGCTCTACTTAATCTTTTTGTGAGTTTATTTAGCAATGTTTTATCAGGCGGATATCTAAATTGTTGCCACCTTTGTCTCTGGACTCGCTTTATGGCTATAAGATTTCTTATTTCTACAGGATATCTGTGCGTTGCAACTTTTCTTTTCATGTCAGGTGTATTTTGCCAGGCGCAGCTTTGTATGTCGGTAATGAATTTTGCTACTTCTTCATCTACCTGCTGTTTGTTTTTGAGTGGTACTTTCAGGTTTATACTATTGTTTAAATCAAATTGAAAGCTCTCCCAGTCCGTGTTTTTGTTTACTAGACTTGGATTGCTCTCTTTTTGTATTATTTTCTCGCTTAGAGTTAATATAATAGGTGAATGATCGGAATGCATATCATATCCTTCTTCTATATTAAGGTATGGAGCTGACAGATTCTTGTAAATGAAGAAGTCAATCAGATCTGGTTTTCTTCGAATATCGGTAGGCCAGTAAGTGGGTTTCCCTGTTGAAATCACATTGCACTTGATTTCTCTGATAGCACATAGCAATTCTTTGCCCTTGGTGTTAGTTAGTCTGGACCCCCAATGTGTATTCTTAGCATTAAAATCACCTCCTAATATGAATGTGTTACCAAGAACTTTCAATATATTTTTGTACTGCTCTGTTTTTAGCGCATACTTAGGTGGAATGTATATAGCTGCTATGGTAATATCATGAAGTTTGGTTCTGACCACAACGGCTACAGTTTGTACAGATTGTTCTTCGCATTTGTGTTCTAAATAATGGTAGATATTCTCTTTAATAATGATGGCTCTTCCTCCAATAAGTCAGATAATAAAACTAAAACTATGTGGAATATTATAAATGATAAAACTGGTAAAACTAAGACAAGGCAGTATGAAAACATATCACTAAAGGTAAACAATAAAACTACTTCATGCCCTAAAGACGTATCAAATATATTTTACGACTTTTTTGCTACAGTAGGTGAAAAAACAACAGACACAAACACAAATATTCCCTTAAAAACTGGACGCCCAGTAATGACCCCACCAACTACATCAATGTACCTACGGCCAGTAAACCAAAAAGAAATACTAAATATAATTAAAATGACAAAAAATAAGCATAGCTGCGGAATAGACGACATACCCCCTATATTAGTAAAACAATGTGCAGAAGAATTGTCGGCTCCACTCACATTCTTAATAAACCAGAGTTTCGAGCTCGGAGAATTCCCTGATTTACTAAAAATTTCCCTAGTAAAACCCATATACAAAAAAGATGATATTCACACCCCTAGTAATTACAGACCTATAGCGTTGTTGCCGACCTTTTCAAAGATTTTTGAAAAGGCTATGTGTAACAGACTAAACTTTTTCTTAGAAAAATACAATATTCTTGATGACTGTCAAAACGGTTTTAGGAAGGCAAGATCCACTACATGTGCAGTGTATAAATATGTCCAAACAGCTCTCCAGCAAATAAATGACAAAAAGTATGCATTCGGCCTGCTACTCGATATGTCAAAAGCCTATGACAATGTTTCTTATACCATACTACTAGCAAAACTTTACGGTTCTGTATGTCTATTCTGTTACAATCTCCCTCGGTGAACACCTAGGTGAAGTGAGCTGTCATCAGTCTGTCTGCTTTGTCAATCCGTAGCATCGGGACGGATGACAGCTCACTTCACCTAGGTGTTCACCGAGGGAGATTGTAACAGAATTGCTCTACAGGTATACGTGGCCCTGCATTCAATTGGTTTAAGTCATATTTAAGCGAAAGAAAACAAATAGTTCAGGTTGAAGACCACAATATCGAAAATAGAGAGACAATAACAATCCGTTCCCAGGTGAGAAATCTAACATGTTCCATCCCTCAGGGCAGTGTTCTAGGCTGCATACTATTTTTAATATATATAAATGACCTCCCAAAAATTCTTAATAAACAAACAACATTACCAGTACTATTTGCCGATGATATCTCCATACTTGTGAAATGTGACAAAAATTGTGACCCAAATACAATCATACAAAATACTCTCCAGACAGTAACACTTTGGCTACAAGATCACAATTTAGAAATCAACTGTAATAAAACTAAAGTGATACAATTTAGATCGTATAAAACGCCCCCCTTAGATGCAAATGTAATTTTTAATGACACCCCTATAGAATCAGTAACTACATTTAACTTACTCGGTATAAACATAGACACACATCTCAATTGGAAAAAGCACATAGAAACTGTGAAATCTAAGTTATCTAAATTTACCTACGCCTTGTTTCAACTTAAGTATAGCACAGATACAGAAACAGCACTATCGGCATACTACGCCTACGCAAACTCGTGGCTAAGATACGGAGTGATGTTATGGGGAAACAGCGTCGACGCAAGTGATGTATTTATAATCCAAAAAAAATGTGTTAGAATACTGGCCCATATTGACAATACCCAAAGCTGTAAGCCATATTTTGTTAAATTAAAGCTCCTTACTTTACCTTCTATATATATACATGACCTTTGCATATTTGTATTTAAAAATCGCAACATTTTTCCAAAATCAAAAGATATTCATAACGTAAATACACGCCATAAAAATAGATTACATCTTCCACCCTCTCGGATCAAAATGCTTTACCATAGCCCATATTACATGGCAGTAAAAATTTTCAACAAATTACCAGAACAATTAAAAGAAGAACCCATATTCAGTAAATTTAACAGAAAACTAAAAGAATATCTAACACATAAATGCTTTTACTCGGTCGCAGAATATCTCGCATAAAATATTTAGTTATATTTAGTATTGACACATACTGACAGACATATTCGTCCAAAAATGTTATTTAAATTAATAATTAATTTCAATCTATTTTAGATCATAAACTACATTAGAAACGCACATTTAAAATTGAAATCAAAATTATTATCAATAAAATGAAATTAAAACCATGTCATTAAATTATTATCATTGGTCATTATTATTATAAAAAATAAATGTATTTATATAACTGAAGCTGTTAATATGTTACAATTATTATTATGATACAATGATTATTATGTTGCAATTATTATTATGTTAAAATTATTATTATGTAAAATTATAATTATGTGAAAATTATTGTTAAACTATTAATATGTTGCCGTGCCCTAACCGGGTTTCATGATGGAATTTAAACTTTAGATCATAAATCACATTTAAAACGTACATTTAAAATTGGAAATCAAAATTATAATTAATAAAATAAAATTAAAATCATAACATTAAATTATTATTATTATTAAATTATTGTTAATCGTTATTATTATAATTGGAAAAAAATATTACATTGAAGTTATATGTTAAAATTATAATTATGTTACAATTATTATTATCTCAACGTCATTATTATGCTAAAATTATGATTAGCTATGTTAATATTTGTATCATTTAAAAAATATTGTGTTAAATTATTATTATGTTGCCATGCCCTAACCGGGTTTCATGTTGGAACTGACACTATTATAACAACTATATGTACACACATGAATGCAATAAAGACATTTGATTTGAACGATATAGTATGCAGTTCAAATTCGACTTCAAATCATGTCTTTGCAGAAAGGTTTTTTTTATTTCTAGGTCCATTTCTGTACAATAGATTAAATAGAGAACTAAGTATTTATAAGTTGAATTACTTTCACTGTAAAAAATATTTTTTTAATATTTAAAAACTATTTCTTACGAACAGGCAGAAAACTTGCTCATAGTATGCAAATAACATTACTAGCAGATAATTTTTGTGTCTACGTAGGTACTACTAGCTTTACTTTAATTTAAGTTTTTTTTAAATGTAATTTAGTGTTAATTTATTACAAATACATTGAAGCACTTCCTAGCCTGAAACACAGGTTCAACCTAGTTCAGGCAAATGAGCACCTATGTTCTATTTTAAATTTTAAGATATTTGCTGTATGTGTCTTTTTATTAAATAAACAATTATTATTATTATTTATTAAAGGAAAACTTGAACAAATACATCACCGAAATAATATAAATTTCACTAACTTAATCCTGTTTTAGTCTATAGCTTTAATGTCTTACAATCTAGGACAACGTTTTATACACTAAAACCTTTCCAGAAAATATTCAGTATAAAAAGCTTTTTCAAAAAAAAGACAACCGCCTTCAGAAACTAAAAATTGATAAATAAATTTACTTTCGGAAGTCGGTGGCGGTGCCTTTGTGTTTGTAGTTTTGTATTGCCACCGACTTCCGAAAGTAAATTTATTTATCAATTTTTAGTTTCTGAAGGCGGTTGTCTTTTTTTTTGAAAAAGCTTTTTATTTTTCACTTTTTAGTGTTGCCTTAATATCCAAATCCATTAAGAATCGGCGACACACTTACGTCGTCTAAGTATTTTTTTTGGGAATTTGTTGATTTTCTCAAAAAGGGCTGTATCAATTTTGATAAAATTTATATGGGACCATATCGCAATAAACCCCTTTCGAACAAAAAAAGAATTTTGCAAATCCATCTATATATGACAGTTATGCCCGAACAAACATAAAAAAAAAAAAAAATACAAACATTGGAATTGATAACCTCCTCCTTTTTGAAGTCGGTTAAAAATAGCGAAAACCCCATCCAAATTGGATCATGGTTTTTGAGAAACTGAACTGAACAGAAAACATATTGAAACATTTGTCTTGTCATATAGGGTACTATTCCCGCAGCAAATTGTTTAGGAATACCAAACACAATGCTATAGCCTATTTGACTTTCAAGAAACATTATTTCAAAATTAAAAGAGGGTCTATGCAGTGGTTTTAGCGTGAAGCTTGAACATACATAGGTAACAGACAAAAAATCATTTAAAAAATGTTTTTTTTTTGCAAAAATATTAGATAGGTACTATTTTGATATCGCAGGATTTTATTATAAGTGAAATATTAATCATAAATATAGGTAGATTACACTACCGGATTATCATGATAAGATTTGTGGGTTTTTTTGAAGATGAATTTCAGATGTTTATATGCACGTACGATACCACTAATCCAACAGTGATATATTTTATGAACAGGTTCATAAAAGATATCGATATTATCGTGTATTTATTTACATATACTTCGAATATGTCCCGTTGTCACGCTTTGAGGCATAGCGCTAGACGCGTGGCGTGCAAGAGCCTCCTAAGTCTAATGCTGGCACTTCACATGGCGTATTTGAGCAAACATTCGCCATATTTGGATAAGGATAATGGTTATTTCAATAACAATACAAAATGTACCTAATCAAATCAAATCAAATCAAAATCATTTATTTGCAAAAATATGGTACATTGGATGTTATCGGACAGATGGTTTCCGCATATTCTGCCTTATATGGCGTGCAAATGTCAATAAGATAAAATTAACTAATTATTGGTAATTTACATGGCTATGTCAATAATTTGATTTAATAATAATATTTAATAACTAGCTGACCCGACAGACGTTGTCCTGTCCCGATCTACCGAACATTTGGATGGGGGATGAAAAAGGGGTGAAAAAAGGGGGATGAAAAATAGATGTTGGCCGATTCTCAGACCTACCCAATATGTACACAAAATTTCATCAGAATCGGTCAAACCGTTTCGGAGGAGTACGGGAACGAAAACTGTGACACGAGAATTTTATATATTAGATAATCATGTGAAAAATTAAAAAAAAAGAAAATTAAAACAACACAACATAAAAATAAATCATAAATAATCTAGTTAAACATTTTCATAATGGATTAGTGAATTATCTTCTAAATATTCCTTTACGGTGTAATATCGCTTTTTTAATAACATTTTAAATAGTATTTTTCTAAATAATGGTAGTGGCAAATCTTGTAGGGTATTTGGTAAATGGTTGAACACAATAATCGCCATGCAGTACACATTTCTCTTAAATAACTTTAACTTTATCGTAGGCAACCTAAGCTTATCTTTATGCCGTGCCCGGATATTTTCCATGTACTCTTGTTTTTTAAATAAACTATAATGTTTCTTTACAAAGATACTAATTTCTAAAATGTAAAGGCACGGTAATGGTAAGATTTTAAGTTTCTCGAACAGTGGTTTACAGCTATCTAAAACGTGGGCACACACATATTGCCCGGACACATTTTTTTTGCGCTCTAAAAACTCTGACGATGTCCACTGAGTTACCCTAAATGATTATGCCGTATCTAAGTACCGAAGATACATAATCATGGTAAGCAACAATAGCAGTATCAATGTTTACTGTTTGCTTAATTTTCTTGAGGACATACACAAATCGATCTATTTTTTTTAAGGATTTTATCTATACGAGGTTTCCAACTACAATTTTCGTCTACGGTAATACCCAAGAATACGCATTCGTTAACAGTAGTTAATTGAGATTTTTTATAGTCAATGTCCAAGTTATTTTTTGTTACGTTTAATGCCTGAAAATTTATTATGTTTGTTTTTGTCATGTTTACCTTTAAGTTATTTATTTCTAACCAGTTTATTGCATTGTCCAGACTATTATAAATTTCGTTTTTTAGACTATTGTCATTGTCAGTTTTAAGAATTAAAGTTGTATCATCAGCGAATAGTATGCAGTTTCTTTCTATCGCTTCCTCCTCCAACGACCTCCCCGGTCGTTGATGTACACTAAGAAGAGATGTGGGGATATAATTCCTCCTTGTGGGGTGCCGTTATTATTTGGTCTATATTCAGTCACTAGCTTCTGCCCGCGACTTCGTACGTGGATCCTGTTGCTTATGCCAGCGACAACGGGGTCGGCAAAATCAAAGATCTGAAACGTCTGATGTCGAATTCTAAGAGCCCGGGGACGGGAAACCAACGGGATGCGCGAGACGATTCGAGACGTTCAAAAAGTACAATTTTGAATCATACCTCCGAAGGCGGAATATGTGGCATAGTCAATCTTACGAGTATACGTAAATGCACTCCGATCCTTATCAACCCAAGGAAGGTCGCCATGCCCTACGGCTATATCTGAGACACATCCGATTCTTCAGATGATATCGACATTCTGTTCAGAGAATGTCGAAGTCGATCAGAAGTCAAACGTTCGTTGCGCTCTTCTTCTGTCTTTTCATGCCGTACTCCAGCAATTATTTCTCTTTCACTTTCTAACTGATTATGAATATTTTGTTGTGTACGTGTTCGGAACAATGTATGATAATCTCGATCAGCAGTTAGTCGTGCATCACGTTCATCACTCGTTTCAAAATACCTGTTAGTAGATGTGCGAATACGCTGAGTGTGATTCTGTATCGGAAAACGTTTCCGATTCGCGAGACAATGCATGTCGCTCACGATCAGCTGACAGTCACGCATCAAGTTCCGAGCAGATGCGTAGATACGCTGAGAACTCAAGCGCAATTCTCTATCCGTGAACGTCTCCGACTCGCGAGAAAATGCGTGACGTTCACGATCAGCGGTCAGTCGCGCATCACGTTCCCCACTTGTCTCTAGACACCTAGAAGTCGATGCGTAGATACGCTTGGAACTTAAGCGCAATTCTCTATCCGTGAACGCCTCCGACTCGCGAGACAATGCGTGACGTTCATGATCAGCGGTCAGTCGCGCATCACGTTCCCCACTTGTCTCTAGAGACCTGGATGTAGATGCGTAAATACGCTGAGAACGCAGACGTATGCTTCGCGATCTGAAGAGGATTCCACGGAGCGATTTGCAGCCTGATGTTCTCGAACAGCATCGAGTCTCTCCTGACGCTCTTCGATAGATTCTTGGGATCTTATGGTCCTTATTCTTTTAGCTCCTTTGGAACATTGGGAAAGATTTGACCTCTTTCTGGGCATGGTTATAGTTTTATTGTGAAGAGATACCTGATCAATGAAAATCTAAGTGACTGCTCCCCTGCGTTACCGGGTAGGCTACCGTGTAAAGGAAATTAAACACTCAAATAATATAAGCAGGAAGTCATATTTATTCGATAAAATAAAAAAAAATAATGGGAGTTTTGACCAGTAGAGTCAAATTTTCAATGATATGTATACCAGCGTCATAAAAAATCAGTCCTAAACTGGTACCGCCTTCACCGCGTGGAGGTATTCCCAGCTTATGTTATTTTATAATATACAGTGAAATTAGTGATAGCTTTACAGTAAAATTAGTGATAGCTTTGATTTCCACATCAGATGTTTCTGATCTTCGATTTTTATAAGTCAACAGGAAATGCTCATCAGACCGAACAACTTTTGCTAAGGCGTCATTCCTATATGTGTTATGGTGTAGCTGGGCTCTTGGAGTTCCTCATCATGTGTTCCAGAACTTCAAATTTATTCTCTTAGCAGAAAATGCTCATCACGTGGAACAATTTTTGCTATAGTACCATTTTTGTATCTCTTATAGTTTAGCTGGTCTGTTGCGGTTCTGCAACAGGTGTTCAAGTTTCCCAGACCAGAGAAACCCAGTTGCCCAGACTTAATACCTATACAACAAAAAATCATTCCAATCCGTCCAGGAGTTCCGAAGATTAGCGTGCACAAACAAACAGACAAACAGACAAACAGACAAACAGACAAACAGACAAACAGACAAACAGACAAACAGACAAACAGACAAACAGACAAACAGACAAACAGACAAACAGACAAACAGACAAACAGACATTATTTTTTTTTTGGATTCGTGCTATGTTACTGTTTCCAAACCTCCCTCAATTTTTTTTTAATATATTCAATGTACAGACACAGTTTTTTTACTGTTTTGTTATATGTATAGATATAGATTAACATTTCCACGTATTCCACAGTAAGAGAGTTTCGAGAGCAGTGTTTTATGACAAATAAAGTCAAAGGCCTTTGTCATGTCTAGAAAGACGCATCCTACCTTAGACTTTTTATTCAGGCTTTCAGTAATCTGTTTAATTAATGAAAAACACGCTGAACTTGTAGAACTACCTTTCCTAAAACCGAACTGTTCTGCTTTTAGAATATTGCAGGAAGTCAAAAAATTTACCATTTTGTCACACACGATTTTCTCGAAAACTTTGGATAAAATGGGGATTCAGGTGATAGGTCGATAGTTGCTCATGTCCGTTTTATCACCTTTTTTATACAGAGGTTTAACTATTGACACTTTCAAACGTTCCGAGAATACGTGTGTATCAGAATGGCTGGTTGCCTGTGGCTTTGGTCTATGAGAGTTGATTAGAAAATTGCTACATAATTGCTTATATTTGCTACATTTAATAAATAATTGCTACATACTATATATATTTAGAAATAACATATTTTTTTTGTACAGCCATCCTGACGTTTGGTTGGCATGTCGCCTCCTAGTTAAAAGCCAAGCATGCAGAGTTTCCCGAAATGTATTGCGTCAATAATTGCTACATATTTGCTTCATTTATCTAATTTAGTTGTATCTTCAAACATATGTTAAATAAAGGATGTAGCAATTATTTTAATTATCCCAAGGAAAAGTGCCAAGTGCAATTATTGACGCAATACATTTCGGGAAACTCTGCATGCTTGGCTTTAAACTAGGAGGCGACCAGCCAACCAAACGTCAGGATGGCTGTACAAAAAAAAAAATGTTATTTCTAAATATATATAGTATGTAGCAATTATTTATTAAATGTAGCAAATATAAGCAATTATGTAGCAATTTTCTAATCAACTCTCATAGACCAAAGCCACAGGCAACCAGCCATTCTGATACACACGGGAATACTCCTTCTGTTAGGGACAGATTTATTATGTAGGTTAGCGGGGAAACTAGTCCCACTGCACATTTTTTTAGCACTTTTGTATCATCATAGCCAGTCGAGTTCGTGTTTTTTAAGTTTTGTATAATTTTATGAACGTCAATTTTATCTACTGGTGTAAGGAAAATGCTCTTAGGATTTTGTGGTATGTTAAGCTTGTTGTTTTTTAATGTATTTGTAGTTGTATTAGTTACAGTTATATAATAGTCATTGAATAAGTCACAAATTTGGTTTGGATTGTCATATATTTTATCGTCAACTTTTATCGTGTCTATTTCGGAATTACATGTCAAGTTATTCGTGTCTAGTTTTATTATGTCCCATGGTCCTTTACTAGCATTTTTTGCTTTATTAATATATCGCAAATTGTTTATCTGTTGAGCATTGTATTATCCAAAGAAGACGAATATTTGGACAAATACGCCATGTGAAGTGCCAGCATAATATGAGAACACATGCGTGAAATACATTGTGACATGTTCTTTTTCTTTAGTGGAAATGTATAGCACTATGTGTTTTTGTGAAAACCTGTATATTGGCAAATCTTAAGTTGGAAGAAGACAACAATATGTTGCTCCGACTACAAGTAACATGGGTTTAGAGCAGGAACATGATGAGGAGTAAACACGATAAATCAATTTTCCAACAGCTCTGTATTATTTACAACAATTTATTATTTTAGTAATAATCTGCCAATTTATTTCGTAAAATTCTCTCTCGGTGATTCCGATGCTAGCTATATTGACAGCTCATCTCAACCTCATTTTACCTAAATCCACCGAGGAAGATTTTTACTGACTAGCACTGCTGGTATTCGAATCTCATTCCCTTGGCATAGTAAGGACCAATTCTTTAAGTTTCTTCCTGTGAATTTTAGATGTGCTGGTCTGCGGCAGCTCTTGCATGAAGACCACACCTCCTCTTAGTTGCTTGGAGTCGGTCAGCGATTCTGGAATAGGATTGTGAATTCATTATAACGTTCATCAATTTTTTTTCAGCGAATCTTTGGTTTTGACAGTATATTTTGTTACTGGGCAGCAGAAAGTGGTTCAACTGGTCTTAGGACCGTTTATGTTCCAGCCCAAAATCATGGAAAATAATGAACCTGTTTTAATTAAAAGTGATACGCAAGATGCCAACGTATGAATAAAGAATGAGTAAAGAATATTTTTGTAAATAGGTTTGTAGCTTTGACATTCCAGAAACAAAGCTAAAATATCTCATGTGCCTGCTATTAACTGAGTCGCCCAAATTTTGCTTGCGATTGTACAGACGCCAGCACATAAAGCCATACCACACTGTCAAATTTTTCCAATTGAATATAAACCTTATTCTTTTGTTAATAATCTGGAATCTTTAGAATATGGAATTAAGAACTTCTGTTGTTTGTAACACCTTATGTACCCATATTCCAGCAAATAAATTATTTGATTTGATTTGATTTGAATAACTTTATCTATCAAAGAAATTTGCCAGATTATTGTAGCTTGATGTGCTGATCTCTGTTCTATCTGAAGAGGCTTGTCCAGGGAAGTACTAGCACCACACCAATCACTACCGCAAAACACCATTGCTGTTTTGTTTTGGATTTTGGAGGGTTTGTAAAATTACGGGCACATGGAATATTTCAACTTTTGTTCTAGAATGGCAAAGCATCTCTGCAAATCTATCTGCAAAGTCTATAAGGCAGCGGTGACTACTTAACATCAGGTGGGTCATCGGCTTATTTGCAATCCTTTGACAAAAAACCACTCAAAGAATTTCCATCACAAAGAGCTTTAAGTCGCAACAGCCGTTACCTTTAACCAGGTCCTTAATCTCCTGTGCTGTAGGGCTGCATCCAGGTTTTGGAACAACACACGCCACTACAAGATCCCCGCACTCCTTGTCAGGTATACCTGTCACAGCCACGTGAAACACTCCAGGGTGTCTCATTATCACCGACTCGACTTCTACTGGAGACACCTGCAATCATCATGATGGTTAATGAAACTGGTGAAATTAATAAAATGAATATTAAATATACGTAAATAAACTGCTTTTTAGAAGTCATGGTTATAAAAAACATTCCATTATTTAATTGGAGGATAAAGCCTCCTATTCATATCATCATCATCACCAGCCTAAAGACGTCCAACATGAAAAGTTCTCCTGTTGAACAAGGCCTCTCCCATATAACGCCACAACGAGCGGCAACCTGCCGGTTGCATCCACTCGCGGCCATGATGATGTCATCGGTCCATCTGGTGGACCAACTCTACGCCTTCCGGCTCGTGGTTGCCACTTGAGAACCTCCTATTCACTAGGAGAGTAATGTCCCGCGACACGTTTTGTTAGAGATGTCGTGCGAAGTCGAGATACGTCACACAAGTCTGCCACTATTGCGCGACTGGTTCCTTCCTTGAATCCCCTAACGTCGTCTGACTTCGCCCAACATCTCTAGCGGCACATGTCGCAGGTCTTTTGTCTGTTGATGAATATGAAGTTTAAAGATACACCATAGCACGTATTAATTGCAGTAGAATAGCACCATCTGAATACTATCCATGCACTAATATTTGGTATTATGCTGTCTCTGATACTTTTTATTCTTTGTGCTTCTGCGGTCTAGATTGCGACCTCGACGTCAAGCTGTCGTGGGTGCACAGGGTTCATTACGTCGCACAGAGCATGAACGTTTTGTTAGGGCACGCCGTATATCGGCGATGAGACCCATCATGGAGGGTTGGCATTCCGGCTGACGCAGATACTGACTGGACAAGGCTGTTTAGGGAAGTATCTGTATCGCTTAGGCGGCGAACAATCGCCCGGTTGTCACCACTGCGGTGATTGCCTGGAGGACACAGCGCAGCATACGCTGGTGGGTAGCCCAGCTGCCCAGAGGAAAGCAACAGCCACGCTTTCCTCCAGGAGAAGTCGCACCGGGAACCGGTGTGCGCTCAATGACTTCCGGCTTTTATGAGTTGCAAGCCTGCGGGTGGTCGACTTAGTTGCAGTCCACCAGCCGACCGGATGCAGGTCCGTGTAGGCGCGGGTATGTCGAGGTTGACGGAACCTGCCTTCATCATTGGCTATGACCAAACGTGGCGGGGGTGCGGTGAATACGCGAGCGAATCCCGTAGGCCATATATAGTAGTAATAGGCCCTTATGTATATGTAGTTTTAGCCAGTAAGAGTCCGGCACGCCCCCTTGTCGTCCTCAGACGGGGATAGTCCATGAGAATTACCTAAACATAAAAAAAATTGGTCATGCTTAGTCACGGATGGATAAAGAGAAGCAGGCCAAAGAAAAGATGGATGGACTGTGTAAAGAAAGATATGAAAGAAAAGGGACAGAATTATGTGGGAGAAGAAAACGTGATGCGACGACCCCAAACATGGGACAAGGGCAGGGACATGATGATGAGACCTCAGAGATGCTTTATCAACTACACTGGCGATTTCATAATTTATTTTATGTAGTCTTTGAGTATTCAGGGTTCAACACGATGTAACTTACATGGTGACTTCTGTACTTCAACAATAACTTGTATCGTTCAACAAAGAACATGTTCCAGGAGTGGTCCCTGTAGAAAATGTCTCCAGATTTGAGCCAGCCGTCTTCTGTTATTGTCTCCTTTGTCACCTCTGGATTGTTGTTGTATCCCTGAAAATACCTATGTATGTTAGTGCTAGAGTGAGACTAAGCAGATTAATTCTTATATTTGAGATCTTGTAATGGTCGATAATTACGGGGCAAGTACGGATGTGACGTTTTCAATTCATATTATACTTTCAAGTTTATCTTGGACTTTACTTTATATCAGTGAAGAAAAATATGCCCATTCTGTATGAAAACAGACCTGCAGTAGGACAATAATGGTCTTGTATTATTCTGATTTTATTTTTTGGGTATGCCTTTTCAGACAGAGGATTTTCTTCCGACTTCGGTAACGGGGCCGCCGTTACCGAAGTCGGAAGAAAATCTCGATGGAGACTTGCCAAGTATGCAGGAGATATTATAGTGCACAAGTAGCACTCCATCTTCCCTCACTCATATAGTCCGAAGGGACGGCAATTCAATTCGTCCGGAGGGAGATTAAGCGCAGGACCAACCACGCGGGTCACACGATCAACTTTCAAACTCTGGGCTGCTACTGAGAAATTCCTAATGAAAAAGCCCAATAACGCTAAACCTACCTGGGAATCGAACCCAGAACCCCACGCTCAGAAATGGGACTAAGGAGACTAACGGGGCAGTCAACCGACATAATTGATAGGTAAACATGGATAGAACGATCTGCCAATTACTTTATTACTTTCTTCTCGGTCGTTCCCTCTTGACAGAGTGGACGTGGTCATGGGGCGTCACCTACAACTGCGGTCGCAACCATCGCGATCCTTATCCATCGGTCTCTATTGGCTGCATGGCGAGCACATTCTGCCAAAGGGATCTTGGTGACAGATTTGATGGAGTCTGTCCACCGGCTTAGCAATCGACCACGTGGTCTCGTGCCCTCGACTCTTCCCTGAATCACCAAACGCTTTAAGGAATTACTTAATTAAATTAATAAACACAAATCTTACTTTGAACACAGTTGGACCTCGGAACCATAGTTCTCCTGGAACGTTAGGTTCAGTGATGTCTTTGTTCGTTTCAGGATTCACCAACTAAAACAAACGAAATAAATAAATGCATTATTCTATATTTTTTTAATAAACTAACACAGCTGTCGCTGATAATTGGATTTTCGTTTTTCCGGATATAGTTATTTGTGAATGTAATTTTTTAAGATTGTACATGTGACTTTGAGTGCGTTTAGAGACATTTTCTTGCTCGTTCTTCTCCATAGAAACCTATTGTTTGGAGCGTGCAACTAGCCTCAACTTCCTGACTGACTGACTCCTTGACAATTCAAAAGTGCCTGTGAATGGTTTATTTGAAATAAATGATTTGAATTTGAGTTCGAGAAATTCATAGAGTGCGGCAAGGTCTTCTTTTCACAAAAGAAATCTAAGAATAGCATTACTTACTTTTGTTTCCAGACAACCAATTGGTCTACCGCTGGATCCTGCTGCCGGTGGATAGTCGTGTTGCAGAGTGATGCCACTCATTTCACTCAAGCCATACGTGTTGTATACACTGAATGTCTTCACTACTTGCTGTTAAACAAAATTACTGAACATTACTATAAATAAACTAATATTGTTTTTGTAAAAATTGTAATAAAACATGTAAGTAACATGATTTTGATCTGTTTATAAGTAGAGTGCCTTCAGCCAGAAGGTGCTTAATGATATGGATGGGTGGCTCGAGCTAAGGGCGGGCGGGTGGTTAAGGAGCTCGTGGCTAAGTAAAAACTACCTGAAATGATCAGACATGGTTAAGCTACGCTGACCGTAGTAGGTTCGCGAATGGATACCATCAATTTCATACCGAGACCCCCCGTGCCTCGTAAAGCATGTAAAGCCGTTACGATCCCCGCCCGGCCCGGCCGTCTCGACTATCACTCGTAGATTTTTGACATTCGTAATGAGTAGTCAGAAGTCGGGAAGACTGACAATCAGTCTTAGCAAGGGGTATCGGGTTATCCAGTAACTTGACAACCCGTCAAAGTCAGATAAGCAGTCGCTCCATGTAAAACACTGGAATTCTGCTGCATCTGGTTAGACTGGAAGGCAACTTCAACGTAGTTGGGAAAGGCTAGGCAGATGATGATGGACCCATACCATCATCATCTGCCCAGGGTAAAGTGGACTGGTTACTATTATGATTATTTAAAAGAAATCACCTTCACTTCATCGATGATCTCTTGGGTCACAGCGCTGCCACCCAATAAGACGATTTCAAAGCAGGTGAAGTCACATTTTGCACTTGTCATCATAGTCGTCATCATGGTAGGGCTAGTAGCGATGAAGGTGGGCTGTAGAAGTAAGAAATCCAAAATGATATAGAAGAACAAAGATGTATAGTATCACTAAATCCTTTTCATGCACTATGAGATTTCTATCATGTTTTATTTGCTGTTGTAAGCCAATAATAACTGTGTAAAAGTATAAATTGTTCCACATGTTATCATTAACTTTTCTTACAGTGTTGTTTATTTTTTTTAATAGTCATGTTATGTACTTCATATTTTTTGGAATACACTCTCGACCACCACTTTAACATTGTATTGAATTAATTTTTTGCGAAGGTCCGGATCTGTTTTGTGTTTCTTAAATGAATAAATCTTTAGCCTCCCCCTACTCAAGTGAAAAAGTAAGGCTGCCTCTAACATATACGAATCTCATTATCAACAGTTATTTTGTTTGTAACATGAAATCCTATAGCAATATTACAAATGAGAGAATCGGTCAGGCTTTAAGAAATGTGGCTTTATTGTTTCGGAACTGTGGTTAAATTGTAAGCCTAATTAAGAAGTATTACAGCTTATTCATCGGGGGAGGGGGCGTTACTGTAGCAGGACTAACCGTGAAATTTTAGTCAGTTACAGTCCGACATACCCCTTGGTCCTCCTCAGATGGAGGGCATCCATGAGGATTTCTCCACGAGAAAAAAGGGTTCCAGTAGAATCCTACCTTGTACGTATTTACTAGCTTCGCAAAATGTTCCGGAGTGAGAGGTGATGATGTCTGCAACCGCGTGTATTTCAGGATCGGGGAGAAGAGGTAGTGGAAACCAGCTGACAGCCACTGTGCTGGCGAGGTCACTATTACCATCTTTGTCGGTGTAGGGAACTTGTTGCAGTTTGTCCTGAAGAGTAATTATTCATTTAATGTGGTTCTGTTGAGGTTTGAAGAGCAAAATGGAAAATTCCATATTCTCAACTCTTCCATCCTCCATAAAGGTTTGACCACGAAATCTCGGGAGGGGGCGAGTGAATTACTTACCAGATATAAGGTATATACTGATAATTAAGCTCGCGTGTGTAAGCATGGCTGTTTTTGGGACTCCTGTGGTTCCACTTGTTGAAGTCAGGTAAAGTACGGTTTCCTTTGGATCAAAGTCTGTTGGTCTGAAAGTGTATAAAATGTCATCATAGAACTTAATGATTTCTTCTAGCAAAAAGAAAATATTAGCCTATTATTGTCTCAATAGGTAAATGAGGGCAAAGGCCTCTTCTCATACAGAGAAGGCATGAGCATTGATCACCACGTGCGCTCAAGGCGGATTGGTGATTTCAGACTTACATTTACTATAAATCAAGATGTGACCACAATGTTTTCTTTTACCAATGTCAGATGTTCATGGTAAACTTAGAAAGTACATATATAAATGGAAAAGGTAACTTTCGGACTACACAATCTCATACATGAGGGGCACCTTTACCACTGAGCTATATTGATCAAGACTAATCTGTCGGGCGAAAATTGTTGAAGGTAAGACCTCCGTTGCTTATGCACCTATGCAGTACTATCGACACTTGAAAGGAACCACTCAAGTGTTTACGTTTCAAAAAAACGTTACAAAAAGAGCCAAAAAAAAGTCAAGTGCCGTGCCCGACAACACGCGGTCGGCGACGCGAGCGCATGCCGGCAATAAAACTTAATTTATAGCCGTTTGAAGAGGATGTTTCATAAACAAAGGACTGTATTGTAAAGCTAAAGAAACAAGGCCCTTGTTCAAAGGAGTTTCTGAGAATTTCGCCTGGTGATAAAATTATAAAAAATGCAGTAGAGAGAGTGTAGTTAGAACACAAGTAAAATAAGACGTTTAGTTGGATAACATATTTTTTGTACGAAATCTATCGCGATAACGTTGTATTGTTTTGCTAGAATAATAAACTGTATTTGTTAAATAAGCTATATTACTTATATTTAATATGAACATATTTTTATAAATAATTGCCCAAATTAGCTGTTGAATGAGCGCAATAAAATCGGTGCAAAATAATACCGTATGTTCATGCCTATTTCGTGGAGAATAACAGTTAAAGTAACAGTAGTTTAAAACATAGATATCGCTTTATAGGAAAATATTGCTCACATATACAAAAACAAGAGAGACCCTTCATTTTTAACCGACTTCAAAAAGGAGGAGGTTATTAAAAACTCAACAGGGGTCATCTTTGTAAACAGAGTTTCGGAAAATAGATTACTCTCTTTATTTTATAAGAATCATAATTATTTTAACTATTATTTAGTTCACTTTTAATTGAAACCACTCTATACGTTTTATAACACTATATTAGCTTCAAACAATATTACAGCAAGGAGTACATTAAAAATCATGAAGCGACTGCTTCTTACGAAGGTCTCTCAAAAAGTCCCGTACATATAGTCCTAATACAATAATCACAACGCTGTTCTTGTTTATGTTCTCACGCTGAATTTTGAGTCTAGCTTATGGGTATTTACATCCGGCTCAGGATACAGCAGCGCAAGCACTTCGTCTCGCCGAGGGCCGCCATGCCGCTCCGGTGAGGTCACCCTTAACTTTGTAAAGAGAGTGCGGCAATCGCCAACACGGCCGTCCTAGCAGGTGCCTGTCCCACCAGGTACCCCACGAGTTCAGATAAAATGCTGAAACACAAATTATTAATCATTTATCAGCTTGCCAGTCGCACATGCATTGGTTGTGGATCGAATGTTCTGGGTCTTAACTGTCATCTTTCATTACACATTATTTCATAGTATATCCGAAGTAGGCTTCAATAACAATATACCATGTGCGCTTAAAACGACACTATTAAGATTCGAATTTGACCACTTGTACTCGAAAGGCCTGTAGCCTCACTTAGGCGTACCAAGTTTGCCTTATTTCGACTTGCACCCAAAGGGCCTGTAGCCTCACTTAACTGTACCAAGTTCGACTCACTTTGACTTGCACTCAAAGGGTATGTAGCCTCACTTAAGCGTACCAAGTTCGTTCCAGAACCACTTGCACTCAAAGGGCATGTAACCTCACTTAAGCGTACCAAGTTCGTCCCAGAACCACTTGCACTCAAAGGGCATGTAACCTCACTTAAGCGTACCAGGTTCGTCCCAAAACCACTTGCACTCAAAGGGCATGTAACCTCACTTAAGCGTACCAAGTTCGTCCCAGAACCACTTGCGCTCAAAGGGCATGTAACCTCACTTAAGCGTTCCAAGTTCGTCCCAGAACCACTTGCACTTAAAGGGCATGTAGCCTCACTTAAGCGTACCAAGTTCGTTCTTTATATGGACCTACCATTCGACCACTAATGTGTAATTTACAATTAAATATAGGACAATTATAATTACTCAAAACATTTTATCTTGACTCGCACATACGCCTACGAAAATTTTCAAATTACCTTCATCGTCAACACGGACAGAAATAGTTTAAGTTAGAACGTATGTTTAATTCATCTCCCAATCATCAATATGTATTCATGGTTTCATGTTCTCAGCAGCGGTTACGCCTGTATACTTTTTAATGCTCCCTTCACTGCCTTTTACATTCGTCACCTTACATCTGTCATTCCCCACTTGAAAGGGTGTTTGTAAACAGGTAACAACTTCCGACTTTGCCCGTCATTAGTCTGACTTTATATTTTAATGAGTACGAAATCGTTGTCGACGTAAACTCTTGCTTTTGTACGGTTTTTGTCAAATCGCTGTTTTTGTGATTCCGCATTTGACTTAATATTTGTCTCTGCCCTCTCACGTAATTCGTTTACATCCACCCTATGCCCGCTGTCTATCCGAGAAAAACTTTACTAGGAATAGTTTTCGTTGTCTCGTAAACAGGACTGTTTATACCTTATTGTAAGGCTTTTATGCACTAATTCCACCTATCGTCTGTAATAATTCTATGAGGATTTCCAAATGTCTTAGAAATCGTCTCTAATTATTTGATTACGCAAGAAGACTTGGTTGTACAAACGGCCAAAATAAACACAAATTTTGTAAAAGTACGATGACCAATAAATATATATTTTACGGCTTTAGCCGTAACAAAATTCCCTAAAAGATCTATATGAAGGCTGGGCCATACTTTTTCAATGGTATAACTCTCCTTCTTTTGGACCGCCTTTATTCTTCAAATACATCCAATTTATGCAGTTTTTAATGTATTTTTTGTCGCATTCTAGGTAATCAATACTGATTGTTTACTCGTTCTACTGTTTTATTTATTATTTATTTATTTGGAACAACTAAGTAACAACTACATAATAATGGTATATAAAAAGTAGAAATTATAAAACTAATAATTATGTAATCTACTGCGTTATTCACAGAATACGAATTTTATCAACAGAGAGATGCCCGACGTCGTCATGGTCACATTTAATTATTTGCCAAATGCGTTTTTTTGGAACCACCCATCGGCGACCACGGATTGTTCTTCTATAAACTGTACCACCGAGTACAACATATTTGTTAAAAATATCTTTATTTTTCTCGGCCTCTCCTGATTCTATAATTTCCCAAATACGTTGTAACTCGGCATCCTGTAGTACCGACAGCAACCAATCCGCTTCCGTTTTTGACATTATAATCTCAGTTTCTGTTTTTTTTTTTCTCTATATATTAAGTTTGCATTATTATTTGATAATTACCACTTTTTAAAATCTAAACTGGTTAAACATTTATAGCCCCGAAGCTTATCTACAAGATCCTCAATGCGCAGCATTAGATATTTGTTTTTAAGCGTTATCTTATTTAGCGCTCGATAATCAATGCAGTCTTTTTCTCCATTTTTAGGGTTCCGTACCCAAAGAGTAAAAACGGGACCCTATCACTAAGACTCCACTGTCCGCCTGTCTGTCTGTCTGTCACCAGGCTGTATTTCATGAACCGTGATAGCTAGACAGTTGAAATTTTCATAGATATAGGTAGGTTGCCGCTATAATATCAAATTAATTAATACTAAAACAGAATAAAATAAGTATTTTAGGGGGAGGGGCTCCCATACCAGTGACGTGTTTTTTGCTCGATATCTAATGTTGTATAGACAATGGTACTTACGGAACCCTTCGTGCGCAAGCCCGACTTCCAGTTGGCCAGTTTTTCTTATTGGTGATTTGCTTTTACGTATAATATTATTTTTCAAAAATTAATCTACGATTTCGCGAAGTTTCTTTCTGTCTGGTCTAAAGGGTCTGCATTAAATTGGTTGAGAATCAATTACGTTAATTATCATTTCGTGGGTCAGGGGTTGTAATACATTTAGTTTCTTGTTTCTCTGGTTTGACCGCGTTCTTTTTATGGTAACATGTCGATTCTAAATGGCCTCGCTTTCCACAATAATCACATTTATTTGCATCACACTGATGTCGTTTATGGTTACCGCCACACAGAAAACACTCGATCTGCCTCCGACCATATTCCCGGCTGACGTCTTGGCTATTGCTAACAGAAGCGGCTTGGCCCACTACGTTCGCTGAGGGCACAGTCGCTGAGGTCGTGGTCGCAGACATCTGATTCTGACTGATCGATTTCGTGTGACTATAGCGTGTGTTTGCGCCTATCTGTCTAGCACTTTTTGATGTGTAAGTTCGACCATGTAAGAAACTAGCTAAACTATCGCATGTAACAAAATTATTCGCTTCAATCGATGCGCCTATACCACTGTCTCCTATATTTCCGACAATAATAGAGATAATATCTTGTTCCGAAAATTCCAAAGATAAACGATCTATTTTACATTTTTGTTCAAAATAAAACTCGTAAAGAGACTGATTTTCTGACGGCTTTTCGTTAATAATATCTTTTAAAAGATCAAACATATTCCGACGGATTTGAAAACTGGAAGCCAACTTACGTGTCCAGTCCTTCCATTTCCACATAGGCCAATGATTATCCGATCGTAACAGTGAGTCATACCACACTTTAGTTTGTTAAGAGCTTGATAACGGGTAATTTCATCAGTCCATGAAAAAGTATGAGCATAGGACCTGATAATACTAAGCCAAGCGTTCACATCGTCTCTCAGCGGATCGAACTCGGGTATAATGTTATTCAACGTGTTATTCGTACTCACAGTTGAGGTATCAGCCTTACGTGATACCTGTTTCCTGTGTTTCGGCGGAGGTGACGGAGTCCTGGCACTACTACTGCTGCTGCCACAACTTGAGCTTGACCGTGTGCGTTTTGTTTTTTGTTTTTGGCGTTTATTACGCTTACTTTGTTTACCCATAGCTATGTGTGGGTGTCACGTACCACTTCTGATTTTAACTATTATTTAGTTCACTTTTAATTGAAACCACTCTATACGTTTTATAACACTATATTAGCTTCAAACAATATTACAGCAAGGAGTACATTAAAAATCATGAAGCGACTGCTTCTTACGAAGGTCTCTCAAAAAGTCCCGTACATATAGTCCTAATACAATAATCACAACGCTGTTCTTGTTTATGTTCTCACGCTGAATTTTGAGTCTAGCTTATGGGTATTTACATCCGGCTCAGGATACAGCAGCGCAAGCACTTCGTCTCGCCGAGGGCCGCCATGCCGCTCCGGTGAGGTCACCCTTAACTTTGTAAAGAGAGTGCGGCAATCGCCAACAATTATTAATAATTTTATCCACGAATTGTATATCTTTGAATTTAATTTTTGTATTGTATGTTATTTGAGTGCTTATTTTACCAAAATTTTTATAATTCTATGTTAATTAATGTAATTGGACCTGTGCCGTTTTAATTAACTATACATAAATTAGTTAATTAATAAAAGATAGGAATTACGCAAACGATTATGAATCGTGTGAACCACGCTCGACCAATTTATCTACGGCAGTTGTAAGATGTTGCTTTTGATACCCTGGCAATATTATTTTTATATTGTTAATGTAATTGTGTAAAAACCAGTACTTAGGTAACTACTTACTTAAATCTTTTAATTGATTCCTGATCTTCATTTTGTAGGAGGTCTGCTAATGTGGTATATTTACTATCCTTATCAAAGGTCATAATCTTAGAGTCTACGTTGGCCAGTTCTAGCGCCTTCTCAATGTCTGTCGTCTTCTCGCTTTGACAGAATATTATATTCGGGCGGTTCGTGTGGAATAAATCTTTCAATTCATCTGAAATGTGAACATTTAATTTCGTTTACTTGACTTTTAACTCTTAATGCTTCTAAATAGAATATAATAATATATATATATACTAGCGGGCCTGGCAGACGAATCCACTGGAAAACACACAATTTTTTATCAAAATCGGTCCAGCCGTTTAGGAGGAGTTTACTTTTATACACACTCACAGAAGATTTTTATATATAAGATATATATACTTATAATGTATATAATTGTTATTGTTAACACGCAACGACCAAGCGTCGTGATTAATGGCCTTTTTCCTTGTTTTTCAATGTCACCCGTGTGATTTTTTTACATATCAGATTTTTTGATAATGCAATAATGTCTATAGTATAAGATAAACGTAGCTGCATAAGAATCTACAGAATCGGACTAGTATTTCCGAAGATTAGCCCGAACTCAACTTGAATTTATATTATGTAATGGTCTCGAGTAGTGATGATGAAGATGCGAAAGTGATAGTAAAGTACCTTTGCCAGAAAATGGTCAGTTTTTATTTGTAAATTTTGACGTCAGTAGTTTCATCGGTTTCAATTGTTTTACAATTGTATCTGCTAATTGGACAGTTGGGCTCCGTAGGTTGTATTTGGTTGCTCACCTACATTATAAAAGGAACAGGTGTGCAGAATTTTGTGTTCCTAGATCCAGTAGTTTCTGCTGTGTGCTGACGTCAGTCAGTCAAGTTCTTCTTTTACATCTGGTTCTCTTTTCATAGATATCTTATCAATCATCATCTGCCTAGCCTTTTCTCAACAATATTGTGTTCGACTTCCAGTCTAACTGGATGTAGCTGAATACAATTGTTTTACATAAAGCGGCCTATCTGACTTGCATAACCCAGGTACTAGGTAATACGATATCCTTGGTAATTCTTGTAGTCAGACTTTCTGGCTTCTGACTACCCTTATGGGCGTCCCTGTACAAAACGCATGCGCTAGCCGTTTTTTGTTTAGTTTTTCGGACCTAAATACTCTATATTCCAAAGAAAATATCAACCAACAAAAAATAGATTAAATTTCTACATAATCTTGACTCCAAAATGGTAGATCTGATTTTTATTTACGAAGTATAGTATTTAACTAATCTCCTCACAACGAAACTACAGAAATGAGAAATAATTATTGAAAACATGCATCTCTTCGGCCTATAATTCGATTTTTTACTAACACTAATGGATAGGCAAATTTATTAATGAACATTTTAAATAGATTTTTTTTTTCAATATCCCGAAATGTGATTTTATAAAGATTTAATGCTAAAATCTGACCGTACTCACTACTGTATCTCTTGCGCGTCGAAGAGGAACGAATGCTCAAGGTTATTTGCTCAGGGTACCGCCTTAACGACTGCTAAAGATCTACGAATGACAGCCAGGACCAACGGTCTTACGTGCATTCCGAGGCACGAAGAGGTCTCCGTATTAAATGTTACCCATTCACGGACCGACATTGGCCAGCGTAGCTTAATTCACCTTGTACACTCTGAAAATATACTCACTGGGGCCCAAAGTAGCATCGATACATGCTACCATAATTCCAAGATATAGTGCTGCGTAGTGGGGTATACAGAAATCTATATGGTTGGGTCCCATCAGCACCATGACGTCGCCTTTCTTGAGTCCCAAGTTGGTGAGAGAGATAGCGCATCGGATGCTCCTGTCTAATACTGAGCCATTGGTTTCAGATTCCCCTGTACTTCCATCGATCTGTTGAAAATGAGGTTGCAAATAAATTGCGGTTCATAAAATAACAGATCGGTTGTATTTAGGTACGGTAGTAGTTTTGATCATGTCGTTTTTATAGTATTTATATTGTCAACTTTGAAGATTATGTTAAAAGGTAATAAAGCCCTTGCTGCGAGGTCAGTAGGTACTATAGAAGTATTTGTGTTGTGAAATTTTATAAAGGTCGAATACTCACTATGAAACTATTTTGTAATGTTCTTAATTATTTAGCTTAACATGTGCTTATTCATTACCTTTTATTGCTTAAATTAATTACAGCAAACTAATTAAATTAGAATGTGTTATATTCCACAGCAATAACAGTTCTATTTACCATGCCAAACTTAAGCTTAGACGATATGACTAACTTAGAGAATTATGTTAATGATTTTAATTATTGTATTTGTCTAAATACATGCTCGTTACTATTGCGTGTAAGTTTTTACTGAACTGCTTAAAACATTTTAAATAATAAAAAAATTAACGGAAATTTTTTTTCGCCATAATTTAACACAATTCCTGTTAAAAAATTATAAGTTTTCATGATAAAATATTAACAGTAACCTGAGGTTGCTTCATATAAGAGAAACTTCAGTAACCCAGGTACTCTTCAGAAAACCACTAGTAACGTCAAGGCGCTGCTGGCCTTTCGTGAGGATCTGGGGTGGATTTACTGATCTACTTCCTACCTGTTCGCAAAATATGTGAGTCGTGGAGTTGTCGACACAATACACAAAACATAGTATTGAAAAAGTTAAAATACCTGCGAAAGAAAATCGGGGTCATCTTGCAAGCTGTGCAGTATGACCTTGCCGATGTGGTGTCTGTCTGAAGGGATCCCGGTCTTCGCCACTAAGCGGGTTGCTACCTCGCTCATATACTCGTGCACTGCGTCGAACGCGTGTCTGGTCATATTGTTGATAGTTCTTTCTGAAATCAATATACTTTTGTTTTAAAAGATGTGGAGGTATCGTGATGTGAATGGCTATGTGACAGTGGTTACCGATACCAGTGTGTCTATTCTGTTACAATCTCCTTCGGTGAACACCTAGGTGAAGTGAGCTGTCATCTGTCCCGATGCTAAGGAATTTACAAAGCTCTACATTCGAATGACAGCTCACTTCACCAAGGTGTTCACCGAAGGAGATTATAACAGAATAGGTCTGCAGGCAATTACTAATATGACATTTTCAATTCAAATGTATTTACTATGTTTATCTTGGACATCTATAACAACGGTGAAGAAAGACAAATAGTGAGGAAACCTGGACTAATCGATACAATACATATACATACAAAAAAGCTTTTCACAAAAAAGACAACCGCCTTCAAAAAGTGAAAAATAACTTAAGCACAGAACACACATTGACTTCAGTTTCGAAATTCAGTGGCTTTGTTCTGTTTGTTGTTTTGTATTGCCACCGACTTCCGAAACTAAAGTCAATGTGTGTTCTGTGCTAAAGTTATTTTTCACTTTTTGAAGGCGGTTGTCTTTTTTGTGAAAAGCTTTTTATTTTCCGCTTTTTAGTACCTCCTTCTCATCCAAATCTATTAAGAAGAGATTGAAAGTTAACTACTACAAAGATTGATGAAATTAAAACGTCGTCTATGTACTAAAAAAAACTAAATGGGACCACACGGGAAGCACTAGCTTTCAAATAAAGAAAGAATCATCAAAATCGGTTCACCCCGTCCTAAGAAATCAGGTAACAAACATAAAAAAAAAAAAAAAAATACAGACGAATTGATAACCTCCTCCTTTTTTGAAGTCGGTTGATAAATACATTTTAAGTGTCTGTTTGTAATGTCAAAAAGTTTTTTCAAAAAAAGAAGACCGCCTTCAGGAACTAAAAAGTGATAAAAATACTTTAGCACAGAACGCCTATTACTTTAGTACGATAGTATTAATCCGTGCTTTTTTGTGTTTGTTGTTTGGTATTGCCACCACGGATAACGACCGACTTCCGAAATTAAAGTAAAGTGTGTTCTGTGCTAAAGTTATTTATCACTTTTTAGTGTTTGAAGGCGGTTTTCTTTTTTTTTGAAAATACTTTTTATTTTTTGCTTTTTAGTATTGCCTCAACATCCAAATCCATTATGAAACGGCGAAACACTTAAAACAGAGATTGTAACTCTTCCAAAGATTGAAGAAATTAAAACGTCATCCAAGTATTATTTTTTTGGGATTTTGTTGATTTTCTCAAAAAGCTGCTGGATTAATTTTGATAAAATTTTTATGGGACCATTTCGGAATAAACCCTTTTTGAACAATAAAACAATAAAAGAATGCAAATCCGTCCATATATGACTGAGTTATGCCCGAAAATACATAAAAAGAATATATAAATATCCGAATAAATAACCTCCTCCTTTTTGAAGTCGGTTAAAAATAGCAGCTTATTACTAAATGCATATGAAAGTATACACTGCAGGCAAAAAACGTTTATAATCTTTTTTGTCTGTCAGTCTGAAATGCCTAGACCGAATTGTACGGGACTAGAAGATAGTTCATGTTACAAGTAGTTGCTTAGGTTACTTTAGACAAAAAAACAAAACACAACACCCCACAATAAAACCCCGTGGATAGGAAGCCTAACATCACCAATCTGCGTTGAGTAGGCGTGATGCAACGCTCGTCCCTATTTCTGAGAACGGGTGTGTAATATATGGCATAATAACAGATAATATAATATCACTAGAAATAACGTTCACATGATATAATTTTCATAAGCTATAAAAACAAATAACCTAATTTCATGTGATCGAATGTTATGTTTCATATAACCTTCTGTTGCTCTAATAACATTTAGTATAACGTTCATTTCATATAATTTTCATTTTGTATAATGCTCTTTTTATATAACGTTCAGTGGACCTAATTTTCCTTTGACCTAATTTTGGTATTAACTAAATTTTAGTCTAAATTCTGTAATGAATAAGTAAATATCAGGAAACATACTGTTATAACCCTATATAAAAATGTACGTTATTTTATAGCTAGTAGTTTTATCGAATTTCGTTCCGCACATATAAAAAAAAAAATATATATAACAAATCACATATTCGTTATCCTTATATTGTTTCTTTAATATAAAATGTATTACCAAGAATGGAGGTCTCAGTTCTAACCAAACCTAATGCAAGCAAGCATGCATCATGCAAGCGAGCATGCAACATACAGCAGGCATAGTTTCTGTCACGGCTCCGTCGTTGCGGGGCTCCGGCGGTCCCACGCGACATTATCGTCGCAGAGGGTCATCACGCTCAACACCGCAGCTTCGGCTTACTGGCCGGCCTTGCCGGCCAGCCTCAGCCGCGACGGTGGGCGTTAAATCCACCTGCCTACGCGGATTTAAATTACACTCTAGGGTAGGGCAGACAAGACTACGTGGATTCGGTTTCGCAGCGATTCGTTTCTGTCATTAACTTTTAGACAATATACATTTTCGTTGAAATAAATTCCATGGAAAATTACACTGATCCAACAATATTCGTTAAAAAATAATTCTACTGTTTGATAAGATTGTTAAACAAAAAAATGTGATTAAAAATTCATTGGATTGTGTTTCTGTGAAATCTGTTTCATTCAAGTAAATAGACTTTGAAACAATAATAGCCAAAATAAAAATACAAGAACCAAATATTATAATTATGAAACATTTTCTGGGAAACGAAATTCTATGAAATTTCTGTCTACGAAACAAGGGGACATCGTTATAACCTCATCGAACCCATACGATTCACCAAGAATAGAAGGAATCTGGTTAATGGTCACTGTTCTAACCTAACCTGTCCCAAATTATTCAATAACAAAATTATGCTAAACGTTACTTATAGATTTCAAATATTATAGTAACTGATTTTTATACTATATGAATATTAGTTCAAATGTGCATTATAGAAAATGTTCATTATACCATATACAATTAGGTAAAATGAAATTATATCAATAATTCATTATATCATTTGATCGTTATATTAAAAAAAAGTATGTTAAATGAAATTAGATCATTTATGATTTTTAGAGATTTTGTTATAATTTCAAACGTTACACACCCGTCTGAGAACAGCCATTTGCACTGCGTTGGGACAATAATAGGCCGATATTATTTAGGTAACGGAGTGTCGGTCACGGGCGCCATATAAATAACCACCTGACCGAAGTTTAATTACGACGGCTAGTCGTGACAGAGTCTAGACAACCAGGAGATTATAGTGCACTGTTATAGTGTGTCAGTAAACACCGTATGTACTCTGTCCTTCTTTATTTACGTAGTCCGATGTAGCAATTTATAACCCAACACTATCGGGGAGGGATCAGGCACAGGACCAGTGACTTTACGTGCAGGCTCTCCTAATCACAGCGATCTCGTGCGACCACAGCGTGAAGAATTCTTGACCGAGGATCCCTAATGACTAATTTTGTCCAACCCAGTACCTAATAAACCACCCAGTACGACATCAAAAATAAAATCAAAATCAAGGTATTTATATCAGCTAGACCTGTAAAAGACTGTTTTGAATGTCATTTACGAGAAAAAAATACTGAATCTATAATATTCCTTCTTTTCACAATGTACTTTCGTATGGAAAATAATGCTAAAGAAAACTTAAAAATTTTAGATATTTAGAAAATACTGTTTTCTTAAAAAGTGAGGAAAGGACTGAAGTATTTTTTTGGTAATTTTTTTAAATCTCTCGTTTTTCTTTTCTATTCATTCAAGAATAGATCTAACCACAATTTTTACCTACGTAAATATTTAACACTAGTATTTGCCCGTGGTTTCGTCTAAGTATACCATACAACATAGTCTAGGCAAATTGATAATCAAGTAGATTACTATCACTAAAATATTTATTGCAATCTGACTAGTAGACTTCAAGAGATTTACCTTTTTATAACATAAGTACAGAAAACACAACACTGTTATCACAGCAATCACCAGATAAATGACTCAACACTTTTACAATACTTTAAACACGAGTGCTTCCTGCAAGGTTCCTTAGCCATATGTTTGTAATCCATTCTAATGCGGGCACTTCACATGGCGTATTTGTACAAATATTCGCCTTACTTGGATAATACAAAGTGTACCCTATCTTTATTGAAATAAAGTCTATTTTGTATTATCCAAGTAAGGCGAATATTTGCACAAATACGCCATGTGAAGTGGTAGCATAACACCCATTACTTACATTATTATCTTTATGATATACCCAAACATATTTACTATATCGTACTTATACGACGATAAAAAGAAACTGTAAATACTGTCGTAACTCAGTATCATAATAATATGATAAGTAACTAGTATTTTTCCGGGACTTCGTACGCGTAAATGTTTATGTTTATCTATTAATATTTATTAAAAATTACATGTCATGTTTTGAACAAAAAGCAAAAGAAAATAATTGAGAATACACAAAATTATCGAAACAAATAAATACTATAGTTATGTCAAATTACCTACAGCCATTCCTTTAGGTCATAACACCTCAATGCTTTCAAAGTATTGTCAGACTGTGCGCTTAAAATATTATCGTGATGAAAATGGGATGCATGCGAATTGGCTGATTGAAAGTTACCCTATATCCATTCTTGGGGTCCAAGCTTAGTCTTTACCAAATTTTAAATAGGTTATATAAGCTTGACTGCTGAAATGACTCCTGGAGCCATATTGCGATTGCTTAACTATTTGGGTCTGCTAATTGGACAGTTGAGCTCATACTTTTGCCGTAAAAGCGTAACAAACATGCAAACTTACAGTCTCATTTATAATATTAAGTAATTATGCATTAGTATAGAATAACTTCACCACTTTTTCCGCTTTAAAGATGATATATTTAGGGTACTTAAGGTTACTGACATATCCATATCTTCCCGTGGGTGTCCTAAGAGGCCACTAAGGGATTTACCAGAGAATGGGCAGCAGCTTTCTCTGTGCCTTTGTAACAACCATACTGCGATCGCCAACCAGCCTGGCAAGCATGACCCCCCCCCCCCCTGTGGAGACCTATGTCCAGCAGTGGACGTCTTTCGGCTGAAATGATGATGATGATGAAGGTTACTGACATAGCTCTACGAATATGCAAACTGTAGTCGCAATAGCAATAGACAGGCCACACCACTCAAAGAACTGTTAACCGATGGGGAAGAAAGGTTCTCGAGTGGCAACCACGAATCGGAAGACGCAGGGTTGGTAGACCTCCCACCAGGTAAACCGACAACATCGTTAAGGTTGCGGGTAGCCGGTGGATGCAAGCGGTAGTTGCCGCTCGTTGTGGCGTTCCATGGGGGGAGGCCTATGTGCAACAGTGCACGTCTTTTGGCTGATGATGATGATGATTTAAACACACACACACACACACACACACACACACACACACACTATGATACTGCAGCTATCTATATTGGAATATATATTGGAAGTTTTTTTGTATTCAGATCCTTACGAACAAAAAACAAATAATATTTCCCTTCATGACATAACGAGTAGTACCTATAGATGGAAGTATAGATATCTTGTTTATCACTTTTCAGGAGTTCAAAAATTTATCGTTTAGATAAAGACATTGATAAAGAAAACAATCTCGTTATTGTGATCTTTTAGACTTGTTTCTCAGGGAAATAGAAAAAAGGCCAAAGTCAAGTTAGGCTCGCACAATTAGGGCTCTGAATCAAACTACACTGAGTAGTCAATTATGAGGCCTCATGGTCTGCAGTAGTCAAGCGACTGCCACATGTGCACCAACCGCATCCCGACAGGGTTAACCTTGGTGGTTACCGTGTAGATGGCGATTTACGACCAAATGACAATGCCAAATCCTGCCCCACCCATGTACAGAAAAAGTAAATTAATGAAAATAATTGTAATGAATATAGAACCTTTCTATACTAAATTGTTTTTCTTTAGAACTTGCGGATTACGAAATACCTACCCATAAAATACAAACTCATTTTACCTAAAATACAATTTAACCTATAATCAATGTCAATATTGTTTTTAGATTTAAACGGAAACCGCAAGTTCTGCAGTCACTAAGACTAATGTTTAGTTATCAGCAATAAATAAACAGTAAGATGCTACATATTGCACTTGACTTTTATTGAGTGGGGCAAAGTTCTATAGAGTTTCTGGCATAGTCCTTTAAACAGCTATGGCCGGTCGCCAATGTCACTTCTGCAGGGGATGAAGTCCGCAATCGTGTAGCAGGCACTCTGTTTTACGACTAATGAAATGAAGGTTATATCCGAAACGGGTTCAAGCGTTTCTGCCGTACGTTATTGGAATCAAATTAACGCTCAAATTTTAGGACCTATTCATTTTGTATATTGGAATTCGTGGTGTTTGGCAACTGGGGTTCTCCCAATTGTAAACGTCCTTTTGTGCCTATTGACCTAGTTCTTTTCTGTCTCCTGCTTGATATGGAGGGAAGTGGAAAATATGTTTTTCTTACTCCTCTACTTTTCTTTTCTGATTAATTTCGTTGCGGGATCCAAGACAGTTGAATCGTTTCTCTGGGATTCGTTGAGGTTCATTGCCTCAACGCCTTTCTGGCAGGCTTGTTGAGAAATGAATCCGCGCTAGCTTTTAGTAAGTAAGTACACATATATATTATGTAATGGCCTCTGCCCACGTCTGAGTTTTTGTAGGATCGATTATCGAATCGAACGATTGTTTCATAGTTTAGTACGACCGACTTTTTGTTTGAATTCTACTATACCAACGCAGATGGCGTTGAATAATTGGTAACGTTATGTTCCTGTTGAAGATTAATACGTTATATAGGTCAAAAGGCACACAAGTTCTGTTTTTTTTTACCACCTGTTACTCTGTCTCGAACAGCTGTCATACCAAATTTTTCTGTAATCTTTAGCTTAATATAAAAAGTAACCGTATTAATCAAAATCAAAATTGTATCTACGATATTAGATAAAACTAGTACGTTTTTTTTAAATTTTGAGCTGGTTATATTTTTAGTTGAAATGAAATCTTACAAAAAGCGCTTTTTATCAATTAACACCTTTTTGTATCGTAATAATTCACAAAAAGAAATCTAAAAATAAATACCTATCTTCCGATCCTAATAAGGGAGGGGAGGGGAGGCATTCATGGCTAAGTAAAACCCGTAAGGATCGATCGATCGATCTTTGGATGCGTGACCATCCATTTTATACCTACAAAAAATAAACCCCTCTGTGTTTTGAAAAGCATGTGAAACCGTTGGTCCCGTCTGTCATTCATATATCTTTGTCAGTTGCTAACTGCTACACTCAGAGACGTCGCTTAATAATAATGAATCATTATAAATAAAATAAAATAAATAAAAAAGCCTTTATTCTGCAATAAATACATGGAACAATTTAAGCATATTATTTTCCTACCAAGTATTAATTGTTATACAATTCATATTCGTATTCATATTACTGTTTATTATTTGAGTTAAATTCATATTTGTGATTATAATGTTCAAAATATTTAAGTAAGTATTAAATTATTATTATTAAAATATAAAATAAAATATTAATAATGTTTGGCATGCATGTGAAATTAGTTATTTATGGAAGTCGCCTCTTTGGCGTAGGCCTCCCCCAACCTTCTCCATTTTTCCCTATCTCTAGCTTGTCTCCGCCAGTCTGGTCCACATCTTTCTTTAAAAATATCTTCCCAGCGTTTCCGCGGCCTTCCTTGTTTTCTTTTTCCATCTCTTGGTACCCATTCTATGATTTTCTTTGTCCATCTATTGTTTTTCATTCTACAGATATACAGAATAATGAATCATTAGATAACTTTAATTGGCCAACATAACTTGGCGTCTCAATCTGTCATATTTTTGTCTGACAGCGTTCTAATTTATGTTGGTCGAATAAAGTTAATGATTCATTATTATTAAGTGACGTCTGTGAGTGTGGCAGTTAGTCTTACCAAGGGGAATCGTGTTGTAGTAATGGGTTTTGAAGGTTAGACAAACAGTTACTCCATATAAAACACTAGTATTCAACTGCATCCGATTGGACTCGAAGCCGCCCTCAGCAGTTTGTTTTTGTTCTGAACCTAGTTGTATCAAACCTAGCTCTTTAACATTGAGAATGTCTGAACTGCTGGTCGGGTTTTCAGAGGGAAGAACCTCCTCAAAATAAATGCCGTATCTAGTATTGGTTTCTGTATAGGCCTTGATTAAACTTGGTGTCTCATAGGATGTTCATTGAGGCACTTGGCTGTTAGGTCATTGACCGACGATATTATGTTCTACTTGTTGATGTGATGTTTGTTATTATGCAACTTCGTGTTGTAACATGATGTTTGACTAAAAATGTTATCTTTCCCGTGGTTCACGTCACGTCGTGTTTTTAACTGACTTCAAAAAGGAGGAGGTTATTAATTCATAGGTTTATATATATATATATTTTTGTATTTTCGGGCATAACTCTGTCATATATAGACGGACTTGCAAAATTTTTTTGTTCGAAAGGGTCCCATTCGAAAGGATTTCTAAATGGTCCCATATAAATTTTACCACAATTGATCCAACCCTTTTTGAGAAAATCAACAAAATCCCAAAAAATACTTAGATGACGTTTTAGTTTCTTCAAACTTTGGAGGACCTACAATCTCTTTTAAGTGTGTCGCCGTTTCTTAAGGGGCTATTTAACGACTTTTACAGATTTTAAACTGACAATCACGTCAAAATGGGCAGTGTAAATGATTTGAAAAAAATATATGTTAAACTACAACATTCTCTTAATCATATAGAAAGTGAAAATTTTTGATTAAGTTCATATTAAATAGTTTAATTAACTCGAGAAGTTGTGTCTGACGCGGACAAAACATTGACAATCACATAAAATCTACCAGGTATAATTATCCGAAACTTACACTATCTTACAGACAATTTTATTACACGACAATTTTATTTTTCGACTAAATTTTGAAAGTTTTGGACGCAGACTGCGTCCGTTCTGCATCAGTTTTGCGTTCAAAACTCTCAAAGTTTAGTCGAAAAAATTAAATAAAAGTAGTATTCTTTCAAAATTAAAAAAAGGCGTATACTAAAAGATAGATAATAAAAATGTCTGTAAGATGGTGTAAGTTTCGTTTAATTATACCTGGTAGATTTTGTGTGATTGTCAATGTTTTGTCCGCGTCAGACACAACTTCACGTATTAATTAAACTATATAATATGAATATAATTAAAAATATTCACTTAAGAGAATGTTCTAGTTTAACATATATTTTTTTCAAATCATTTACACTGCACATTTTGACGTGATTGTCAGTTTAAAATCTGTAAAAGTCGTTTAATAGCCTAAAAGACCAAAATAAGGTTTTTAAAAAAAAAATGAAATCGCCTTCAAAGACTAAAAAGTGATAAATAACTTTAGCACAGAACACACTTACTTTACTTTCGGAAGTCGGTGGCGGTGGATTTGTGTTTGTTTTTTTGTATTGCCACCGACTTCCGAAAATAAAGTGTGTTCTGTGCTAAAGTTATTTATCACTTTTTAGTTTTTGAAGGCGGTTTTCTTTTTTTTTTTGGAAAAACCTTTTTTTGTCAAAGGAATTGTACAATTTGGACAATATGGTCAGTTTTACCGTGAAATGGGTATAAAGCCAGATTCTGGGGCGATACTGGAAATTGTTTTAAACATTGGTCTGTTCGACCACAAAAAACATCTTTTATCATCATCATATATTATCCTATTGCCGTCCATTGCTGAACGTAGGCCTCCGCCAAAGATCGCCAACCAATCCAATCTTGAGTAGACCGAATCCATCCGCTGCCAACCTTTTCAAATTGGCAGTTCATCGTCAGGGACGTCTCACACTACGCTTGCTGATACCATTATTACCGTTTCCTATAAGTTTATAGGAAACTGTAATAATGGTATCTCTGGTATCTCTGGTATCTCTGGTATCTCTGGTAACCCTGGTACCTCTGGTATCAATGGTATCTCTGGTATCTCCGCAGCCCTTTGTGACACCAGATACTCAGCATGCTGTTGCCGTTGATTTTGGGACAGTTCTGGCGTCTCCGCAGCCCGTTGTGATTCCAGATACTCAGCATACTGTTGATATGCCAGGTACTCAGCGTGTTGTTGACGTCTAGGGACTGTTCTGGTGTTCTGTTCCACCAGGTCGCTAGCGGGCGGCCTCTACCTCTTTTCTGTTGTGGTTGGTTAAGCGCAATTTGTACCACATGGTCTTCACTTTGTCTTTTGACATGTTAGACCAACGGAGCGGGTTTTCGGTAAGTTTGTCCACGATTGGAGCAACTTTGAAGCTGCATCATATATTTCGAATTCTGTCCAGCCGAGTTACATCGCCTGCCCATTTAAGCATCTTCATTTCGTTGGTATGTATCTTTTGATCATATGTATTCTTTGTTATCCACCATTCGGACCCACAGAGTAGAGCCGGTCGGACTGCCGTCTTGTACACTTCCCTTGGTCTGTATGGGAATTCGTGGGTCATACAACACACCTGTAAGCGATCGCCATTTTTGCCACGCTACGTTAATTCTACGTGTCACATCGGTGTCAACGTTAGTATCTGGTGTGAGCATGGAGCCTAAGTATTTAACCTTTAACTATGGGCGTTCCATTTTTGTTACACTACTATGGACGTGCGGCCTCAGAGACCGCTATCTTTACGGGCATATTTCTATCTTGATGCGTTAGTATTGTATCATTTTTTGTTTATATCCTTTAGAAGAGTTACTAAATGTAAATAAAAGATGTAATTTTAATGAAAAAAGTATTTATTTATAAACTAAATCTAACGATATAACCATCAAAGGCACTTTTCAGACTTTTTAGCTTGAGATCACTTTATAGGTATATTACCAGAGGAAAATGACTTTTATAGTCAGTTTAACTTCTTTTACAATAAAATATAAAGAACAAAGAACATAAAAAACCTAACATAATCTTCTTAAAACTAAACATAAAAATTTCGACAAGGGCCCAACTTGGTCATATTTATTGACCGTCTTTGCATAGCGGCTTAGAGCATTGCAGGCATATTGGCTGTTTACAGCCTACACAGGTGTGCGTCGTCTTTCTTTTTATCTTTGGTGGGCACAGTTTACACGTCTTACGTTTAGGAACTGTATTTTCTAACACAATTCATAACACAAATGTCAATTTATAAACGTCAATTTATAACACAAATGTGGACGCGCGGTCTCAGAGACCGAACTCAAAATATAAAGCGAAATTACTCACGCAGTATTCAGCCGACGACGTAACCTTCACTCTCAACTGTCGTTTCGCCACTAAAGCCGAAGCTACTGAGCAGCGCATACGCGTGGAGTACGCGGGAGGAGAGGGGCACGAAAATCACAAACGGCACGCGGCCTGTGAGACCGCACGTCCATAGTTAAAGGTTAAACTTCTCTACGGCAGGAATTGGCGTCGTAGTAGATGGTTTCAGGTGTAGTATTCCCGATGTAGATCTTTTTTCAACCGACTTCAAAAAGAAGGAGATTCTCAATTCGACTGTATTTGTTACGCAGTTTCTCCGCTAAATGTAAACCGATTTTGAAAATTCTTTCATGGATAGGGTATGTCTCATGTTAAATCTATACTTTTCCATCATAATCTTGATTGCCTGTATAGCGTCAGTAGTTGACCTGCATGCTGTGAAACCAAACTGATTTGGAGGTATTTTTATAATATTTGTCAACATTATTTTATTGATAACTGTTTCCCATATCTTAAGCGTATGTATGTGAGGTCAGTTTTATGTCCCTTTACTTTTCACATTCTGCTACACCATTCTTGTTCTTATAAAAAGTTAAGAAATGGCTTTGGCACCAGGATTCTGGTATACGCTTCGTGTGCATGATGATATTAAACAGCTTAGTCAGCCAAGCTACGGCTAACGGGCCAAGGGTTTTCCAAAGGTCTACAGGGATCACATCAGGCCCAGTAGGTTTCCTGTTTTTCATATTAGACATAGCGTGTTTAACCTACTAAAATCTATCTCGGGTATGGGTCCATACGTGGCGTAGGGTATGGGATTCTCATTTGAAACAAAAATGAACCTATTTACTTAATATTTACAAATACAATCTAGGTATACCGAAATAAATAAAAATACAATTCTGTAGCGCATTCCAACGTAAACAATCAATTAAAATAAGTGCTCCAGTCAATCTTATCGTGATATTTTTTTAACTATTTGTCCAAATTATATAGTGTAAAAGACAAAGTTCATCTACATAAAATACAAAAAGTGACAAATATATCAATTTTGAAAAGAATTAGCTGAATACTCTAAAATTTTGCATTGTAAAAAAAGTATTTAATTTTAATGTATTTATGGCTCATAATTTGGGATATATTGGCTTCCACATAAGAGGTAGATATATGCTGTCGCGGACTTTTATTTAGAACTTTTTAAGACAAACGATCCTACCATACATTGTCTTTGTGTAACTCCAGCGGTTTTGTCAGCGCACGCCAAGATAGCTTTCAGAGGGCACATATTTTTCCGACTTACTTGATACTTATCGTATATTATGGCCAAATTACAAAAATTTTTATAAATGGTAGCCCATGTGTTATTCTGATGTATAAGCTATATTTCTGTAAAGTTTTATCAAAATCCGTTCTGCCGTTTTTGCGTGAAAACTCCATCCTCACAAACTTTCGCATTTATAATATAGGAGGATTTCAGCCTACGATGGACAAAATGTAAACTTGGTTCACTTTGACCTAATATTTTTGTCCATGATAAACTTTATTATTTATTAAAAACTGAAATACAAGTGACCGATACGAGACTAACTGAGACAATAGTAATAGTACATAATGTTTACTTACTAAAGATGAAGATGTTGTAATACACACTTCACAGAACACTAGACTAAATTACAAAAAAAAATCAAGGGTAATAATATTCATAGTTCAACAAATAGACAACAGCAACTAAAGATGCGGTCGCAGCCGCTGCAGCTGAGAAATTTGAAGGTAGACCTGGCTCGCGATATGGTCTTATTAGTGTCCATTTGAATTTTATTGTAGACTTTTATTTTGTGTAGATATCAATACAAAAAGTTTACACAAATTCAACGTCTATCAATAACCCTTAGATATATGGAAACATTTAAGTCGCGGTAGAAAAAAACCTATTTTTTTCTAACTCTATAAGCTTAATAATAATAATAATTCTTTAATTCAGATCATTGATCCATATAGTGTTAGTCACATCTTAACCTAATGTTAGTAAAACTAAAAACTAGTTAAACTGACTCGTAACATTTTGAGCATAGATTCCCAGTCACTTCACTTTTGGGCAATTTTTTTTAAGTTCATACCAAATGCTTCTAAACTTCCAAGTTAATTTCTTCAAGAGAAAAAGGTTTACAATCGAATTGGAAAATACTCACAGTTTGATGTCCATTCACTGATACACGTCACAAATACTCACGTACGACCTTGCTATGCAAGGTCGTACGTGATAGCAAGGTCGTACGTGAGTATTTGTGCACGTTAGCACGTTAATGCTTCACCACATTAAAAAAATATATAATAAGACAATAATAATATTGACAATATAAAAGAACAAACCTTACACACAAATTCCAACATTCCTGTGATACTAGTACAAAAATATAATTACGCATGTCATTATACCTGTGTACGTTCTGCGGTTGTTTGAGTTTTATTCACACTGACCTCTGTACTAGTAAAACCTGTATCACAGCAGATCAGTCTTCGTCATTCACAAACACTCATAATACATCCACACAATCTAAACTAACACATATGACGGCGCATTGCTAGCGCCATCTGTTGGAAGATACGTCGGAACGAGATTTGACAAGTGTCAGTCAAAGTCAAAGTCAAAGTCAAATCATTTATTTCAATTAGACCATTATAAGGCACTTTTGAACGTCAACTGAGAAAAAAAAAAATGATTCTAGGTGCCCATTCCAAAAGGTAGTTTTGTATGGAGAAGAACGGGCAAGAAACTCCATACTTACTCTTTTAAAAACGATGTTAACAATATTTGCATTTACAGGAATTATATAATTATACGTGAATACGATGTACCTTGCATAAAAACACTAGGTATTTGAAAGTGTGTACAAAGTATCACAGATTATTAAGGAATGACAGACTAAGTTATATGTATGTACATAGATACACAGTGTTCACATATTAATACAAATGTTGAAACAGTAGACGACCACTCCTTATATTTTAACAAACAATGAATCAGTATGTGAGCCTGAGCAGTGTATAAAAAAGAGTCATATATATATATGTACATATTTATACTAAGTATGAAATTAGGTATTTTAAATTAGCAATCGGTTCGATTTTGTCTAGACTGTCGATCGTCCTATGGAGCTAGACCAGCATGTTTCCAAGCATTCTCATCTTGAATATAGTCCTCTAAATTATAATAAGCTTTTTACAGAGTGTACTTTTAATATATGATTTAAATTTTGTTTCACTTAGCTGTAATATATCACTAGGAATTTTGTTGTAGCACTTAACACAGTACCCCATAAAAGATGTATGGACTTTAGACAATCTAAAATATGGTTGAGCTATTTTGTCCTTGTTTCTAGTATTAAAGTCATGTCTATCACTTACTTTATTAAACACATGTAAGTTTTTTCTTACATACATAATATTTTCATAAATAAATTGGCAAGGCACTGTCATTATATTAATATTTTTAAATAGTTCCTTAAGAGATTCGCGGCGACGTAGACTATAAATGGCTCTGACAGCTCTTTTTTGTAAAATAAAAACGGATTCAATGTCAGCAGCCCGACCCCACAGTAAAATGGGACATAATGCTTTGAAAGTAGCCAAAATAGACCAAACGCGCAGTTTCTACATCTGTCAACTGTCTTATCTTTCTAACAGCATAAGCCGCGGAGCTTAGTCGCCCCGCAATAGATGTTATATGAGGTCCCCATTGTAATTTATCGTCTAGCGTGATTCCTAGGAAAACCGTTTGACTAGTAAATTCCAGTTTCTCTCCATTAAGTATGATGTCGCATTTGCTATTCATTTGGTAAAATTAATCGAATACATTTGGTTTTTTTTTCATTAAGTACCATATTGTTTACCGTAAACCAATTTTGAACCTGAAGAATAGCGTCATTTACGTCGTCTAGATTTTGTGACCGTCTGTCTATTTTAAAAATCAATGATGTGTCATCGGCAAATAACACCATTTTTGGTTGATTTTGAAACAATTGGGGTAAATCATTTATATAAACTAAGAATAGAAATGGACCCAATATTGAACCTTGAGGAACGCCCATAGTCGTTTCAGACCCCAATGAGTTCACGCCGTTAACCTGTACTTTTACCCGTCTATCCCTCAGGTATGACCTTAGTAAATCAAGAGATGTTTTACTAACCCCGTAGTGCTCCAGTTTCAGCAAAAGTGTCTCATGGTCAACGCAATCGAACGCCTTTGAGAGGTCGCAAAAGATTCCAATGGCATCTTGTGATTCCTCCCAGGCGCTAAAAATGTTCTTTATCAGGGTGACACCGGCGTCAGCGGCGGCGGATACTGTTGTTCATGAAAGATGGAATTTGTATTAAAGTGACGCCACATTTGATTGAGTATTAACTTTTCAAACACCTTGCTGAGAACTGGCAGAGTCGACACAGCAGGCCTATAATTGTTGGGGTCTTTACTATTACCGGATTTGAACAACGGTACAACTTTACTGTGTTTCATCAGATCCGGAAAGACTCCTTGGTCTACACTGGTGTTAAATATAAGAGCTAAATAGGGCGCAATCGTTTCGATAATAGATCTACAGACTTTTACAGACATTCCCCAGAGATCTTCTGTTGATTTAATTTTAAGATCTTTAAAGGCTCTTATAACAGCCTGGGGGTCTGTATGTTCAAACCTAAACTCCGAACGGCATGCCTTAACATTCTTCCTAAGTAAGGCAGCAGAGAGCGCGGGAGAGGAATTTAAAGCTTCAGTAGTTTTAATGGGAATATTTCCAAAAAATGTTTCAAATTCCTGAGCTACTTCTATATCTGAATGTATGGGGCCATGTGCAGTCTCTAAATTAAATTCAGTATTACGCTGTTTTTCCCTACCTGTTTCATTATTTATTATTTGCCAAGTAGTTTTTATTTTGTCATCAGCTAATTTTATTTTATTTCTAATATAAAGGGATTTGGCTATTTTGCAGACACTTTTAAAAAGTTTTGAATATTTCGCAACATACTGATGAAAGCTTGAGGGTCGAGAAGTTGGAGTCGCGCCACAATACTAACTTCAAGTCGTTCGTGGTGCGAGTTCCGACTCAGTATATCGAGACCTGCCTTAAGAATGAGTTTTGGCCGGAGGGTGTCGTATTTCGGCGATTCCGCGGAAGGCTACGCGACACCACGCAGCGCAACACGACGCCGTCGCTTCGTGTTCAATAGTTTAATTATATTTTTTTTGTGGTTTTTATAAGTATGTATGATAGTCTGTAAGGTATGTATGGTGGTAGGTATGTTATGGGTCTTTGATACCCGAAATAAATGGTTTATTATTATTATTATTACATGTTGCTTTAGACCATAAAGATCAAATAGTTTTTCCCTGCTTTTACGAATACCTGGAGTCGCCTAATCGCTAAATAAGAACTTTGTGCAAATAGTTTTAGTCTTTAGTGGAAATGTGTCATTAAATTGCGTGTTTATTAGTGAAAATAACTCAGCGTAGAACTCATTTGGGTCATCTATATTATTAAAGCACTGAACACTTAGTTTACTTTCCAATGAACTATTAAATTTAACTAAGTTTTTACATGTAATTGGCCTAAACCTTATTTGATTTTTTTGTAAAGGAATGTAGGCGCAAAACGTTATTGTCTGTCCACTATGATCAGATGGCAGCTTATTTATAATTTATTTATGTAAATAATCACAATTACAAAATATATTATCAATACAAGTGGCAGAAGAAGCTGTCACTCTGGTTGGTTCCATAAAAACATTTGACAAATTAAATGACCTAAAAAGACTCAATAATCTGATACTACTGGAGTTGTTTTCTAACAAATTAATACTAAAGTCACCACATATGATGATTGATTTACTACTAGTACTAATTTTTTTCAACACATCTTCCATTACAGAATCAAATGTAGATAAATTCTGGTAACTGGGGGGTCTGTATACACATACTATAATATGCTTATCCAGCTCAATACAGGACAATTCAACAGTATGTTCAATGTATCAATGTTCAACAGTATGATAATCCAACGATGTCTTTTCGTTCTTTACACTTAATAGAATTTTTAATTAATATTAATGACCCACCATGTATCATATGTTTTCGGCTAAAATGGCTAATTACACAATAATTTTCATAATTTATAGACATCACTTGATTATCTTTTAGCCAATGTTCTCTTAAACAAATAATATCATATTTGGTTATTTCTAAGAACATTTCTATTTCAAGTAATTTGGAAAAGCAACCTTGAATATTTTGATTAAATAATTTTAAAGTATGTTGCTTTCCTTTATTTGTTAGGTTGCCAGAAGTTACCTTTTTATTATTCAATAATAATAAATGATTATTTGAAGGTGTAACTTCTGTTGTCTCACAACTTAGTTTAAAGTGTTATCCGGAGTGACCTCCACAACTATATTTGAAGAGTTCAAAGCCCCTGTTTGTGTTCCAGCAGGAAGAGAATACCCTATCTGACTGGTTGTGGCATCTAAGGATGTTGGCATTGTAGGTGGACCCTCCTTCGTACTATATGAACATTCACAAAAATGTATCCCTATGTTGTTAGTGCAACTAGACAACATAAGTTTGTTACTTAACCTACAATTTGTTATATTAGCAATAACATTGTTAATATTATATGCTATCAACATAGCAATTACATGTCTACATTCTCCAGACAGAGATAAAGTTCTCTGAGTTAACTTAAAACCACTAATAAAGTTATTAGTGTCAAAATATAATAATTTGTCACTATGACAACATGTCAACATATGAATAGTACTATTCAATATATAAATGTGGTTGTTTTTTGCTTCTGATAAAGTATCAGAGTAAGGAAAGGCACACAGCATGAGCTTTCCTATGTTTAACTTTAATAAGGTGTTCACACCATCCACTATGTCTTTTTTAGTAATACCAGTACTATTACCTAAAAGTAGAACCATTGTACAGTAATGGTCTATGTTTGTATTTACAATTCTCTTAATTATTTGTTTCAAACTAATGGTAAGGTAACTATGATTGGTAAAACTATGACTAAGGTAATTGTGTAGTATTTTCCCAAAGCCTGAACCTAATTCATCACAAAATAAAATAGTTTTATTAGTTTCCTGTGTATTGACACAGGTGTTTGCTGGAAGAGTCAATACCGGTGAAACCATGTCAAGCTGAGGCTGAGGAGATGGTGGTTGGTTGGCACTACTGCAGGAAAGATTATTAGTCAAATTCTCGTACTTCTCAGCATTGTCCTTCACCAGGTCCAGTAGTTCCCCAGCCTCAAACAAGCGTTCACTTAGTTGATGTTGTGACGATTCATACTTTTCAAAAATATCCTTCAGCATGTGTTCTTTGTGTAATAAATCATTATAAAGGAGTTGAATATTCGTGTCATATTTTTTCCTACATTTATCTAGTTCAACAGTACAAATATTTAAGTCTTTTGATAGGGTGACACGTTGCTTTCTAAGGGAAAGATTTAATTTTAAAAGATTTGGTTTTTTGATTGATTTTTGTGACCGTTTAATGAATTTCTTGACTTTAATATATTTCTTTAGTTTTTTGTGACTCATAACAACGGGACATAATGGCATGGTATCATCACCAGTGAAATCTATGGTTACCGCTGGCTTACACACAGTCTGGCGGAGCGTCGAGTCGATGGTCAGCGCGGCCATGTTGAACTTCAGTTTCCGAACGAAAACGGCAAGCGCACCACGTATCCGACGAAACGCTTTTGTTCCGAGTAATCGTGCCCCTTTTTGTTTCAATAATAATTAAAACCGGTTGATTTAGTGATTCTCTAACTACTAGTGAATAGATTTGAGTGAAATTCTGTACGGGTGATATTTTGTGCGATTAAATAACTTTTGATTGTGACTCAAGTGACTTTGTTGGCTACCTACCCACATTACTACATATTTAGGACATGGCAGATTCTGATAACGGGCAAATGCCCATATCAGAAATGGGATCCCATGTGCTACCGACCGAGGAAATACGAAAATAGCGCCTTCAAGTTGTTGAGTAATATGGAAGCCCTACTTACTCGTGTGTTAGCAACCTCGTAACCGCCGGTGGCCAGTGCTAGCTACCAGTCAAGTGCAGTGCAGCTCGTACAGTTCAATCCGGAAGATGCCGATGCGGATATTGAAGGTTGGTGCAAGATTACTGAACTTATAGTTTTGAGTAAACATCTAGAGGATGTGGATTAGACCAAGGTCGAGCCACTATCAAGCCGTTTTCTAAAGGCGATTTCGTATTTATCAAAAGCAGCGAACGAAACCAAACCAAATTAGATAGGAAGTTTAGGGGACCTTATGTAAAAATAGACTGATCGTTACGAGTTAAAAAGCATAACCGGTTCACATCGTACTTTTAAATACGCGTATGAAAATTTGCGCCCAGTACCTCGGGGTCATGACGGGTTAGTTGAAATATCTGCTAGTTTAATGAGTGAGGAGGCCATGACGGCGCCGGAAAACGTCGAACTCGATAATGGTCACCTCGACAGACTAAGTAGTTGTGATACATTAACTGCAAGCTCCGAGACCCTTTCCGCAGGATCAGACACGCTTACAGCAGAGTCTGATACCCTAAGTAACATCTCAGATCATGAAATCATTGAGCACGAAGTCCAAATTCACGCAGAGCAAGACAGTCCGTAACTTATAGGTACGTGTAATCTATAAGCAATATTTGCATGAAGTCTACTTAAGTACATATGTTGGGACGATGGGAGCAGTCATTGAGTAGTGTTAAGGTGGTCGAAGGGATAATGTCGTCCGGGCCATGCACTAGTGGCTGATCGAAAGGACACACCCGTCCGGTCCAGATGAATGTTGTGTGGAAAGTTGATCGCTACACGACGGTATCGTCCGGGCCAGACCGAAGGATTGGTTGAGAGGACATACTGATCGAGTTTAGAGCGCATCGTCTGTTAACTGTTTAGAGAAAGGTGCCGTCCGGTCCATGAGTGGTCGAAGAGACACACGCTTTCTTTTCTCTGTTCTGAGACAATTACAATTAGTATGAGAGTATGTTATGTCTACCTGTCATAGTTTGTCAGGTTGGGCGAACGGGTAATTTTACTGACTCCCTTTCGATTGATCGTGTAATTGTTACAGGACTGCAATCTGATGCGCCCGAGGACGGTCGAAAGTCAGTCCGGCCGTGACGGCGCATTGCTAGCGCCATATGTTGGAAGATGGCGGAACCAGATTTGACAAGTGTCAGTCTGGCGGAGCGTCGAGTCGATGGTCAGCGCGGCCATGTTAAACTTCAGTTTCCAAACGAAAACGGCAAACACACCACGTATCCGACGAATCGCTTTTGTTCCGAGTAATCGTGCCCCTTTTTGTTTCAATAATAATTAAAACCGGTTGATTTAGTGATTCTCTAACTACTAGTGAGTAGATTTCAATGAAATTCTGTACGGGTGATATTTTGTGCGATTATATAACTTTTTATTGTGACTCAAGTGACTTTGTTGGCAACCTACCCACATTACTACATATTTAAGACATGGCAGATTCTGATAAC